>CM033469.1:34536130-35193102 GCA_019447015.1 Hymenochirus boettgeri
TGTGCACTCTCTTACAGACAGGCACTCATGTGCACTCTTACAGACAGGCACTCATGTGCACTCTCTTACAGACAGGCACTCATGTGCACTCTCTTACAGACAGGCACTCATGTGGACTCTCTTACAGACAGGCACTCTTGTGCACTCTCTTACAGACAGGCACTCATGTGCAATCTCTTACAGACAGGCACTCATGTGCACTCTCTTACAGACAGGCAATCATGTGCACTCTCTTACAGACAGGCACTCATGTGGACTCTCTTACAGACAGGCACTCATGTGCACTCTTACAGACAGGCACTCATGTGCACTCTCTTACAGACAGGCACTCATGTGCAGTCTCTTACAGACAGGCACTCATGTGCACTCTTTTACAGACAGGCACTCATGTGCACTCTCTTACAGATAGGCACTCATGGATTATATACTCACCTGATATGGCACAGGTTTCAGGGAGTGCACCTTCTTAACTTACCTGTTGGATATCCACAACTTTTTGATATTCCCACTATAGATGCCCTTTAATCCACTTTCATACTGACACTGCTTGCACATTCTAAAATGCCCCCTAAAATCAACCCTGAACAGGTCACATAAGGGTAAATGTGGTAATTTAACAAAGGATTTGCATAAAGATCTATCATTGCTCTGCCTCTCTATTCTCTGTAGTTATGTAGAATGGTTATGGTCTTTTCCATTATCATGGTATCGAACTAGCAGCAAGATAGTAGTTCTTCCAAAGGGGAGCAAAAGTGCTAAATTAACCTTCTAGCAGTCCCAGATTCTTTAAAGGAGAAGGGTTCGTGAAACTGGAAAATAAAATGTAAATTTATTTGCAAAGTGTAAGGATGTCTAGGTGGTTAGAGCATTTCTTCCCCACATTGAATGAGCATGTATGCTATGCAATAGGAGATACATTTGGGGAAGATCTGGTGGGGTTGCATCCCAAACCTGTAACTGCTATGCACTAAGCAGTTACTGAATTGGAGATAGGGAACTGAATGGGAGGTAGGGATATTTACTTCCAGAGACCTACATTTTGCAGGGTTTTTTACCCCAGTAGATCCAGTTTAATGGAATATATTAATAAGGTTAGAGGGTCTGTCTGTGGAAGAAGTGAACAAGATCATTCATTACAAACCAAGGTCTTCCAATACACATGTAGGAGATGCTGGAAGATAAGCACCTCTGAAAAATCCTAAAAGTAACATAACAAAATCTGTAAATGATTAGCTATTGTAAAATGAAAGAATGGTGAACACCGCCTGTCTCTTCCTATATGAGCATTTTCTTTCACAGATGGTAGAAGTTCCTACTAGACAGAATGCGTTGTTGGATCTGGTGATATCTAATAACCCCTGAGCATTTTGGAGATGAAGGTAATGGGAGCTTAGGGAACAGTGACCATGGTATAGATCATATACATAATTTAAAAAAACCTTAAAGTCATAATAGGTCTAATTCATTGAGTATGTACAGGGCAGGGAGGTGACACGATTTACTAAATTTAACCATACACTTGTATGCTTTGGAATCACTCCTGCTCAGTAGACTGGGGGAACTGTTTCTAGGTAAAGATACTGAGCAGATGTGCACCACTTTTAAAGGGATATTAAACATTACATTTTAATCGGTACCTTTAGGGAACAAGTGTAAAAAAATTAGGTCCTCTCCTGCATGGCTTAATGCCTCAGGTAAAAAGGGAAATGGAAAAAAGAAAAAGGCTCTTTAAAATTTTGAAAACAGAGGGAACCAGAACAGGCTTACAGGGAGTACAAAAGCTGTGTAATAAAGAGTGTAAGAAAGCAATTAAATTAGCTAAAATAGAAATGAAAAGGATTGCTTAAACAAAGCAAGTCCAACCCCAAAATGTTTTTTAAGTATATAAATGGTAAAAAGATGAGGACTGGAATGTGGGACCATTAAATAATGGGGCTGAGGTGGTTGTAGAGGATGCCGAAAAGGCTAATTGCTAAACCATTTTTTACATCGGTTTTTACTGTTGAAAATCCTTGTCCTTACAGCAGGGATTGTAATAAAATGCAGGGAAGAAATAAGGAGTATTCAACATGGCTAACAGAGGATATGGTACGGAAACATTAGACAAAGTTAATATCAATAAAGCGCCAGGACCAGATGGATTGCATCCTAGGATTTTAAAAGAGCTTAGTTCAGTTCTATCTAGGCCACTGTTTCTCATTTTCAGATCGCTTGGTTCTGGGGATGTGCCGCTGGATTGGAAAAAAGCCAATGTAATACCAATATTGAAAAAAGGTAGTCATTCACAGCCTGGTACTATAGACCTGTAAGCTACAACATTGGTAGGGAAGGTGATGGAAACTTTGTTACGGGATCAATATCCTTGACTTTGTCTCCAGAGCTCATCTTATTGTAGTAGTCAGCAGATTTATTAGAAATAGATCATGCCAGACAAATTTAATTGGTTTTTATGAAGAAGTGAGTAAGAGTTAGATTCAGGCACAGCTGTGGATGTGGTATATTTGGATTTTGCGAAAGCTTTTTATACTGTGCCACATAGGCGACTAATGTATAAACTGAGGACTGTTGGCCTTGAAGAAAACATTTGTTCATGGATAGAGAACTGGTTATTGGATGTCAGTGAGAAATAGTGTGTGTGCCTTTGCATGTGTGCCTGTCTGTGACAGTATGTATGCCTATGAGAGAGTGCACATGAGTACCTGTCTAGAAGAGATTGCGAGTGCATGAGTACCTGTCTGTAAGAGAGTGCACATGAGTACCTGTCTGTAAGAGTGCACATGTGTGCCTGTCTGTAAAAGAGTGCACATGAGTACCTGTCTGTAAGAGTGCACATGTGTGCCTGTCTGTAAAAGAGTGCACATGAGTACCTGTCTGTAAGAGAGTGCACATGAGTACCTGTCTGTAAGAGTGCACATGAGTGCCTGTCTGTAAGAGATTGCACTGAGTGCCTGTCTTGTAAGAGTGCACATGAGTGCCTGTCTGTAAGAGAGTGCACATGAGTACCTGTCTGTAAGAGTGCACATGAGTGCCTGTCTGTAAGAGAGTGCACATGAGTACCTGTCTGTAAGAGTGCACATGAGTGCCTGTCTGTAAGAGAGTGCACATGAGTCCTGTCTGTAAGAATGCACATAAGTGCCTGTCTGTAAGAGAGTGCACATGAGTGACTGTCTGTAAAAGAGTGCACATGAGTGCCTATCTGTAAGAGAGTGCACATGAGTGCCTGTCTGTAAGAGTGAACATGAGTGCCTGTCTGTAAGAGACTGCACATGAGTGCCTATCTGTAAGAGAGTGCACATGAGTGCCTGTCTGTAAAAGAGTGCACATGAGTGCCTGTCTGTAAGAGACTGCACATGAGTGCCTGTCTGTAAGAGAGTGCACATGAGTGCCTGTCTGAAGAGTGCACATGAGTGCCTGTCTTAAGAGAGTCCACATGAGTGCCTGTCTGTAAGAGAGTGCACATGATTGCCTGTCTGTAAAGAGTGCACATGAGTGCCTGTCTGTAAGAGTATTGCACATGAGTGCCGTCGTAAGAAGAGTGCACAAGAGTGCCTGTCTGTAAGAGAGTCCACATGAGTGCCGTCTGTAAGAGAGTGCACATGAGTGCCTTCTGTAGAGAGTGCACATGGAGTGCCTGTCTGTAAAGAGTGCACATGAGTGCCTGTCTGTAAGAAGAGTGTACATGAGTGCCGGTCTGTAGAGAGTCACATGAGTGCCTGTCTGTAGAGATTGCACATGAGTGCCTGTCTGTAAGAGAGTGCACATGAGTGCCTGTCTGTAGAGGTGCCACATGATTGCCTGTCTGTAGAGAGTGCACATGAGTGCTGTCTGTAAGAGATTGCACATGAGTGCCTGTCTGTAAGAGAGTGCACAAGAGTGCCTGTCTGTAAGAGAGTCACACATGAGTGCCTGTCTGTAAGAAGTGCACATGGTGCCTGTTGTAAGAGAGTGCACATGAGTGCTGTCTGTAAGAGTGCACATGAGTGCCTGTCTGTAAGAAGAGTGTACATGATGCCTGTCTGTAGAGAGTCCCATGAGTGCCTGTCTGTAAGAGAGTGCACATGAGTGCCTGTCTGTAAGTGCACTGATGCCGTCGTAGAGTGCACATGAGTGCCTGTCTGTAAGAGTGCACATGAGTGCCTGTCTGTAAGAGTGCACATGAGTGCCTGTCTGTAAGAGTGCACATGAGTGCCTGTCTGTAAAAGAGTACAAGGTTTAGCAAATGTAACATTGGTGAAGCATGTTGGTCCAAATGAAGAGCAATTTATTGCCCAAACATTGAGAAGTTCAGTATAAAACACATTAAAGTGGAACCATGGCATCCAAACAAGTAAAAGGCAACTCCCATGTGAGTTATTAGATCTACTGAACAAGGATCCCTTGTATATTATCAAAGCATCACTTATTTCAGTGTTTCAATGTTGTTAAAAGCATTTTTATCAGGAAAAAAAAAAGTTTTTTTAATGATTGACCTTCCCATTTATGCTTTGTATAAATACTAGCAGTTGTACCCGGCGTTGCCCGGTACACATGGGTATAGTATTTGTTGGCAGTTGGTACATCATGTATTTACTAGTTATGAGTTGAGGAGGGTGACATTGATTGAGGGACGTACGCACATATTTTATAGCAAAACTTTATATACAACGTTATCAGTTTTTCCACTTGGAGTGTAAATATACGAATGTTGTGGTGAACATGAAACATGGAATTTGCCGTTGGGAAAATGTGTTGATTGCAACTGAATATCTCAACCTTAGTGACTGACGGCGTCAGTGTCTCTGATCATGTGACGTGTGGTCTTCTTTGGCTGTGTGTTAAAGTCGGGCTTCATTCTGTTGCTCTGTCTGAGCTCTGTGTGTTTTTATTAAGCGTGCTCTATTTTTGTATCTAGTTAGCAGTATGTCATTTTGTTTGCATTTTAACACTTTATATCCTCTCAAGGACCAATTTATATTGACTATTAGATCCCAATCAATAAAGTTAGTTTCTGGTCTGAATTGAAAGTGCCATGATGTCTTTGTTCTTTTAGTTGTAACTATCTGTGAAGTGTGTGACATGTGGGCAGTGTGTGTCTGGTGCTTAAGTCCACGTAATGCAAGTAATTCCCATGTAGTCCATACCCCCCAACCATCCCGGTTTGAATAGGTGGATGGGGCATGTCTGCGATGTTGCGGTGGGTGGGGGCACGGCATTCTAGGGTGTGGACTGTCTGGGGGCGTGTCTGTGATGTTGTGGTGTCCAGGAGGCACGTGACATTTGGTGGTCTCAATATTTGGGGCGTGGGTATGATGTATTGGGGCATGGGTGTCAAGTTTGGGTGTTTGGAAGTGTGCCTGGGATGTTTGGGGCAGTACAGGATGTTTGTGGATGTGGGCATGATTTTGGGATGTACCTGCAATGTTTGGAGGCATGGCCATGATGTATAGGGGCGGATTGTCACATCACAGGACCCACCCACCACAAGGCAGCAGCTCCATGCTGGCCATGCATATCAAAAAAGCAGGGGGGCACACTTGAAGATAAATCACAAATTTTCATTTATTTAAGTGCTCAACATGCAGGTACACAACGTTTCGGGGGGTCCAACCCCCTTCCTCAGGTGTAACCAAATACTACAAGTGCAAGACATATATAGTGACATCATTAAACCTAGCCCCACCTACTGCTGATGGGGCTAATTATCTATAGTGGGAAAATGAACTTTTTTTTCTTTCTTTCCATGTGTTCTATAATTCCCCACAACCCCCAGAGTGTCTTCACTTTTTTCAGATTCCCTCTATGTCCTGAGATACACCAGTTAGAAGAATACGTGATTGCATTTCTCTACTCCTACTTGGACTGTCAATCAAATCCCTGTGATGTGATCCCCCCACCCTGCTCTGTAATAAACATAGAGATAAGAGCATTATCAGGGGGAGAGAGGTAGCTTTGATGGTAGATATAAGGCTGCACTTGACCCCCTTTCTTAATAGCTTTCACTGATTGATGATGGGTCACAAAGTGAGAGATCGTAAACTGTACTGATCTCCTTCTTCCGTGTCTCCAGGACAGCTTACTTTCTATTGGCCACTGTGCGTGGGTGTGTTTTTCAGGATGTTGAACTTTTAACTCCTACTGCACATGATAAGCTTGTCGGTTAGCCGGAGTTGAGACATGGAGGAGGTAACAAAGGGGAGGGGGAAGGGGGGAGAGATCTGACACCATGGTTAAACAAAGTCACTGACAGAGATAGGATTAAGGCAGCACAGAGTACATGAATTTAACTTTGCAAAGGGGCAATGTGTTTTTATCACTATAGATGCCCTTTAAAACAAGTTTAATATAAAACAAAGGGACCATTATTCATGCAGGAAAAAGTCTAAAGTTTTTTAGACTTCCATTATATTTTTCCCATAAAGGCCATATCTACCCTTATAACAGAAAAGAACAGTTTACTCCTAAGTTATCTGCCTGCAGACCCAACTGTTATATTTACCAGTTTATTACATGCATTTGTAGCCAGACGGGTTTTTTTTTTTTCGTTGTTGTTGTTTTTTAGCAAAGGTATCTGCCTCCTCACTCTGCTCAATGAGCATTTTATAAGCTTGAGCATGTGCAGAAGATGCAGCTGGGGAAAAAGCAGCCAATCATTGGCTGTGATGTTAGTTGTCACAGCCTTGATTGACTGCATGGAGGGAGGGACCAGCTTTCTCTGCCAGAATGGGGACAATAATTATACTTAAATAACTGGTTAGTAATGCATCTAATAAAGTGCAAAACGGGGGCAGGTAACTGACAATTGACCAGTTTTAAGAGTGGGCATGACCTTTAACATGGGAAGGATCTTTAAAAGAGGGTGTGGCTAAAATGTTAGTGGTGCACTGAGCTCTCTACTGTCCATAATAACCCAAACCAGGAATCCCTCACTATCCCTGCTAGTGCTATTTGTGGTGTAAGCAAGGAAGTGGAAAATCTGCCTCCTCATAGGGCGTACAGCTAGGAGACGATTGACGCTTTCAATGAAAACTTAGCATTTATTAGGCAAAATAGGATAAAAATGCATCCACAAAGAAACAGTAAGTATTACTGCCTGATGCGTTTCATGCCTCCCGATACTTCCTAGTGCTATTTGTGGGTAAGCTTGTTTTTACCATACTCATATCAATAGATTCAATAAGGCCAATCTCTGACTAATCACTAGATATGATTCTACAAGCACATTTGCAGATCTTATAATGCAGTGCAACATTATAAAACTGCCCATGTAGTAACTGAGATTTTATAGCAGCGTGACTACTAAATGCGGGGATTTCAGAGTTGTAATTCATTCGGCTCTATCACACACAAAGATTGATTATAAAGATAATGTACGTCTGGTCTAACTGCAAATCATCTATATCTACTCTCCTTACTCATTCAGTCACAGAACCATTCCTGTACATACAGAACTATCTGACACAACCACTGAGACAAACCAAAAGAAATAAAGATATTCAATGGGTTCTTTCAATGTGTCAATGTGTAAATAAGAAAATATCCGAAAATGCAAATTGTGTTTAATGCATATAGAACGCTTTTATTTTAACTAGCCTTTCAGGGGTGAGATGTGCTGTTTTATAGTAAAATATATCAGAGCAAGGCTCCGGCTTTATAACAATTATGGATGCTATCCAGCACAAACCACAGAAATAGTATAGCAAATCCATTGACTGCAAAGCAGGAAGCAAGCGAAAAGGGAGCATTAATTCTAGGCGCCAATCATTATTGCTTGGAGGCATTTCTTGAATGAAGAATCCTCTCCTGGAATGACATCACTGATAACCGAAGGCCATAAAAATGTTTAAATATAAAACATCCCCAGAGATGCTGTGGAATGAGATAATAGGAAATGCCACCACGTGACCGGATACTTTCACTGTTTGAATTAAAGCAGAGAAATCGGAGACACAGGAGAATCCGTTTGTCTTTGTCTCCAGTGAAATAAAGAATGACATCACTAGAAGCCAATCAGAAAGGTTGGTTACATTTCTTAATATTATAGCATTCCTTACTGGTCAAAAAGAAAATATTGCTCCTCTCAGTAGCCGAAAATACAATGGAAGTATAATTTGCATTAAAGGGCAAGTCCATCCCAAGAATAAAAACCTATAATTACATTAATACATTAAATTGTACACAGATAAAGTTTTCTGGGGTAAAAAAAAGTCTTCCCTGCCGCTGCTGTTACTTTAAGATACTGTATAAAGACACTGTATAAAGATGGTAACATCCAGCCTGATGAAGGGGGCGTAGGACTCCCGAAAGCTTGCTTAATTGTTTTTATCTAGTTAGCCAATAAAAGGGTTTCACAGCTCTACTTTTCTTCTCTTACTTATGGCTAACACGGTACAAACCTCAACTATTGCTTTGTATAAAGAAAGCATGTGTGTTCAGTACTGCGTGTGATTGACATGTGCATCCCCTTTACATTTTAATGTAATAACGTGTAAGGAGTGTTGGTGAACTGTGGCTACTGTTTTTTTTCAAAAGACTTTGGGGCTCATCTATTAAAGGGCATCTATAGTGAAAAAAAACACATTGGCCCTTTGCAAAGTTAAATTCATGTACTCTGTGCTGCCTTAGTCCTATCTCTGTCAGTGACTCTGTTTAACCATCGTGTCAGATCTCTGTGCAGCACTCCCCCCCTTCCACCTCCCCTCTGTTACCTCCTCCATGTCTCAACTCCGGCTAACCGACAAGCTTATCGTGTGCAGTAGGAGTTAAAAGTTCAACATCCTGAAAAACACACCCACGCACAAGGGCCAATAGAAAGCAAGCTGTCCTGGAGACATGGAAGAAGAAGGAGAACAGTAGAGTTTACGATCTCTCACTTTGTGACCCATCATCAATCAGTGAAAGCTATTAAGAAGGAGGGTCAAGTGCAGCCTTATATCTACCATCAAAGCTACCTCTCTCCCCCTGCTAATGCTCTTATCTCTATGTTTATTACAGAGCAGGAAGGGGGGATCACGTCACAGGGATTTGATTGACAGTCCAAGTAGGAGTAGAGGAATGCAATCACTATTCTTCTAACTGGTGTATCTCAGGACAGAGAGGGAATATGAAAAAAGTGAAGACACTCTGGGGGTTGTGGGGAATTATAGAACACATGTAAAGAAAGAAAAAAAAGTTCATTTTCCCACTATAGATGACCTTTAACCCAAGCTTTCAGAGGTCAAGTTAAAGGAAAAACTGAAAAGCTGCTGAATTGGAAAACCAGATACCAATAAAGTGAAAGTACTGCACAGATCCACCTAGAACATATCTATTTACATCATAGTGAAGTTTTTAGTGGATGATGTTAGAAAGCCGTGGAGGCTCCAGGGCAGAAGTTTTTCAGTTTTTGTGTAACTGGAAAAGAAAAGGTAAGCACACGCCCCTTACCACGCCCACCTTCGGGTCTGTGCGGGCTGCAGGATGAGCATCACTGCTCTAATCCATCTGCTCAGCTGATTTCTTGCCTTCTGATATTTCTAGTCAGATGCAAAAAAGAACAGGTCAGATGAGAATTACTCAAAACGTTGCGGGAAGGTCAGATGGTTCCTTCAGAACTACTCAAAATGGTGAGTTCTAATGTATGGGCAAATTAAGGGGGTGTGTGTAGCTCAAGTGGATGTGATCAGAATTCCAGTAGCTTCCATAAGGATTTCCTCCCTACCAGTAAAAAACTGAAAATAGTAACTTTGTAAAAGTTTTTTTTTGCCTTCCTCTAAATCATCAACTAATAAAGCTACGTTCTTGTCCAAAAAAAGTTTTCCCAAAATCACGGGAACATTTAATATGATGCACTTGATCCTGTGTATATTTCTTAATTTAATAATAAACAATATTGAAGAGTGATGTCAAGCAGCCAATATACTGGTAGATAGCTGCAAGATATGGGGTGTTTCTAGACCTTTAAGCACCTGAAACAAACATTTAAACACACCTTCTATATCTTCCTAAGCTCGCCACTGCCAAAGTGGGTGTGGCTTCTGGAGGTGGGTGTAGTTTGCTGACATAACAGTGGCTGGTTAACTGGAGAGCTGACCTAACAGTGGCTGGTGAACTGGAGTGTTGACCTTACAGTGGCAGGTGAACTGGAAGGTTGACTTAACACTGGCTGGTGAATTGGAGTGCTCACACAAACTTGAAACATTAATATAAGTGCCCACACAGGCTGGTATATTAAAATAAGTGCCCACAGTTACTGGTACATTAATGTAAGTGCCCACACTGACTGGAAAAATAAGTGCCCTAAACAAACATTGGTAACTTCATTATTTATTTGTCTTCGTCTCCCCTGACAACCAGGAAGAAGCCAAGCAGGCAGAGAGACACTGTACTCCAGGTACAGAACAGATGTCAACCCCCCATGCATCTTTGTGCGCATATTTTAGTAGAAAAGGGCAACTTCCTCAGGTCCTCAGCCAATAGATGGGGGAAGGTGAGTATAATTGTCTTTTAAAAAGACATGTGGTCGTACAGTGGTGTACCTAGAAATCAGTCCCCAGCAAAACTATAATATGGCCCTCCTTTGCTTTATCTACAGTTTATCTACCTCTAACGTCTGGGTATTGTCAGGACAGACTGGATCTGAAGGGCCTGTCACTGACTTTTCTCCTGCAGGGGGCCAGGCACTTCTGGGGCAGTAAGAAGTATGGGCTCCCTTTGGTTCCAATGGCTGCTCCTGTGATACTAATTCTGAATGCAATAACCCTGCTCTCTGTGCAGCCCTAATATACTAGTCAGTCCTCTCTGTAATAACCATATAACCAACCCCTGTAGTGGATTTCTATGGGAGGAACTGTAATATTATAGCCATATCATCTTACAGTTCCAGGAGGAGAAGGAAACCAGAGGCCACAAAGGGGTAGGTTATAATAAATAATGCACCCCCAATTGTAAATTAAAGGGATATTAGAAGTCACCTTGGAGTTCCGTGCCCTGTATAAAGGGTACTCGGACTGTCCTTTTATATGGTCATGGAACTCCTTGGTGACGTCTAATATCCTTATAATTTCCAGTTAGGGTGCATTATCCACTATATAATATTCTATTGAGATTAATGTAACAGGAGGTGCCATGTTCACCTGTGATTAATCTGCAGCACTGAGCAGCCACAGACCAACTAATAAGTTACTGCACATGATCCATATCACAAAATAAGCCCCGCCCAGTCCCATCAACCTACATCAATGGCGGCAGCAGGGACACTCAAAACCAGCCACGTATCGCCTGCCATGTTCAACCAATAACCGCCCATAACTTAGGAAGCTGACGTTCTCCGGGACCAATGAAAAGTGCGCGATATAATGTGACCAGCCAATGAGCGATCCCACTCTCAGCCTATTGGCTTGCGTAGCCCGGTTTATTGTTTTAAAGAGAGACGTAAACAGGAACTAAGAAGAACACAATGTGATTGGCAGGTTAAGACATGAATGGCGCCGTGTGATTGGCTAAAAGCTTTAGGGTAGTACCCAGTAGACGGCCACGCACGCCGTTTTCCCCTGACAGCAAACAATCCCCATTCAGGAAAGCTGAGGTTTGTTGATAGGCGGGGCTGTGGTGATGAAGATTTACATTACCCGTTACCAATCAGCGTAATCTGTTTCTTCCT
The DNA here is from genome assembly GCA_019447015.1 of Hymenochirus boettgeri. NCBI lineage: Eukaryota > Metazoa > Chordata > Amphibia > Anura > Pipidae > Hymenochirus > Hymenochirus boettgeri. Next base: position 34,547,748 of record CM033469.1, read on the forward strand.
GGCTACGTTCCTAATGGACAGGATGTTTCTCGGAGGCGGGACATTGCAATCACAAGACGGCGTATAAAGGTGTCATGGCTGCACGGAGGGACGGAGTGGTATGAGGTGGGATTGGTGACTGGACAGTGGCGGTGCCCATGGAGGGCTGGGGTGTCACGATATGGCGGTTCGGGCTGCCCCTGCTCACCCTGGTGCTGGTGAGAATAGTCACTGCTGGGCTCATGGAGCAGGAAGTCCCTGGGGGAGACGGAACCGGGTCTCTGTGGGAGGATGAGATCGGAGGGAGCAGCAGCCTGAGCTCAATATCGTCCGGGGCCGCGGCCTTCCCCGCTGGAGATGTGACCGTGGAGGACGTAGAGTCTGGAGCTGAGCAAGAAGATAGCGGCAGAGAGGAGCTGGGATCCTCCAGGTGAACGTCCAACTGCTCCTGCACTCACTAGAGAAGTGTATCTGCGACCTCTGAGGCTGCTGGGAGTTGTAGGCCAATAGTAGATTGGGGCAGAAGGTGTACATTTTAAGTCAGCCAGGTGTAGCTTTAAGTGCAGCTTGTCAGGAGGAAGTGATCGAAAGGTGAATGGCACAATGCATGTCACCAGTGCCCATTATGTACTGGGGCATTAGATGGTGCAGCATTTCTTCCCTGGCCCAGGCCTGCAATATGAAAGGCGTAATGCAGTGATGTTGCACCTTGGCACCCCAGATCTTTCAAAAAATACATCACTGCCTTGGTGTAGCATGCTGGGCGTTGTAGTTTCTAAACATCTGGGGGAAGATGCAATATATCTTGCAATTGTAATCTACTTGCACTTGTTCCTGCAATGTATTAACCACTTAATACACTTCTAAAATGCTAAGTTGCAAACTTTTGCAGGCCTTTAAAGACACGATTGAAAAGGCGTTATTTTCCGTGCAAAAATTTGCAACATGGCACAGGCAGCGCAAAGCCCTCCCTAACACGTTAGTACATCAATTAGCGTGAATTTAGTGTTTATTTTCCTGTTAGTGTGGGATATTGCATCCCTAGCCAAAGGGATTTCCAATAAGGTGTTGGCATAAGAAACAAACACATGCTTAGCTATTGACATCATTTGACATAATGCAGCAGTCAAGGAGACAAGTTTTACATCCATTTTTTACCTTTATTATCCTGAGGTTACAATTTTAAATGTGTAGTAAGATGTGTCTTTATCCTTAGGCTCTCTACACATTTTGTTTTTTTTAAGGAAAGGGGAAGCAACCAAGAGACCACCATCGTCATTCGGTGATCCACCGTGACACATCACTGAATGATATAGAGAGGATCCCGCTTTGCCTGGCAATTCTCCATGTACACTGCTTTAAAGTTACTGCTTTGGATTTGCATTAAAAGATAACAGTTTAAAAGAAAAACAAACTGTTAATGTAAAGTACGTGAGGAAGGGGGTAAGAATCGTCAATCCTATCTCCCAATATCGTTTCTGTGAGAAGTTTAGGACACTAACCTAGCAGATGAAAACTGGGTGTGTTCGCACTCCTCAATGAAATGCTAATTGGAGGTAGGCATGATAAACCCTACCTGTCTGCCCCAGGTGCTGTATATTTTTACAGTATGTATAGTTTGTTTATAAAGTGCCACTTGTGGACGCAGCGATGTACAGTAACAAAATACAAATAGTCATACAAGGGGAACTAATGCATAAATAGTTTAGTACATAAATATATTATATAAATATAAGTGCTAGAGCAATCTTGTTAGGTGGGTTACCTACAGATAGCAATGGAATGGGTATAAGTGCTGGAGTGAGATGTATGCAGTGCAAATAAAGCAATCAAACTGTGCTGGTTACTAGATAGGTAGGATGTAAGGCTAGATTTAAACCTGCTAATTGAGGTTTCTTGATGTAGAGAGAGGGGAATCGAATTCCAGAGGATGGGAGCCACAAGAGAGAGGTTTAAGGCGAGAGAAAGTAGTACGAGTGGGGGGCCTGTACAGGAGCTGTTTCTGTGATGATCAAAGGGTGCGGGCAGGAACATATTGTTCATAATGAGCCAGTAATTACCTTTAGGCAGCGTGTCGATTAGGTAGGGTAAATGGGGATATTGTAGAGAAAGATGGGTCAGGACCAGGTTTAGGTGGGAAAATGATTAGCTCAGTTTTAGAAAGATTCAGTTGGAGGCAGCGTTGAGACATCCAGGAGGATATGGCAAGGCAGGCGTCTGACGTGATTGGATGTCAGGAGTTAGCGCAGGGGTGGACAAGTAGATTTGTGTATCATCTGCATAAAAGTTATACTTGACGTCAAAAGAGCTAATGACACCTCCCAAGGAAATGGTGTTGAGGGAGAACAATAAAGGTCCAACAACAGACCTCTGGGGCACCCTCACACTAAGATTAAGAAGAAGTGTTATTCGCAAAATGTACAGCATTCGTTCGGTTAGTGGATAGAAACGAGGATGCCGCTTCATTCCGAATGCCCAAAGAGTGAAGTATCTGCATAAGGAGGGAATGATCTACTGTGTAGAAAGCAGAGGAGAGGTCAACGAGGATAAGAATAGAAATGTGACCATTGGCCTTTACAAACTGAAAATCATTCACAACCTTACACAGGGCCGTCTTAGTGGAATGCACAAGACTGAATCAAGATTGCAAAGAATCCAAAAGGTTATGAGCATGGAGGGTAGTTTATATGGGAGAAGACTAATTGTTTTATCAGTTTTGAGGCTATCGGTAAGAGAGAGACTTGGGCGGTAGTTAGCTAGATAAGAGAAGTGTAGTTAAGCTTGAATTGTTTGGCATGGCTGAGCAGTACCCAAAGAGGATTTGTATGCCTTCAAAAGACTCAACACATTTTTCAAACTTCCAACGTGAAAAGTCTTACCCGAGCCTAGGGGGAACATACTTTGTCAGATGCTTAAACAGGCCTTGTGTTCTGTCATAATAAAGGAACTGTAATGAAATCCCCATATTTACTTCTGTCATAAGACTATGCAAAGAGGTTGCAAGGCTTTGCTTTTTTTTTTTTTTAACATTTATTCTGGAGAGGTTTGTTGGAGCTGTCCCCTAAATGTGTTTTCATTCAGGGTATCAGAAACAACTTGATAGTTGCAGGATGGGGTGTGCTAGTATCTCTAACAAGCCTGTAGCCTGAGGGCCAGACAGTGTTGGAGCCTTTCTGGAGCCGGTGTTAGAAATCTGGAGCCTACTCAGATCATATCCTGTTTTTCCCAGAATAGCAGAATGGCAAAATTTTACAATAATTGAGACTTCTTAGTGTTCTGTTGGTCCTACATTATCCTGATGCTTGTAGGTTTGATGGCTAAATAAATCTAATGTTTAACTGTATTATCAACTCACCAGCTGACAGGTTCACTGGCCTGGACCATTCATTTTGCAATCAATTTAGAAAAGGATTTTCGGTCATGAACAAGCATGGTCAATGTCAAGCAGATGAGCCCACTGGGATCATTTATAGCACAGGACAATTCCTGGAGCCAAGTAGCAACAGTGTCGGTGTCTAAAAAAAATAAATAACAATAACTCATGGTTATTCATGCGTGTTTGTGGAACATCATTTAACAGAACAAAGGAACAGAATTGCCACTTTGTCTTTAAACAAATGTAATAATTTACCCTAAAATAACAGATAACACACAGGGCTATTTAAACAAACCAATTTATACCTCTCTGTGTGAACTGATTGTAAACAGTACACTTATCTCATCAGTCAGTCAGACGCTGGACATACACATGCTTGATGTTTGATCCAACATGAAAGTTGTCTTGAATGTAATGTTGACCAGTGCAGCAGTTTTACCTGCTGATGTTCCTGTTTGGCATCAATGTTACCGTAAAGTCTATGACAAAATGATAGAGCCTAAGTGGTTTAGAGAATGTTGCTTAGTGAAGCTGGCCATACACACTCTAAGCCTCCCACCTTGAGGCTTCAATCTTTCGAGCACTGCAGAGAGATGGGTAGGCAGAAAAATTTCTGCCTGGCCTGAATTTGGTTTTTCCCATAAACCGCTCAACACTCGGGATGATTGGAACAATGGTTTTGTTCAACATGTCAATCCCTTGTACGGGGGGGGGGGGGGGGGGGCTTAAGTCAGCCGATGTATGGACAACTTTATAAGACTCCGTACGTTGTTTTGTATTTGCAGATCAGTGTTCTCCCTAGGGTCTTTTAGCCGGGCGGCCCACCCGGCTACTTTTTCATGCCACCCGGCTGGAAAAAAAATCTTGACAGAACACTTGTGATTTAAAAGAATTTAGATACAGGTTTAATAGGTGCCAATAGACCAGTAAAAACTCCCGCCAACACTGCCCAGTCCAGTCCCCTTCTTTACACTTGCAAGATTATTTTTGCAAGATCCCTAATGCCACAAAATGGTGGCACGTGCTTGTGCTGCCATATTACATCTAGGTTACTTTCAGATGTTGCCGAACTACAACTCCCTACAGATGTTTCCGAACTACACTCCCTGCAGATTTTGCCGAACTACAACTCTCTGGGAGTCATAGTTTTCAAACATCTAGTGGGATGAAAGTTAGACATCTCTGACCTATATAATGAGCACAATGCAGTGCACATTTTTCCACACCCGGCAACTTTTTCATGCCACCCGGCTGGAAAAACATTCTGGGGAGAACACTGCAGATAACGTAACAATTTTCACTTTGAAAGACTTCTGCAAGGTGCGAAAGTACTACTAGCCTCAAGCTGCAAAAAAAGGTGAAATTGCATTGTAATTAAGATCTCTGAAACTAGATATTGAGTGAAATGGGGGTATGTTCATCAGAAGACATTTCTGTTCTTTTTGGGGGAACCCAGAAGAAAAAAAATGTTCATTGTGTAGATCTACAGAATGATGGGTAGAAATACAGAATGTTTGTGTTTAGAGCCAGCTGTTTAAGAGAGATTCTGGCTATTTCTGAATGCATCTCCCACCTTGGGAGCAATTACAGCTGCCTGTGGCTGAAGATGCCTGTGATGGGAATTCAGGCAATTTGCTTATGCTATTTCTTACAGTTCTGTAAATGCTTCGGCTTGTGTAAAAACTGTATCTGTTAAATCTAGGTATGTTTAACTGTCCAGGACAACCAGGGTCAGAGAGAATTTTTATTTAAGGTTAGGAACTGGTAGCAGAGTGTAATGTATCAGTGTTTGCTCATTCCTTTTTTTTTATTACTTATATAATATTTCTTACTGATATTGTGCATTTTATAAAAGTGTCCTATGTTTAGAGACAGATATTTACCCTGAGTTAGACAGGATTCCAGCACTCTAAATCACCACCTACACATTTTTTCCCCCGACACTTTCTCTAGTTGTAGTGTTTTATTGACACAACCTATCAGTATGTCTTTATGATTGTAGGGAAACCGGAGTACCCAGAGAAAACCCACACAAGCAGGGGGAGAACATACAAACTCCTTGCTAACCACTGAGCCACCATGTGATTGTGTATCGGCAGCAAATCCCAGGAGCCCCATAGCAACGTGCCTTAAAATTTACAACTGCTTATTAACATTTTTAAAGTGTTTCTATTGATGTTTATTGAACTGGCTTATTTAACAGGTAGATTGGCTATAAAGTTGATAATAAAATGTCCAACCTTTGTCTGCCCATTGCTACCTTGCTGCTAGAAGAAAGGAACTTCCTTAGAGAAGCATATACTGTAAGTGCGTAACTGGAACTTTTGAAAGGAATAAGGCTGCAATTTAGTGCTGGTTTGTCCACATACACTTGCAACTGCTGTCACATATATTGTCAATAGGCAGTGACAACTGCATCTATTACTCAGGCCAACCTCCCATAACCTGTATGGTTTTCCTGCCTGGTTCCCATACATGGGGCCATTACATTGGCTTCCTATACTTGAACTTAAAGGTTTTGGTGCAGACACACAGAAATACAGACCTTTTCATGCCGTTGGCATCATGGTTAGTTGTTTGAGTCCATACACCTTGCTGTTAATTGGCAGTTGTTGCAGAATTTGTTAAAATATTGGTAAGATTTATGGCCACCTTTTGTGTTCAGTTGTACCTTATTAAGAACAATTCTCTTTTAACTAAACTAAAATTACCAGTGCTTATAATTCAAGTTACTTTCTAATTAACATGCTATCAAGCAATCTGTATCCAATGCAGCGAGTATTCACACAAATCGAACTCACTTGTTCTAATGTTGGGCACAGGTGTAACAAACCCTGTGCCTGTCGTTGGAATTTTTCCCAATTGTTGAAACATAATCATTCAAATGACTCAAAGATCATGGTACTCACCAGTCCCTTCTGGTGGTCCGGGTGCCGCCTGCCCCGAACCCTTCGCTTTGGTTCTGTTTAGTAACACACGTATAATGGAGATTCCTCACGGATCGGCGCACACCGGAATTCTTAGAGTCCACACTCGTTCATTAAAAACACGGCTTTATTGAGGCATATCACGCCTTACAAACTACAAACATAGTTAAAAAACCCGCCTTACGCGTTTCAAGCCAAAAGGCTCTTACTCATAGGCTGATACAGTTACTACCTTAAATGTCTTTTCTTTCCTGTAAGGCCACTATTCATGCATTGATGAAAACCAAACAACCACCTTAAGTCAGGATCATCCTCTGGGAAATGATCATTATAGTCCAGTTAACACATTTCAATCTAAAACTACTAAGGTGCCAGATGAAATGGTGAAATCCTTACTGCTGGGAGGAAGAGGGACCGAATGTACTAGCCTGAATGCTGAATACAGGACCCCACCTGAATGACCATAGATCTGCGGTGGATGTTGGCAATAGGGGAAACGAGCAGTACCTGTAGATATGCAGTTACCTTCGTATTCATTTCTATGCAATAATGTGAACAGCTGTAAATAAAGTAGACTTGCACTAATCAGGAAGATCCTTTTAATCATTGGATGACACAACTTTTTATACTGCTTTTCCAGATCTTTAGTTCTTTGTTTAGTATGCCTCTGTCACTCAGATAATTTGGGTCGGTCTTTCAGAAATATAAATGGTAGTAAACTGGCCATTCATACTATAAGTAATATTGTTCAATAATATTATTCTGCATGGCAACTGAAGTACAAATTGGAGACTGTTTTACTTTTGGTGTATCTGACTTGAGGAAACTCATTATTGGATTGGTAGATTGTGGGATAACATCACTGCTTGTGTAGGGCCCTTTAAACAAAGCACTCAACCATCTGAGATTTGTTTACGCCTATCTGTCGAATGTTGTATGTTATTGTTATATACAGGATGAACAAAAATGTGTTTCTTTGATTTAGTGCAGTTCTGCCATAGAAAACTAATCTAGAAAGGGGGGAAATGATCAGAAGTGATGTGGATATTTAGGAACGTTAGAGTGGGCTCTGTAACCTATTTCAGTGTACAATTCATATGCCAATAGTTCCTTGTTTAAGGGTTTGGAAGGATTTGGTCCCACTGCGCTGCATGTAAAAAGGAATGTATGTGATGGTGTTTTGATCAGTGAGCAAGACAGACCCACCATTGCCATGTTCGTATGGGTTTATATATTCTAACTGAGCATACATAGGTGTTTGCTTCTTCCTATAATCTAAAATAAGTACTGATAGGTTGATCAGTATCCTCACCTTGGTGACCTTGATGTAAGGGTGTTTGATTGGATATCTAGATTCCATTCAGATTATGAACTGATTAAAAGGCATGTCCCATACCCAAAGTATGTGCAAAGCTTTGAGCTCTAGTATATCCATCCAGCTCTTTGCTGGGATCGTGTAGGCTACATTAAAAGTTTCATTGGTCAGGCCTAGTGATTTGCATTTTAATGTGCAAGTAATTGGTCATGATTAAAATAATGCGGCAACAAAACATTTCTTCCACCATGACAGGCTGCCAGTAGGTTTACCAATCTGTATATTGTTTGGGGTGAGAGGTTTGGCAGGGGTCTGTATGAAATGGGTCTTATAAAGCACTTTAGTTAAATTCCATTAACTATTCTGTTTTCAAATACGGTAAGAGTATATTTGACTTTAGAAAGTCCTGCTTGTGTGTCTTGTGACTGAATCCTTAATGAACGTCTGACATGAGATGAATGTAATCTGTTTACTAAGTAGTTAGGATTACAAATGACAGGTCACTAAATTCCTATATTAGCACATCCTAAACGCTCCTTATGCAGCCTGACACGCTGCCTATTCTCATTCCTCCAGGTTCAATATGGGCCTATTACAGTTGTGGTAAGCTTGCAGGTACTCTGTTTTATTTTGTGTGTGAGCTGTGATGATGAAGGTTGTGGAAATGGTAGATGTTTAATTTGTGCATTCAGAATGTTATTATTACACATGGATAGAATTTCCCTTGTATTATGATCCTCTATTATGAAGGTCCCTTTTTACACACATTGGATGGGACGTAGAGAAGGTTCTTGCTGCAGAGGGGCTTGCATAGTATTGTTTGTTTTTACTTCAAAGTTTCATTCGTTTCTAACCTATTAATTTGCCTGTAGGCTTTCACTTTCTAATGAACCCATGCTTTTTATAAACCTTTATGTTTGAAGTTTTTTTTTCCTTTCCCAGCAGGTCTCTGGTTATTATCAGCACTTTAGATGGGAGAATAGCAGCGCTGGATGCTGAGAATCTTGGAAGAAAGCAGTGGGACTTGGATGTTGGATCAGGATCTCTTGTGTCTTCCAGCCTTAGTAAGCCCGAGGTACTTTAGACTTTATTAAATCCTATTATTTTTATTTTGCTTTTTACACTTCTATTGTTCCAATGTAGTTCTAAAATTCATATGGTCCAAAACAAAGAGCACTTGTATGTCATTGGTATGTGGCTCATTTCTCTTTCATTTTATTGACGTCTCCAGTGCAGCCTTGCATTAATTCTTATTTCGAGGACAATACCACCCAACCCCCCCCTCCCCTCTCCCCTTTTCTTGCAATTAAGAGTACCTGCAGTCTGTGTTGTACCCAGAAATTCTTTGTTGTTTGGAATTAGCTGACTCCCTTACTCTTGCACTGAGTTATGGAATGCAGTAAGGTTCCCGCACTCTCTCCCTTCCGCTTGTATGTAGTGATGAGTGCAGACACAGTTGATTAGCTTCTGCTTGACTAAATGCCGGGCATTTGGCACACATTTACTTTGTGTGCACCTGGCTGTGGGATAAATCCACATAACTGATCCAACAGCTGGGCGGAATGCATGTGTAGAACACCTAAACTGTGAGATCCTGGCTCCTGGGTACAGTCTTTGATTTCTGGTCCAGTTCTGCCTCCTTGTCGGTGATCATTCAGTGGGTATTATCACCGACCTATTGAGGGTGAAGCTGGACTGGATTGGTTTGCAAAAGTTAAAGTGAAATGCCTGATCCAGAATAAAGCATGCCATACACAGCTTTGATATTTTGACAGATTCAACAAATGTAATCAAATGGGTTCTAAGGCTGAGGCCACGCTGTGCCGGACGACAACGCACACGAAAAGCATGTGCTTTTCACGACTGTTTCTGACAGATCCAAAATTGGATCAGTAAAATTGGCCCATGTGTGGCCTGCTTAAACCCTAGCAGTTTAGGCCTCTGGGTACTCTTGATGGGAGAGACGGTATGTTGGGGTGTGTAGTTTTCCTTCAATTACCGTATATAGAAGAGAATAGGGCTGTAGTTAAAATATCCCACAATAATGGTGAAATCGTGTTCTTTTTAACTCTTTGTAGACACTTTGGTACCATTGATTTGAGTTATAAATGTTCTCCGTATTTTCTAGTGCTACTGGTACCCGATCTTTTCTAGTGCTTTGTGGGCTTTGGTATAAAACAAATCCTAGTAGCTCATAAACTGCAGATCTCCTTTTCTGTTAATGGCGCGTGACTTTTTTTAAACTGGGAGAATCACATTTTGTATAGTCCCACCAGTGTAGGGAGTTAATTGGTTAGAGTGATGCATTGTTTTACTTGAGGTTCTGGGATAAAATATGGTTTTATTCTTTAAAGGGGAAATATACACCCATTATCACCCCTTCCTTTGCCTTCCCATTAATGGTACCTAGGGTACGGACATAAACTCCTGCGTTTGTCAAGTATTCAGATATAATAGTAATATTTTACCTAGTCTGGTCTCTAGATTAAGGGATATCTGGATCTGTGACTTGTTCTAGTTTTTACCAAGCAGTGGAATTACCAGTGAAAGCACTGCATTTTTCTCTGGTGGTGAACTGCATGCCTGCACCCCTGAAACCAATTTAACAGAAAACTCTACTATAGAGAGACTTTAGTTGACATCTTCAGGCTAAAAAACTGTTGTTCAGGGTTACCGTTTGAAAACTGATTAAAACACATCCATTTACAAAGGTCTTCCACGCAGATTCATCCATGCAAAATGAGGTAAATTTGCTCCTTACCTGGTGTCTACAATCATGTATGTCCCAGCTTTATTAGATGTGTTTACTGGAAGTTGAATGCAGGCGAAATGTGTTTCACGGAACTCTGCCCTCTGATCCATGAGGTTTTTTTTTTGTTTTTTTTTGCAGTGACAGGTGTGGCAAAACCTTCCATTTTGACTATTCCATTTTTAAATGGGTACCAGCACTAAGTTTTATAACTTTGTTATATATTTTTTGTCTTGTACCTGATGAAAGTCATTACAATACTTTATATGCATGTATTTGTTAATTTAGGCAGTAATCGTGAGAAATTACACATACTCCTATTAACTTGTATGAACTCCTATAAACAATCTTGAACTAAAGTAGGAAGGATAAATAATGAACTGCTGCTATTTCCTTTGCAAACACTGGTATATTAATGGACAGATACAACTTGTGTATGTTTACCCTCCTGAGGTGAATTGTTTCTCCACAGAAGGAGGATGTGTTTGATACTTTAATGCCTGGCTGTCAAGCTGCTTAATAGCTGTATCCGTTCCAAGCAGTGAAGCAGAACTGATGAGTGATTACAATGTTGTCTCAGATCTTTAATACTATCTAACCTAGTATTGTGAGATAGAAACAGACAGTGACTCACTGGATTAGAAGATGAGGTAATGGTGTTTGAGAAAGCTGATGTCATCCCTCACCTGCTGGATTTTCAAATATTCAGTGCCCTTCACATTCTCTTGTCTCAAGGGCTAATGGACTACCCACATTCTGCATAAAACATTTAATTCATAAATATTGATATTGTACTTTTCATTCAGAATATAATGGTCTGCAGCGACATTTCCCTGTTGTTTGTACATTGCATAGCAGTAGACAGTGTGTAGAAACTGGGTCACATGGAGATGCAAAGCAAGCTATACATCCTGAATGTTTCCAATACTTTGTTTTATTTGTTGTTCCTATAAGTGTAATATGGAATTTGGAGAAGTCTTTTTGGAAAGCAATTTCTATAATTACTCAATTATAAATGTGGTGGTTTTGTTGATTGGCGATTGTTTTTAATGATTGTATCTTTTATTGTCAGGTCTTTGGAAATAAAATGATCATCCCTTCCTTGGATGGTGACCTCTTCCAGTGGGATAGAGACCGAGAAAGCATGGAAGCTGTGCCATTTACCGTGGAGTCTCTGTTGGAGTCCTCCTACAAATTCGGGGATGATGTGGTTTTAGTAGGAGGAAAATCCCTTACTACATATGGCCTCAGTGCATCCAGTGGGAAGGTACCATTTGCAGCCTATTATATTTCATTTGTCCCATCCTGAAACCAAAATTAATTGGCGCTAAAACTAGAGACAACCTTAAAACGTTAATTTATTGTTTTTTTGGTATTTTCTTTGTCAAAATAAAACCAATTACACTTTATAGCATTCCCACCTCCCCTTATGGGACCACCTTCTGGGCCAGAAAAATAAAGTAGTAAACGTGTAATGATGCATATTGGCTCAGAGTAGATACATAATCCTAATGAATTTTTTATTGGACAACCAGCACAACACTTTCTTCCTCCAGTAAAACAAAAGGAAGCATGCTGTAAATATAGAGCCTGTTCCCCAGTAAAATTTCAATTTAGAGAATTTGTTCACTTGGCTTTCAGGGCTAGGCCACACTAGTGCGTTTTTTGCGCATCCCCCCATGCCTGGACCCCTGAAACCAATTTAACAGAAAACTCTACTATAGAGAGACTTTAATTGACATCTTTTTTTTACCCTGGACAATGCACCAGAATCGCACACGAAATAACGCTCGCGTTGCCTCTGCGATTTGGTGTGTTGTAGTGGGGTATTTTATTAGTGGGTGTGCCACTGTTATGTCTAGAAGTATACCTGCCATATTTGTTTCTCTAAACCAATAGCTCGATTGGGGAACCGTTCATTGATAGTTTCATAATTCATGTGCACAGGAAGCTGGGCATTGGTCATTTTCTGCATAGAAAACGATTGAATCAATTTTAGCATGTTCAGGTTTCTCTTCCTCATTTGGGGGGGGGGGGTTACTGCGGTGTTTGCTCAACCACTTGGACACCACGCAGTCTTACCACTACTCAAAAAAAACTAGTGTGGCACAGTTGATGTGGCCACATTAGTGCACAGAGTTGTGATTAGAAAATCGCAGCGCATGCCTTCTGCATTTTTGTGCACAATCGCATGCGATCTGATTGCGAATCACTGGCTAAGAGCATGCCAATGGGAACGTGTGCATAAACATGTGTGCGCATCCATGTGCACATGAGCCTGGTACAGTGTAGCCTCAGCCTATAACATGTTGCAATGTTTTGTTTTTTGAATCCAGAATATTATTTCCATCCTTTTAATCTTAAAATTGTAGTGTAAACCAATCTAATAAGACACTGTACCTTTAAAACTAGAATTGCTGCGCTGTTGACTAAGTAAGTGCAGCAGGGAAAGTCTTAGTGTTGTAAGATCCTTGTGGTTACCCACAATTAATTTTAACGTTCTAAAGCTCATTTACCAAAAGATCTAGAAACTGGATGCTTTTTTTTTTATACAATGATCGTCCGTGCAAACTTCCTTTTACAAAGTATTGGCTATGCATCAGTGGGTAAAAAGGGAGAAGAGACCATGTGGATGGGGGATTGCTGCAGACAGGAAATATATTATTGGTTTATTAACAGTGTAGGCCCTGAAAGCCTCCACAGCTATTCCCCAGTGTATATACAGGAAGTTAAATATTATGGTGCCTTCTACATGTTTGCAAGTGTGTGTTGCTTAGGAGCCAAGTCTAATTGCTAGCATAAATTTCCTACATCATGTATCACCACACATCCTAATAGATTGTGTATAAAAACTATATTTTATTTATTTATGCTAGGCAGGAGAAGAATCTACAACTGAGTGGTCACTACCTAACTAACCTGGATTTAAATGTAGAAATTACAGTCCTATAATTGACTGTGCGCTTTGCACCTTTTAGCAGCATGTAATCTAACCTAATGCCTGTGATCTGCTGATCAGTTTAATTAAAGTTGACCATAAACCGACCTGTAAACATGGGCATCATACAGTATATCTGAAAGCATCCAAACTGTGAAAACCAGACCAAACACAAAGGATCTGCAATGATTTATTTTCTCTTTTTAAAAGGAACCACTAACTATATAAGTCAAGATTTTCTGGCTTTAAAATTAGCCTAATAAACCTAACCTCGGCTTATCCTCAAGTCCTAATTTAGATCCAAATGTGTTAAAAAATCCTTCATCTGCATAGAATGTTACAGGAGCAGCTGATCTGCCTTTACGCTCCTTCCTGTAGTCTGGCTGCTTGACTCACTCAGCACTGTCACTAATCATCTGGAAGCTGTAATCTGATGGGTCTTCTCAGTTTGGGGCAAAAAATAGCTGCTAGTTAAGTGCAAATGACAGCTTGAAACTACAACTCTCAAGTGACATTTTTAACTATTGGGGTCAGAGTGTCCTTTACTATATGGGGGTAAGGAGAACTGTAAATTATAGTAAGCTTAAGTTTTTTGAACCTTGCCACTCCACTTGTTTAGAAACTTCAACTCTCAGCAACCAAAGCATTCTGGGAGTTGTAGTTTCCAAACATCTTTAGTGCCAAGGAATTGGGGGTTACTGGTACTGGATTTGGCTATTAATGTATGGGAATTCTGCTGTCTATTTAAAGGGCAATTTAAGCCACAAAACAATACTGAATCAGAAGGCAGTAGTTATCATAATTTCTAACTTCGGCTTATACTCGAGTCAATCAGGTTTTACTAATTTTTCAGGTAAAAATAGGTGCCTCTGCTTATACTCTAGGATCAACTTATACTCTAGTATATATGGTAATCTAATGTGTTACAAGATTTGTCTGTTTCTAGATTTAATAAAAACATATAAATAAAAAAATAAAACACTATCTAACGTTATTTCTGCCAATGTAGTGTAAGTTGCATTTTATTTACAAGTAATATTTTAATTCTGTAAGTAAGAAGGCTACCAGTACATTTCCAAATAGTCTTCAAACTGCCTTGTGAACACCAGTATGGAAGCCCCTGATATGATTTTAAAAGCACTTTATTTTCCAGCCAGAATGAATGGCAAAAAGAAAAGTTACACAGTAAAATAATTTAAGAAAGACTTCTCTCATTTTCACTGGCAAGAACTAATTTCCCTTTAAGTTCTGCATTAAGCGGTATTACTATAGATAAAAATAGACCATCAATGCACATTTCAAAGTCTTGTGTATTATTATAATATCAGTTCTTACATTGCAAACACTGGAGATCAATGCACCCATAGAGACAACAGAACTTGCCGATTTCCCCCCAACCCACCTTATAACTGTTATTAAGTTTCATGTCTCTCAATCACTTTATCAGAGGTCATTTAATACTAGGCTATCACCTTTTTACAGACACCTATCATAGAATATAAGCTGCCCAATAAGGGCTAGGCCACACTAGTCCATTTTAATGTGCGACCAGATCGCACATTAAAAAACGCACACTTGGGTTAGTCAATTGGTCTGGTCACACTAGGTGCCCTCTTGTTCATTGCGCTGTAATATGCTTATTGTAGAACATACGATCACCATTTTTGGTGCAATCCGCATGTGCTCCAATAACGGAATAATAACCAGGATCGCAGCACACTGGGACAACAACGCAATTATACGCTTTGTAGTGCATCCTCTGCCTAAAGCTAACAGGATAGGTACCCAAAACACATGTATTGCTATATATTTATATTTTTTTAAAAGGAAGAATTTTTCTGAATATTTTTAGTTAGAAGTTAAGTTTTTCTATATTGTTTTTAATATATACAATATTTATTGTTATAATTCAGTCCGTCCTATTCTAGAAAGCCTTTTAATACCAGTCACAATAAGTCAAACCTGTCACTTCACAGTGTTTGTTTAGGGCACATGGAAACCTGCTCTTCAATTTGATAATCCACCACATCTCCCATTTAGGTAATGTAATCTATTACCTCCTCGTGGAATATCTGATTCCATGCTTTAGGCTGGGTACACATGGGACATTTGTCTTGGGCGACCTGGAATAACCCCCAAAAAAAAACATTAACTCAAGTGGGACAAATTGTCAATTCTGTGGTTGTTTCTTTATAGTGGGAACACTTTAGTAGTTGGTAAGAAGTGCACGCTGTACCAGGTGGGGTGAGCGGGTGTGTATATGAACATTTGTGCATATGCAGTGTCACTGGCCACCATTGAAATATGAATCCAATGATTGGACAGTCAGGATAGGTTTTCAGTGAAAGCATGGTAAGTGTCGCCAATGTTCTCCCCAGAAATTCTTTCCAGCTGGGTGGCATGAACAAGAAGCCAGATGGGCCAGAACATGGAAATTTGGTGAGATCTAAGATGTTTAACTCTTTCAGAGATTGTGCACACACGTTATTGCACGTTGATGTCCACTTGCAATTTGGCCAATTTTCCCTTATCGGAGCACATTTGACAACCATCACAAATGGTGATCGAATGCACTCCAATAAGTTGATCGCAGCGGACACCAACAGAGGTGATGTGCCCCCCCCAGGCCAACACTACTGTGCACTTTTAAAAGTGTGATCGGATCCCGCTTAAGAGTGCAGTTGTGTGGCCTAGCTCTCCAAGAGTATTGCCATTAACCCTTCAGTGCCAGCAGACTTCCCCAGAGTATTGCCATTACCACTTTCAGTGCCAGCAGAATATTTCCATTAACCCTTCAGTGCCAACAGACTTTCTTATTAATACTTTCAGAACCAGCACTTTCCCAGTGTATTGCCATTAACACTTTCATTGACAGCACAGGATTACCTTTAATCCCTTCAGCTGCCAGCATTGCCATGACATACAGTAAGTACCTGCTTTCCATGTCTCCCCCTTTGAATTGTTCACTCTCACCTACTCTTAAGTTCTAATTGGAGGAAGAAAGAGGCAGGGAAATATTTCATGGCTGCTAGTCACAAAGGCCACTGTTGGGCACTTCTAGGGATCTCTCTATCTTTCTGTCCAGCTATCTATCTATCTATCCAATCTCTGTGTGTATCAATCTTTTTATCTATCTTTCATTTTGTCCATCTATAAACTGTCTATCTTTTTTATCTATCCAATCTGTCTGTATCAACCTTTCTGTCTGTCTATCTCTGTATCTATCTCTGTCTGTATCTCTCTCTATCTCTGTCTGTATCTATCTATATCTATCTATCTGCTGCCTGTCAGAAAAGATAAGAAGTCCAGAGGTTCGGGAGTGGAGTGTTTTGCTGTTACTGTTATACCTCCTGCACATCAATCAAGAAGGTCTGTATCACTGACCTCTACCAAGGCCCTTCCTCCGGTTAGCAGCAGGGAAAACTGGAAACTCTGCACAGGAAGGCAGCCTACAGTACAGCCTACACAAACTCTTATCCTTTGTGCGCTAGTTTGAAGGTAGTGTTTGCGCACCAAGCCTTTTCTTAGACTGCAACTCTGCTCCTCAGTGTCAGAGGGGTGTGTGTCTTGTGCAGGATCTCTCTGATTGGCCAGAATCAAGGAAGGTTGCTGAAGACAGAAGGGAGCAGAGATCATCAGCAGCACTTCTTGTGACAGTCGTGCACGCACCTTATCACTGCCGCGGTGGCCGCCAGTTAAGGGTAGAATTTTTTTCTTTTCCTAATCACCTGCCTGCCGCTTTTGTTCTTAGGGCCCAGGGATGCCGCCTGAGTCACATGACTCAGTGTGCCTAATGATAGATGCGGCCCTGGCCACTGTTAAAAAGTCTGCAGCAGCTTTACCTGGTATTTAGATCTGTTCTCCTCAGTACTATTAGCTGGGCTCATCCTCCTTCCTTCACCTTCAGTTCTCTACTCACTACAATGTTATACATTACAGCAGAACAGGGAGAGCAGATCTAACACAGCAAGTACAAGCTGGCAGGGAGATGCTAGGGAGAACACTGGGCACCCTAGTCCAACATAGGTGCCCTAGTTCTTTACCTAAGTGGCCCATGCCTAAAATCAACCCAGACCCACATCATACAATATTTTCAACCGACTGATACACCATGGGGCGCAAATGCAGCCCCTCCCCCCAGAGATTGTAGGCCCCTGACCTCCCTCCCTCCCCAGAGGTCCAAGATCAGCTGCTTTTAATAAGCTGATTGTGTGTATAAGGGAAACATACGCGCAATCTGCTGTTTAGAAGACCGGCTCCTGGTTCGGTTCCGGTCTTTCCGGGCCCCCCCACGGTGACGGATCAGAAGTTACGCCACTAGATACACGGTAATATCGGCTGAGAATATTGTATGGTGTGTACCCAGCCTTGGCGTTGACCTTTCTATTAACAGTTACTGGAATTCCCAATTTGTAAGTTCTACTAGCAGTTGTCTAGTTTCTCCCACTCTTATAAATGCCTGCTGTCTTGTGCCAATTGTGTCATAATTACATTCATGTTGTCACCCAACCAACTGTACCTGACAATTTTTGGTCTTGCATTTCAGAATTTTTGATATCCACATTCTATTCTATAACAACATATCCTGCTCTCTGAGAAGTCTCCATGAGCCAATCCTACGTATTTTAATAATGGCCTGGGATGTTTACTGGTATTGTGCAATTAAGTATATTGTGTGCACAGGGCAGTATTGCTGAAGATACAAAATACAGGCAATTAATGCCTTGTGTGTTGTAGTATGAGTTACAAACACTGGGGATCAGTGTAGAAAAGACCAGTTATTTCAGATGATATTTTTATGCTCCAGTTGTAAATCTTTATAACCTTCTATACTAAGTGTGTGTGTGTATTTTAAGACCTTATCTTAATATAAGATTATGTTCTCTTTCTCTAGCTAAAATATATCTGCTCTGCCATTGGATGTCGCCGGTGGAATGAAGAAGAAACTGAACCGGATGATATTCTGTTATTGCACAGAAAGCAGAAGACCGTCCGTGCTGTGGGCCCACGTAGTGGGAGTGAAAAGTGGGTATCCAGCTTTAATATTTTGCTTTTGTATAAAATTCCCTTGCTACTTGTTTTAAACGAACTTTTATTTGCTGTGATTGTTACGGTTTTGGATATCTTCTTGCTTGGAAGGTCTTAATTTGGCTACAGGGCTTATGGTTGCCATACATCTTGACGATATTACACAAATATGGCTAATATCGTCAAGGTTTGGGGGTTGAAAAAACTGCCAACAACTATGTTGAAAACTACAGCCACTGGTTGGCTCCCTTTTAAGTAAAACAGATATGATTTTACTATGTATGGGCAAACAGGTCACATGTGGGAGGTCGGTTGGTTCCTTGGTATGCAGTTACCTCTGCATGATTTGTCTGTGTATATACGATTGTAATAATAATAAAATGAAGGGACCTGGAGACACACACCAGAGGTACAAAGCCACAGTGGCTTCTACAAATATAATGCTAAAATAAAATGTTGCAAAGTGATTTCACAAGTGACCAGTAAGCCTCGAATTTTTAGAATGTAATTGCCAAAAAAATAAATTTACGAAACATCAAAACAGAACTATTAATCTCCATTGGTTACAATTACCATCGTAGTGTAGATGGGTTGTGTTGGAATCTTTAAAATCTTGTGTTACTGCACAGTGTAGTTGGTCCAGAGCTGGACAGATTCTATTGGATGTCTGTCACCCTTCTATAATTTCTGCTACACATATTCCCAGTTGTTTCCCTATACTTTTTATAGGGTGATCCTTCAGGTGGCCAGCAGCAACTATTGGCTCCCTATATTAGTATAGGGACTAAGAAATTTTCGTCCATGGCCGATGGTTCATGTGGTCAATGATGGTAGTTTGTAAGCCACTGAACCATCCATTCCAACACCACACACACTGAGAAAAAGGCCAGTCTGGTCCGATAGGATCGCCCTTTTATTGATGCTGTTTGTACCCAGTTTAAAGGGAATGTCCACCCATAAAGGATTTTGTCCATTCAATTCTTTCCTATTACTCCCATAAATTACATGGTTAAAACTTACCAAATATCTTTTCTTTCCCTGTTGTAAATCACGTTTTTTACCTTTTTCTTCTCCCTGTCAATTTCGACTCTTCCACATTGACCCTGCACGTCATTCCTACGTTCCTAACCTAGTATGTGCGTGACATGTCACGTTAATATAGTAACGCCTTCACTCTCTGCCACACTTTGTGTTCGTGGTAGAAACTGAACAGTGCAATCAAATATGGTGTAATCTGGTTGTCTGTTTAGCATATAGGTGGTACATATGTGGGGGTCAGGGCTAGAAACACGTTATGCAGGAGGAGGATGGGAGCTTTCCAAGCTGGTTACGAATGCGCCGTATGTTTGAAAACCAAACAGGAGAGTGGCGGAATGTATGTAGTTAAGGCTTGCACTGGGATGGAGATTGTAATCACATGAAAGGGTAAGGTGTTCTGCTTATTTCAGTGGGACTATTCACTCTACCAAGGTTTGTTAGGTGGGTTGACTTTCCTTTTATGTAAGTAATTCAAATTGTTGGCCCTTTAAGAGTTAAATCCGTCGTCTGTTTTGTAACTGGGTAGACGGATCACTTTTTCCCATTGTTTTAATAAATGCACTGCTAGTAAATATTTTTTTTTCCCTTGATCTGTGTACAATTGGTTCATGTCTTATGCAATCTTATTATTTCTCTGCCGCAAACTTTGTTGCCATAGAAAGCATCTGATAATTTAAAAATATGCTTAATTCAAAGTTTTGCTGTGTCTGTGATCTGTATATAATGCCATGTGTTGTTTGGGTGGCAGAAATGTTCACATTTTATTAAGATCTGTGTTTATCCTGTCTGTCCTTTCTGGTGTTTGGCTTGAGACATTATGACAAATTTGTTCTTGTAAAGAGGCTTAATTAATCTAAATTTAATTCTAAAGTTGACGCAAAGTCACATTTCCATTTCCATGCTTATCATTCTTACAAAATGCTTGTTTATAAGCAATAAAAACATTTGTTTTTCTTGGTAAGTGGATAAGTTTTAATTTTTGTTTTTCATAATTTAATTGTCAAGGTGGAACTTCAGTGTTGGACACTTTGAACTGCGATACATCCCTGATATTGAGCACGGAGTGGGCTTTATTGAGGGTCAGCTTGAACCAAGCTATGGTACTGAAGAATCCAGAATTATTTCTGATTTCGAAGACCAGGAAGTGGGAACCAAAGATACTGTAATCAAGGTTTCTGTCGCCCAGTGGAAGGTCATGGCTTTCAACAGGAATTTAGGCCATTTAGAATGGGAGCACCAGGTAAGTGATTTATACGTATATACTCGTTATTTGGAATATTAAGTCTCTAAAAGCATTGTTTTCAGTATCTGATTGATTGGCCCAATTCTTACATGTGTTTTTACTATTTACACTATGAACATACTTCGTGCATACTTCATACTTCACTAACTGCATATAAACACTTCAATTAGCTGTAGTAATCTTGTATTTCCCTATCATACATAAAGTTTATATTTGTCAGAGACCATGAATCTGTGTCTCCATTCTGGTATCTTTCCAGTTCTGTAATCCAATCGCTGCAGCTTGGCTCGTTCGTAATGGAAAAGTCACTCCTATTAGGCTTCATGATGACACCAGTTACACATCAGATGATGAAGGCCTTGAGGAAGAGGAAGATATTGTAGAGGCGGCAAGAGGAGCTACAGAATCCAGCTTTTATTTGGGTTCGTTTTTTTTACACTTTGACTGTGCTGTACTGAAGCACATAAAGAGCTGCTCCTGAAACTTCTTTTCCTCTTTCAGGAATGTATCGTGGGCAGCTTTACCTCCAATCATCCGTTAGAATTTTTGAAAAGTTCCCGATAAATCCAACTGCTTTGGATACAAGAAACAGTGACAACAGTATTATTGCTTTACCCAGAATCAAGTGGAAGCCTTTAATTCGTAAGTGCAGTTCTTAGCCTTGATTTGAATGTTCTGAAATGCACATTGACAAGTCAGGGATATAATCTACTTGATGATAGTGTTTTTTTGCTATTTGAGAAATTTCCAAGATAGTTGTTTTTTTTTTTTTTTGTTTTTTTTTTTGTAATCCTAATGTAATTCCACATTGTGGTTTCCAGATTCCCCCTCACGGACCCCTGTCTTGGTGGGTTCGGATGAGTTTGATAAGTGTCTAAGTAATGATAAATTTTCTCATGAAGAATACAGCAATGGAGCACTTTCTGTCCTGCAGTACCCATATGGTGAGTTTCCACAGTTTGACAAAATAAAACATCTTCCATTGTTGCCAGCATGACTATTTGCAGTTGTTGTCCTGTTAACATGCATAGAATTTAAAAAAAAAAAAAAAAAAATGAAAAAGCTTTTTGGTCAAAATTTAAATAAGGATGCCACTAGCTGTCTCCACTTACTTAATATACATTGGGATCCCCAGGCACTAGTGCTATTAGTGATGTAATACGGTATAATAACCCTTAAGAGGGTTTTTTTTTTTTTAAAGGAGTACCACATAAAAAACATTGATACAAAATGGTCATATTCAAATGTGGAGAACAAAAAAACTTCCTTTATTAGTGTGAAAAGACACAAGAGTAGACAAAATATCCGTGCAAGAAAAAAGTTAGACTTCCCATAGTTCTATTGGCAATATCAAATATGCAGATGCAGTTTAAATTATACACTTTTATTATATAGTGGTATATCCAATTACCATACACACACTTATCACAAAGTAATATTATCGTTGTGGATTTATATAGCGCCAACATATTCCTTGGCGCTTTACAATTACATGTATACATTCACATCAGGCCCTGCCCCAAAGAGCTTACAATCTAAGCAAATTTATTTGACACATACAACCTATCAGTATGTCTTTATGATTGTGGGGGAAACCGGAGTGCCCGGAGGAAACCCACGCAAGCACGGGGAGAACATACAAAACATAAATAATATGATAACATATCAAAGTAACAAAGCAGAAGTGCTGCGATGACACATTGCATAAATATATAGTCCTATAATAGGTGTATACAAGCTAAACATTCCCCAGACCCCTAAGCCTATTACAATTATATGTCTAAATACCCAGGCAAAAGGACAGGGAATCACAAACCAGTGACAGATCTCAACAGATATGGGGAGCAAAGTTAAAAGCTGGGTACAAGCTGTACGCGTTTCGTGGAATTACGTCACACGCGCTGTTGAGAGAGTCTGTGTGTTGGATGAAACGCATACAGCTTGTACCCAGCTTTTAACTTTGTTCCCATGTCTGTTTAATTGCCTGATGGGCTGAGGTTATTCCACCTCATGTGCTTGTACAGTCCATCTATTTTTACAAAGTTATGACGTGTCAAACTTACTTGATCCTGGCTCATGGTCTGACTTCCTATTTCTTTCCCAACTCGCCTATGCAGTGTGGTAAATTCCAACTCTGTGGGTGGTATTTCTAAAGGATCGATATCTGTGTTTTCTTGTATTTAATTTTATAACCGTATAGTAATTGGGTTAAAAAAAAAAATGGCAAAAATATATCGGTACCGCGTGGTACTATACTCCTGCACGGTGTCGGCCTATTGATGGCTGCTGATGTTATTTTATAGTAATCGGTATTTTACTGCCATATTGTAATCTAACATGCGCTGCTAATCGTCTGTATTTACTGATCTCAACCTTTTTCTAAATACGGAAAGTATGACAAGTTAAAACTTGGTAAAAGAGAAACTGGAGGTAGGAAAAAGAGCTTGTACCATTGTACTGTTACACTGAGCTCTAATCTCCTGACAGATTCCCCATCGAACACATGCCGGCACACAGCCAAAAAATGCTCAGAAGACAGAAGCGGGGAAATGGGCTTTGCATGTGTGAGAAGAACCAGGAAGTTATAGTCCTTGTCTGTAGTGAGAAATAGAAAGTTACAATTCAAAAGCATTGGAATTCTAAGATCGCAGTACAAGATTTTTGGGTTTATGTTCAACCTAAATGGTTTAAACGACTTAGAAACCTTATGTGGAAATATATTACAGCTGCTTTATCTGCAGTTCAAAGCTTTTTATACAATCTGTTTAAAATGTTTAACTACATGTTCACTGTATTGGTCTATGGTATGCAACATATTGGCAATCTTTTAAATCTGTAGGGCCTGTATAGGTTCTGCCTTCACATCTTGTAATATTAGCGTGTGCGGTGGGAATGGAGTCACTCTGTTCTCTCTTTGGTGTGGCTAAACATTTGAGGTAATTTGTTTGCTGGGTTTGAAAACTATTGAAGGATTGTGTCCGTCTTCTCCAGTGGCATGTCATGTGCTTTCTGTGCCATTAATACTGCCTTACGCATGTAGTTGGTAAAAGCTTTATTAAATTATGGCATGACCCCTACCTTTCTTCTTGCATGAGTACTAACCCACTGGTTTGATCTCCTAACCTTTTGATGTCTTTTTCATATCAGAATGGTGTAAATGCAGTGCTGACATGTCTGATCTCCTCCCCCTTTCCTTTTTGTGATAAGATTGGTGACTTTCTTTGAACGGATTTCTTTATTTTGCATAGTGGCAAATCCAGGCGCTCTCATTTTAATCTTACAGTTCAGGTTTTAATAGATCACATAGAATAAAAAATAAAACTGAGCGCTGCTACTCAATCTAATATCTAGTGGAAAAGTTTGAGCAGCTACTGAGGAACTGCTTATTTTCAATAAAATGTTTACCTTGTTTTCAGCAAATCTTGACCGAACTCCAAGACTCAAACAACAAAGGGCTCCAGGTCAGCTTGTTATACCTGTGATCTCTGCAAGACATTCTGTGTATCACCCTCCAGCAGTGACTGGTACAAGCTTGTACTATGCTTCGTGCCTTCCCATAACACCATCACTAACTGTCATGCTGCCATTTCCATAATTATTAATCCTTCCCCATTGTTAACATCCTGCCTGGCAATATATGTTATCATGTGTCCAAGAGCGACAATAACCTCACATTTCCTGCTTAGTAATAACGGAGGATAAATTGGATAAAACAAGTAATTTTATGTACTTCTGGAATGAAATGCCTAATGTTCAGTTAGCCAGCTTCTGACTGGTAGAAGCCATACTTGAGTTAGGTATTTTATTTTGTTTCCTGTTCCTTTAATCATTTTTAAGCTTTTTTTTCCCCTACCTTTTCATAATCAATCAAATCTCAACAAATGTGAATTAAAACTCAGTTGTTTTTCTTCACATCGCATTAGCATGCTGAATCAATCCAATCAATCACTTATTTGTAATTGTAGTTTATTGGTTAAAGAGACTACTAAACTCGCCAATTGTGTTGCAGATAATGGTTATTATTTACCCTACTACAAGAGAGAGCGCAGCAAGCGAGGCACTCAGATTACTGTTGGAATTCTGGAAAATCCAAACTACAGGAATTTTCGGAAGAAGGATCCGGTTCTCCTCTTACATTGGTGGAAAGAGATAGTGGGCACTATTCTGTTTTGTATTACTGCCACCACCTACATTGTACGCAGGCTGTTCCAGCCAAATCCACTCAGTGCTAGGGTAAGTGAATATTACAATATCAATAGTCTGTTATTTGAAATGAATCGACCACCAGGTTATAATTTTAGGCTGGATTATCGGGCTAAAATATCAACTTGTGTGTTGCAGCCCTTAGACAAACCTCTATTTGTACATATAACATGCTTGGTTCAGAACATAGGGGTAATATCATGGTGGAGGAAAGCTGTACTGTAACCATATGGGTTAATGGAGCTTAGATTTCAGAACATGGCTAAAACACCATAAGCATTTTCTATGCTAGATATTGGCAATAAAGTGCTGAACCTGCAAACGTTTTCATGGCATAACTTATTTTTGTTCTTGCTTATTTAATAAGAGGTACAAAAAAATTGCCTCGACCAGTCAGGCGATGCCTGTTTACTGGTTTGCTACAGTTAGAAAACATTTGATAATACCTGATTAGTTGTGGCAAAATTTTGCTTCACATTTTGGAAAAGGCTTTCAAGGTGGTGTTAAAAACGGTTAATTACACCAGATCTAGCATTTCCACATTAACCAGCCCCATAGCACCTACTAGAAAGTTATACTTTATAAAATGGAAATAGAGGACAAATGGAGTATTACTGTTAACTGTTATTTCAGAATCCTTTTTCTGGAGGTGTCCAATCTTTTTTTTTTTTTTTTTTTTTTTTTTTGGACATTAAGTCCTCTGCTTTATTAATTGTATTTTTTTTTTCATCCAAGGTGCATGATTTTCTTGGCAAAGTTGTTTTTATTTTTGATTTGTTTTGTTATCCTCTCCAAATTATTAATACCCCCTGTGTTTATTCCCTTTTAACAGAAGCGAAAAGAATCTGAGACACAGTGTCAGACTGACAGTAAATATGATGCTGTTGCTGGTGATCTGAAAGACAACTGGAGTGATTTTAAGAACTGTGACTACATTTCGCGGTATGGGATTTCAGTTTTACCCTAGTTGGCAAATTGTATTTTAGCCTAGCAATTCTATCTCTGTCAGGGGTGCTCAACCTGCTGTACCATAGGAGTCACACAAGTGGCACTTGTGGCTGGGCAAATCCTGCAGGGTGAGGAATTGCATATTTGGGACCCATGTTGGGTATCCATGGTCTATACAGTTCTCAATTTAGGATTTAGATTTTCCCTGCATTTACATTTCCAGTGCTACTTGTATTAATAAACAATTCTTAAACTGTCTGTGAAAGCCATTTCTACATATGAGATTTGTGGTGGTACTCGCATATTTATCTCTGCTTGCTTTGTCATTAAATTATTAATGTTTAGTGAGTGATCCTAATTACTCCCCCCCCACCTCCCTTACTCACTGCCTCCTTGTAGTGTCTGCGACACTTATAATTCCTGCACAGCCTCACCATAGACCCTGTTCCTTTTACACATCTCCCACTCTCACCCCTTCTTTCTTTTCTCCGCTGATTCTTTTAATTGGTTCCGAAACTGAACGAAAAGATCCTAGTAAGAGGTCAGGGGAGGACCACACTTTCCTTGTAAATGCTGTGATTTCAAATGATGATTTTTCAGAATCTTCAGCTCAAATTAAAAATCCTTAAAGTTTCGGAGTAGTGGGCGCAATTTTTGACCATTTTGATTTTTTTTTGTTTTCTTTAGAGTAAAGAGATCTTTTAATCCTTAATTCTGTTCTCTTTTTGTATCTTTTTGTAAATTAGGTACCTAACTGATTTTGAACCTATCCAGTGTCTTGGACGAGGAGGCTTTGGGGTTGTATTTGAAGCCAGAAACAAAGTAGATGACTGTAACTATGCAATAAAGAGAATACGCCTTCCCAACAGGTAGCTGATTTATATGGCTTTCCATATTCCTGCTAATATTTTGAAAACAAAATAAGTCTTGTGGCCTAGTATTACTAAGCAATGTAATTGAGAAAGAAAGGTTGTGCAAATCCGAAATTATCAAAACGATCTAAGGCCAAACAGGCTGCTTGGCTAGGGCAAGCACTCTGTTCTGTTAAAAGGAAAATGGGAGGGGGAGCGATTGGAGATCTGCAGTGCAAGATGGCAAAGGGATCTCTTGCTGATAAATTCCTTTTCGTCCAATAGGGAACTTGCCAGAGAAAAAGTAATGCGTGAAGTCAAAGCCTTGGCCAAACTGGAGCACCCCGGCATTGTGCGCTATTTTAATGCATGGCTGGAAGCGCCACCAGAACTTTGGCAGGAAAAGATGGATGAACTGTGGCTAAAGGATGGAAGGTATGGGCTTAATCGTTTAGTTGAAGATGTGTTATGGAACTCATAAGTTGTTTCGGTTTCTTAAAAAATATGTTTGTTGCTTTTTAAGTTGATTCTTATTCCAGTATTGGCTGTAGCAGAAATTCCCATGTGCAGAGTCCGGTTTAATTGATTTGGCCAGTAGAGGGCACTAGGCATTCATATATGACAAAGAACACTGTATATTACCGTAGTAGATTTTAGCGTTTATTTCTCAAGGCACAAATTTTGTAGTAATTTGGGGTTTTTTTCCTGCTATTTTGTTTAGCACTGACTGGCCGCTCAGCTCTCCCAGCCCTCTGGATGGCTTGTCGGTCAAAGTCCGAAGTATGAATCCATACTGTATGAAAGAGCAAGTAGAAGTAATCACGCCATCAGAAAGTCCAAGTTCCCTTTCGGCTGGATTTGTTGCTGTTCAGCAAGGAGAACAGGAGCGTCCTTCAACTTATCAAATTTCAACTGTAGAAAATTTGAACCAATCCCATGATGCCCTTGTAAACTTACAGGACAGTTGTTTAGCAGACTATGATTTGGATCACAGCTCGGATGATGATTGCGGCATCATCTATGAAGATGGTTTTTGTACAACCACCGATTTAGGCGTGCATGACCGAACCTCGTCGTCTATCATATTTGAGGATTCTGGTTGCGACAATGCTTCCAACCATGTAGACAAGGCAGACATTTCAGTCCTTGTTACTAACAGTGATTTTACAGAAAGAGATAGTGGAACAAAAGACTCAAATGAAAGCAAACCTACTTCGACCAGCACTTTATCCATATCCCCTCCCAGACCGAAAACATTGAGCTTGGATCTAGCTAAA
Organism: Hymenochirus boettgeri; assembly: GCA_019447015.1. Lineage (NCBI taxonomy): Eukaryota > Metazoa > Chordata > Amphibia > Anura > Pipidae > Hymenochirus > Hymenochirus boettgeri. The sequence goes on from CM033469.1 coordinate 34,575,620, forward strand.
AACAGTTGTGAATGTATAAAACCTAGCTCACCAAAGGTCTACCTGTACATTCAGATGCAGCTGTGCCGTAAAGAGAACCTGAAAGACTGGATGAGTACACGCTGCACGCTGGAAGAGAGACCCCAGAGTGAAAGTCTGCATATTTTTTTGCAGATTGCAGAAGCAGTTCACTTTTTACACAGCAAAGGACTTATGCACAGAGATCTGAAGGTTAGTTTATTTAAGCTGCTCTATATAAATATATAACTATGAAAATTACAATTCAATGGAATGTTGGAATATTTATTCTTTCCATTTCTACTTACTATTAAAGGACAACTATACTCACCTTCCCTCCGCTTCTCTTCTTTGGTCAGTACCTTTTACCCAGGGTGAGGACCTGAACCGCTAGGTCCTCACCCTTGGGTTCGCGTAACTTGAAGCTCAGCATTACTGACACGCTGCTCTGGTAGGCTCGCCCCCTCCTCCCCGTCGTCAACGAGGCCAATAGGAAGGCACTCTCTGCAACAAGCGTGCCTTCCTATTGGCCTCCTCGTGCAAGGAGAGGAGGGGGCGGAGGCTACCAGAGCAGCATTGCGCTAAGGCTGTGCTTCAAGTTACACGAACCCAGGGGTGAGGACCTAGCGGTTCAGGTCCTCACCCTGGGTAAAAGGTACTGACCAAAGAAGAGGCGCGGAGGGAAGGTGAGTATAATTGTCCTTTAAGATTGCAATTGTGTCAACAGGTGCCAAAAAAAAAATATATATGTGCCTCTACCAATCCGATGATACCGGTTTACTGGTCTGCTACACTTGGGAACATCTGATTGTTTGCTGAAGATTAAAAACTCTGGTGATATTTTGCACCATTTATTGAATAAGGATTTCTCTGTGTTTAAAATTTGTAGTAACATCGATTCTTCTACTTCAGCTACTAGAAAGATTTTTCTGGTAATCTGTTTAATGGAATTAGAGGGCAAACAGAGTTTTTCTGTTAACTGGTTTTAATAAGTCTTTTTTTCTGGAGGTGTTTAATCTCTTTTGTAGGGGAATTTATTTTTGGGCATTAACTCCTCTTCTAAACCACAACTAAAGCTTCGTACACATATGCTGTTGTGGGGCCCGACCCGTGACACAGATAGTCAGCTGAAACGGCTTTTCCTTGTGCAAGTGTATGGGAACTCGGTCGGGCATTATTAGAATTGCAATTGTAGAGAGGCTGACAAGCTCCTCACTATCTTTAGCACAGGTTAGAGAGGAGTGGTAAAAAGGGGCCAAAGGGAGAGCTGTCGGCACTGTAGAAGTGGGATCTTCAATAGCTGATATTGGAACATTAGTAAATGGAAGGTAGGATTAATTATTCTTACATCCAATTGCATTATATATAACAGGGTTGGATATGTTTAGTGGATTGCAGTACAGGATCTGTATAGAATAGAATGTCGACTCTGTGTGGCGCTGAAATCAATTTGTAGATAATGGACAGTTGATAATTTTCATACCAGCTTAAAAAAAAACATTAAGGGCTAGGCCACACTAGTGGCCCAATTGTGGTAGCCACACTATTGCGTTGCAGGGTGTATGCGCTGCAATCGCGTTACATCACACTATCGCAGCGCGCACCCATTTCTGGAGCGCTCAGGCACGTTCTATTGTGGCCTCATCCTAAATGCTGATTTATATCCCTTGTAATAAATTCTTGCCCTATAGAAAGCCCTCCGGTTCACTGTGCTAGGAGAGTTGTCTGTATACAGTGATCCCAGTTGTACGATATTGGGGTATCCTGACTATATCAGATCCGAAAAGCAGGCATGCTAGAACATTTGTATTTGACAGATACTGATGTACAATAAGTATTATTGAATGGCCACCAAAGGGCATGTCCCCCCTTAAAACAAGAAACTGTTGACTTCAAACCTCAAATGCTATTTGTCCCAGTTTATTAATTGTATTTGTTGGCAGATATTTAATGATATGTTCTATTCCTTTTTGGCGAAGGTATCTGCCTCCTCCCTTGGTAAAACAGCTTTTTAGATGCTTGAGCATGTGCAAAGGAGGCAGCAGGTGAAACAGCAGTCAATCATTTGTTGTGAGGTCAGCAGTCACAGCCTTGACTGACTGCATGGAGGGAGGGGCCTGCTTACTCTGTCAGAATTAAAGGGCAAGTCCAGCCAAAAAATTACTCTTCTTTAAAATGTGCCTCAAACCCCATTTTCGCATAGTTCACACACTTCAAAGATGCCCTAGAGCTTACTTACCTGATCCGGTCCCTCACCATCTAGGCGCCACCCACTGCACCTGTTTTGAGCTCGTTGCGAGCAAAAACAGGAGCAGGGGACTTCTGCGCTGACAGCCGCTTCACTCATGTCGATTGGGCGTGACCTCACAACACGCCCTAACTGACAGCCCCAACCAGGAAGTGGAGTAGCTGTCAGCAGCAGCTGCAGAGCAGAAGCTGTGAGGGACCGAGTCAGGTAAGTAAGCTCTGGGGCATCTGTGTGTGAACTATGCCAAAGTGGGGTTTGGGGGGTAATAGACATTTTAAAGAAGAGTAATTTTTTTGGCTGGACATTCCCTTTTAAATATGTGGTTAGAAATGCAGGTAATCTCTGGTTAGAAACCAATTGGAAAACAGGGAAGGGTGGTTTTATAAGCAATGTGCTTTATTTCCCAGCATTCCAGTGTGGTCACGGACCATTGTGCATGAACTTGTTACAGCAGGTCCCACCTACTTGTATTCTCTAGCCAATCCTGTAACAGTTCATATTAGGCAGGGGACCAAGTCAGGAGGTGTGGCTAGACAGTGCACATACACACAACAATTTTCTTATCTAAACGATTCCATTACATTCCAAAACGTATGATGCCAAAGATATATACTTGTGGCGTGCAGTTTCAAAATGGTACCAGGTTAAATGTTCTCCCATTATTGTTTTGAGTTAAAAAGATGTTCAAACGAAAAATGTCTTATTCCAACAGAGATACACAGGTGTAATGTATAACCCCTCCCCCCACGAGTCACTGTCCTATGAGCTACTTTGTATTTCACTGTGCCGAGGTCCTGCACTGTTTGCTCTAATGAACTTATTTTACACAGGTGTTTGGTTTGGAATCGCTGATGGGATATAAACTACAATATCCTGGGATAGGAAAACCTATTTGCTTGAAATGCTTTGCTGCATTTGTACTATTATTTGTGTTTGTTAAATTCCTTTTACAGGGAATTTTTATTTCCACGTATATGGACAGAACTTCTCATTTTCAACGTCTAAAGGTTTTTCTAGTTTCCAAATCTGCTTACAAGCAAATGTCTGTAAATGGGTAAAATGGATTCATTTCTACATTCTGTCCACCCCCAGTGTCCAGCAACACAAAAAGAAATCTTCCTATATTGTATGTACAAGCGTTAATGGCATTAATAACATCCCATGTGTCTGTTAGGGTTAGCTGTATGGAAACTTCTACTCTGTGCAGATAAACATCTTTCTGAGGGTTCGCAATTAAATGAGATCTGTCCTTTAACTGTACTGCATACAAAGAAGCTAATGTAATGCCCACATGTAGTGTATAGACTCCTCATTTTATTATTTTGTAATACTACTTTAAAGAGCCTGACCTCGACACATTTACATGTAATAGTAATCATTCCTTTATAGAGCCGACAGTGATGTATACTGGGGACGTGTGCATATGTTTGTTCATCGGCAGTTAGGTCTAGCTTTCTAATAATATAAGTGGCCTATAAATAAATGTAAATAAATATCAGCAGGGCACTTTTCAGTTTATTCCATTTGGGAGTTAATGACTGAAATACGAATCAAACCATATACAAGGGCAGCTCGGATGATGACTTGCAGAAAGGGTAGTCCCGGGTTTAAATACTCCCTTGGCAACCTCTTCAGTGAGCGTTCATGTTCTCACTGTGTTTGTGTGTGTTCCCATAAAGACATGCGGATGGGTTGTGTTTGTAAGAGAGTGCTTAGATTGTAAGCCTGTATGTGGGCAGTTCCTGATGCAATAGATTCAATAATTGAGTGCAGTGCTATAGAAGGAAAAATAAATATATAAAAAAGAGAAGCTATTGCTCTCTTTTTCCAGTGTAATGTGATGCACAGAGCTGATTGTGAATGGGTTTAGTCTTTAACGCCAGCCATTTGCTGGCAAAATAGGCACAATCGACTCAGGACATCGGTTGCAGTGGTTGTGCTATTCTTTTTGCTTACCTCTGCAAACATGTTTTAATAATCTTATATTGGCCGCAGAAGTAGTAAATGATATGTGATATGTCTGATGTGATATGTGATAGAAGTATCATTCCATACCGGGTATTGCCTGATTAACTCTCTATAGACAAAAGTAGCAGATCAAATTGGCCCAATTTAGTTATCGGGGGAGCGGATCGCCTATTTTATATGATTGTGTGTTTCCTATAAAGACAGATAGGAGTGCTTAGATTGTAAGCTTCTAAGTCGGCATGGCCTGATGCATTAAATTTAAAGCGCTATATAATGGTAAATAATAAATACATAAAAAGGGTGAGAGCGATGCTATTCTCTTTTACTTGTGTAGTGTACTGGTTGTGAATGGGTTAAATGCCAGCTATTTGCTACCACAAGCAAACGCCTGATAATATGGATCAGTCTGTGGTCACCGTAAGTGGTTTTTAACCTCTGTACTTCCCTACAGAGGGTTTAACACGACTTTTAAGACTATATTGCTGATCGCATGTTGTTGCAGGAGTTTAGTTGGCTATGAAATTCGCATGGGATCACACAAACCTTGTTTTCGTCCGGTTTGCCTCGGGTGAACATTGTAATAATGCTGGAAGCATAAATAATCCTTTTGTATTTATGTAATCGAGTTAATGATTTATTACAGCTAACTAGAAGCAATCCATTGCCTAATTATTATAATGCAAAATGAGAAATTCGCGATTAGTCTCCATGTCTTTCACAACTTTCATACAAACATAACCAATGGGCCAATAAATAGAACTATTAAAAATGCAGTAAGATTCATATGTGGAGTGCCTGTTATTATTGCTTGGGGGACCAAAGGTTGTTTTAGAGACACAGTTATTCGATTATGAATTGTCAAACCCTCCTACTGCAGAAAGTCCTTGTTCACATTAACACCATCTTGTTTTGTCGGACAGGTGAGAAACCTGCTATATTGTGATTTATTTTGTTGGTGCAATTTTTTATTTTTTTTTGTAACACAATTTTTTTCTCCTTTTCAGCCTTCCAATATATTTTTTACAATAGATGATATAGTTAAAGTAGGAGACTTTGGATTGGTCACTGCTATGGACCAAGAAGAAGATGAAGAATCTGTGTTGACACCTATGCCAGCATATGCCCGCCATACGGGACAAGTGGGAACCAAGCTTTATATGAGCCCTGAGCAGGCAAGTGAACTTGTTCTTTAAATCCCAGTGTGCTCACAGCTACCGTAATACACATCCCATCCTAGAGCCATGATTCCACTAAGGTGCACATGTGTAGGAAGGGCAAGGAATCTGTTTGATATATCATTTCAAAATAACAGATCAAAGGTAAAATAAAATATTCTAGAATGCTCTCCTGTAATATTGTACGTGGGAGGCTAGAAAGCGGTTTTAGAAAATGTTTACTTGGTGTGATAGGATGATAGCTTTATGATTTTTGTAGTCCTAGAGAGAGGATGGATCTTGTGGTGTTATGGTCTAATTGGCTTTCCTTCTAGTTGGTGCTTGGCTATGCCATCAGGTACTGTAGGCAGTAAAGTACTACCTAATTTAAAATGTCTCTTTAGAGTTCCACATCCTCTAGTCTCTAAAGCTCCATACACACATGCAATCACAGGAGAGGATGACTACCGCATATCATCTTGAATGTCTCCCCTCAGTTTATACTCAGGTCTGTGCTGATCTGGATGCTGCTGGACAAAATCACATAGCCCTGGGAAAACAAAATATGTACCCTGTAACACAGAGAATCTTCTTGATTTCAGTAGGTCAGGCAATTGTTGTCCTGCTCGCTCAGATCAGCCCAGACTGCAAGGCAAATGGAAAAATATGATCTTTAAGTGTTCAGGCTGCACAGAAAGGTCTGTAGGGCACATCTGTGTATGGGACTTTCTATGAGGCCGTGTATGGTGCTGGGTATGGGACTTTCTGTGGGGCTGTGTATGGGACTTTCTATGGGGCTGGGTATGGGACTTTCTGTGGGGCAATGTCATAGTTGCCAACATTCTCTAAAAAGTTCCAGGGACACGTTTCAGAAACTTGTGCGCCAACTATATTGATGCGGGACAGCTTCTTAAAGTCTGGGACTGTCCCGGTTTATCCGGGACTGTTGGCGTCTAGGCTGTGTATGGGACTTTCTATGGGGCTGTGTATGGTTTATGTACCTCGGTTTATGCTTGTGAAGGTTCTCATTTATCCAGGTCATGGTATATCTGTTGTTTTCAGTTAGATCAACTGGACTTGAAGTTTAGTTCTTGAAGACATTTCGTTAGTCATCCGACTGGCTTTCTCAATTCAGAATGACTTGTACAAGAATCTGTGGCAATTATGTACCCTGGAAAATCCCAATTAGCATATCACAGCCAGGTGTTAAGGGCGTGACACCTGGGTTAAAATCCACCAGAATGAAGTACAAACCTTCCCAGGTCACGTTAATGCTGTAGACCAAAACATCAAATTTACAAGGGAAGAGGTACAAACCAACAAACTGACAATCTAGACTGGGCCTTTGTCAAAAGAAGTAGAAGGAAAGAAAAGAACACATATACCAACAGTGAAGGGGAAAAGCAAGACAGGAGGAAGAACATGGTCATCCCATATGTAGCAGGGATGTCCGAGAAATTAAGAAGAATTTTCAAAAAACACCGTATCCCTGTCTGCTTTAAACCGAACAGCACACTGAGGCAGCAATTGGTACATCGGAAAGACCCAATACCCAAACACAAGAAAAGCGACATTATATGTGCAGTGCAGTGAAGGATGCTCTGATTTGTACCAAACAGCAACTGCATCAACGTATGGCCCAGCACAGAAGAGCCAATTCCTCGGGTCAGGACTCAGCCGTGTACCTGCATCTTAAGGATAAAGGATAAAGATTGTAATGTCAACATATTGGCAAAGGAAAGTGGCTGGTTCAGCAGAGGTATCAAGGAGGCCATTTATGTGAAAATAAAGAAACCAAGCCTGAATAGAGGGGGGGGGGGGGTTTCGAAACCAACTGTCTGCCATCCATGTACCGTGCTGTTTTGACACCTTACTCTGGGCGTTCCTATAACACCTCTTAGCCACTATCCAATCACGCCCTTAACACCTGGCTGTGATATGCTAATTGGGATTTTCCAGGGTACATAATTGCCACAGATTCTTGTACAAGTCATTCTGAATTAAGAATGTCTCGGTTTATATTCGGAGTGGTTTATAACCGGTTGACTTTCATTTGGTGTATGGACATTCGGTCAGGCGTTGTTGATGATTTGACCCCCAAATGAGCGCCCTTACACCAAGCAATAGTCGGCTAAAACGGCTGTTCGTCCACCACTCATGCATCGAGAGTTGGAGCTTAACCCTGCAGTTAGATCCAACTGCTTAATAAAAAGATGTATGAAACCATTAAAATCTGCCTGTGTGGAGGACCCTTTACTTCCTCCATGTTACTGGTTGCTACGATACATATCGTGGTGTGGTTGAAAATGATGTAAGCCCTTTGTGATTGCAGTTCTGTTGTGACTTGTGAAAAGGTGCAGGACCGTTCCTAGTATTTCTTGCAAACCATTTTCTACGAAGTTTAAAGCTTCCCGTTTATTTTTGTGTTTTATAGATTTATGGCCAAAGCTATTCTCATAAAGTGGACATCTTCTCCCTTGGGCTGATCCTGTTTGAGCTGTTGTACCCATTTAGCACACAAATGGAGCGAGTCAGAGTAAGTACTTCTGATCTATTGAACAGCTACAATTTCTTTTTATTTTACCTCTGCACAACCATTATTGTGTTTGGTTTAAATGAAAACTAAACCGTTAAAACATAAAGCTGAACAGATTCCCCTACCTAATTGTTTTTTGTTTCTTGTGTGTTGTATGTGTCCAACATAAGACGGAAAGTGCACATTGCAATTAGAATGTTTTAACGTCCTATCTATACATTTCTGGACATCTGAAACGGTCCCATTTTATTTTACATGTAATTCCTTCTTCCTTACATTGGGGGGGGGGGGGGGGGGGAAACAAGTTGGTAAAATAACGCAGTGACCCAGGAATGTTTTTCACGGAAGGTGAGGTCACCAGGCTCTGTCTGCCCAATTCCCTGTAAGCTGTAGTTTCCCTTTTAAATGTAAATGTTTTTCTATCCTAATAGCAAGCCTGTGCTGAACTGCAATTTGATGTACAATAATTCAGTTCTATCTGTTCATTTTCCCCGTGTGCCATGAAAGATGAGAGGTCTTTTAGCAGGTTAATCAAACCCTATGGTAGGACCTGACAAATCCCAGGAAGCCAATCTTACACCTGACAATTTAACTTGTTAATGTGTTTCCTTTTGATGTCTTTTGGGCTGGCTGCCTAAATTTACAGTTTTACCCCTGGAGTGGTCTGACTGGCTCTTAACATCAAAAATATTGAATTTAACCCTGTGACTTTTCAATTACTTTAAATGTCTGTGAAGGTTCTCATTCATCCAGATCATGGTATATCTGTAATATTCATTCATCCAGGTCATGGTATATCTGTAATATTCATTCATCCAGGTTCATGTATATCTGTAATATTCATTCATCAGTCATGGTATATCTGTAATATTCATTCATCCAGTCATGGTATATCTGTAATATTCATTCATCCAGATCATGGTATATCTGTAATATTCATTCACCAGGTCCTGGTATATCTGTATATTCATCCATCCAGGTCATGGTATATCTGTAAATCATTCATCCAGGTCATGTATCTGTATATTCTCATCCGGTCATGGTATATCTGTAATATTCATTCATCCAGGTCATGGTATATCTGTATATTCATCATCCAGGTCATGGTATATCTGTAATATTCATTCATCCAGATCAGGTATATCTGTAATATTCATTCATCAGTCATGGTATATCTGTAATATTCATTCATCCAGGTCACGGTAATCTGTAATATTCATCATCCAGGTCATGGTATATCTGTATATTCATCATCCAGGTCATGGATATCTGTAATATTCATCATCCAGGTCCTGGTATATCTGTAATATTCATTCATCCAGGTCATGGGATATCTGTAATATTCATTCATCACGGTCATCGTATATCTGTAATATCATTCATTCCAGGTCACGGTAATCTGTAATATCATTCATCCAGGTTATGGTATATCTGTAATATTCATTCATCCAGGTCATGGTATATCTGTAATATTCATTCATCCAGGTCATGGTCTATCTGTAATATTCATTCATCCAGGTCATGGTCTATCTGTAATATTCATTCATCCAGGTCATGGTATATCTGTAATATTCATTTCATCAGGTCAGGTTATCTGTAATATTCCATCCAGTCATGGTATATCTGTAATATTCATTCATCCAGGTCATGGTATATCTGTAATATTCATTCATCCAGGTCATGGTATATCTGTAATATTCATTCATCCAGTCATGGTATATCTGTAATATTCATTCATCCAGATCATGGTATATCTGTAATATCATTCATCCAGGTCACGGTATTCTGTAATATTCATCATCCAGGTCATGGTATATCTGTAAATTCATTCATCCAGGTCATGGTATATCTGTAATATTCTCCATCCAGGTCATGGTATATCTGTAATATTCATTCATCCAGGTCATGGTATATCTGTAATATTCATTCATCCAGGTCATCGTATATCTGTAATTCATTCATCCAGGTCACGGTATATCTGTAATATTCATTCATCCAGGTCACGGTATATCTGTAATATTCATCCATCCAGGTCACGGTATATCTGTAATATTCATTCATCAGGTCATGGTCTATCTGTAATAATCATTCATACAGGTCATGGTATATCTGTAATATTCATTCATCCAGGTCATGGTCTATCTGTAATAATTCATTCATCCAGGTCATGGTCTATCTGTAATATATCATTCATCCAGGTCATGGTCTATCGGTAATATCATCCATCCAGGTCATGGTTATCTGTATATTCATTCATCAGGTCATGGTATATCTGTAATATTCATTCATCCAGGTCATGGTATATCTGTAATATTCATCCATCCAGGTCATGGTATATCTGTAATTCACCATCCAGGTCACGGTAATCTGTAATATTCATCCATCCAGGTCACGGTATATCTGTAATATTCATCATCCGGTCATGGTATATCGTAATATTCATTCATCCAGGTCATGGTATACTTGTAATATTCATTCACCAGGTCATTGTATAATCTGTAATATTCATTCATCCAGGTCATCGTATATCTGTAATATCCATTTATCCAGGTCATGGTATATCTGTAATATTCATTCATCCAGGTCATGGTATATCTATTGTATTCAATTAGATCAACTGGATTAAAGTTTAATTCTTGAAGACGTTTCGCTAGTCATCCAAACGGTTTTCTCAATTCAGAATTCAGAAAGCCAGTCAGATGACTAGCGAAACGTCTTCAAGAACTAAACTTCAAGTCCAGTTGATCTAACTGAATACAACAGATATACTTTAAATGTCATTATTACATTTTGAGTATTTTTGCCTTTGTTTCTTTGAGTGCTTTATCACATGAATGGAGATTGCTGGGTCTTCAAAGCAGTTTTCCTCTTCTTGAATTTAGGCAGGCCCATATTCCAGGTGGATTGCACTGAAAGTCAATATATTCATTGGCATTTCACAATCATTTGTAGGTTTCCTGCTACTGTCCAAAAAATAAACCTGGTATGAATATGCAGAACCTACAGAGTGCACTGGTTCGAATTGGTGCCTGTTCTATGAATCTAAATGATCATTATTATGCTACACATTTCTCATTACTTTTCCCGGTGCTAGTTTATCCAAGAAAGTACTAACAAGGTTAGTACACCAAGCACACCAGCAGGGATTTTACAAGAACAGAATTCTGGCCTGGTATGAGCACAGAGTTGGAATTACTTAAGTTACACGTTCCTCTTAATAGACCTAAGGTTTTTCTGTTCCTGATCTTAATACAATTCTATTTAAATTACCGGTTATGTGCTTTTTCTGTTTCTTTAGATATTAACAGAATTACGTGACCTGAAAATCCCTGAACTGTTTACACAGCGATATCCCATGGAGGTATGGTTGCTACCTTTTTAGCAGCATTTTTCTGTATAAATACAATGGGGACATGTGTCGATCAGCCATAACCTTGTGAATAACCTAGATTGGCTCATTACAATGACATGTAGCAGTAAGAGGGGTATATTGGGCCATGAAAATTGAGCAAGTGTGCAGATTTCAGCAACTTTGACCAAGGCAAGATTTGGTTGGCAAGACAACTGGGTCAGAGCATCTCTACAAATGCAGCTCCTGTGGAATGTTTCTGGTCTGCATTGGTCAGGACCTACCAAAAATTATCTACTGTAGGAAAACTGGTACCAGAAACACACAGGTGACCAAGACTTGCCATATATACTCGAGTATAAACAGAGGCTTTAAAAACAACCTGAAAAATGAACATTGGTTTATACTCAAGTCAACAACTTACTTTGTAACTAATCCGGTGGCCCCTTGCTCCACATCCTCTACGCTTCCGGTTGACTTCACTACTTGGTGCCTCTCACTTCCCTGCGCCAAGTAGTGATGTCATCCAGAAGCGCAGAGGATGCAGAGCAAGGGGCCACCAGACAAGGTAGGAGAAGTCAACTAAAAGAAATATACAGATGCGTGAACACACCCAATAACCAAACACACCCAATAACCAAACCAAAAAGGTTGGTTTGTTATATGCACGAATAAAGGAGGGTTTTACCCCTATTTGCAAGTATTGGGGACTGGGTAGCTCCTCTGGTGCTAAGCTTGCCCCAACCAATCAGATGTTCACTTTCAAATGTTAAATAATATCTGATTGGTTGGGGCAAAATTTGCTCCATTTTTAACAATAAGAACTTTTATTGTATCTCCCTGTATAACTCCCACCAACTAAAGCATGCTGGGAGTTGTAGTTTCCAAACATCTGGAGTTGCAAGGAATTTGTGTGTTACTGTGTGTAATTTACTCTACATTTAAAGGGCAACTAACCCAAAACTATACAGAATCAGGAGGATAGTATCGTTAAAGTTTGCCTTCTGATTCTGTATTTTTTTGAGGCTTTAGTTGCCCTTTAAATGGACAGCAGAACTCCCATACAGTAGTCCTATACAGTGATAGTCATACTGGATTTGGTTATTACTGTATGGGAATTCTGCTGTCCATTTAAAGGGCAACTAAAGCTTCAAACCCATACAGAATCAAAAGGCAGTAGTAATCATATTTTCAACCCTCGGTTTATACTAGTCAATCACTTCTTTTTCAGGTAAAATTAGGTACCTCGGTTTATACTTGGGTCGTTTTTTACTTGAGTATATACGGTATTGTTGCAGGGACATAACATCTGACTAGTGTTACAACAGAAGAGCTACTGTGCCTCTGATTTCTGAAAATGTGCGTGCATTGCTTACCTTGGAGAGAAGGCAAGCTATAGGAGGGAGCGTGATCAGCAACGTTCTGATCTTGGGACCTGCAATATGGCAGGGTGCAAGAGTGGGTTAAGTTAGGAGGTTTTAAGGCGCACCATACGCAATCCAGTCAATTTACAGGACTTAGATGATCTGCAACTGTCTGCAGATCATCTAAGTTTGATGTTAGATTGAAATCTAAATTTCTTAGATTGTAACAATCATTTATTTCTATGTATTCCTAACCTATGTATGAAAGTTATGTAATGTAAATATATCTGTTTAATCGCCTTGTATGTGTACTTTATTTTTGTACAGCGCTGCATACCCAAGTGGCGCATTATAAATAACATTACATAAATACATACACCTTCAGAGGTCTGGCAGCCAGAGGGGGGCCCACTTCATATTGTGCGGGCGGTCAAAATGTTATGGCTGAATAATGTATGTTAAAATATTGCATATATTTTAATGGAATGCACCAAAGCCCATGCGGATAAATTGTACTTTGTGCCGTTTTACCTTTATTATCTAACGCTTTCATTTTCTTCAATCGCAGCAAGACATGGTGCTACACATGCTTTCTCCCAGTCCGAATGAAAGGCCCGAGGCTGAAGATATCATTGAAAATCCTTTGTTTGAGAGTATCGAGCTGCCTGGGAAATTGACTCTGAGACAGAGATCTCGAACATTAAGCACTTCAGGCCTTAAGACTTTTAGACAGTCCAGCAAGTAAATAAATTGTTTGTGTGTAATCTCTCGGTCGTTTACACATCAATGCTCATTCTGCTTCTTTGAACTAATATTTTACCTGCAAACTGTACGATGGATCCTGGGGGCGCTGTTCAACAGTGTGACGGGAGGCAATGAGCACAGCACCCAATCCACTGAATAAAGCCTCTTCCTCACAGCCACATAGCATTAGTACCTTGTGCACATTACAATGCTGACTGTAGCGATGGTTCTTTGCCTTTATTTTATATATTTTTACATGATGGAGGGGAAAAAAGCACAATCTTCAACCTGCCAAGGGAAGCAAAAAATAAGATACGGTTAATTAGATGAGATATTTTTCTAGTCCTAATGGTAATTTAATGAACAAGCTTTTACTGTACTCGGGATCAGATCCGTAATTGTGTAATGTTATTAGTGAGATGTTTTATTATTTTAAGTCGACAAAGGAATGGGTTAGTCTTGCAAAGTCTCCAATCTTCCTACCGCTGTAAGCTGCTGACTTTGTCTCTAAGTTTCACTTGTAGCCCTGTTCAGAGCATTATGGGAGTTCCTATACATGTAGGGATGGATACCAGCTGAACATTGCTGCTGTATGTGTTGCATTGTGGTAGCTTTCTGCTTGGTACAGGCACTTTACACCACTTGCCGTTCAGTAAGACTAGTTAGAAAAGTTGTAGGTATAAATAAGCTGTAAACATTCATTATCACAAGTTCAGAGACCGTTTGTTTGTTTTTTACTCTGTACAAAATGATAGAAATAGGTGACAAGTTGTGTTTGCCAATGGTTGACATTCTAAGCCAACAGATGAAGTGTACTACTTTGTGCTTAAAGAGGCACTAAACCACTTAAAAGAAAATAAAGTGAATACCGTTTAGGGAGGTAGGAGGCACTACTCTCCTTCTCTGGCATTGGTTACATGCATGGCTGTCAGAAATGAGGGGGTCTCGCAGGTTTTATGTAAATGCTAATTTTCTCACTAGTGTTCCTTTTAAGGGTGGGAAACCACATTTTCATGGATGAGCGGAACGGTTTTAATCACATGACTTATTAATGTTAAAGTCAGCCCTGAAATAGAAGTTAGATGGAACAATCAGTGGATCACTTCAGTACTATAAGAAAAGCCTTGGTGGTGGAACAGGTCAAGAAGGGATAACGAATGAGTCAAAACACACCAAAATGTCATTCTTTTTTTTTTTTGTGTGTGTGTCTTTAAGACTTGAATGGAGGCCGTCTCGTTTTAACAAGCCTGTTCATTAATTTAAGTCGGTCTTGTCATTCCTTTTTTTTGGTTCCTGGATTTACTTTCTGTTCACTGGAAGTGTGCCGTATTTGTTGGCAGTGGGGCTCTTGAAGAGAAATTTTACCCTGGAACTTTGTTTCCCTATTCCTTCTTTTAATGTATTTGTGTTCTTTGCTACTTTGTCTTTGTGCATTGACCAGTTCTGTTCTGTGTTGCAGATTCTCTAATCTGTTATGTGGTTTACAAGTTAACAAGTTGGTTCTGCTACTGTAAATATGTTTTGTTGTATGTTCCCCCCACCCCCTTTCTTTTGTTTTTAACTTATGTAAAGTCAATCCGTTTGGGTTGTTGCTGTACAGGACACTTTACAAAATGGAAACATTTAAGTGCGTTGAAATAATGTTGACTTTTTTTTCAAGTCTGATTTAATAAACTGTTTTTATTTACAATTGTTTGGTTTTCCTTGTGATTGTTTTGCAAGACATGGCGCTGGTTTTATCAACGGCAGTCGGTGAATCCCTACAAAACAAGATCTGAGGGAATCTCGTACCCTTTTTGAATGGTCATAGTTTTCATAGTAGAATTCCTTACTATAAAATCACAGAAGGCTTCAAGCAGTAACGGACGGCTACTTCTGCAGTAATCGCAAAATCTCTGTCTCCTCCCCCTGTCTGTCCTCTCCCCTTCATTAACATATGGTTGACAGTGGGAGACTGGGAGGAGAGTGGGGGACTTGGGGAGGTGCCAGAAGACAGGTAGTTACTGCGTGAGTTTTTTTTTGTTTTTTTAAATCCTCAACAGGCACATCATACACTAACAAAGATTTGATAATAATTAAGCTATTTGTTTAGTTATCCACATCCAACTATGCTGTTTCCCAAAAACAAAAAATAGCACTTCTGTAGGTCTCCTGTAAATTCCTTAAAGGGAAGTTCAGTGCAACTACATATGGTTTTAAGAAAAAAGCTGAATTTTTCCAATAAATAAATAAATGCTTCCGAAATACTGACTTCCTGTTTGCAGGACCCCTAATAGAGACCGTTATGGTCTTGCCCTTGACCCAGCGCCTGGGTTGATTCAGTTGCTCAGTAGAGATCTGAGCATGTTTTACCCATCCAACAGCCAATCAATAGAAATTACTGTTAGGAACATTCCAAGGAAGTGGTCATGCTTTGAAGAAGTAACTTTACAGTACCTAAAATGGCAGCTCCTGTCTAGTAGCTTGTTTACTGTAAACACACCTTTAAAAACATTGCCCTGCTCAAGGTTGAATATTTATGATAGTGAACACCAATATGAATGGTAAAATCTGTTATTTAACAGTAAAACATTTTATCTTAAAAAAAATGTTAAAGGACTGTTGTCTAAGACTATATTTTTTAAGCAAAATTAGCTTATGTAATATATCAATGGCCAATCCTAACCAATGAGATATCTGTGTGACTTCAGTAGATGTTACTTCCTACCTTTCCTTTAGCCCAGGGCTTCTCAATGGGTGTGCTGGGGCACTGGTGTGACTTTAAAGAGCCAGAAGTGTGCCTCAAAAGTTTGGTAGTAAATATATATTCACCAGTATAAATGACATTGTCATTTGGTACTCTATATGTAAAATATATATTCTGATAGTTGCAACACATTCAATGTAAATTTTACACTACATTGATTTAAATACAATATACTGTATTATAACTTTAAGTCCAACATTAAGAATTCATTTGCATTGTCAAGTGTGCCACAGTCTCAAAAAGTTTGAGAACCACTGTTCTAGCTTAGCTGAGCAGGCCTGCTTAGTGTCCCTTTATCCAGGGACAGAGTTGAACCTGCCCAATTCACTTCTTTGAGCTTATTGAGTTAAAGCCAGTAATGGTCTGGGGCTACATTCAGACGAATGGAAAGACGTTTTCTGAAAGTTTACCGAGCGTTTCTCAAGTCAAACATCTGGAACTGCTCGATCCTGCCCTTCGTCTGAAAGTAGCTCTGCAGTTAGGGCTAGACCACACTTGTGCATCCGATTGCATGTTAAAAAGCGCACCAATAGGACAGCCCACACTAGGTGTGCTGGGGCCTGTTTGCTGTGATCAGATTAGCGGATGCGATCACCATTTTTGGTGCAATTCGCATGCGCTCTGATAACTGTAAATAGAATTGCAGCGCAAATTGAAGCCTCGGCCTCACTGAGCGTCGTATCTGCTTTTGTTTGCGTTTCCCATTGGGGTTATTGTTACTTGTATTAAGTGCGATTTGACAAACTGGCAAAAAAAAATCTAGAAAATTGTAAAGGATTGCAACGCACTCATTGGGGCCTATGTCCCGGGATTTAGCTTCTAATTTAAATTATTATTGTGGATTTATATAGCGCCAACATCTTCCGTAGCGCTTTACAATTACATGGATACAATCACATCAGCACCTGCCCCGAAGATCTTCAGTGCTGGAAGGAACCCGTGCTAACCCCTGAGCCATCGTGCTGTTGTAGGTTGCAAGCTGGGACCAGGCCTGTAACAATTTAATTAACAGGTATTTGGCTAGAAATCACTGATACAATGTTTTAGTCAAACATTTAAACGCTATGAGAAAATAAAATAATCATTTTATTCATTTGTTCTTCGTGAACTGCACAGGTAAGGATTTAATGTATTATGAAACGGCTACACATAGTTTATATCCAATTGTCATAGGGGCAGCGATATTCTGGTTATGGCCATTGTAACTCAATTTTAATGGTCGGTCTTCATGCTTCTGCTTTATTAACTGCTTTGTTAAGAGTCTGAAGATCTTGAAATTAGAGAGAGGACAAAAGACCTATAATTATATTGGGCACAAGTGGAACAAACTCGCTAGTGAGGAAACGTGGAATTTCTAATGAGCCTCTAAGATTTATTAATTTGGTTGCTTCCAGCTAAAAGATGTAGAGAAAGCAAGAGAGCGTGAGCGTCCGTAGTAATTGGGAAATGAAGTCATGCAGGAAACAAATATTTATCTGTATTTTTATTTGCAGTAACTATTGAACTATCCCATATTTTTAATTTGAGGCAGATAGTGCCAACCCTTCCGAGACAAAACAAACCGTAACATAAGAGCAATGTATGTACAAGGAACCAAAAACCCTTGTATAACGTATACGGCAGCCCTTATTAACACAATGCTATTCGCAGAAATTCATACATCTTAACTGATGGGTGGTAAAATATAAATCGTTCCTTGTGTTGAATCCAGTATAAAGGATTAATTAGTATTGTAAAGAGTTAACCAAAGCTTGTTATGTATGCACAACTGTCTTGCTTACTCACAAAGTAGTAGATGTTATTTTGGAAAATGAAGGTCATCAGTAGCATAAGTTGTGACCATTCATGGTAGTTTTAGAGTGTAACCTAAGCCTCCATAGAGGTATATAACTTGTCGGGATTCACACACTTTGGTAGGACGTTAGTAGGAAGGGGGTAGGAGGAGGTAAGCAGACATACACATACACTTTACACTACACACACTCTCTGTACACACACACATATACACCATAATAGACTAATTATGCTTAAAGTATATAGCTATAATTTATAGGCTGTCTCCAATATACTTGACTGGCTTTTTACTTTGCATAATTTGTAACTACTCCATACAATAAATCCTTATTTGATATATCTCCTTGCTGAGTGGTATTATTAACCTTAAAGGGCATCTAAACTGAAAAATAGGTTATTTTAAATTGACCATAACTGGAAACTATAATTCTTCCCAACCACCACTGTATCATTTTTTTGTTGATCTGCCCCCTATTTCTTTAGATATCCAATCTAAAACTTCTTATATTTCAGCTGTCAATCAAGTTCCTTGCTCTCAAAAACTATTCTTCTGTGAGTAGTTTTACTGTAGCTGGAATGGTGACAGAGTTTGACAGTTGGAATGCTGTATGCTGTGTGCAGGCTTGACAGTTGGTTTGTGGGAAAAAGTCAGGTCGGATGGAAGTGGGAGTGGTTGAAAGAGGCAGGGGGGATACTGATCCTAAACAAAATGTGTGCTGGATTGAAGGCATGCAGCAACACACACAAATCAGAGTAAGTGCTACTTACATGTATTCAATTATAGATTAAGAAGTCATTTTTTCAGTATAGTGCCCCTTTAAGATAACTTACACGGAACATAAAGAAGTATCATTATAAATACAATGTATTTTTACACCTTATGTCTATTTCTATTTGTACCAATAACTGGTAGTCATTTAAGGCATTTGTACAGGTGGCTACATTTTCTTCTTCATAAACAAGGAAAAACCTTATTATTTACTATACACCACTATCTGTGCAATAATGAAACTTCTATTTGTCAATCATTTTGTTTGTTAGTGATCACACCTCATCGTACTTGTAGGTACAACTGCATGAAGCTTGTTTTAACAAGAGCTATTGCTGGGGGCACAGATATCAATTCTTACAGCAGTATAAAGTGTTTTTCCAGCTAGCACTTTGAGCAGTGACATCACCAGCACTTGGGGTCTGCACCCAAGATTAAGGACTGAGCATCCCCATTGCTGGGACAGAGCATTGCCAGCTGCATCATAAACCCGTCCCTGAACTGCTAATTCATTTTTAAAGCTAGTTACAAGTCTGAAATAGTTTTTTCCTCTACCTAATGTACCCATAGGTAGATGTCTGTAAGTAGCTTCAGAAAAGATTGATTTTTGGGGTTTGGAGCGTCACAGCTTAAAAAACATGCTTGTCACAGAGACAGTGCAGTCTATGAAGTGTAACTTTACAAACCTATAACTTAAGATTCAGAGAAGCTAGATTAGAGTCCTGCGTGTGTCTAATTGTCCAGAACCGCACCCAACCCGACCCAAAAAATCTGTACCAGCACCCAACTTGCTTTTCTATGCACTTCATACCCACAAGTTTTGGACCCGAAACCTGATCCGACACGCTTTTAGTCTTTCTTCCTAAAATTTTTACAGGGAAGTTAAAAAAAAGTCTAAAAGTTAATTTTTTTTTTTTCCATAATCAAAAATGTTCATAGAAACAAACCTACCATAACAATTAAATATATAGCATGGGTCTTCAACTTGCAGGCATCCAAATGTCTGAAAAATCCCAGCATTCCCTCGTTACCTTCTGATATTGTGAGTGCTGTAGTGGAATGCTGGGAGTTATATTTTTTTTAAACAAATCTAAGCCCACAGGTAGGAAATCCCCGGTATAGTGTACAATGCAGTACGGTGGCTCAATGGTTAGCACTGATGCCTTGCATTACTGAGTTCAATTCCACCCTTGGACACATCTGCAAGGAGTTTGTATGTTCTCCCCGTGCTTGCGTGGGTTTCCTCCGGGCACTCCGGTTTCCCTCACAATCATAAAGACATACTGATAGATTGTATGTGTAAAAATAAATGTGCTTAGATTGTAAGCTCTTCAGGGCAGGGCCTGATGTGAATGTATACATGTAATTGTAAAGCCCCACGGCTAGATGTTGACGCTATATAAATACGCAATAATAATATATCACTACTGTCCCTAACTACCTAACTATGGACCTCTACTGTCCCCTACTACCTACCCATGGGCCTCAGCTCATTTTTAATCTTTTTATTTTCTTGTTGGTCTGTGACAGGTATAGGTAACCAGTAAGTTATCAGATGGTTTAAAAACTACAACTCCCTTCATTCAGTCTATAGCAAAGGAATGCTGGGAGTTATAGTTTTCAAACATCTGGAGATCTACTGGTTATCTATCTATGATTATATAACTGTCCTGCAGAATATACATTTTAATCTCCACCCACTGTGTAAACTTGCATTATGGGAGACAGTAAAAGTTTTAATAAGCAGGTACCATAACAGAGGATTATGGGTAGGAAGCAGGTGGAGTTGCAGTGAAATATCTACATCTTTATATGGGTGTAGATATTTATGCTATGTTTTGAAAACTACAACTCCCAGCATTCCCCATTCCGCACTCTGCTGTTGTACAATGATTGGGAGTTTAAAATGTCAATCATCTGGAGGTCTACATAACTGCTGTAGTTCTAGCTGAACCTCATCAAGTGGTAGATTGTTCTTATCATCACGAGAATTATCCACATTCCATAGATCATTATGGACAGAAGGATTGTGAAATCACGTCATTTGTTCCCATGCAGACACTTTCTCTGGTCTCATGCATAGGTGCAGGTGCAGATAGAAGTTTGTTACTTTGTTCTTTGGGAGATTGTCACTTTCTAAGAGACACTCCAGCACACCGATGTTGGCTGTAGGTAGGTGCAAACCCCCATAGCCCTCTACTCCAGGGGCCAGCCAATTCTCTAGCACAAGAAAGATATGGGGGAGCACACTAATCCGGTGAATCCAAGATTATTTATTGTAACAACACATACGTTTCGGGAAGCCCTGTCCCTGAGGGACACTGCTTCCCGAAACGTTGTAAGTGTTGTTACAATAAATAATCTTGGATTCACCTGATTAATGTGCTCCCCCATATCTTTCATTGTTACAAAGCCTTAGGCTTTGTAACAATGTATCAGATCAGGATCGGAGGAACAGCACTGAATGTTCTAAGTAACTAAGCTGCAGGGACGCTGCCTGTGTGTATTAGATGCTGAGAATCCAGACTAACAGGTTTATGGGAAATTCCGCCCGGACCCCCGATTTGCCATTAAAAAACAGGACAAATCCGGGATTTCACTGACGTCTGGAAATCCTAACCCAGGGGGAGGAGTTAAACCACTCTTACCGAAACCGGCTCTCCCATTCGTCAGTAAGACCGACATGCGATCGCAAAACCCATTGATTTTGCGGTTGCATGTTGGGCGCATAGAAGAATGGGAGAGGCGGTTAAGATTTTTCCAGCAACAAGGTAAACATCATTACAAAACCAAAAAACAAAAAGTGTAAAAAGAGTTAGATGAAAACGAATGCCATACAGCAGCCACCTAGCTGGGTCAGTTATACTTTCTATACAAGAATTGATATCAAGAATCTTTATTTTCCTTCCTATAGCATGGCATAAACATGATTGGCAGAAGCTCTGTGTGAACTCTTTTCAATCAGTCCTGGTTTATTTGGTGTTATTACTGTTCCTTTAAGATATTTTTTTCTTCGTGGCCCTCTCAGTAGAGAAGAGACTCTGTTTGCTATTCTCTCTTTTCAACCCCGGGATCCTCATCCAGATTTAAATCATCTAACGGTGAAATCTGCTTCCCGCTGAGCTACAAAGGTTGGTCTGAAGCTCCCTGGTGTTATAAGGACCGGATTTAATAGTTATTTCGTAAAAAGTACTCGGGCAGCTTAAAGCTTTGCAAAACTGAATTTTAAAAAGATAAAATACATTTAGAAAAAAATGAGAAGTGTAACCACATAAAATAAAACTATATGAAGGGTTTCATTCAGTCAGGGCTATGTAACAATTTCCTTTATCTCTTATTTCCATCGCAAAGTCATAAACTAATCCACGATAATGGGTTAGTGCAATAAACGTACCAACGCATTTTGGCTCTTTTGCCTAAATTTTATTACACCAGAATTCGGGCATGTGTCACAGATGTACTCAAGGCTGATTAACTCTCTGTTGATGAGATGTAGCTGATTGGAGGGTACTCTAAGGCCTCATAAACATAGTACGATCGCGGGGGGGCGTCTCACGCCGAATGATGTATATGAATGTCACTTTTGCCTGGCGATCATGCCATGTATGGCTGATTCATCGGCCATAACAGTGGTTCAGTCTCGCCTCTTTGACAGATCCGCCTCGTTGACTAAATCAGGCCTATTGGCCATGTGTGATACCCGGTGTGTATGAACCTCAACTGATACTGAGTCTTTGACAAACACACACACATTAACAGAGCTTTCTACAGCCTTTGTATGTTCCCTTCCAAAATGTGCCGTTCAAGCCAAATTCAAAGTAAAATTTCTTGTGAATTTGAGGGAATTGATAAAATGGCAAAATGTATTCTGTATGTTATATTGTTATAGATTTGCTGTCTTAGGCTGGGTACACACGGGGCTATTATTTGTCCTGACCGAACGTTCGCTGCGAGCAACGTTCGGCCGGGACAAATGACTGTCGTCACGGCAATAGTGGCCACGTCCGACAGTGTGTGCGACTGAACGCGTGGTCCCATAGGGAACAACACAATCAGCCGTGATTTACCAACGGACCGATTGTCTGATTCGGACGAACTGGCGACCGAGCTCATTCGCCCCACACCATCAGATATTTCCGGCCGACTGACCGATCCACGGCACTATCAGTCTGTCGGCTGGAAATATCTGCTGGTGTGTACCCAGCCTTAAGGTTCGTACACATGTGCGATCGCTGGTCCCGACCCGTGACGCACGATGTGTACGAACGTTCTTTTCGGGCGATAATCGGGTCGTGTGTAGGGCCTTTATCGGGCGAAACGGACAGATCCCCAAATGACCGTCCATTCTGTCCAAAGGCCCTACACACGGCCCGATTATCACCCGAAACGAACGTGCATACACATCGCGTGTCGCGGGTCGGGATCGCACGTGTGTACGAACCTTGAGTGCAATCCCAGTTAATTGCTGATTGGTTGGGAACCAGCTAGAATATAACAGAACATTATCAAGGCATTTCCAACCTACAATCTGATAAATCCACAAACATCATTATGAAACGCATTACTGGGTTCATTACCCCACAGCTCACAGTAATTAGAACCTAATAATGTTATTTATGTCTTTTTATCAGATAGACCAAATGGTGTCTGTCCAAGTTGTTAGTCTACATTGTCCAGATGTTTGTAGAGGGTAAAAATCCAATCACCATTCCTAGACAGTCTTATTGTGATTCCTTATTTGTCAGTCTAATCAGATTTATATTTGTCTTTTAATTCAGCTGCAGATGTACATTTAGGAACTTTAAATCCTCGTACACACGTTGGGTAATTTCCGTACGATGCAGCCGACGAACGTTTTACGACATTATCGTTAATCCTCATAATTGAAACGACATCTGTACACACAGCAACAATAGTCAACACGATAGTCGTTAGATATAGACGTTCGGACGTAACATGACACTCGTATCTTCACGCAATTACGAAAGCAGAGCAATGCGCCTTTTTTGTAGAACATTAACGATAATTTGCCAACCATCTACAAATATACGATAATCGGCAGAACAAATCCGCCAGGCTGATCGTCGGAAAAAGCCGACAATAGTCGCCGGTCTTTGGTCTTTGACGATCGTTGATGATATATTTTCGTACGAATATCGTGAAATTGCTTGTTCGTTGGCTGCATTGTACGACAATTATCCAACGTGTGTACGAGGCTTTAGCAGAGCATCCTATATAAACCATTATGGCTGCATTGACCTGACATCCTATATAAACCATTATGGCTGCATTGACCTGACATCCTATATAAACCATTAGGGCTTCACTGACCTGACATCCTATATAAACCATTATGGCTGCATTGACCTGACATCCTATATAAACCATTGGCTCATTGACCTGACATCCTATAAAACCATTATGGCTGCCATTGACCTGACATCCTATATAAACCATTAGGGCTTCACTGACCTGACATCCTATATAAACCATTATGGCTGCATTGACCTGACATCCTATTAAACCATTATGGCTGCATTGACCTGACATCCTATATAAACCATTATGGCTGCATTGACCTGACATCCTATATAAACCATTATGGCTGCATTGACCTGACATCCTATATAAACCATTAGGGCTTCATTGACCTGAACTTCCTATATAAACAAATATGGCTGCATTGACCTGACATCCTATATAAACCATTAGGGCTTCATTGACCTGACATCCTATATAAACCATTAGGGCTTCATTGACCTGACATCCTAATATAAACCATTAGGGCTTCATTGACCTGACATCCTATATAAACCATTAGGGCTGCATTGACCTGACATCCTATATAAACCATTAGTGCTTCATTGACCTGACATCCTATATAAACCATTATGGCTGCATTGACCTGACATCCTATATAAACCATTATGGCTGCATTGACCTGACATCCATATAAACCATTAGTGCTTCATTGACCTGACATCCTATATAAACCATTAGGGCTGCATTGACCTGACATCCTATATAAACCATTAGGGCTGCATTGACCTACATCCTTATAAACCATTATGGCTGCATTGACCTGACATCCTATATAAACCTATGGCTGCATTGACCTGACTCCTATATAACCATATGGCTGCATTGACCTACATCCTATATAAACCATTAGGGCTTCATTGACATGACATCCTATATAACCATTAGGGCTGCATTGACCTGACATCCTATATAAACCATTAGGGGCTGCATTGACCTGACATCCATATAAAACCATTTGGCTGCATTGACCTGACATCCTATATAAACCATTAGCTTCATTGACCTGACATCCTATATAACCATTAGGGCTGCATTGACCTGACATCCATATAAACCATTAGGCTTCATTGACCTGACATCCTATATAAACCATTATGGCTGCATTGACCTGCATCCTATATAACCATTAGGGCTTCATTGACCTGACATCCTATATAAACCATTATGGCTGCATTGACATGACCTGCATCCTATATAACCATTAGGGCTTCTTGACCTGACATCCTATATAAACCATTAGGGCTTCATTGACCTGACATCCTATATAAACCATTATGGCTGCATTGACATGACATCCTATATAAACCATTAGGCTCATTGACCTGACATCCTATAAAACCATTAGGCTTCATTGACCTGACATCCTATATAAACCATTTGGCTGCTTGACCTGACATCCTATATAAACCATTAGGCTTCATTGACCTGACATCCTATATAACCATTATGGCTGCATTGACCTGACATCCTATATAAAACCATTAGGGCTGCATTGACCTGACATCCTATAAACCATTAGGGCTGCATTGACCTGACATCCTATATAAACCATTATGGCTGCATTGACATGACACCTATTAAACCATTAGGGCTCACTTGACCTGAATCCTATTAAAACCATTAGGGCTGCATTGACCTGACATCCTATTAAACCATTATGGCTGCATTGACCTGACATCCTATATAAACCATTAGGGCTTCATTGACCTGACATCCTATAAAAAACCATTAGGGCTCACTTGACCTGACATCCTATATAAACCATTAGGGCTTCATTGACCTGACATCCTATATAAACCATTAGGGCAGCATTGACCTGACATCCTATATAAACCATTATGGCTGCATTGACCTGACATCCTATATAAACCATTAGTGCTTCATTGACCTGACATCCTATATAAACCATTAGGGCTGCATTGACCTGACATCCTATATAAATCATTAGGGCTTCATTGACCTGACATCCTATATAAACCATTAGGGCAGCATTGACCTGACATCCTATATAAACCATTATGGCAGCATTGACCTAGCTAATATATTTTTCCCCACTGTATGGTTTAAAAGCTGTTGAATATTTGTTTGAAAGCTGTTGAATATTTTTTGTCTTCTGGGAGTCTACGGGAACAACAAAAAGCGAGCTATATCCTTAGACTGCTCGAATACATTTTACACCATAATTACTTCATTTTTGATCGTACGTTCTTTAAACAAATTAAAGGTACTGCGATAGGTGCCAGATTCGCTCCCTCATACGCCAACCTATTCTTGGTTGGTGGGAGAGGGAGCGCGTCTTTGCATCAGAACTTGAACCTTATACAAGGCATGTTCTCACTTGGTTGAGATTTATTGACGACATATTTATAATCTGGCAGAGATCATGTGAACTCTTGGAAGAATTAATAAATATGTTGAATTGTAATAATTTCAATATCTTTCTGACTAGAGAGTTATCCAAAACTAGAGTTAATTTCTTGGATGTAAAGTTAGAATAGAAAATGGTGAATTGATAACCAAATTGTACAGAAAACCTTCTGCCACCAATTCTCTCTTGCACTTCCAGAGCTTGCATACCCAGTCACTGTTTCAGGGGATCCCGATGGGACAGTTTCTGAGAACACGCAGAAACTGCACGAGACTGGAAGATTGCAATGTGGAAGCTACAGCTCTGATGGAGAGATTTGCTGACAGAGGCTACCCAAGAAGTCTCTTAAGAACATGTAAGCAGTTTGCCTCTAGGCAGGAACAGCATCAGCTAGTACTCTCTAAAGACAAAGGAAAAGCTAATAAGGTTAGATTTATCTCTGATTACAATAATCAATGGACTAATATCAGGGAAATGTTTTAAAAAAACTGGCATATCCTGAAAGCAGACCCAGTTCTCTCCTCATTTATACATGATAAACTGCAACTAACAGCTAAAAGAGCAAGGAATATTGGAGATAACCTAGTGCATAGTCTATCTGTTGTATTCAATTAGATTTCTAATTGGCTTTCTCAATTCAGAATGACTTGTACAAGAATCTTTGGCAATTATGTACCCTGGAAAATCCCAATTAGCATATCACAGCCAAGTGTTAAGGGCGTGATTGGATAGTGGCTAAGAAGTGTTATAAGGTGTTAAAACAGCATTGTACATGGCAGACAGTTGGTGTCGAAGCCCCCCACCTCTATTTAGGCTTGGTTTCTTTATTTTCACATAAATGGCCTCCTTAACACCTCTCTTGAACCAGTCACGTTCCTTTGCCAATATGGTAACATTACAATCTTGACACCTTACTCTGGGCTTCCTATAACACATCTTAGCCACTATTCAATCACGCCCTTAACACCTGGCTGTGATATGCTAATTGGGATTTTCCAGGGTACATAATTGCCACAGATTGCATAGTCATTTTGAAAGAAAACTGACGAGTCTAAGGACAGGTCAAAAATTGAAAGGTACCTACCCTTGCGGTGGTTATACATTCTGCCCGTTCATAGAAAAAGTAGACCACATATGGGATAGTGAGGGAAATATTAAATATAAACTTAAAGAATATATTAACTATAAAACCAGTAATGTGATCTACTGCATCAAATGCCCATGCAATATGTTATATGTTGGGATGACAACCCAGAGCCTGAAGCAGAGATTGGCGAGACATCTCTCGCATATAAGACTTGCTGCAAGGGATGTAACACAGGGTAAAGTCTTAACTACAGTTGCAGCACATTTTTTACATACCCAGAGTGGGTCAACTAATGGGTTAAAGTATGTTGGTCTTGAAAGAGCTAAAAAAATATAAGAGGGGAAGACATCCACAGATGCCTTTTAAAGAAAGAGGCTAAATTGATTTACTCACTTGTACTAACTTGCATGTTACCCTAAAGGAATAAATGAAGATTTGAATTTAACTGTATTCATTTAATTCCCTCCAAGATCTTAGAACCACCATCACTATCTTGGATCCGACCCTTGCTGAAAATTGTCTACTCTACTATAATGGTATACTTACCTGGTAACATATGGGCGTCTGGTGTCCTGAGTGTCTTTCTGCCACTCATCTTCTACAACAATTCTTCGATTTTTTTATGGATGTGAATAGAACAGAATAGAGCAATGTATCCTTACCCCTATGGATGTACTATTGGATTTAAACCTAAAACTTTACCTTCTGGAATCCTTCGTAACTTGATTTCTTCAATGCTGGTATCTCTCCTTGGATACACACAAAAAATGCAGGGATCCTTGGACTAATAAGGAATCACATATAGTGGCCTTATTGACTATAATATTATGTACTCTGCTACACTGTATCTAATTGTTAAATTGTTAAATAACATTATTTAGGAGATGTCTCTTTTATAGATTGTGCCTTTTGACTGTTGACTTGACTGGACTGTTCGCGGCAATAAAGGCGTTAAATTGCACTTGGTGGGTCTCGCGCTAGATAGAGGAAGAGAGACCGATTCTTGCGATTGGTGAGGGTCACATTATTTACGTAACTTTACGCTATCACACAACCAGTCTCGTTGGTTAGCGATGATACGCGTACCGATGACATGCTGAGGAAGCTCCAAGTATGTGAGCGGAATCGAAAACGCATTCCTAACTAGGATGAATTTAGCTCAACACTTTATGGACCACAAGACCGGTATCTATACACTTTATTTACCCAGTATATTATTTGACTTACTATGGATTTAACTGGTTATGACGCTTGTGATAAGGTCTAGAGTGTTCTACTTCCCTAAATGATGTTTCAATAACGGACGGTTTTAGTTTTATACTATCACTAGACATTAAGTCTGTTACAAAAACAGGCGCTAGAAGCCCAGAGTGCCTCCATCCTCAATGTCCCAAGGCCACAGTTCCCTCTTAGTGTCCCAGACCCAGGGTCCCCCCTTTGTCCCAGACCCAGGGCCCCCCCTCTCTGTCCCAGACCCAGGGTCCCCCACTCTGTCTCAGACCCAGGGTCCCCCACTCTGTTCCAGACCAAGGGTCCCGCTCTGTCCCAGACCCGCCCCCCCCGTCCCAGACCCGGGCCCCCTCTGTCCCAGACCCAGGTCCCCCACTCTGTCCCAGACCCAGACCCCCCCTGTCCCAGGGCCCACCTCTCTCCCAGACCCCCTCTCTTCCAGACCGGGGTCCCCCCCTCTCCAGACCCAGGACCCCCCACTCTGTCCCAGACCCAGGTCCCACCCCCTCTGTCCCAGATCCAGACCCCCCCTGTCACAGATGCAGAGTCCCCTACTCTGTTCCAGACCCAGGTCCCCCCTCTGTCCCAGCCCCCCTGTCCCAGACCGGGCCCACCTCTCTCCCAGACCCAGCCCCCTCTCTTCCAGACCCAGGGTCCCCCCCTCTCCCAGACCCAGGTCCCACCCACTCTGACCCAGACCCCCCCTCTGTCACAGATCCAGAGTCCCCTACTCTGTCCCAGACCCAGGGTCCCCCCTCTGTCCCAGACCAAGGGCCCCTCCTCTGCCGCAGACCCAGCCCCCACCCCCTTTCACAGATCCAGAGTCCCCTCCCTCTGTCCCAGACCCGGGACCCTCCTCTGTCCCAGACCCAGGGCCCCCCTGTCCCAGACCCAGGTCCCACCTCTCTCCCAGTCCCAGACCCCCCTCTCTCTCCAGACCAAGTCCCCCCTCTCCCAGACCCAGCCCCCATGCTGTCCCAGAACCCAGGTCCCACCCCCTCTGTCCCAGACCCCCCTCTGTCACGATCCAAGTCCCCTACTCTGTCCCAGACCCAGGTGTCCCCCACTTGTGCCAGACCCAGGGGCCCCCACTCTGTCCCAGACCCAGACCCTCCACTCTTCACAGATCCAGAGTCCCCTACTCTGTCCCCAGACCCAGGTTCCCCTGTGTCCCGCAGCCCCAGACCCCCTCTGTCCCAGACCCAGCCCCCCCTCTGTCACAGATCCAGAGTCCCCTCCTTCTGTCCCAGACCCAGGGTCCCCGTCTGTCCCAGACCCAGGGCCCCTCCTCTGCCTCAGACCCAGGGCCCCCTCTGTCCCAGACCCAGGTTCCCTCACTCTGTCCCAGACTCAGGGCCCCCCACTCTGTCCCAGACCCAGGTCACACCACCTCTGTCCCAGACCCAGGAGATAGAGTTACATGACATTACAGCAGTGTCATCTGTCCCCAGCCCCTCCTTCCCAAACCAGCATGATCTCCTTCATTAAACTTTTTTTTTACACTCACTGTGTTATGAAGTTCCTAGTCAGGAATCTCAGGATCAGATGTCTGGATCTTGCATCCCCTCCCCAGAGGCGCTCCGCCCACAAATCTCTGCAGACTGCTGGTGACTGGGAGGGAGGGGAGGAGTCAGAGTGAGAGTCCCGTAGCTGTAGTCTGTGTGAGATTGTGATGTAAGCTCTGCTCTGCTTCTAACAGTGAGTCAGAAACCTCCTGCTCAGGACACACACACACGGACACAGGGACGCACACTTGCATTTCATTGTATATGATGATATCAGTGTTGCAGTCTATGCTTTTTGTCTTTTCAATGACATGTTGATATTCAATCATTAGTTTCGACCATCAGAGTTTTGAAAGCAGAACCAGGAAACTGGGTTTGGTTGTCTATAGCGTTCCCATTTTTATTGTATTTAATTTTTTAAACAATGCATCTTTTGTTTTCCATTAGATAAAGCCCCTGGTGTCTGTCCACTCCACTGTTTTATGACCCAGTGAGCTTCATCCAGGGAAAGAGATCAGCTCTCCTATCAGCTAAATTGTATCCCTCTGTGCTAAGGAGAGAAGGTAAGAGAGAAGATATTTGGACCATTTACTTTAGTGAAAGATATTCATGTCTTCATAATGAATTAAGCTGGGTACACACTTGGCAGATATTTGAAAGATGACAGACAGGATCTGCAAGACACAGTTTAGGGATAACGCACAGGACTGTGTCTTTCCTTCGTCCACAGCAGACTTCCCTATAGGGAGTCTACCGCAGCCGAGTGAAACTTTTCCTCTTTCCCAAACGAGCGTTCGGCCGACCTGATCGTTTGTTGCCCATGCGCTCGTTCAGGAAAGCAAGGTACATACAGTTCTGATAAAGCCCCAATACCATATCCAGGTAATGGTATATCTGTAATATTCATTCATCCAGGTCATGGTATATCTGTAATATTCATTCATCCAGGTCATGGTCTATCTGTAATATTCATTCATCCAGGTCATGGTCTATCTGTAATATTCATTCATCCAGGTCATGGTATATCTGTAATATTCATTCATCCAGGTAATGGGTTCCTTTGCCAATATGGTAACATTACAATCTTGACACCTTACTCTGGGCTTCCTATAACACATCTTAGCCACTATTCAATCACGCCCTTAACACCTGACTGTGATATGCTAATTGGGATTTTCCAGGGTACATAATTGCCACAATTGCATAGTCATTTTGAAAGAAAACTGACGAGTCTAAGGACAGGTCAAAAATTGAAAGGTACCTACCCTTGCGGTGGTTATACATTCTGCCCGTTCATAGAAAAAGTAGACCACATATGGGATAGTGAGGGAAATATTAAATATAAACTTAAAGAATATATTAACTATAAAACCAGTAATGTGATCTACTGCATCAAATGCCCATGCAATATGTTATATGTTGGGATGACAACCCAGAGCCTGAAGCAGAGATTGGCGAGAACATCTCTCGCATATAAGACTTGCTGCAAGGGATGTAACACAGGGTAAAGTCTTAACTACAGTTGCAGCACATTTTTTACATACCCAGAGTGGGTCAACTAATGGGTTAAAGTATGTTGGTCTTGAAAGAGCTAAAAAAATATAAGAGGGGAAGACATCCACAGATGCCTTTTAAAGAAAGAGGCTAAATTGATTACTCACTTGTACTAACTTGCATGTTCCCTAAGGAATAAATGAAGATTTGAATTTAACTGTATTCATTTAATTCCCTCCAAGATCTTAGAACCACCATCACTATCTTGGATCCGACCCTTGCTGAAAATTGTCTACTCTACATAAGGTATACTTACCTGGTAACATATGGGCGTCTGGTGTCCTGAGTGTCTTTCTGCCACTCATCTTCTACAACAATTCTTCGATTTTTTTATGGATGTGAATAGAACAGAATAGAGCAATGTATCCTTACCCCTATGGATGTACTATTGGATTTAAACCTAAAACTTTACCTTCTGGAATCTTCGTAACTTGATTTCTTCAATGCTGGTATCTCTCCTTGGATACACACAAAAAATGCAGGGATCCTTGGACTAATAAGGAATCACATATAGTGGCCTATTGACTATAATATTATGTACTCTGCTACACTGTATCTTAATGTTAAATAACATTATTTAGGAGATGTCTCTTTTATAGATGTGCCTTTTGACTGTTGACTTGACTGGACTGTTCGCGGCAATAAGGCGTTAAATTGCACTTGGTGGGTTCTCGCGCTAGATAGAGGAAGAGAGACCGATTCTTGCGATTGGTGAGGGTCACATTATTTACGTAACTTTACGCTATACCACAACCAGTCTCGTTGGTTAGCGATGATACGCGTACCGATGACAGCTGAGGAAGCTCCAAGTATGTGAGCGGAATCGAAAACGCATTCCTAACTAGGATGAATTTAGCTCAACACTTTATGGACCACAAGACCGGTATCTATACACTTTATTTACCCAGTATATTATTGACTTACTATGGATTTAACTGGTTTGACGCTTGTGATAAGGTCTAGAGTGTTCTACTTCCCTAAATGATGTTTCAATAACGGACGGTTTTAGTTTTATACTATCACTAGACATTAAGTCTGTACAAAACAGGCGCTAGAAGCCCAGAGTGCCTCCATCCTCAATGTCCCAAGGCCACAGTTCCCTCTTAGTGTCCCAGACCCAGGGTCCCCCCTTTGTCCCAGACCCAGGCCCCCCTCTCTGTCCCAGACCCAGGGTCCCCACTCTGTCTCAGACCCGGGTCCCCCACTCTGTTCCAGACCAAGGGCCCGCTCTGTCCCAGACCCAGCCCCCCCCGTCCCAGACCCAGGGCCCCCTCTGTCCCAGACCAGGTCCCCCACTCTGTCCCAGACCCAGACCCCCCCTGTCCCAGGGCCCACCTCTCTCCCAGAACCCCCTCTCTTCCAGACCGAGGGTCCCCCCCTCTCCCAGACCCAGGACCCCCCATCTGTCCCAGACCAGGCCCACCCCTCTGTCCCAGATCCAGACCCCCCCTGTCACAGATGCAGAGTCCCCTACTCTGTTCCAGACCCAGGTCCCCCCTCTGTCCCAGCCCCCCTGTCCCAGACCCAGGGCCCACCTCTCTCCCAGACCCAGCCCCCTCTCTTCCAGACCCAGGGTCCCCCCTCTCCAGACCCAGGTCCCACCCACTCTGACCCAGCCCCCCCTCTGTCACAGATCCAGAGTCCCCTACTCTGTCCCAGACCCAGGGTCCCCCCTCTGTCCCAGACCAAGGCCCCTCCTCTGCCGCAGACCCAGCCCCCACCCCCCTTTCACAGATCCAGAGTCCCCTCCCTCTGTCCCAGACCCAGGGACCCTCCTCTGCCCCAGACCCAGGGCCCCTGTCCCGGACAGGTTCCCTCACTCTGTCCCAGACCCAGGGCCCCCCACTCTGTCCCAGACCCAGGTTCCCTCAATTGTCCCAGACCCAGGGCCCCCTGTCCCAGACCGACCCCCTCTCTCCCAGACCAAGGGCCCCCCTCTCCCAGACCCAGGACCCCCATGCTGTCCCAGACCCAGGTCCCACCCCCTCTGTCCCAGACCCCCCTCTGTCACAGATCCAGAGTCCCCTACTCTGTCCCAGACCCAGGGTCCCCCACTTTGTGCCAGACCCAGGGGCCCCCACTCTGTCCCAGACCCAGACCCTCCACTCTGTCACAGATCCAGAGTCCCCTACTCTGTCCCAGACCCAGGTTCCCCTGTGTCCCAGCCCCAGACCCCCTCTGTCCCAGCCACGCCCAGCAGCCCCCCTCTGTCACAGTCCCAGTCCCCCCCCCCGAGGTCCCCGTCCCTCTGTCCCAGACCCAGGGCCCCCTCTGCTCGCCCCACCACGACCCACGCTCCTGGCCCACCTCACCCTCTGTCCCAGACTCAGGGCCCCCCACTCTGTCCCAGACCCAGGTCACAACCCTGTCCCAGACCCAGGAGATAGAGTTACATACACTATCATATCAGCAGCCATCTGTCCCAGCCCCCTCCCAAACCGCATGATCTCCTTCATTAAACTTTTTTTTTACACTCACTGTGTTATGAAGTTCCTAGTCAGGAATCTCGGATCAGATGTCTGGATCTTGCATCCCCCCCAGAGGCGCTCCGCCCAAAATCTCTGCAGACTGCTGGTGACTGGGAGGGAGGGGAGGAGTCAGAGTGAGAGTCCCGTAGCTGTAGTCTGTGTGAGATTGTGATGTAAGCTCTGCTCTGCTTCTAACAGTGAGTCAGAAACCTCCTGCTCAGGACACACCACACACGGACACAGGGACGCACACTTGCATTTCATTGTATATGATGATATCAGTGTTGCAGTCTATGTTTTTGTCTTTTCAATGACATGTTGATATTCAATCATTAGTTTCGACCATCAGAGTTTTGAAAGCAGAACCAGGAAACTGGGTTTGGTTGTCTATAGCGTTCCCATTTTTATTGTATTTAATTTTAAACAATGCATCTTTTGTTTTCCATTAGATAAAGCCCCTGGTGTCTGTCCACTCCACTGTTTTATGACCCAGTGAGCTTCATCCAGGGAAGAGATCAGCTCTCCTATCAGCTAAATTGTATCCCTCTGTGCTAAGGAGAGA
Source organism: Hymenochirus boettgeri (assembly GCA_019447015.1). Lineage (NCBI taxonomy): Eukaryota > Metazoa > Chordata > Amphibia > Anura > Pipidae > Hymenochirus > Hymenochirus boettgeri. Next base: position 34,610,385 of record CM033469.1, read on the forward strand.
AGGTAAGAGAGAAGATATTTGGACCATTTACTTTAGTGAAAGATATTCATGTCTTCATAATGAATTAAGCTGGGTACACACTTGGCAGATATTTGAAAGATGACAGACAGGATCTGCAAGACACAGTTTAGGGATAACGCACAGGACGTGTTTTCCTTCGTCCACAGCAGACTTCCCTATAGGAGCTCTACCGCAGCCGAGTGAAACTTTTCCTCTTTCCCAAAAAGCGTTCGGCCGACCTGATCGTTTGTTGCCCATGCGCTCCTTCAGGAAAGCAAGGTACATACAGTTCTGATAAAGCCCCAATACCATCGGATCCGAAGGTATCGGGCTTTATCGGTACTGTGTGTACCTAACGTAAGAGGTTAATACAGTTGTTCCTTGTAAATTCTGTAACATAAATGTAGAGTTGAAGGTTATTCTGAAGGTACTAGCAAACTTAAAAGAATCGGTCATCTCTCTCTCCTCCTCACCCCCAACCCTGCCATATGATTTACTCCTGCTGGTTATTATATAGGATTAGAATTACTGCAACCTCTATACCTTACTAGCCCCTCTCACCAGCAATATATACCTCAATCTGAATTTACACATATAAGGAAAATAATAAATAAAATAAAACGTTGAAGAAGGACACAACATTGTCAAAAAACTGTAATCCAACCAGATGTTTTTATTTCCAAAATCATACTGCGGGGGGGGGGGGAGCAATAGGCACAAGGAAGACAGTTATTTCTGGAAACCTGTATGACATCACCAAGCTGTTTACATTTCTGCTAAAGCATTATGGGAAGGTGACTTGTTTTTATTGCTTTTCCCTTGGAATGTTTGGTCTACTGTTTTTGTCACAGTGATTGATAGTTAAATCGTATGTTAGCTTATCGTCACCTCACTGAAATCACCATTGATGGGTAAAAGGCATTGTCTTCTAAAAATTGATGCACTTTCGGTTTATTAACATGCTGTGGAGGTACAAAAAGATAATAAAAGAATTTTTTTTTACAAAACATAAAAAAAGATGTATGTAATTTTACAATCAACATACCAACCTATGCATTTCAATTTTACAATGTCCTTTTATGTCTCTAGGGGAAACAAAATATGTGAAATACATTAAAGCCCCATTAGCCTGCAGCTAGCGGGACCTGGAATAATAAGTGCTTTTAGTAAGGTTTTGGAAGAAAAGATGAAATATCAGATGCAAAAAAAACCTTCCATTTTATCTGTACTTCAATAGTGCATTTTCAAGTTTAAATACATTCAGAATAGAAACATTTGTATATACAGGTACATTTCCAAAGTAAAAGAAGCACAAACAATCAGTCTCTGGGAAATTCTGGACAGTCTTTGATTGGCTCTGCAAACACCCAATTATTTGCAGTTAAGGGTTGATCATCTGTGTTGTCTTGCATATTAACCCCATGTGTGGACCATTGCTGCCGTAAGGTATTTCATCTATAGTTGTCCCGAGTTGATAATGATTTTTGACATCCTCTTCTGTGTGACTTATCAACATGACATTTTGAGGATCTCCATTTTGTATCCAATGTGTTCTCAAATTAAAAAGGGCCTAATTATGTTTTTTTAATTTTTCTACATGACCCCTTAGGCCGATATATTTTAAACTTCTTGGTTTACTCTCAAGAGTCTCAAGAACTGCTACTTCCTGGAAGCACCTGCAAACAGAAACCTCTATATTCTTCTTTTATCAATAACTTTAATTTCAAGAAATGACCTGCATTTAATCCATTCATTTTAATTTTTAAAAGAAACAAAGATGACAGAGAAAATGGATCAGTAATGTACAGAAGGGGTACATTTAATAGCTTGCTTGTTTTTCAACACACAGTTGGTGATGGGCATTTTAATATTATACTCTGGATCTTGGGCAGTCTTGGAGAAGGTCACTATGGAAACCATGTCATCGCCGATGTCCACCTGGGATCGCCAACGCCTGCAAATTAGCAGTTTCTTCAAAGCCCTCTGAAAGTCCCGGTTTAGGAACGCGTACAGCATGGGATTGATTGTGGAATTGCAGTACCCCAACCAGGTCATGTATTTGAAGGTGTTCACCAGCATAGTGCTTGTAGAACTATCGCCCTTTGCTGCTATCCAAACATTCAAAACAAAATATGGAAGCCAACACATGACGAAGACTGATATTATTATCCCCATGGTCCTGGTGGCTTTGTTCTCCAGTTGCAAGTTATTTTGTCTCTTGCTGTTGGGGTGGTAATGTAAATCCAAGGTCTGAGACACGATCCGTGTAGCTTTCAGCCTGGAAGCTCGGTATATGAAAAAATACATGCTGCACATAATAATAAAAGGAATGTAGAAAGCCATGGCTGAGGCCACAATGGCAAAGGTCCAGTTGGTCACAAAGATGCATTCTTTGCCGTTGTCCGAGTCAACGCCTGGTATTTCATTCCATCCTTGCATGACAGGTAAAAAAGATATCAGGGAAGAGTAAACCCATATAGTCACAGTCATAACAATGCACCTGTAAATAAAGAGAAATGTAAGTTTAGGACATGTAAATAGTACAGATCAGTTTCTACAGTATAGACCACTTCCTACTCTCTTAAAGGAGACTATACTAGCATTAAGCCGCCAAACCAACTCCCTCTGATAATATTACACAGGGTGAAGACCTCACCCCTGCATTTTCTGCAGTTTTCCCAAACAAAATGTAAAAGACTGGCTTGAATTGCTGGTCCGGCTCCCCCCCCCACACACACACACACATTATATATGGAAAGACGTGCTTTGCAAGTAGTGCTTCTTCCTATTGATCAGTTAAGGAGAGGGCCTGTCATTCTTTGACAGCTTTATTTAAGGATATTAAAGGAAACCCTGTGTATTATTAAGGGAGGGAGGGTTTTTTAGGTACGTATTGCTGTCCTTTTAAGCAGGCTATGCATGTTCATCCAATAATTTTTTATATTTTAAGTAGGGATGGACTAGAACTTGAACCCGAGTTTGAGATGGATTTTATAAGTTCGTATGATCTCGGACTTTTTCGAACTCTCCAAATTATGAACTTTTGGTTTTTCCAAACTTGCAGACATATTTTCGATAATTATTGAAAATTTGAGGATTTTCGAATCGATAACCCTTGACTTTAGTTCTCCATAACCCTAGAATGTGCCATTGGTACATTCAAGGGTTATGACCGTATTCGAGGGTCACCGAACAGTGCATTAGATTGTAGCGTTCGCTAACCCTTGAATACATCCATAACCCTTGAATGCAGCGTTTGGCAACATTCGAATACAGCGATTTGGCGATAACCATCGAATGTGGTGAAATTTTAGTTTTGGGGGGTGGACATGCCCTTTAATGGGTCCTTTGTAGAACTATAGAGGTTTTACTGAAGTTCTATAGCTTTAAAACAAACCAAACTTTAGGAAGTTCGGACATCTGAAATAAGTGTGGCTTAGAAAGTTGTTCTTATAGCTTTATTCATCACTGTACCGGTGTTACCCTAGTCACTGAATGTAGCAAACAGAACAACATAACATAATGTTTTATTTATACCATTGATTAATGAATTACATATTCACATCACACAGGAGACTTTCTGTAAATATCGCAAACTTCAAAAAGATTATTTTTAACTATTTAAATAAGGCCTTTCCTTTTGGGAGATCTGCATAACATTTAGCCTTATAGTAGGTTATTTGATGCATAGATTTTTTTTGTTGGTATTTATGTATATAAGTTTATGTGTGTGGAGTGTAGAATCTTGATGTACGTATGCAGTCTAGGGTAAAAATCTAGAACCTGTACAGTCGTTCCATTTGGTGTATAGCATTTAATAAACAACTAATGCAATCTATTGATGTCCTTCTCTATTGATGTCTCCAACTGAAGAAGCTTCTCAGCGGTTTACAACAATAACAATACGTTATTGTTACATGCCTAGTTTAGATGAACGCCTAATCTATCTAGTATCTCATTAGTAAAGCATATGATCACTAACAGAAAGACATAGGGCCATATTTATAAATGGCCGATAATAGTGCCGTAAAATTACTGTGCCACATTGCCATGGGAAAAATACCACTATCGACATATTTATAATGGCGAGCAGCATCGCGGTGAAATGTTGAACTATATTTGTGGCGATTCGGCAAGTACAATACCGCCGTAAATCCCAGGGCAGGGGTTTGCAAGGGGATGCTGGGAAAGGATCGCCGTGGGTGGTACCGTGGGTGCCGCAAGGGCCCTTATAAGGTTCGAGCTGTGGGGACCCGGTTCGAGCTGCGGGACCCCTTAAGCCCCAAAAGGCAACTTTTCAGCTTTTGGTACGCCCACGCTGCCCTCGCCCCCCACTGCGGGTGGTCACATCCCAGCAGCCCCTTCCCAGCAGCCCCTCCCAGACCCCTGCCCCGTACTCTTACGGGGAGGGGGAGGGAAGGGCCCGCTGGGGGGGTGGAGGGCCCCTCCAGCGGGGGCACTGAAAAGTGCCTTTTTGGGCTTAAGGGGTCCCGCAGCTCGAGCCGGGACCCCCCTCCCCGGCCCTATCAGGGCCTTTGCGGCACTTAAAAGTGCCCTTTGGTGGTGTCTTCTTTTTTCCACCCGGCGAAACCAGCTCCGATGAGGCCGTCCGCCGACCCCCAAGAGGCACCCCTGCGACCGATGAGGCCGATGTTACCGGCATCTTGATCTGTCACGACGTCTTCGGGCTGGCGACACCAACCCCACTGAGGTCACCAATACCAGGCAGGCTCACTGCGGCCGCGTGAGCCAGCTGGCACCGCCGGCCTCAGCGGAGTCGATGTTGCCAGCCGCTTCTTTCTTTTCCCGAAATGGCAGGACCAGATAGAGTTACATGACATTACAGCAGTGTCATCTGTCCCAGCCCCTCCTTCCCAAACCAGCATGATCTCCTTCATTAAACTTTTTTTTACACTCACTGTGTTATGAAGTTCCTAGTCAGGAATCTCAGGATCAGATGTCTGGATCTTGCATCCCCTCCCAGAGGCGCTCCGCCCACAAATCTCTGCGACTGCTGGTGATGGGAGGAGGGGAGGAGTCAGAGTGAGAGTCCCGTAGCTGTAGTCTGTGTGAGATTGTGATGTAAGCTCTGCTCTGCTTCTAACAGTGAGTCAGAAACCTCCTGCTCAGGACACACACACACGGACACAGGGACGCACACTTGCATTTCATTGTATATGATGATATCAGTGTTGCAGTCTATGCTTTTTGTCTTTTCAATGACATGTGATTATTTCAATCATTAGTTTCGACCATCAGAGTTTTGAAAGCAGAACCAGGAAACTGGGTTTGGTTTCTATAGCGTTCCCATTTTTATTGTATTTAATTTTTAAACAATGCATCTTTTGTGTTTCCATTAGATAAAGCCCCTGGTGTCTGTCCACTCACTGTTTTTGACCCAGTGAGCTTCATCCAGGGAAAGAGATCAGCTCTCCTATCAGCTAAATTGTATCCCTCTGTGCTAAGGAGAGAAGGTAGAGAGAAGATATTTGGACCATTTACTTTAGTGAAAGATATTCATGTCTTCATAATGAATTAAGCTGGGTACACACTTGGCAGATATTTGAAAGATGACAGACAGGATCTGCAAGACACAGTTTAGGATAACGCACAGGACTGTGTCTTTCCTTCGTCACAGCAGATTCCCTATAGGGAGTCTACCGCAGCCGAGTGAAACTTTTCCTCTTTCCAAACGAGCGTTCGGCCGACCTGATCGTTTGTTGCCCATGCGCTCGTTCAGGAAAGCAAGGTACATACAGTTCTGATAAAGCCCCAATACCATCGGATCCGAAGGTATCGGGCTTTATCGGTACTGTGTGTACCTAACGTAAGAGGTTAATACAGTTGTTCCTTGTAAATTCTGTAACATAAATGTAGAGTTGAAGGTTATTCTGAAGGTACTAGCAAACTTAAAAGAATCGGTCATCTCTCTCTCCTCCTCACCCCCAACCCTGCCATATGATTTACTCCTGCTGGTTATTATTAGGATTAGAATTACTGCAACCTCTATACCTTACTAGCCCCTCTCACCGCAATATATACCTCAATCTGAATTTACACATATAAGGAAATAATAAATAAAATAAAACGTTGAAGAAGGACACAACATTGTCAAAAACTGTAATCACCAGATGTTTTTATTTCCAAAATCATACTGCGGGGGGGGGGGGAGCAATAGGCACAAGGAAGACAGTTATTTTCTGGAAACCTGTATGACATCACCAAGCTGTTTACATTTCTGCTAAAGCATTATGGAAGGTGACTTGTTTTTATTGCTTTTCCCTTGGAATGTTTGGTCTAGTTTTTGTCACAGTGATTGATAGTTAAATCGTATGTTAGCTTATCGTCACCTCACTGAAATCACCATTGATGGGTAAAAGGCATTGTCTTCTAAAAATTGATGCACTTTCGGTTTATTAACATGCTGTGGAGGTACAAAAAGATAATAAAAGAATTTTTTTTTACAAAACATAAAAAAGATGTATGTAATTTTACAATCAACATACCAACCTATGCATTTCAATTTTACAATGTCCTTTTATGTCTCTAGGGGAAAAAAATATGTGAAATACATTAAATCCCCATTAGCCTGCAGCTAGCGGACCTGGAATAATAAGTGCTTTTAGTAAGGTTTTGGAAGAAAAGATGAAATATCAGATGCAAAAAAAACCTTCCATTTTATCTGTACTTCAATAGTGCATTTTCAAGTTTAAATACATTCAGAATAGAAACATTTGTATACAGGTACATTTCCAAGTAAAGAAGCACAAACATCAGTCTCTGGGAAATTCTGGACAGTCTTTGATTGGCTCTGCAAACACCCAATTATTTGCAGTTAAGGGTTGATCATCTGTGTTGTCTTGCATATTAACCCCATGTGTGGACCATTGCTGCCGTAAGGTATTTCATCTATAGTTGTCCCGAGTTGATAATGATTTTTGACATCCTCTCTGTGTGACTTATCAACATGACATTTTGAGGATCTCCATTTTGTATCCAATGTGTTTCTCAAATTAAAAAGGGCCTAATTATGTTTTTTTAATTTTTCTACATGCCCCTTAGGCCGATATATTTTAACTTCTTGGTTTACTCTCAAGAGTATCAAGAACTGCTACTTCCTGGAAGCACCTGCAAACGAAACCTCTATATTCTTCTTTTATCAATACTTTAATTTAAGAAATGACCTGCATTTAATCCATTCATTTTAATTTTTAAAAGAACAAAGATGACGGAGAAAATGGATCAGTAATGTACAGAAGGGGTACATTTAATAGCTTGCTTGTTTTTCAACCACAGTTGGTGATGGGCATTTAATATTATACTCTGGATCTTGGGCAGTCTGGAGAAGGTCACTAGGAAACCATGTCATCGCCGATGTCCACCTGGGATCGCCAACGCCTGCAAATTAGCAGTTTCTTCAAAGCCCTCTGAAAGTCCCGGTTTAGGAACGCGTACAGCATGGGATTGATTGTGGAATTGCAGTACCAACCAGGTCATGTATTTGAAGGTGTTCACCAGCATAGTGCTTGTAGAACTATCGCCCTTTGCTGCTATCCAAACATTCAAAACAAAATATGGAAGCCACACATGACGAAGACTGATATTATTATCCCCATGGTCCTGGTGGCTTTGTTCTCCAGTTGCAAGTATTTTGTCTCTTGCTGTTGGGGTGGTAATGTAAATCCAAGGTCTGAGACACGACCGTGTAGCTTTCAGCCTGGAAGCTCGGTATAATGAAAAATACATGCTGCACATAATAATAAAAGGAATGTAGAAAGCCATGGCTGAGGCCACAATGGCAAAGGTCCAGTTTGTCCAAAGATGCATTCTTTGCCGTTGTCCGAGTCAACGCCTGGTATTTCATTCCATCCTTGCATGACTGGTAAAAAGATATCAGGGAAGAGTAAACCCATATAGTCACAGTCATAACAATGCACCTGTAAATAAGAGAAATGTAAGTTTAGGACATGTAAATAGTACAGATCAGTTTCTACAGTATAGACCACTTCCTACTCCTTTAAAGGAGACTATACTAGCATTAAGCCGCCAAACCAACTCCCTCTGATAATATTACACAGGGTGAAGACCTCACCCCTGCATTTTCTGCAGTTTTCCCAAACAAAATGTAAAAGACGGCTTGATTGCTGGCCGGCTCCCCCCCACACACCACACACATTATATATGGAAAGACGTGCGGGGGGGCGAGTGCGCCTTCTCCTCTATGGATACACGTAAGGAGACGGCCTGTCACTAACTGATCCTAACACGCCCTTGTCCCCCCCCAGGGTACCCCCCCTCTCTCGACCCAGGACCCCCACTCCTGTCCAGACCCAGGTCCCACCCTCTCATAGTACCCAGACCCAGACCCCCCACTTGTCACAGATCCAGAGTCCCCTACTCTGCTCCCAGACCCAGGGTCCCCCCTCTGCCCCAGCCTCCGGGTCCCAGAACCAGGGCCCTCCTACTAGGTCCACTGACACCACAGACGCCATGGCGATGTCACTCACTCTCTACGTACTCAGCCTCCTTTATTATAAGCGCACTAGAGCTGAGCAACCGGCACACACATCATGTGACAGCATTAAGGAGACAGGACGGAGGTTAGGGCCCAGCCTACGTACGTAGTAGTCCGACTTACGTCAACGACCCAGGCGTATGCGAGGGGTCACATCACACACCTAATACGCTTTTCATACTTTACTGTACAGTAGGCGATGGACTAGCCATGACGGCCCTCACCTCGTAATGTCCGACAGATCCCAGGCCCCCCTCTGTCCCAGACCCAGGTTCCCTCACTCTGTCCCAGACCCAGGGCCCCCCACTTTGTCCCAGACCCAGGTCCACACCACCTCTGTCCCAGACCCAGGAGATAGAGTTACATGACATTACAGCAGTGTCATCTGTCCCCAGCCTCTCCTTCCCAACCCAGCATGATCTCCTTCAGAAACTTTTTTAACACTCACTGTGTTGTGAAGTTCCTAGTCAGGAATCTCAGGATTGGATGTCTGGATCTTGCATCCCCTCCCCAGAGGGAGGACCCAGAGGACTCCGCCACAAATCTCTGCAGACTGCTGGTGACTGGGAGGGAGGGGAGGAGTCAGAGTGAGAGTCCCGTAGCTGTAGCCTGTGTGAGATTGTGACGTAAGCTCTGCTCTGCTTCTAACAGTGAGTCTGAAACCTCCTGCTCAGGACACGCACACAAACGGACACAGGGACGCACACTTGCATTTTATTATATAAGATGATGAGTCTGTTTGTTCTAAACAAACCTGGTTTTTTACTTATTTCTGAACTTGGAAATTCCAAAAATCCTAAATATGCAGTCTTGAATTAGAAAATTTGAAAAATAGATAATCTGAAAGTCAAAAAACATGGTTGAAAATACCGGGTGAAAATTCATAAACGGACAGAAAATTTTTAGTAAATTCCGCTAAAAGCGGAACTCCCCAGATTTATTTATCTCTTCTCATTATCAGACATTGTTATGGCCACTCCCCTCCCTACTAATTCAGGACAGGCCATTGATGTCAACCTACCTGTAATTACTGATATCAATCCTATAAATACTGTCCTATCAGGGAGATTCACTAAAAGTTCTTATCATTTAAAATGGTGCTAATTTTGCCCCAACCAATCAGATCTCATTTAACAATTGAAAGCTAACATCTGATTTGTTGGGGCAAAATTAGCACCATTTTGAACGATAAAACTTTTATAGAATAACCCTGTAAATTGTTTATTTGCACAGGACTATTTGGGGTAACATTTTCTTTTACCAGTAATCAACTGACACCAGAACGAATGTTATGGGGCGTTCGAACCGGGACCCCCTTTCCGGCCCTATAGGGTCCTTGCAGCACTTACAAGTGCCCTTGCAGCCCTGAGAAGGGCCTTTGGGGCATAGGGTCCCGCAGCTTGAACCGGGACCCCACTCCCGGCCCTTATAAGGGCCCTTGCGGCACTGAGAAGTGCCTTTGGCGGAGGTCCCGCAGCTCAAACCGGGACCCCCAGTGAGCGGTCTTAAAAGAGCCCTTTGGCAGCGTCTTCTTTCTTCATCCGGCGTCACAGCTCCGCTGAGGCGGCCGACCCCCGAGAGGTCCCCTGCGGACCGATGTTACCGGCATCTTGATCCGTCGCGACATCTTCGGGCTGCGACCACCAACCCCACTGAGGCTGCCGATGCCAGGCAGGCTCACTGCAGCCTCAGCGGAGCCGATGTTGCCAGCGCCTTCTTTCTTCAGCCATCTACTGCGATGGCATCTGAGGTCCGGGCGGAGTGCACCTCTTTATATAGGTTTGCAGAAAACCCTAATCAGTTTCTGTTGTCTGGTCAATTTTTTAATGCTTGGTTTACATGTTTTACATTAACCAATCAGATTTCAGAAATTTTATGATATCTGATTGGTTAATGTATAACATGTAAACCAAGCAATAAAAATTGACCAATCAGAAATGGATTAGGGTTTTCTGCAAACCTATATAAAGAGGTGCACTCTGCCGTGGACCTCAGATGCCATCGCAGTAGAGCTGAAGAAAGAAGCGGCTGGCAACATCGACTCCGCTGAGGCCGCGGTGCCAGCTGGCTCACGCGCGGCCGCAGTGAGCCTGCCTGGTATTGGTGACCTCAGTGGGGTTGGTGTCGCCAGCCCGAAGAGTCGTGACAGATCAAGATGCCGGTAACATCGGCCTCATCGGTCGCAGGGGTGCCTCTTGGGGGTCGGCGGACGGCCTCATCGGAGCTGGTTTCGCGGGTGGAAAAAGAAGACACCACCAAAGGCACTTTTAAGTGCCGCAAAGGCCCTGATAGGCCGGGGAGGGGGTGCCCGGCTCGAGCTGCGGGACCCCTTAAGCCCCAAAAGCAGTTCATTTTTTGCCCCCGCTGGAGGGCCCTCCACCCCCCCAGCGGGCCCTTCCCTCCCCCTCCCCGTAAGAGTACGGGGCAGGGTCTGGGAGGGGGGGGGGTGGGGCGGCAGGGAGGGGCGAGACGGGGGGAGGGGAACAACCCGCAGCAAAAAAAAAAAAAGAGAAAGAAAAGGAAGATACCCAAAAAAAAAAAAAAAAAAAAAAAAAAAAAAGAAAAGAAAAAAACAAAAAAAAAAAAAAAAAAAAAAAAAAAGAAAAATAAAGAAAAGAATAAAAAGAGAAACCAAAAAAAAGACACCAAAGAACAAAAAAAAAAAAAAAAAACAAAAAAAAAAAACACATAAAAAAAAAAAAAAACAAAAAACCAAATACAAAAAAAAAAAACAAAAAAAAAAAACCCCAAAAAAAAAAAAAACCAAAAAAAAAAAAAAAAAAAAAAAACCCCACTTACCCCTACCCCAAGAAGATGCATTGAGACATCCTCCAAGGTTCACAGACCCACCCCCCCCCGCCCCCCACTTCGCGAGACCCACGGAAAAAATACCAAAAAAAAAAATAACCCAGCAAACCCGCACCCCCCCCCCCCCCCATTGCCCGGGCCGCGCAGACAGGGGCGTGCGTAGAGTTGTCGGTTCTACTGCAGCGATACGCATGAACCTTGCCCAATACGATCGCTTGATACTATCCCTTGCGAGGCGTAAGCGTTTGCAGGCACTGTACATGTCCCGACCAGCTTGGCGAACAGGACGCATGCGAATGCCTGGGCAGCAGCCGAACCTTATAAGGGCCCTTGCGGGACATTTCTCCAGTATTTCGGGCCCGTGGATGAGACTGCCCTTTAATGGGTCCCCTATCTGTGTGACACTCCACTAGTATCGGGCCCGAGGCCCATTTGTACTGACCAGTTCTGCAACCCCTGTAACACGCGTTTTTTAAGGATTTACCCAGGCGGTATTCCTACAGTACTTGTTCCAGAATCGCCGACAAAAGAAATAGTTCAAACAGTCACCGCACGATGCTGCCTCTGCCAGTCTGATAGAAATATGACTCTATGAAAATAGTATGGTAAGTTTGTGTGCCCTAATGGTCACTGTGGCACAGGAATATTACGTTGGCACTATATATCGCGCCATGTTTCATGAACTATGGCCCTATGCTTTCTGCTTAAGTGAGACATAATTCCCTTATCCTCGAGGAAAGAGCAAACAGAGCAGAGAGGAAAACGGGGGGAACGGGGGAGCAGGGGGGGGTGTTTTTTTGTTTTTTTATTTGTTTTGTGCGCACCTATAATGACAGGTTCGTATTAATTTCTATTGATTAATTTTCATATATTTGATGATGTTTGTTAAAAACACGCGATGTGTTGTGTGGAAGTCTCTCAGTTTGAGACTATTCGTTATATGAGAAGGACATCAATAGACTTGCATTTAGTTTTGTTTATGTATACTGCTAACATCCAAGGGAATCGACTGTACAGGTCTCTGATTTGTTATATGAGTTGTATCTGCATTACTGTTCCCACCTCATGTTAGCTTATCACTGTCTAGACACAAACATAGAACTATAACATAACATTTTAAATATCCACAAATTATTATAAATATATGCATCAAATACACACCTTACTATAAGGCTAAATGTTATGCAGAGTCGTTTCAAAAGCAGGCTTATTTAAATAGTGAAAAAGAAGTCTTGAAGTTTGCGATAATTGTACAGACAAGTAGTATCCTGTGCTGATGTGATATGTAATGCATTAATCAATGCGTATAAATAAAAACATTATGTTATGTTGTTCTTTTGGCTTATTGCTTTGGTTTGCTGGTTTTGGTGGCTATTTGTTCTTTTTGCCTGTTGTAGTTTTTGTTTTTTTTGTGTTGTTTTTTTTGTTTTTTGTTGTTTGTGTACAGTCACTGACTGCTTGGTAACACAAGGTACAGTGATGATAAGCTAGAGAGAAACAACATTATAAGCCAACATTATTTCAGAGTCCGAACTTCCTAAAGTTGGTTGTTTTAGACGTATAGCCTTCCCCGTCCCCCCCTCCTTCTCCTTTCCTTCCCCCCCCTCCCCCCTTCCATTTCTTCCCCCCCCCCCCCCCCCCCCCCCCCCCTTTTATTTATACATTGATTAATGAATTACATATTAACACACACAGGAGACTTTCTGTAAAATATCGCAAAACTTCAAAAAGATATTTTAAACTTTTAAATAAGGCCTTCCTTTTGGGAGATCTGAAATAATTTAGCTTATAGTAGGTTATTTGATGCATAGATTTGTTGTTTGGTATTTATGTATATAAGTTTTGTGTGTGGTGTGGTTGTAGAATCTTGATGTAAGTATGCAGTTTAGGGTAAAAATCAGAACCTGTACAGTCGTTCCATTGGTTTTGTTATAGCATTAAAAACAAAATATGCAATCTATTGATGTCCTTCTCTATTGATGTCTCCAACTGAAGAGCTTCTCAGCGGTTTTCAACAATAACAATACGTTATGTTACATGCCTAGTTTAGATGAACGCCTAATCTATCTAGTATCTCATGAGTAAAAGCAATGATCACTAACAGAAAGACATAGGGCCATATTTATAAATGGCCGATAATAGTGCCGTTAAAAATTACTGTGCCACATTGCCATGGGAAAAATACCATATCGACATATGTATAATGGCGAGCAGCATCGCGGGTGAAATGTTGAACTATATTTGTGGCGATTCGGCAAGTACAAATACCGCCTAAATCCCAGGGCAGGGGTTTGCAAGGGGATGCTGGGAACGATCGCCGTGGGTGGTACCGTGGTGCCGCAAGGGCCCTTTTATACGGTTCGAGCTGTGGGGACCCGGTTCGAGCTGCGGGACCCCTAAGCCCCAAAGGCAACTTTCAGCTTTTGGTACGCCACGCTGCCTCGCCCCCCACTGCGGTGGTCACATCCCAGCAAGCCCTTCCCAGCAGCCCCTCCCAGACCCCTGCCCGTACTCTTACGGGAGGGGAGGGGGAGGGAAGGCCCGCTGGGGGGGGGGAGGGCCCCTCCAGGGGGGCACATGAAAGTGCCTTTTGGGGCTTAAGGGGTCCGAGCTCCGCAGTCGAGCGGGACCCCCCTCCCCGGCCCTATCAGGGTCTTGCGGCACTTAAAAGTGCCCTTTGGTGGTGTCTCTTTTTTCCACCGGCGAAACCAGCTCCGATGAGGCCGTCCGCCGACCCCCAAGAGGCACCCCTGCGAACGATGAGGCCGATGTTACCGGCATCTTGATCTGTCACGACGTCTTCGGGCTGGCGACACCAACCCCACTGAGGTCACCAATACCAGGCAGGCTCACTTGCGGCCGCGTGAGCCAGCTGCACGCTGGCCTCAGCGGAGTCGATGTTGCCAGCCGCTCTTTCTTCAGCCATCTACTGCGATGGCATCTGAGGTCCACGGCAGAGTGCACCTCTTTATAGGTTGCCAGAAAACCTAATCCATTTCTGAGTGGTCAATTTTTTTATGCTTGGTTTACAGTTTAACATAACCAAGCGATATCATAAAAATTTTGAAATCTTGATGGTAATGTAAAACATGTAAACCAAGCATTAAAAAATTACCAGATCAGAAACATGATTAGGGTTTTTTTGCAACCTATATAAAGAGGTGCAACTCCGCGCGGACCTCAGATGCCATCGCAGTAGATGGCATGAAGAAAGAAGAAGCGCTGGCACATCGGCTCGCTGAGGCTGCAGTGAGCCTGCCTGCATCGGCCGCATCAGTGGGGTTGTTTGTCGCCAGGCCCCGAAGATGTCGCGGACCGATTCAAGGATGCGGCGGTAACATCGGTCCGCAGGGGTACCTCTCGGGGGTCGGCCGCCTCAGAGAGGCTGTCGACGCCGGATGGAAGAAAGAAGACGCTGCCAAAGGGCTCTTTTAAGAACCGCTCACTGGGGGTCCCGGTTTGAGCTGCGGGACCTCCGCCAAAGGCACTTCTCAGTGCCGCAAGGGCCCTTATAAGGGCCGGGAGTGGGGTCCCGGTTCAAGCTGCGGGACCCCTTATGCCCCAAAGGCCCTTCTCAGGGCTGCAAGGGCACTTGTAAGTGCTGCAAGGACCCTGATAGGGCCGGGAAAGGGGGTCCCGGTTCGAACTGCCCCATAACATTTCGTTCTGGTGTCAGTTGATTACTGGTAAAAGAAAATGTTACCCCAAATAGTCCTGTGCAAATAAACAATTTACAGGGTTATTCAATAAAAGTTCTTATCGTTCAAAATGGTGCTAATTTTGCCCCAACAAATCAGATGTTAGCTTTCAATTGTTAAATGAGATCTGATTGGTTGGGGCAAAATTAGCACCATTTTAAATGATAAGAACTTTTATTGAATCTCCCTGATAGGACAGTATTTATTAAGGATTGATATCAGTAATTACAGGTAGGTTGACATCAATGGCCTGTCCTGAATTAGTAGGGAGGGGAGTGGCCATAACAATGTCTGATAATGAGAAGAGATAAATAAATCTGGGGAGTTCCGCTTTTAGCGGAATTTACTAAAAATTTTCTGTCCCGGTTTATGAATTTTCACCCGGTATTTTCAACCATGTTTTTTGACTTTCAGATTATCTATTTTTCAAAATTTTCTAATTCAAGACTGCATATTTAGGATTTTTGGAATTTCCAAGTTTCAGAAAAAGTAAAACCAGGTTTGTTTAGAAAACAGACTCATCCTATATAATAAAATGCAAGTGTGCGTCCCTGTGTCCGTTTGTGTGCGTGTCCTGAGCAGGAGGTTTCAGACTCACTGTTAGAAGCAGAGCAGAGCTTACGTCACAATCTCACACAGGCTACAGCTACGGGACTCTCACTCTGACTCCTCCCCTCCCTCCCAGTCACCAGCAGTCTGCAGAGATTTGTGGGCGGAGTGCCTCTGGGTCCTCCCCTCTGGGGAGGGGATGCAAGATCCAGACATCCAATCCTGAGATTCCTGACTAGGAACTTCACAACACAGTGAGTGTTAAAAAAAGTTTACTGAAGGAGATCATGCTGGGTTGGGAAGGAGAGGCTGTGGACAGATGACACTGCTGTAATGTCATGTAACTCTATCTCTGTCTGCGACAGAGTGAGGGAACCTGGGTCTGGGACAGAGGGGGCCCTGGGTTCTGGGACAGAGTGAGGGAACCTGGGTCTGGGACAGAGGGGGCCCGGGTCTGGGACAGAGGAGGGGCCCTGGTCTGGGACAGAGTGTGGGGGCCCTGGGTCGGGACAGAGTGGGGGCCCTGGTCTGGGACAGAGTGGGGGACCCGGGTCTGGACAGAGGGGGGGCCCTGGGTCTGGGGCAGAGGAGGGCCCTGGGTCTGGGACGGAGGCTGGCAGAGGGGGACCCTGGGTCTGGGACAGAGTAGGGGACTCTGGATCTGTGACAGAGGGGGGGTCTGGGTCTGGGACAGAGGGGGTGGGACCTGGGTCTGGGACAGAGTGGGGGGTCCTGGGTCTGAGAGAGGGGGGACCCTGGGTCTGGAAGAGAGGGGGTCTTGGTCTGGGAGAGAGGTGGGCCCTGGGTCTGGGACGGGGGGGCTGGGTCTGGGACAGAGTGGGGGACCCTGGGTCTTGGACAGAGGGGGGGCTGGGTCTGGGACAGAGTGAGGGTACCTGGGTCTGGGACAGAGGGGGCTCTGGGTCTGGGGCAGAGGAGGGGCCCTGGGTCTGGGACAGAGGGAGGGGACTCTGGATCTGTGACAAAGGGGGGGCCTGGGCAGATGGGGGACCCTGGTTCTGGGACAGAGGGGGCCCTGGACAGAGTGGGGGGACCCTGGGTCTGGGACAGAGGGGGGCCCTTGGTCTGGGACAGAGGTTGGGGACCCTGTTGGTCTGGAACAGAGTGGGGGACCCTGGGTCTGAGACAGAGTGGGGGACCCTGGGTCTGGGACAGAGAGGGGGGGCCCTGGGTCTGGGACAAAGGGGGGACCCTGGGTCTGGGACACTAAGAGGGAACTGTGACCTTAGGACATGGAGGATCGAGGCATTCTGGGCTTCTAGCGCCTGTTATTGTAACAGGCTTAATATCTAGTCTCTAATAACGAGTTAAAACACTAATTTAGGTCCAGTCTATTTTGTAACCCAGACTATCCTGACATTGTGTGGAGGGTTTTAACCTATTTTGGCAACAAAATTTAGTTTAGACTTTTATCTCGTGTACCCGTAAGTGTTCAGCCTCATCCTTCATACCTTTAGTTATCTCATCTTTTACATTTGGCTTAAAATCATATTTAGCATCGTACCATTCATTTTTGTCTGCTATCATGTATGAACAAGGAATAACCTCAAGTTATATTCACTACCCAGTTTTTTCCCCTTAAAACATATATTTAAAGGAGAATTAAACTTTAAATCTAAACAAGCCTGGATGAATTTCTAATTAGCCAATAGCAGCAATGTGGCAATATTGTTGCTGTAATTCTGCAGATAAGCTATATTTATAATGCAGCAATATTGCAGATATTACATCTGTTCTAAAGGGGGAATATAATGTGCTATTCCGGGCAAAATTATTTCCCACTGTTTTTTATTTTTTCACCTGGAAAATCGGAAATTTCTTACACTTATGAATTTTTATCCTTTGCTATATGGCCTATGGGTACATGTCATTGTAATAGATGGAACAAAATACAAGCTCTGCAGCATGGTACAGTGAAAATGACATTTAGGTAATGAGAGTGATTCCATTACGTGTGGATACAAACTGATATCTGTAATTGATTGTTTATTATTCCAGTCACATCAATTTCATGTTCATGGGGATAAAATAAAAATAAATGAAAGAGAGGGCTCTCAAAGGGACCTAAAGAGCTTGGTAGAAACACACCTTTGTGATTCAATGCATTTCTGCACACATAACGTTTGGGTATCTACCACAAGTCTGTTTGAGTGCTCTCTACTTGTGACTGTTATGTGGATTTATCGGGAGTAGCACCAGGGCATTATCCTGTAGATAATATCTTCTTTCTTCCATGGCTCCTGCTCACTTGATTGAAGACCGGAAGGTAAGGCATAGCTCCTTAACCTCCCAGTCTTCAATAAATACATTAAAGGTGCCCCCCAGGACTTTATGTAGGAGAGACTGGACAGACCCTGAGGCAAAGGATGAACTCTCATAGATTCACAATCAACAACAATAAACGAGATGTCCCTGTGGGTGCCCATTTCTGCAGCCAAGGACACAGCCTGAAAGACCTAAAAGCCACAGTGCTTATGGGAAATTTTAGAACCCAAAAGGAGAGGTTAGAATGGGAATTTAAAATTATTTTAAAAATTGGGACTCTAGACTCAGCAAAGATCTTTATGTGTCACTATCAGGGTTATTCAATAAAAGTTCTTATCATTTAAAATGGTGCTAATTTTGCCCCAACCAATCTGATTGGTTGGGGCAAAATTAGCACCATTTTTAACGATAAGAACTTTTATTGAATAACCCTGTATGTTTCTAATCTAAATGTCAAGTAGAATAAATCAGACCAAATTCCTCAAAACCACCCAAACCCATAAATATCTCATTTATACCAGACCCACCATGGACACTAGAGGTGAAGTGTGTCTGATTGTTTGTTTAACCTTTGCTAATTCTTTTATTACTGCCTGTGATCATTGAATGTGTATTTACTGTTTTACTTACGATAACCATTGGCAGGCATGGGGGCAAACGATAACATGTGTGTAATATCAGTAAAGGTTCGTACACATGTGTGATCGTGGTTGTCGACCCGCGATGCACGATGTGACCGACCGCCTGTTTCAGGTGATAATTGGCCCGTGTCTGGGCACTTTATTGGCCGAAACGGCCTGAAGAAGAAGCCTAAGTGCTTCGAAAACTTGCATTTTCAATCATTTTAGTTAGCCAATGAAAGGTATTATTTTATATCCAAGTTCATTTTCAAGTGAAGCTTTCCTTGAAACCCTGACTAAGGAATGGAAGGACGAACGCCTTGTTTAGGCAGGACAGAGAAAAAAGGAAAGGGGGAGGAGTATGTGTTTATGTTAAAAAAGAATTGAAGCCAAATTTAAAAGAAGAGATAACTGGTGATATGGAAGTTAAAGTAGAGGCAATATGGGTGGAATTAGGCAACAGGAAAGGGGTTTTTTGGTTGTCATTGTTGGTGTCTGGTATAAGCCGCCAAATGCTAGCAGAGAGGAGGTGAGTCAGCTTCATATGCAGTTGGTAAGGGCTGCAAGTTTGGGGAGTGTGCTCATTATGTGGGACTTTAATTACCCTGACATTGATTGGTGTGGTGGAACTGCCATCACAGAAAAAGGCTACGAGTTCCTGAATTTGCTACAGGATAATTTTCTCTCACAGGTGGTTGAGGTTCCTACTAGAAAAGGAGCTCTGTTGGATCTGGTAATATCTAACATCGCGGAGCGTATTATAGATATAAAGGTAACTGGAGGCTTAGGGAATAGTGACCATGAAATAGTGGCGTTTGGACTTTGTTATCGGAAAGGAAAAGTGCGCTGGGTTACCAAAGACTTTTAATTTCGGGGAGGCAAATTTCAGAATGTCAACTGGAATAAGGTATTATCAGGTAAAGGTACTGAACAGAAGTGGACGGTATTCAAGGGGATTTTAAGCCAGTTCACATCTAAATTTATACCCTTGGAAAATAAATGTAATAAAAATAAATCCGCACCCATGTGGCTGAATTCTGATGTAAAGAGGCAAATGGAAAGGAAGAAAAAGGCATTTAAAACCTTTAAGTCAGAGGAAACGGAGAGGGCCTTTAGGGATTATAAAAACTGTAACAAGGAGTGTAAGAAAGCAATCAAACTAGCTAAAATTAATAATGAAGTTAGGATGGCTGAACAAAGCATCACTAAGCCTACATTTTTTTAAGTATATTAATAGTAAGAAGATGAGGACTGAGAATGTGGCACCATTAATTAATGGGGATAAGTTAGTTACGGAGGATGGCGATAAAGCAAATGTCTTGAATATTTTTTTTTCTCTGTATACACTATAGAAGATCCAAGTACATATATCATAGAGTATAGTAGCAATAATGGTATAAAAGATTTAAGTGCACTTTGGTTAACCGAGGATATGGTACAGAAAGAACTAAATAAGGTTAATATTAATACATCTCCTAGACCGGATAAAATACATCCTCGGGTACTTGTGGAGCTAAGTTCAGTTTTATCTAGGCCATTGTTTCTTATTTTTGCAGATTCTCTCATGTCCGGAGGTGTGCCTCTGGATTTGAAAAAGGCTGATGTTATTCCAATATTCAAAAAGGGTAGTCGTTCACAGCCGGGTAATCACAGGCCTGTAAGTTTAACTTCAGTGGTGGGGAAGATCCTGGAAAGTTTAATAAGGGAACATGTTCTAGAGTATGTTTCAAGGACTGACATTATAAGTAGTAACCAGCATGGATTTAGGAGGTGTAGATCTTGTCAAACTAACTTGCTTGGCTTTTATGAGGAAGTAAGTAGAAATTTAGACTCTGGCATAGCAGTAGATGTAGTTTACTTGGATTTTGCAAAGGCTTTTGATACAGTACCCCATAGGCGACTAATGTATAAACTGAGGTCTGTTGGTCTGGGGAGTCACATTTGTACATGGACAGAAAATTGGTTAATGAATAGGATGCAGAGAGTAGTTGTTAATGGGTCTTCATCATTATGGACTAAAGTGCTAAGTGAGGTGCCACAGGGTTCTGTGTTGGGGCCGCTTCTATTTAATCTATTTATTAATGATTTGGAAGTGGGTATTTTCAGCAAGGTTTCTGTGTTTGCTGACGACACAAAACTTTGTCGACCATTAAAATCTTCAGAGGATGTGCAATTGTTGCAAGGGGATCTAGATAGATTATCACATTGGGCTGCTAAGTGGCAGATGAGATTCAATGTTGATAAATGTAAGGTGATGCATTTTGGACTTAAAAATCCTTGTGCTACTTATACTATAAATGGCTCTGTGTTACGGTAAGTGAATCCCTGTTGGAAAGGGATCTTGGAGATTTAGTGGATAACAAACTTAAAGGAAGCAAGCAGTGCCAGGTGGCAACAGCCAGAGCCAGCATGGTATTGTCTTGTATAAAGAGAGGTATGGATTCAAGGGAGGAAAATGTTATTCTCCCTCTTTACAAAGCATTGGTATGGCCTCATTTGGAATATGCAGTGCAATTTTGGAATCCTGTGTACAAAAAGGACATCTTTGAACTAGAAAGGGTTCAGAGAAGGGCAACTAAATTAATAAGGGGATTGGGGGAGCTTGAATATGAAGAGAGACTGGAAAAGTTACAATTATGTACGTTGGAGAAAATGCGCTTGCGTGGGGATATGATTACTGTGTATAAATACATTAACGGGCCATACAATAAACTATCTGGGGCATTGTTCCCTTAAGACTTGAAGAAAAAAGGTTTAGGCTTCAAGTTCGGAAAGGGTTTTTCACTGTGAGAACGGTAAAGCTATGGAACTGTCTTCCAGTGGACGTTGTTATGGCAGGTTCATTGGTCAGTTTAATAAAAAGCTGGATGAGTTTCTACAAACAAGGAATGTTACAAGTTACTGGTATTGATACATAAAGTAGAGTTGGGAAAGGGTTTTTCCCTGTGAGAACGGTAAAGCTATGGAACTGTCTTCCAGTGGACGTGTATGGCAGTTCATTGGTCCGTTTAATAAAAAGCTGGATGAGTTTCTACAAACAAGGAATGTTACAGCAGTTACTGGTATTGATACATAAGTAGAGTTGGGAAAGGGTTTTTCCCTGGTGAGAACGGTAAAGCTATGGAAACTGTCTTCCAGTGGACGTTGTTATGGCAGGTTCACTGGTCAGTTTAATAAAAAGCTGGAGGAGTTTCTACAAACAAGGAATGTTACAAGTTACTGGTTGATACATAAAGTAGAGTTGGGAAAGGGTTTGTCACTGTGAGAACGGTAAAGCTATGGAACTGTCTTCCAGTGGACGTTGTTATGGCAGGTTCATTGGTCAGTTTAATAAAAAGCTGGATGAGTTTCTGACAAACAAGGAATTTACAAGTTACTGGTATTGATACATAAAGTAGAGTTGGGAAAGGGTTTGTCACTGTGAGACGGTAAAGCTATGGAACTGTCTTCCAGTGGACGTTGTTATGGCAGGTTCATTGGTCAGTTTAATAAAAAGCTGGATGAGTTTCTGCAAACAAGGAATGTTACAAGTTACTGGTATTGATTAACCCTTCGTCTGTCGGCTTTCTAACTAATGTAGTTTGGGTTTTGGGGGGTAATTTGACGATGGCTAATATTTCATTTGAAGGTTTGTTGATGGAAATCGCTGAAATATGTAACCAAATTACT
The DNA here is from genome assembly GCA_019447015.1 of Hymenochirus boettgeri. Taxonomy (NCBI): domain Eukaryota; kingdom Metazoa; phylum Chordata; class Amphibia; order Anura; family Pipidae; genus Hymenochirus; species Hymenochirus boettgeri. The sequence goes on from CM033469.1 coordinate 34,632,530, forward strand.
TGTCATTTTGTTTTTGTCATGGGACTGGACATGTGCTTGTCAATTATGGAGGTAGGTAGGTGATAGAACATGATTTACTAAGGGGCCATCTTTTTTTTTGGCAAGATGGTATAGGTCCCCGAGATCAGACACCATTGTATTGTATGTATTACAAATGATGTAGGGAAAGTGTGTTTTAGGCTTTAATAAATGTGCCTCTCCATTTCACTGAATTATAAAGGAAATATTCTTAAAATGAAAATACCCAGACTCACCTGCGCCGTGACATCCTCTTAGAGTAATGGTACGGGGTCACCACCGAGCAGTATCTGTCCAGGCTGATGAAGCACAGGGTAACGATAGAAGCCGTGCAGAACATGACATCAAACGAAATCCACACTTTGCAGAACTGCTTTCCAAAGAGCCACATGCCTGTCACCTCATATATAATGCTGAAAATTCAAACACAAACAAAAGCTTTTATTGTTCCAAGGAAAACCGCAGTCAGTTTTACAAGGGGATCAGTTAGTGTTTGTGGCAGTTGTCTTGGTCCTTTAACCCTAAAGCCTCGTACACACGTTGGATAATTTCCGTACGATGCAGCCGAATAACGTTTTACGCCATTATCGTTAATCCTCATAATTGAAACGACATCTGTACACACAACAATAGTCACCACGATAGTCGTTACATGTAGAGGTTCGTACGTAACGTAACACTCGTATCTTCGCACAATTACCAAAGCAGCGCATGCGCCTTTTATATTTTTTTCCGTGGAACGTTAACGATAATCTGCCGACCATGTACAAATATACAATAATCGGCAGAACAAATCCGCCAGGCTGATCGTTGGAAAAAGCCGACAATAGTCGCCGGTCATTGGTCTTGGACGATCGTTGATGCTATATTTTCATGCGATTGCTCGTTCGTCGGCTGCATCGTACGACAATTATCCAACATGTGTAGTAGGCTTTAGGAACCCTTAGGCACTGGGCTTTAATAGGCTTAGTACAATAAAACCGAAAATGAGGCCACACTGCAACGCACCCCCGCACAAACGGAAGCACGCGTGATCCAGGTGCGCGAGAGCATGTTGTGCATGCATGATTGCCCAATGTTTTGCAATCGGAAAGCAAGTGATTGTGCGAAAAAAATGAGGAACGCATTCGCTCCGATTAACGGATCGCATGTGCAATTCACAGTAGCGCACTAGAGTGGCCACATCAATTGGGACACACTAGTGCGCGCTTTAAAAAGCATGATCGTAACACGCTTAAAAGTGCATCAGTGTGGCCTCGCCCTTAAGGAAGCTATTATCTAGGTTCTATGGGGTAAAGGACCCGGTTTTGAGCGTTAGGCTAAATAAACCTTCAAATAGTCAGCACATTCCTGTTATTTCATATACTCTTGTTTTACCATCGAGTGTCTATTATGTCATTTATTGTACATTCATTATTTTAAAGAAGAAATGCAAACTCCCTGTATAAATTATTTACATTAGATCAGAGCTTGATTCCTGCACTTACAATGTAGATTCCCTTAAATAAGCTCTAACATGACTAGTGACCATTTATGACATGTTGCTGGCACTAGGACTCAAAGATGAAAAAACTTGCCCAGCCAAAATATTCCAATGCCTTTGACAATCTAAGGCTTCATTTACACAACCCAACGCACAATATTTTGCAATAGTAACGCAAAAAACAGATGCATCATGGTGCACAATTTGTGATAAATTCTTATTCGTATGTACAAATTCCCATTGAAGTCTCTCGCATGTTAAAGAGACAAAAACAAGCGCCAATCACAAACAGAACAGCACATAGAGAAGGTAAATAGTTTACAGTCTTAGGGAACAAGCAGGGGAAATTTCTCCTTCTAATCCCCTTCTACCCCTGTATTGAAATGGCTGTAGACCTGAACTGACAGAAGAAACAAGGAGAATTTAGTCTGCTGGGTTCTCTACACTCATCCATTCTATGTTTCTTTGTTGTATTGCTTTTTCCATCTGAATCATAAAGGTTCTGTATATCACCCCCATGCAGTACATTTCTCTTCATTTCATACAGGTCTGTATTCCCTCTAGTGAATCTTCCTTTTATTATCTTCAGCAAACCTTTACAATCTCTTTCAAAACCAGATTTCCCTAGTCCAGCTTCCATAACCACCCTGCTATCCAAATGTGCAGGAACTAGGCTTCTACTTTCAAAAGGACTAAAGCTAAAACATAAATATTATCAGTCCCTTCCCTCTGAGACTAACAGCCGAATGGAGAAATTCCTGGAACCTGCCTGATTACTGACTATTCAGCCTTGTTAATGGGGAGGTCCCGGGAATCAGGACAATGGTATCTGCTTTGGGGCAAACATTACACTATAACAATATTAAAGGAGCGTCCATCCCATCTACAGTGGAGCCTAGGGACACATGATGTAGTGATTTGGAATAGACATTTCTCTATGCCCACTCAAAATGAAAGTCTTATAATAGACCATGTTTAAAATGGTCCCCCTTTTTTGGTGTATTTTTCATTTATAAAAGTTAATTTATACAATATCAGGTTATCCATGACCCTTCTGCCAGTGGTGTAAGTCCCATTCAAATCTATAGGGCTGTTGCCAAATCAAGATTTGTCTCACTGGGAAATGCTACCAGAAGCAAAGGAGCTTGGGAAGAATAACAGGATCAGCAACAGCAATCACATTTTGTAAGCAGCTGATAGCATTTCTAAGGTTCAGTTATACATGGGGAGTCTCCTAGGATAACAGGATAACAACGTTTCAAAATATTTGCAGGGAGATTCAATAAAAGGTCTTATTGTTTAAAATGGTGCTAATTTTGCCCCAACCAATCAGTAACATTTGAAAGCTAACATCTGATTGGTTGGGGCAAAATTAGCACCATTTTAAACGGTAAGAACTTTTATTGAATAACCCCCTTAGTCTTGGTGGCTTGAAGCCTCTGAAACAATTACGGTAGGTGGGGTGAATAATTTATCAGACCCTTCTAATGACTGTGTGTACTCCAAATATATAAACTTTCTAATGAATGCATATTGTTGGTCACTTGTATGAAAAGTATGTGACCTTGGGAGTGGCTGGAGAGAGAAATGATCCACAGCACCACTTTAGTTGCTCAGCTGTTTTGTTTGTCTTTATAAACACAATAATTATTGATGTAGGTCTTTTAAATAAAAGACGGGTCATGTGCAGGTCAGCCATTAGTTTCTCATTTATCTCACTCTCACTGGCTTCTAGGGTGGTCTCACACACAAGCGAGACCCCCCCCCAAATTCCTGCAAGGGCCCGAAGTCCAGGGAAATTACTGGGAACCAAAGGACTGGCCTGGGAGGGGGTGAAGGGGACACGGGGGCACATTGTCTGTGTTACTTGACAGCTTTATGGAAAATGAACGGCAGGTTATACATCTCACTGAGCACGTACACTGGTGCAAATTATATTCTCCCTCTTCCTGCCAAAAGTCCATAAACAAGCACATTACCCACACATTTTTCATATTTCAAACATCCTTGCAGGGTCCTGGCATTAACACACTGTATATGCAGTGATTTTACATTGAAGACTGATTGAATAATAAACCACACAGCATGTTACTTCCTAATGTCCATCTTTTTAACCGTTCAACATCCATTCATACATCCCAGGAGTAATCAATTCCATTTTCTCATGGTTGTCAGTACTGAAAGTATTAAAACCACTGAATGACAGGCTTCAATAGGCAAATAAGCATGACTGATCGGCATTCAGTGTATCAGCACTAGTAATAGGGTTATATTGACAGTTCAAAGGATTTTTAATACCTATACTGATGAATGGACCACTCTCCCCCTTTAGGATTAAACGAAACATCCTTTTGATCTCTAAACTGGCAGGTGGATAGTCTGTACGGATCATATCCAAATCACGTGGAAGGGCTAATTACCTTTCTCTGGTAGAAAGACGTTCAGTTGATTTTAAACTCATTTACTTAGTTTATATGCTAATGGAGAAACCTGCTGCCTTCTAATCTTATTAGTTCTTACATGGCAAATAATTATGTTCATCATTTATCAATTACACTTTAAGGGAGAAAAAAAAGTAAGAGTAAATCAGTATCTAGCGATCTTCCACGTTATAAGGGCATGGGCTGCAATGTTAATGAATGATATACATTAAAACAATTAGATTACAGATGCAGCCTATCTTTATATTTACATGGAACTTTCAGCCCCATTTAAGGGAATGAATAACCTTGAATGGTTTTACCAATAGGATGGTTTTTCCAAGGATTGAATCCAATAATCTAAAGGTAATTGCAAAACACCATTGGTGGATCAGGGGGTACCAACCTTTAAAGCAATTTGATTGGTGGCTCAGGAGTACCACATGGTCAAAAGTATCAAACATGACCCACCAATCATATTCCTCAAAGGGACATCAAGAGAGTGGTCCAACCCTAGATACCAACTGCAAAGGAACTTGGAAAGAAAAAGATGAACAAAATCTTACATTTATTTAGTAGACTTTATGGATGTTGGTAGATTACTGTCCATCTGTAAAATATTTCTGTAACTATTCCCTCTGTCAGAGACCCACCAGTTGGCTTCTGTCGCAGTGATTTATTTAATTACCTAATTTCCATTGTATCAGCTGTAATCAGTCTGTCATCAGCTTACTATTCATAACGTATGGCTGAGTGTCACTTTGTCATATGTCTTGAAAGAAAATAACATTACAGATTGTAATTCTTCCCAATCTATAATTTCATGCTTGTAGCTTTGATCCCAGGTTGTAAATATTGGAATAGAAGCCACCCTCTGTCAGACTTCTTATTCCTGCTATAATAAGGGGGAGAATTGCTGCTACTTTTAAAATTTGATTCAGTCATTTTCTTTTTTTATGTATCGTATTCTATTGTGAATTTAAAAGCAATGTTTTATGTACAAGAAAGAAACCTCTCTCCTGTATATTCTATCTTAAAAATTCATCCCTCCTATGAATCCCCAAAACCTCATTTTGCAAGAAGTAGGTTTGTAGGGAGGGGATGTTGGTGCACTTTACTTGTTTGTGCAGGGGTGGTTGGGTGGAGTGGGGGTGTAAGAGGAAATATACGGGGACTGTTGAGAGGGGTAGGGCAATATCATGATAGAGGTGGGGGTGAGACATAGTACATGCATTAAAGAAGGGGGGAGAGACTCAGGATTTAAAACCAATGAGGGCTTTAAATAAGGGGAGAGGGGGGAACTATATTGCATAATGTTCCCCCTACTTCACATTTTACAGATATTAGAAGTCACCTTGGAGTTATATGATCACGGAACTCCTTGGTGTCTTCTAATATTTTTATCATTTACAGTTGGGGGTATATTATCCATTATATAAAATGTGGTTATCTACACTGCCAGTGTCACATGAAACTTGTTTACAATATATAAATATTGTACTATTTACTGTAAAATATGAGGATATTAAGTTTAATCACCTGTATAAAAATACTGCATTATTTTATGTGTATATATTATGTTCCAATTCCCTCTCCTCATGTATACCTCTGTATTAGATGACAATAGTATATATATACTATATACCCCGTATAAACCAACCCAAAGATTAAACCGAGACACTCGCTTTTACCTCTAAAAGGGAGTAAAAGTGATTGACTCGAGTATAAACCGAGGGTAGAAATTATGACCACAACTGCCTTCTGATTCTGTATTGTTTTGAGGCTTTAGTTGCCCTTTAAATGGGCAGCAGAATTCCCATACAGTAGTCACAACAGTAATAGCCAAATACAGTATGGCTATTATGTAGGGACTGCTCTATGGGAATTTGCTGTCCATTTAAAGGGCAACAAAAGCCTCAAAACAATGCAGATCAGACAGGCACATCACTATATAACATTCTCCTTCTGATTCTGTATTGTTTTTAGGCTTTAGTTGCCCTTTAAATGAACATCAGAAGTCCCATACAGTAATAGCCATACTGTATTTGGCTATTACTGTATGGAAATTCTTATGTCCATTTAAAAAGCAATTAAAGCCTCATTCCTTGGAAACTCCCAGCATGCTTTAGTTGCTGGGAGTTGTAGTTTCCAAACATCTGCAGTGGCAAGGAATAGCCTGAAAATCTCGGTTTATACTCGAGTATATACGGTATATTTTTTGTATATATTAGTTATAGGTAAGGTGCATAATTACGTGTGTTATTTGTTTCTAGTGTTGACTCTTCCTGGTTGTTTTGAAATCAAACCCCTTCCGCACATGTTAACTAGCTACCTTGTGTTTAAAGGCTCACTATATCCACTCAAACAACTTTACATTTTCTGAAACTACAATGTGAGAGAAGTAAAATGGTTGTACTCGCATATTCATCTCTGCTTGCTTTGTCGTTAAATTATTAATGCCCCCACCCTCCCTTACTCACTGCCTCCTTGTAATGTCTGCGACACTTATAAGTTCTGCAGAGCCTCACCATGGACACTGCTCTGCTTACACATCTCCCCCTCCCCCCCTGCCTTCTTTTCACTGCTGATTCTCTTAATTGTTGCAGAAAGTGTGCTGTCAGGCAGCTAAAGATTCTAGTAAGAGGTCATTAATGGGTCACACATTACAATCTCTGCTCCTGAGTGACAGGTCTTTCACTGTAAATGCTGTGATTAAAATGATGATTTCTCAGGATCTACAGCTCAGATTTAAAATCCAAAAAAAGTTTTGAAGTAGTGGGATCTTGTTAGTATAGATACCCTTTAAGTTTACCACTCCCCTTATTCTAAGCTGCATGGAACAGTTGACCCAAGAATCCCCACCTGTAAACGTCTATCGAACTTGTGACCTTCTGAACTGTGTGTTTCTAAATCTGGCGTCTTTGCAGGTGAGCCACCACTTAATAATACAGGTACATTTATAAGCTTTATCTTTTGCTTTGAACATAATAGAAAGAAAAGTCTGGGGTATTGAAATTGTGACCTTCTGAATTGTGTATTTTTAAACCTGGTGCCTTACAACACTGAATAAGCAGAGAATCCAGGTACATTTGGAAGCTTTATCTTTTGCTAGGAAAAGAATAATTTAAAAAAATATGGAATATGCGTGGTTCTTTGATGACTTCATGGGCTGTGAGTTGCACTGGCAACAACATGGAAGCCTTTTTATTAACAGAATCTATTACTTACATGTACTAAATGAAACTTACTAGAGAAGAATCTTACAATGTATAGGTGTTCTTTCACATTTTTTAGGTTTTAAAAAAAATTAAGTTTTGGTCTGCAAAATATTAGGTTTTTAAAAAATTAAGTTTTGTGGTCTGCAAAATATTAGGTTTTAAAAAAATAAGTTTTGTGATTTAAGTTGTGATTAAGTTTTGTGCAAACAAAATGTTGATTGCATGCACTCTAAAAATCGCATTGCAGCGCCACCAATTAGCAAACACTAGCGTACATGATCGGATTGCAATTGGATGACAGGTTAAAGGCTATGTCCAACCCTAAAATAAAAATTATATAATGCTCCCCCATGTCCCCCAGCCCCAACCGCATGTTTTTTTTTTTAAAAAGCCCCAAACTCTTACTTACCTCCCCTCGATCTCCGCCGCACTGCCGGCCCTCTGCTTGCGAGAATGCAAGCAGAGGAGCGGGACCGGCAGTCGCGTCTGTGATTGGCTGAGCGGCAGCCAATCACGGACGCGGCTGCCGGTCATTCAGTGCAGCGGAGGAAAGCGGAGAGGTAAGTAAGAGTTTGGGGAGCTTTTTAAAAAAAAAAAAAACATGCGGTTGGGGCTGGGGGACATGGGGGAGCACAATATTAAGGGGGATTTGTGCTAGGGGGAGGGATAGTAGAACGGGAGGGAGAGGGAGGGAGAGGGAGGGGAGGGAGGGGGGAGAAGGGCTGCAGCACGCATGGCAGGAATCTCGGGAGGCCAGGTAGCAGGCAGTGTCCTATATGGACCTGCTAGCCTCCTGGTGGGCAGTTTTTGGAACTTTGGGGGGGGGACTACAGGAGAACCAGTGGAGTTGGATGTGAGGTAAGGATTAAACTACACTACATGGTGGGGCCAGTAGTTGGGGGGATTATAGTTTTGGGGGTGGACATGCCCTTTAAAGCAAAGTAGTGAGTAATATTGGAGAGTTTGTAATTGCAATTAAACAGAATAAGGCTTCACACACACAAATAATATGGTGCATTACTAACAATGCTCAACAAATGGCTTCGCATGTGCGCATGTGCTCATGCTAAACGGCCATTCATGAGGTACGAGGCTTAAGGCTGAGGCCACAGAATCGAACTCCTTTCTGGTGCGCTCACATGCGTTGCCATCTGCGTTGTGATTGTGCAATGTTGCGCAACTGGAGCACACGCGATTGTGCAAAAAATGCAGATTGCATGCGATCAGATTATCGCTGCACATTGCACAGCAGCGCAACTAGTGTGGCCATATAAATTGGGCCACACTAGTGTGCGCTTTTTAACGCGCAATGTTAAAACAGACTGGTGTGGACTAGCCCTAACTTCGCCATACTTCAAGTATTTTTAATAGGTGCCCCAAATATTTCACTGATCCTTTAAAGTAGGTACATTACTAAAATGCATTGCACAGAGCTGGTTAACTTCATTATCCTCCCCTTTCCACTAATATTGCTGCAGATGACAGGGAGAGCTAGAGACCTTCACACTACAACACTGCTACTAGGAAAGTGTTAATCAGTGAATCGCTCTGCACCACCCAGACACTTCTAAAATTTGAATATTGATGATTTAATTTATTCTTACATCATAGGGGTTAAGAGGTGGGAGTGAAAATCACACAGGTGCAAAAATGATAATGAAGGCAAGGAAAAATGTCAACTTTATCTTTAGGGAACAAACAGAATCTAAAATGAGCTTCTAAAGGAAAAGAAATGGCACCTGAGTGGAATATTCCATGCTGAGAAGGTTGTTGAGGAAAGTACTTTATAACTCAAACTTTGTTTCTTTGGTTTCACTCTCCTTTAATCACTATGAAAATACATAAAATAAGAAATTGCAATGCTTTTTAGGGTCAAAATTCAAATATAGAATAAATATATATATAGAATAATAAATCACACTAAGTGCAATACTTTTTAGGGTCAAAATCCAAATCTGCAAAATGATGATGTCATGCTAATGTCAGTGACATCACAAAAAAAGTCAAATTTGAAAACTATTAAAAAATATAGAATTAAAAGCTCCACCAAGTGCAATACTTTTTTTTGGGATGGGTCAAAATCTAAATCTGTGCAAAATGAAGAAGTGATGCTGATTTCATAGTGACATCTCTAAAAAAAAAAAAAAAAATGTACCCATACATATTTAACACTATTAAAAGATATAGAATAATAAATCGCAAGTGCAAAGCTTTTTAGAGTCAAAATTAAATTCTGTACAAAATTATGATGCCATGCTGAGGTCATAGTGACATCACTAAAAAAGGTACCAAGACAAATTTGAATAAAGATATACAGGGTTATTCAATAAAAGTTCTTATGGTTTAAAATAGTGCTAATTTTGGCCCAACGAATCAAAAGTTAGCTTTCAAATCTTAAATAAGATCTCATTGGTTGGGGCAAAAGTAGCACCATTTTAAACAATAAGAACATTTGTTGAATCTCCCTGATAGAATTAAAGGTTGAACCACATGCAAAAATGTGGTGTTGTACAAAAGGATACTAATTAAGTAATACTGTGCACACTAATGCAACCAGGATTTCTTTTTGATTTTGTTTTGCAGATGGTAATTCAACAATAAAGGTGGAACAAGTAGTCATAGGATTTGCCTGTCTTTTTTAAAATTATTAAATAAACCCTGCAATTTTGTAGGGCGTGTAGACTTTTTATATCCACTGTACAGACATCCCACCCTGGCACATTTTCCGATTTCCCCAGACCACTTGCACTCCTATCTCCCAGCAACCACATTAAAATCCAAGCCAAACACCCAAAGTTCCTGGCTCAAGTCACAGGAGTTTCCCAAGGTGTGGCGGTATGTGGAACCTGGGAGGGGTGGGATAATTTACTGTATCCACAAGACACTCCCTTTGTTAATCAACCCTGTGCCATGCATATATCAAAATATTAAAGGCATTTTCATGAGGTTGAATCACAAAAGGAGTGTCTTGTTCACTGTGTCACAGGATATGATGTATTTAAATGTCCCATGTTATTCACATGTTGGTTTGACTTGAAAAAGGCCCAATAATTTGGGCCAAAATGTTGCCTGTAATGCGCCAATATTCAGGTAGGTTAGCCGTACTTATGCCTTTCCATCTTTTAAAGAAAGCACTCTTCTGGATTAATTTAACTTTATCTTTATTGGAGAAAGAGATGATTCCTGGATAAAAACCTAGTTTCAAAGCATAATCGGCAATTTTAAAAATCCTTGGATCTGTCAGAATTTATGGAGTTTCGAAAGGTGGACATTTTTTGAAAATCATGGCCATAAATTTCATTCATCTTCCTCTATATAAATATCTATTAAAGCAGTCAACCAGAACATCATATAGCCCAGGAAATACATTTTTCCAAGTAGTTGGAGCTTAGTCCCGTAACAATCATTAGGACACAAAGTAGAATAAAAACCATATGAAGATATTCATGGCCTCATCGTCTATCACCTGCCCTGACAATCAAGAACAGTTTTAAAATAGAAAGTTTGCTAAAAAAAACAACAAAAAACATGTGCAATGTCAATGCAATAAAAAATGGAATATTAGCACGCATTCACTTTTACAGTAGATTTGACTTAGTCTGAATAACCCGCTTGCTAAATGGACATGGAAGGTTTAGTTCCATGATATGATCACAGTATATATAAAGGATTGGAGGGAAAGCTATTCGGCTGCACAATTATTAAATTGCTGTGCATACACCTGTCAAGTGCTACTGTCATGAATTAGTCATGTGTCACATGGTGTATTCTGTGATTATATAACAATACATAATAAGTACCAGTCTCGCTGAATCTCATTCACCTTTGTGAATGTCATTTTTTTTCACTGAATAAATCTTAATGTGACCATGGTTTCTTTTCAGCCATGACTGGCAGGGTACGATCTGCTCCTTTTCTTACATTCTACTTTTATTGATATTATGTAGAGATAGGAAGGTTCAACTTTAATCTCTATTCTTGTGGTTTCTGATTTAAAAATAAATCTCTCTGATTGACACTTCTTGGTACCAAAGACATTACGGCTCTTCCTGGTAAATAAGCACAGCTACTGCTTTGTATTGAAATCCAGCTGGAGCTGTTGCAACTGGCCACTGTTTAAAGGTATAATCTAAAAAATCGAATTTTCAAAAATTATACTTTAAATACAGCAAAAATCCCACTGCTTCAAAACTTTTTTTCAGATTTTAAATCTGGGCTGTAGATCCTGAGAAATCATCATTTCGATCACAGTATTTACCTGCCACTCCAGGAGCAGAGATTGTAATGTGTGACCCATTAATGACCTCTTACTAGGATCTTTAGCTGCCTGCCAGCACACTTTCTGCAACCATTCATAGAATCAGCAGAGAAAAGAAGGCAGAGGGAGGGGAGATGTGTAAACAGAGCAGGGTCTATGGTGAGGCTGTGTAGAACTTATAAGTGTCGCAGACACTAAAAGAAGGCAGTTAGTAAGGGAGGGGGGGGGCAATTAGGAGCATTCACTAAACATTAATAATTTTATAACAAAGCAAGCACAGATAAATATGCGAGTACCATCATTTTACTTCTCTCAAATTGTAGTTTCAGATAATGTAAAGTTGTTTCAGTGAGTATGGTGACCCTTTAATTTTCATTGGCCAAGAAAATTTTCAGGAAATATCATTGGCCAACAATATTTTGGATATTGATTGTTCAGTCCTATCTGGCTACACAGATAGGGATGCAGTCATTTTGTGGCCACTGTTTATTTTCATTGGCCAAGAATGTTTTCAGGAAATATTATTGGCCAATCATTTTGTCAGAAATTGTTCTCCTAAAAAGCAACTGACCCGTATACACGATCTTGCCCAAGTTCTAGTTATTACCTTTGTACCTGCCTTCCAAACTGCTTAAGGGTATATAAAGCAATTTATAAATGCAAGCTGCTGGCATTCTATTAAATTAAATCAGTTTATTATAAAGCCAAGGTGATTTTGAAAGCTGGTCACCTTGGGGAAAATAGTAGAGATCATTGGTAAACATTACTGTTAAGCAGCACAGAGAGGGAGGGAAATTATTATTGTTTTATTTTAAATGTCACATACAGTACAGAGCAAATATTCTCTCTAGAAGATGAATGAACCCTATGGCTAATTTTTCCAGGTATTATTGCATTTGTACAGATTTTAAAGAGAACTAACCCCAATTTTTTACACTCCAGAATCTGAAAATATCACCTCTAAAAATACCAATAAATTATAAATCCCACTACAATAAATAGCATTAAAGTAAATGTAACCCCCTGAAGAACTGTGTATATATACAGTGACTGGCCACACCCCTGACCTCAGTGACATGCTCCCTTGCCTAATCTGTCCAGTAAAAGGAGTGGTTAAAGGCTACAAGTGGGTGTGACCAACTGTAACAAGTTCCTGGAGTATGTTAGGACTGAGCATGTGTATAGATAATGGTCAGTGACCACACTGTGTGATACTGGAATGCTGGGGAAATAAAACAGAAAATCCATGTTAGAATGGTAAAATTCCCAATAACTATATTCAAATGAGAGGTGAGACACAGATTACTGCTTTCATATTAAGGTGCTCTTCCTTCAGAAAGACTGTTGTTCTAAGGCTGTGTTTGTCCTTTAATGCTAGATATGTCAGGGTTTATTTTGCCAGTGCTGTTAATATGAGAAACCAATTAAATGTAATCTGACTGTAGTAGGCCAGTCCATAGCTAACATCTGATTGGTTTCTGCAGATTTGTAGCACATGTTTATGGAGGTGGGTCCAAAACCGTTGGAATTTTCAGAATTTTCGAAAGTTGTAAAATCAGTCAAACCGTTGCACCACATTTTACAATAGCTGCAGTATGTTGTGGATACTATTATGCCGCCTGCAGTTTCATGCACGCAGAGGTCCGCAACTGAACGCTGGGGGAAACAGGCAATGTAAGTATAGATCGGGGGAGTTTTGCTGCAAATAACCAACGTTTGAGGTTGGGGAAGGGAGCCCTACACTACAGAAAAAGTTAGAAAAACGAGTGGACATGCCCTTTAACCCACTACATCTCTGCTCCCTATGGTTCTCCTGCAGTGCTTGTCCAAAGTCCAGGAAACTGAAGAGTAGGAGCTGTCTTGCTGTATGAAAGGTTTCTGCCTCCTCCTTGGTATCTGAAAGGACAGTGGCATGCACAGGGGAGCCCTTTCCTCCCTCCTAAGCTGCCCCTCACCTAGTGTAAAGCATTTTACATATAATGTAGGGCATCCCTTTCCACCTCCAACTGGTATATTAGATTGCTTACAGCCCTTCGCTCCCACAGCATTCTCCATTGCCGGCTGCTGCAGCTGTGATTGGCTGCCTTTCAGCCAATGACAGACACGGGTGCTGGTCCAGACCCTGTTCGCAAGTTACGGCAAACAGAGGGACGGATCAGAGCGCCGCAGGAGCGAGGGGCCGTAAGTTGAGTTCTAATTTTAACCTAATATAGCGGATGGGGGTGGGAAGGGATTCCCTACAACATATCAAAAGTGGTTATTTAGGGTGGAGATCTCCTCTTGAAAAGAGCATTAAAAAAGCTGTAGCTGAAGATTTAATTAACCAAGTCTTAAATCATGTCTACGGACTTTTGTTTGTACTAACGGCATTGAAATAGGTTTTGTGCTCCATGTTGTGAAATAACGACTGTGCAGAGGGTTTATACCAATGCTTTGTTTACTTGCCAGAATCACACCCTTTAAAGTCCATAAATTGGATTGGTTCGACCACAATAAAGCATCGTTATCAGTCGTGATGAGCCTGCCGAGAAGATTTTTCAAAATTGTCATATGTATTTATCAGTAATTAGCCTTCCCAATCCCAGATGTTTTATAATTACAACCCTGCGTGTTACATTTACTGTTCGATGGTGAAACTAAAAAATATCAGGGCAATACTCTCTGATTTTACAAATAAATATTTTATTGGGCAAAAAGCAGTATTAATCAGCCTATCCAGCATTTTGTCTGGGCATAAATAAACACTTCCAAAATATTGTCTTTCGGTTTGCAGAACCCCTGGTAGAGTCTGTTATGGTTTTGCCCTTGACTTGATCACTGGGTTGATTTAGTTGCTCAGTAGAGATCTGAGCATGTTTAACCCATCCAACAGCCAATCAGGAGAAATTACAGTTAGAAACAAAATACGGAAGTGGTGCATCCTGGGAAGAAGAAGGACCATTACAGAACCCAAAATGACAGCTCAATATTAATAGAAGCAAAGCATGGCAAAGGGGATAAAATCGACCAATTTTCCAAAATGGAAAAGAATATGTAGAATAACTAACAGGGAGATTCAATTAAAGTTCTTATCATTTAAAATGCTTGCCCCAACCAATCAGATCTTATTAAGCATTTGAAAGCTAACATCTGATTGGTTGGGGCAAAATTAGCACCATTTCTAAAGATAAGAACTTTTATTGAATCTCCCTGTAAGAATTTTAAATAAAATTATATTTTCCACTGAACTTTCCCTTTAAATTCTGTGTTTATATCCCTTTCTATATAATTGGAATTAACATGTCAACACAAGTTAAGAAATAAGCCACATTCCAAACAAATTGAATTTTCCAGCTGATTAGAAAGTATCCCAATTCCATGTAAGAAGTTCATTAAACCAACTCTTGGTATAGGCTCACGGACAATACAATAGTCAGTTTAAAAAGCATTTTACATTAATGTTTTACAAGCAGAATATAGCAGTTGTGTATCTGGGATTAAAATAGAATGTCAGCGTGTATTAACTTTGTGTCCAGTTTCATTCATTTACAGGTTTAGACAAGCTTATTATCCACATTGTGCATTGTGGGTAAATTCTAGGAAATCCTACTAAAGATTGGAAGATCTTAGTTACATAGGAAAGACTCTCTTCAATACATGGAAAACAACATGTTTCATCTATTAAACGTATAAAAGAGTGTCCAGGTCTTACAGGTCTAAAATATATTGAAGTGATGTTAGACTCTACCTATCACGTAAACCACCCACAAAAGACTTACTAGATTTAAAAAGTTATATTTCTATATAAAAATAAATAATAATTAAGGTTTATACTTTCTAACTAAATAATGAAAAATTATGCTTAGGCAATGGTAATTTAGAACTACTAAAGTTGATGAATCTTGCCTGCAACCCCAACTGCTATGTTTACCTGCCTCCTTCCTATGCTCAATGAGCTTTTTATAAGCATGAGCTTGTGCAGAGGAGGCAGCAGGGGAATCAGCTGGTAATATTTTGTTGTGATGTCAGCAGTTGATTGATTGCATGGATGAAGGAGCCAGCTTACTCTGCCAGAATGGAGGCAATAAATTTACTTAAAGATCTGGTTAAAGAGGAACTTTTGGTAAATGGATAGGAATTGCTCTCCTGAGAGTTTTTGCAATTTATTTCCATTGTTTATTTTACGTAGTTTTGAAGATATTTACATTTTTGTGTGTGATATGACAGCATCATCATCAGGTCCCCAGCACTTCCTGCTCTGAAACCTGTCAGTCAATCTGCAGTGTGTCTCCTCCCCTTTGCAGCACCCTGGTCCCTCCCACTCATGGACCCCATGGACACTCCTGTTGCAGGCCACCCTTGGCCCATTCCCTTACAGCCCCATGTGGCCCCACTCGCGGGGTGTCATGGTCCTGCCCACTCGCGGGTGCCTAAGCCCCGCCCACTCACGGGTGCCTAAGCCCCACCCGCTCACAGGTGCTGTGGCCACTCTGACCCCCCCCCCCCCCCCCCCGAAAACTCTGTGGAAACAGCCTTTTCAGGCAGTGAGAACTCTGCCTGAAAAGGCTGTTTTCACATAGTGAGAGAGAAGGGCTGTTGGAGACCACAGTTCCCCTTTAATAATGTATCTAATAATGTGCCAATATATAAGTTGGGGTTGGGGGCAGGTAACAGACATGTGACCAGTTTTTTTTTGTTTTAAGGGTGGGCATTCCCTTAAACCTCTAAACAATTATTTGCATCTAGAAACAACAGATCCCATCCTATAAAACAGTTAATTTGAAAATGGTATGTAATGTATTCAAATATCGGGTGCCTCTAAGGTAAACAATTTTTATTCCCTTAATTAATTTGCCTGCGTTTTTTAAATGATTCTCTAATGATACTCGTTTTTTGTGTGATTAATAGTACGGTAATTGATTTCCTTTCAGATGTTGACAAAATTAATTTACAGTTTATTTAGATAGATAATTCTGTAATGAACTGGCATTATTGGAAACTGGGAAAATGTAAATAGAATATCCCAGGATATCTCAGCTTCATACAGGTCTTTAAGTGAATCATGGATGCGTGTAGAAGCTATCATGGCAAACAGTAGGGAGTCATTTTGCTGGGCGGCAGGGGCGTAACTACAAGGGGACCAGGTAGAGCAACTACAGGGCGGCCTAGGAGCCAAATCTTATTTTTCCTATGACAGATATAGCCTCCTCCCAGAAAACTACTGTAGATAAAGCACAGATAGGGCCCCATCATAGTTTTGCAGGGGCCCCCAGTGATTCCTAGTTACCCCACTGCTGGACGACCATTCAGATTTTATAAATTGGAAATGCACATTATCAGGGTTATTCAATAAAAGTTCTTATCGTTTAAAATGGTGCTAATTTTGCCCCAACCAATCAGATATTAGCTTTCAAATGTTAAATAAGATCTTTTATTGAATCTCCCTGAATATATACACACAATCATTTTGCAGCAGATAGACCTGTAACTAAGTACAAACCAGTGGCTTCTATATGGAACCCAGTTTATTTAGCAGCTTGTGAAAAATAGATTGCCTCATATTTAATGTATAGTACAAACGAAATTGGCAAGTCACAGCAAGTATAAGGCAAAGTTCACAAGAGAGAGCTATAATAAAACAAGCTATAATAGAAAATATAAATTCTTCTGTAGGAAAACATAATTTTAATTCACGGAGAAACTATAAGATCAAACAAATATAGATTGAGTTTCTTTTCCAATATAAATAGTATGAAGTAACTAAATGAGATTTTTGTTGCAGTTCTTCCCTGGCTACTATAAAAGTTTCAGTCAGAGATGGACCAGAACTTTGTTCCGAAGCGGAATGGATCTGCCAGAACTCGAACTTGCGGATTTTTTTGGATGGACTGGTTTGATTTAAAGGATCCTGGTGTGGTTGGATACATTAGAACACATACAGTTAACCTGTTAATTGTAGCCAAATGCACATTCATACAGTTTGTAATCTTTAGCATCAGCATAAGTAATATACTGCAACATTCCAGACAGAGGGGCCTGTGCAGTGGTTATGCAGAAGTCTGTTAGGTAATTGGCTGCCCCAGGTTAACTTCCTCTGCATATGTCTATGGGAGAACAGGCAGTGCTAGTTCATTAATTAGCAGTAAAACAGGAAATTAAACTGGACAATGAGACTCATAAGACACTTATGATAAGAAAAAGAAATCTCATTGTGACGAGAAAGTGAACAAATGCAAATGAAGCATCTGCTCAGTCGTTTATGTGCCTATAATTTCTACCTACAGATTTCTACTATGTATGGGCCATTGAGACAATGGCAGGAATGTAATAATTCTCTGTGGATTTCTTTTTAAATAAATAAGTACAAGTGTTCACACTGAATGTTCAGATTAAAGCCTTTGCCCCCAGTGGGACTATTCCATCTCTAACATTAGGGAGAGATAGTCACATATGTGCAGAGGGTAGGGTTTCCAGACGTCAGTGAAATCCTGCATTTGTCCTGTTTTGGTAATGGTAAATCCGGGGGCCGGAAGGAATTTCCCATAAATCTGTTAGGGCTAGGCCACACTGAAACGCAAACGCAAACGCAATAGCATGCGATTTCATGTGCGATTTTCGTTGCGTTTGCGATTTCTTCAATAAGTATAGGAAAACGCATGCGATTGCGATTAAAAATCGCAAGCGCAATCGCAAGCGCAAACGCAAAAAAAAACACAGCAGTGTGGCCTAGCCCTTAGTGTGGATTTTCAGCATCTAATACACACAGGCAGCGTCCCTGCAGCTTAGTTACTCAGAACATTCAGTGCTGTTTGGGAGTGTTCATATGAGAATGCAAGAGTGAGAGTTTGTGAAGCCTGTGTGTGTGTTGGAGCATGTGTAGACATTTGATGACCAGGCTGGAATTTTACTGCACTCTTATTACATAACTATTTGTTATGTGTGTGCACTGCTGCAAGCATTTCTGTCCAGTAAAGGACACACTTTCATTAAAAAGATAGGAAAAAAACAGACAAGGAAAAAAAACCAAAATGTACCAAAAAAACCAGACTGTTTGTTTTTTGGTCCTTTTTTTGTCCGTCCTAGTGTGAACAAGGCCTGATACTATGTTTACAGCGTACCAGGTGGTTACCTCGAAGTGGGCGTTACCTCAAAAAGTGGGCGTGGCTTTGGGAAAGTGGGTGTAGCCAGATTGGCACACACTTGCACACGCACTCGCATTTGTCCTCTATTTTGGATTTCAAAATCTGAAAACCCTAAATATTGGAAATAGTCTGTAATGGATTGTAGTCCTGGGTCCTGTATAAATCCAAGCAGCTTAGTACCAACAACTATAAAGTCTTCACTCCTGATGGATATAAGATGGAGATATTAAACATTGCCCAGGAAGGCAAAAAAACCCACCAAATTTATAAAGGGTAAAAAATTCCTTCCTGACAGTTGCACCATCCACGCTTATATTTACTGATGTTGATGTTTCCTTGCTTATTTATTATTATAGGTGCACGGGATAATCGTACCCATTAATAATACTAATATAAGGTCTTTTCACTTTTGCTTATATATTATTGTCGATACATCACCTTTAATGATAACCTCACCTAAATGTTATTTAAGATGGAGTTAGGGGTTGGCTTTCTTTATCCCTCTTTAACCGTCCCGAAACGTGTCAGGGAGCTTTGTGTTTGCATTTGTGTTTTCTCACTTCTTTCTGGTGCCTGATATACCACAATAAATATGGACTGATTGCACTTGATCGAGAACTCGCCCCGCTTTTGTGTCTAATTATGTTTACAGCTTAAACTGGGCATTACCTCAAAAAGTAGGTGTGGCTTTGGGAAAGTGGGCGTGGTCAAATTGTTATGTGCGCACTCGCATTTGTCCTCTATTTTGGATTTCAAAATCTGGAAACCCTAGCAGAGGGACTCGGAGGCAGTATAGTGCTACCTATGGGCATGTGTAACCATGCACACCCAGGGTCCATCCCTGGGTTTATACACAATCAGCAGTTTTACTTTCCTGTAATATTTTTTATTACAGTTGGTGGAGTGTGAACCGAGGGGTGAGGACCAAGCAGTTTATGTCCTTGCCCTGGGTACTTTTGATGGTGGAGAAATGAAGGGGTTGTGTAGGGGGTAGGGGGAATAAGTATAGTTCTCCTTTAAAATACTAAATGGCACAAGCAACAAGTTCTCCAGTAGGAAAAGGAATATCGGAGTTTGTAGACGTGAAATTTTTACACTTTACTACATCTAATACTAATGCATGGTATATATTGTATATATCTTAGCTTCCTACATTCGGAGATCTGCTTGGCATACAGGCTTGAAGAGCGGATGTGAAACTTATTTTTACACTAAAGATTTGTTAAAGGGAATGTCCACCCCCAAAACTATAATCCCCCCCACTACTGGTTCAATTGTGTAGTGTAGTTTAATCCTTACCTCACATCCCAGCTCCATATGGTTCTCTTGTAGTCCCCCCCAAAGTCCCAAAAACTGCCCACCAGGAGGATAGCAGAGTCCATATAGGACTCTGCCTCCTACCTGGCCTCCGGGAGAAGTTTGGCATGCGTACTGCAGCCCTTCTCCCCCTCCCTCTCCCTCCCGATTAGGATTCCCTCCCCCTAGTGTAAAACCCTTTTTAGCAAACATTGCCCCTGTCCCCCCAGCCCCAACCGCTATGTTTGTAATTTTACCTTCCCTCTTGCCTCCGCCGCACTGAACTCCCGGCAGCCACGTCCGTGATTGGCTGCCGCTCAGCCAATCACAGACACGACTGCCGGTCCTGCCCCTCTGCTTGCATTTTCTCGCAAGCAGAGCGCCGGCAGCGCGGCAAAGGCAAGAGGGAAGGTAAGTAATGTTCTGGGCATTTTCTGATATTACAACCATAGCGGTTGGGGCTGGGGGGACAGGGGCAATGTTTGCTAAAAAAAATTTCTGAAGGGTGGACATACCCTTTAAAAGAAATATGTGACCTGTCAAAATCTGCAATGGAAAAATCCAAAGTAGCTCTCCATGGTAGCTCTCCATGGTGCTGAATAGATTAGTACTATCGGAAAAGTTGCTGTCCAAGGTGTGGATAATTATTAAGAATTTACAGGGAGATTCAATAAAAGTTCTTATTGTTTAAAATGGTGCTAATTTTGCCCCAACCAATTAGATCTTATTTAACATTTGAAAGCTAACATCTGATTGGTTGGGGCAAAATTAGCACCATTTTAAATGATAAGAACTTTTATTGAATAACCCTGTTAGAGTTTTCTTTCTAAACCCACAATGTGTTTTCATTACAATCAGTTAAATATCACAATTATAATAAGGAGGCTGTATTTAAATAAAAACACAACTGGATTTTCTTCCTTCAGTGGTTTATGTGAATTTACCTGCTTTCCCAGTGAATTATGCTCTGTGGCAGATCACATGTAACGGTGTGATTTAGTAACCAGAGTTTACCTACTGCACATGCAGAGAAAAGCTTTCTTCTTCTGCCACTGCATTTTTCGTGTAAAACCTGTCTGCAAGGTGATTACTATTTTTATTCCTAGTCCCCCAGGGGTGCCAATTGTTGAATAGGAGACATTACCAGAAGCCAAGCTAAGGTCTTGCTCTAAGAGGGTACAGACATTTAACCAATGAGAAATTTCTGTAAACAGAAAGTTGTCTCAAGGGTACCAAGAACATTGACTTATGTTAACCCTTAGTAATTATAGGCTTATATGATATACCCACCAGATGAATTGCCCCTTGTATTTTGGAATACTTATTTTTGGAAGTATAATTAAGTATAGATAGGAGTTTAAAGTCTCTGGTGGCTTACTGCTTTTCCTTTTAGCTTGGTTCTCTGGTTTTGATTTTATCCTCAGAATGCTTATTATGTTAAGGTCAGGTGCTCTCTAGTAATTGTTCAGTGTATGACCTTAATATGTCTCAGCAGGGCTGTAAATTCACATTCTAAAGTAATATAACATGTTTAAAACAAATACACATATATATACACAGTTAGAACCCGCTCATAGCCAATCAGAACAAATATACAGGGTTATTCAATAAAAGTTCTCATCGTTAAAATTGGTGCTAATTTTGCCCCAACCAATCAGATGTTAGCTTTCAAATGTTAAATAAGATATGATTGGTTGAGGCAAAATTAGCACCAATTTCAACGATATGAACTTTTATTGAATAATTGTTAATGTTTAGTAGAAAGAGGTAAAAACAGTCCATCTGCTCAATATAATGTTGTCAAAAGGTGTGTGCAATACCCTTGTTACTATATCCAAATTGTTGTGCTAATCTACCAAGTAATATTCTACCAATAAAACAAAGCCCCGCAGAGCAATAATAAAAATAGTATAGTATTTGAGGTTGAATAAAGACATACGTCCATCCAGTCCAACCCATCTAGCAATATCCTCATTTCCTGCCTAACTGTTCATCCAGAGGAAGGCAAACCCCCACCCCCAAATTTAAAAAAATCCTTCCTAACTCCAAGTCTCAATGGGAAATTTTCCTGGATCAACTCTACTTTATGTATCAAAAGAAACTCATCCAGCTTTTTTTTAAACTGACCGATGAACCTGCCATAACGTCCACTGGAAGACAGTTCCATAGCTTTACCGTTCGCACAGTGAAAAATATATATTCCTATGT
The DNA here is from genome assembly GCA_019447015.1 of Hymenochirus boettgeri. Classification (NCBI taxonomy): domain Eukaryota; kingdom Metazoa; phylum Chordata; class Amphibia; order Anura; family Pipidae; genus Hymenochirus; species Hymenochirus boettgeri. The sequence goes on from CM033469.1 coordinate 34,654,552, forward strand.
AAGAAATAAATCACATATGCATAGGGTACCTTCCAGTACCAATATATAGATGGAAATAAAGAAATCATTAAGCTTTACACTAACTGCATTTCTGCTTTGGATAATGACTAGATTTTAAAAAACATTTCTAGGATTTTTTACATTTTAATAAAAAAACTATTATTTCTAGGGAGAACCTAATATAGAGTGAGTCCAAACATTCTTAATAGGCAGATGGCAATTGTTTAAAAGCAGTTAGGGCAACAGTTAAACAATGTCATCATACTGTATGTTCTTTGTACACTGTAAAGGGATGACATCATTATATATATTAATTATGTAAGGATACAAGTGTTTGAACCTTGGGACATGAGGAAAGATGTCCCTGTCCCGTAGAGCTTAATTCGGTGGGTAACATACAGATAAACAGCGAAGGGCAAAATTAATCCGAACAAGCGGCCGTTTCGTCCAATAAAGTGCCCATACACGGGCCGATTAGCGGCCGAAATGGCCGTTTGTACACATCGTGCTATAAGTTCGGGTGAGGTCTTTTAAACAGCTGATGGTGTGTATGTTTTCTTTATACGCGTGATCAGCTGTTTAAAAACAGCAGCTTGGGGGCTTGTGGCGGGGTGGTCGCGGGGGCAGTAGTTATGCCACTGGACAGAAAGACAGAGAAATAGACAGACAGAGATGAGGTGTAGACAGAGATACACACATAAATGACACAGAGGCACAATATTTTATTATACTGATAGCAAACTGGCAATTTCAGCATATTCTGGTAGCAAACTGGCAATTTCAGTTTATACTGGTAGCAAACTGCCATTTTCAGTAGATACGTTTAGCACACTGGAAAGTTCATTGTATACTGGTAGCAAACAGGCAATTTCAGCATATTCTGTTAGCAAACTGGCATTCTCAGTAGATATGTTTCGCACACTGGAAAGTTCATTATATACTGGAAGCAAAAAGGCATTTTCATAGTATACTGGTAGCAAACTGCCATTTTCAGTATATACTGATAGCAAACTGGCATTTTCAGTATATACTGGTAGCAAATGGAAATTTCATTGTATACTGTTAGCAAATGGGAATTTAATTAAATACAGGTAGCAAACTAGGAATTTCCTCACACACATCACTCCCTATACATTTATTAATACCTGTATACACATCACTACCCATGCATATATTAATACCATTAGGTAGGCTTTGTGAAAACAGTCGAGGCACTTTGCCAAAGATCCGGAGCACCTGCCCCGAATGTTTAAACATAGCGATGCCACTGGGAGTTATGTATTTTTTGCATTTATGACCATCAAACTAACTTTTATTGATGATAGATTAAATTGTTTTTTGACTATAGTTACCCTTTAATTATGGCTGCCAAAGGAATGGAATGGTAGGTCAGTAGGTGTGTGTACCTGTGTAAGATTGGGGGGTAAAAAACTAACTTTTGATGATTGGTTTAAAAATGTTTTTTAACTATAGTTAACCTTTTAAGGATGGTTGCCATAGGATTGGACAGGTAGGTAGGTCAAAAGGAGTGTGTAACTGTCAGATTGGGGGGTAACAAATTTACTTTTTGATGATTTGTCAAAATTTGTTTTTTGATTTTAGTTACCCTTTAAATATGGCTGCCACAGGAATGAAAGTGTAGGTCAGTTAGTGTGTGTACCTGTGTCCTTTTGGGGGGTATGTATTTTTTGCGTTTATAACCATAAAACTAACTGTTATTGATTATAGATCAAATCCTTAAATTCATGAAAACCTGTTGTAAATGGGCTAATTTGACTTTTAAGACACAATGCCCTATGCATAAAAAAAATGAATTTGTCTTTTTCAGATTAGAGGTGAGTGAAAGCGCCAAGACAGCTCTGCGCATAAATAATAAATAAATAATTAAAAATTCAATCAGTTGGGGACAAAATGACAATTACAGTATAGCCTTGAAGGATTTGTTCTTATTTTCATTTCTTTATTGGTGATTTATGCCGCAGTTGTAAATAAACTCCACAATTGTAAATTACTGATAACGATCAGTGTATTACAATTGATATATAGGATCAATATAATATAACCTACCCCTGTAGTGAATTTCCATGGGAGGAACTGTAAGATTATAGCCTTATAATCTTACAGTTCCAGGAGGAGAAGGAAATCAGAAGCCACAAAGGGGTAGGTTATAGTAAATAATGCACCCCGAACTGTAAATTAAAGAGATATTAAAAGTCACCTTGGAGTTCCGTGCCCTGTATAAAAGATACTGCTTCCTCGTACTTTTATATGGTCACGGAATTTCTCAAATATTCTTATAATTTACAGTTGGGGTGCATTATCCACTATATAACAGTATCAATCGTTTATAAATACCACCAGGATTCCCCTGTGACGAGGATATCTGGAATTGTTCGCAGCAGCTTTCCTTAATAAACTCTATTCCAATACTGATGAATTAATATGGACCCCTAAGAGTAATTGGACCTTCTTATCCAGATTTAACTGGAATAAGGACATATCATGGTTAATTATGATTAATTGTAAATATTGATTAACTGATCTTTGCTGCATGGTTGTGGAATTGTTTATTGATATACTTTACTGATTTATATATGTACTTTTTGATTGGGATATAATTTTGCAAAAAAATGTATTGGTCATTTCTGCTTAGTTAAGTATATGGCACCGCCTAATGATTTTGTTGCCTTTCAGCTGCTATTGGCCAATAGCTCCACAGCTAGGGGATGCACAATCCCATATGCGCGTCATGACGTACGCACATCATCAATGATGTCATTGCGCATAACGGCGCAATCGCTCATCTGCATGAGTGATGCACAGGCACTATGGGAAGGGGAAAGTGCTGTACATCATGGATGGCTGTCTTTCTCTACTGTATCTCCAATACTTTTTCTTACTGAAAGTGATGCACAGGCACTATGGGAAGGGCTGTGCGTGATGGATGATTGTCTCTCCTACCTACACTACATTTCCACACTGAAAGCGATGCACAGGCACCATGGGAAAGAGAAAGGGCTGTACATCATGGATGGCTGTCTCTCCTATCTACAATACTCTTTCTAACTGAAAGCGATGCACAGGCACTATGGGAAAGGGCTGTACGTGATGGGTAACTGTTTACTAACTACACTACTACACTGAGATTCTCACAGTTACACCAACACACTGACAAACTCTCAGTTACACCAACACACTGACACACTCTCAGTTAACCAAACACTGACAGACACACACAGTCACAAACACACTGACAGACTCACAGTAACACACTATTATATACAAATATAGAAATAGGGTTGCCACCTTCTGGTCAGTCCAAACCCGAACGAGGGGGGCATACCGCACGCCACTGGAGCGTTAATGGTCGTGGCTTAAATTAGATGTGGTTTAAATTGGGAGTGGCTTGAATTGGGAGTGGCTTATGAGGAAGCTAAATGTCAGAGTTAAAATTTCTGTATTTCTGCTAACCTGCCAGATCTACACATTCTCTAATGTCTGTGGTTACAAAATGAAGCAACCATTAAAGGCATCAAGCAAATGACACTTCTTGGAATATTGGAACACCAAGAACTTATTTTATCTCTTTAAAAATGTCAAAAGGCATTTAACCTGCTCCACAGCCTACTATGGATAATGGCCACTAAAATCAAATGTTAATTCTTTTACTGCCACCAATAAACAATAACGTAGGAAAGAAAGTAAATTAAAATACTAGTAATTAAAAATAAACCAATACTTAAATATATGCACAGTAAATGGTGATGATCATTGGCAAATTACAAAGACATTACATAGCAGTGTAGCTAAGCAGTGGCACACAAATTGCAGATGTTGGGAAACTGCAACTCCCAGCAAATTAAGCATGCTGGGAGTTGTAGTTTCCCAACATCTGGAGTGCCAAGGAATGGGGGATACTATATGGGATTACTGTCCATTTAAAGGGCAACTTATGACTCAAATATTAGAGAAGCAGGAAGATGGTATCTATTGTTAAAAACATTGCATTCTGATTCAGTATTGTTTTGAGGCTTTAGTTTCCCTTTTAATGGGCAGCAAAATTTTCATACAGTATTAGTCATACTGGATTTGGCTATTACTGAATGGGACTACTGTATGGGAATTCTGTTCATTTTAAGGGCAACTAAAGCCTCAAAACAATACAGAATCAGAAGGCAGTAGTGGTCATAATTTCTACCCTCGGTTTATACTCGAGTCAATCACTTTTACTTCTTTTTCGGGTAAAAATTGGTACCTTGGTCTACACTCGGGTCAGTTTATACTTGAGTATATACGGTATATATATCATGGGATGCGTTTAGTTAAACTAAAAAAACCTGAATGTTGCTAATAATATATATATAGATATATCTCAAGCAGTTATAACAAAACAGCCAGGTGGCTTTATAAACGGCAGGCACTGGCAGCGCAGCAACCTAGGCCCTGCCTTTAAACTTCATAATAACAGGACTGGGCAGCTGGGCTTTAAAAGCCACCTTTCCATTCCAGTCCAGACCGTCCTGTTATTATCATAGTACGAGATATAAAAGCTAGGCAGGCTGCGCTGCAGGCTTTAGAAATGGCAATTCCCCATCCCGTTTATTTAATTTTACAGAAGCCATATAGGGTCTGGAGTAGACTCACACAGACTCATGTTATAACCTGGTAATTCGACAAGGCATTACGAGAATACAGTGGGAGTGGTCATTCTGTGCAACACCATGTGCTTGTGACCATACACAATATAATACAAACAACACACACATATATAAACAGGTAAAATCTACATGACTACATACACAAGCACAGATGCCATTGTGTTGATAGATAAATACTAGTATTGATGAATGGGGCCCTGCTGGGCAGATTACAGTGGCTACAAGGCAAAGACACTCACTGTCCTGGGCTGGAGGTCACTGATCAGCAAGTAGATCCCACAGTGAATATTCCCAGCAGTGGATGTACCATGTCCATGTCACATCACAGGATTCATGTCACATCACAGGGTCCATGTCACATCACAGGACCCACCCACCACAAGGCAGCAGCTCCATGCTTGCTATGCACCAGCAACCCCTTCCTATTTAGTCTTCCCCTGCGCAACACAAAAAAAAGAGGGATTGCTGAATGCAGAGATTTATATCTCTGCAACAAGCTCCGCCTCCCAGACCCTCTAAGACTGCGCTGTCCTTGAGGGAGCCCAAGTCAAAGAGAGAGAAGAAAAAGAAGACAATAATGAAGACACTCTATATAAAACCTGCAGGATACATCCGCGGCACTATGGGAAAGGGCTGTACGTGATGGGTAAATGTTACTAAATACACTACTACACTGAGATTCTCACAGTTACACCAAAACACTGACAAACTCTCAGTTACACCAACACACTGACACACTCTCAGTTAACCAAACACTGACAGACACACACAGTCACAAACACACGACAGACTCACAGTAACACACTATTATATACAAATATAGAAATAGGGTGCCACCTTCTGGTCAGTCCAAACCGAACGAGGGGGGCATACCGCACGCCACTGGAGCGTTAATGGTCGTGGCTTAAATTAGATGTGGTTTAAATTGGGAGTGGCTTGAATTGGAGTGGCTTATGAGGAAGCTAAATGTCAGAGTTAAAATTTCTGTATTTCTGCTAACCTGCCAGATCTACACATTCTCTAATGTCTGTGGTTACAAAATGAAGCAACCATTAAAGGCATCAAGCAAATGACACTTCTTGGAATATTGGAACACCAAGAAAATATTTTATCTCTTTAAAAATGTCAAAAGGATTTAACCTGCTCCACAGCCTACTATGGATAATGGCCACTAAAATCAAATGTTAATTTTTTACTGCCACCAATAAACAATAACGTAGGAAAGAAAGTAATTAAAATACTAGTAATAAAAATAACCAATACTTAAATATATGCACAGTAAATGGTGATGATCATTGGCAAATTACAAAGACATTACATAGCAGTGTAGCTAAGCAGTGGCACACAAATTGCCGATGTTGGGAAACTGCAACTCCCAGCAAATACATGCTGCTGGGAGTTGTAGTTTCCCAACATCTGGAGTGCCAAGGAATGGGGGATACTATATGGGATTACTGTCCATTTAAAGGGCAACTTATGACTCAAATATTAGAGAAGCAGGAAGATGGTATCTATTGTTAAAAAACATTGCATTCTGATCAGTATTGTTTGAGGCTTTAGTTTCCCTTTTAATGGGCAGCAAAATTTTCATTACAGTATTAGTCATACTGGATTTGGCTATTACTGAATGGGACTACTGTATGGGAATTCTGTTCATTTTAAGGGCAACAAAGCCTCAAAACAATACAGAATCAGAAGGCAGTAGTGGTCATAATTTCTACCCTCGGTTTATACTCGAGTCAATCACTTTTACTTCTTTTTCGGGTAAAAATTGGTACCTTGGTCTACCCGGGTCAGTTTATACTTGAGTATATACGGTATATATATCATGGGATGCGGTTTAGTTAAACTAAAAAAAACCTGAATGTTGCTAATAAATATATATATAGATATATCTCAAGCAGTTATAACAAAACAGCCAGGTGGCTTTATAAACGGCAGGCACTGGCAGCGCAGCAACACCTAGGCCCTGCCTTTAAACTTATAATAACAGGACTGGGCAGCTGGGCTTTAAAAGCCACCTTTCCATTCCAGTCCAGAACGTCCTGTTATTATCATAGTACGAGATATAAAAGCTAGGCAGGCTGGCTGCAGGCTTTAGAAATGGCAATTCCCCATCCCGTTTATTTAATTTTACAGAAGCCATATAGGGTCGGAGTAGACTCACACAGACTCAGTATAACCTGGTAATTCGACAAGGCATTACGAGAATACAGTGGGAGTGGTCATTTCGTGCAACACCATGTGCTTGTGACCATACACAATATAATACAAACAACACACACATATATAAACAGGTAAAATCTACATGACTACATACACAAGCACAGATGCCATTGTGTTGATAGATAAATACTAGTATTGATGAATGGGGCCCTGCTGGGCAGATTACAGGGCTACAAGGCAAAGACACTCACTGTCCTGGGCTGGAGGTCACTGATCAGCAAGTAGATCCCACAGTGAATATTCCCAGCAGTGGATGTACCATGTTCCATGTCACATCACAGGTTCATGTCACATCACAGGTCCATGTCACATCACAGGACCCACCCACCACAAGGCAGCAGCTCCATGCTTGCTATGCACCAGCAACCCCTTCCTATTTAGTCTTCCCCTGCGCAACACAAAAAAAAGAGGGATTGCTGAATGCAGAGATTTATATCTCTGCAACAAGCTCCGCCTCCCAGACCCTCTAAGACTGCCGTGACTGGACTGCAAGAAAATTCTTCCTCTGCTCCTGACTGGAATCCGATTCCTTCTCCCTCCCTCCCCCTGAAACAATGTTGTGACCGGTCTGAAGCAGGTGGAGGCGTTTATTTCATTAACCAGTACCAAGTGAGGTGTAAGTTGTGTGTTAGTAATACAAAGTTCAGTAGCTGAGCTGTGCTGATATCCCCCTGTGTGACAGTAATCTCTATCTGATACAGCAAAAACAGTGCACGTGCAGAGAGGGAAAGTCTATTAGTCATGGGGTCAAAAGGGGCGGGTTTATAACATGTTATACTGCAGAAGGAAAAAGGGGCGGGGTTATGCTAATACTGCAGTGAAGAGTGGAGGACACACCCCAACCAGCAGAACTTTACCAGTGATTGCAGAGGCTACAAGCAGATTTTTTTCACAAGAAAGGTATCCTTGGGGCTGGGGGACAGGGGAGTTTATACAGAAGTTATTTAAAATAATAGAAACTTGTAAATAGTACGTCTGGCAGTTCATTCTGGTTTGTAAGATGACATCACCATGTATTTAGCATAATAGTCAGACAGGATGGTTATGCAAAACCACCATGACATCACTATGACATCACAAAAGATATAAAGTGCATCACAGGAACAAAAAAAAAACATTTTTGTCTTTTAGAAGAGGTGAGTGGAAGCGCCAAGACATCTTGCACATAAAAAAAAATTACCCAGATGTGAAAAAAATCTAATTTACAGCATTAGTAAAACTTTATTTTTTTTATATTTACTTTACATGGTAAATAATGTTGTTTAGAATTGTTTATACTCAGTGAATGAAAATCCTGGTTTTTGATTTTCTCTCCAGGAGAAATCTAATATCGCACAAATGGGTTGGTGGCGACGATTCATAAATAAAGTAAGATTTCAATTTTATTTTATTTACAAATAATTAACCCTAATCAACCAAGTAGATATATGTACAGTGATTAACACTTCTTTTTTTGTCTTTTTAGCGTGAGAAACCCTTCAGAACGTTATAAGGTAATTATGTTCATTAGGATTGTGTATTTCATAGTGACACTTGGAAAGGCAGCACTGCACAATATTCCAATAAAGTGCAATCCAAAAAAGGGAAACTAAGATACAATCGATAAAAAGGAATAATAAGGTGTTTTCTTTCTGTATTTAGTCCCCCAACATCCTGACTCTTCAAGAACAGCTTGGCAAGGGGGCACACGCTCAAGTGTTTAAGGTAGGTTACTTACTAAAAGGAATAGTATTAAAGGGCAACTCCAGCCAAGAAAAGGGGCCAATTTACTCAGAGATGCTGGGAAATTTATGGAGTTAAAGTGGCGCTAACTGGTTCGCTCGGTTAGCGTGACTTAACTCCATATTAGCGGCCGATGCTCGCGATTCAATATCGTGTTTGCGCTAATAGCTGCCATTAAAATCCCGCTGTAGGGATTTACCCACATTGCAAACGTGATATTAATCAGATCGGATATTTACTATAGCGATAGCAGCTCTGGTAAAGAGACACTATTTTTAGCACCATCACTCCCAAAACCCCACTTGCGTTTTAATCTTACCTTTTCCCGATGCTTCCACACTAAGTTATAGGAACTTACCAACAGCCAATCCCTCGGCAGAAGTCCACCTCCGCTGCTCTTGTTGCTAGCGTGTAACGAATGTGCTCAGAAGCAGAGTGTGCTCTCAACCGCTCATTCGGTAATGGCTGTCAGCCATTTGCCGTGATGTCACTGTCGCAACCATGACTGATCAGTCATTATCAGGAAAAAGAGGGGAAACTGCAATAGGAATTGGCTGTGGGGAATTGTAAGATAAAAGTGGTCAGTTTTTTTGTCTGGAGTTACCCTTTAAAACTCATCCTTTTACAAAGATTGGGACTTTAACTTTCTGTATAGAGAACTGATGTGGTTAAATTGTCAGTTTAAATCTCTTTGTTTAATTTCTAGGGTCACCATAAGAGAAAGGGCAAGTTGCGGTCAAAGTGGTGGAGCTCAAGGGGGTAAAATATTTTTTACAATCTAATAGTGAACTGTGTAAAGCTAAAGGCAGAACAAACAAAAAGATGGCTTTGTGTAGTTATTGTTTGATTCCCAGTAACTCCAGTATAAAGACATGTTCTATTCATTGTCTCTTTCTGTTGCTCTCCCTGGTTTTAAATGTGTCTGTTTCCCTCTATCAGAATGAAGAATGTGGCCGGGCAGAAGTGAAGATGCTAAAGGGCTCTAAGCATCCCAACATCGTTGCCTACAAGGGGGCATATTACAAGGCTCCATCTATTAACAACGAACACCCCCAGCTCTGGGTAAGTAGCTGTTGTGTTGCATTATACCAAGTGTGATGATCTCCTGCCAAAAATTAAAACATCTTTTCTTGGCTGCAAACGATGGGATATTAGTTTGCCAACAGACTAGTGGGGCGATGTAGTTATGAAAAGTGATCTTCTTACCAGACTGTGATCCCACGATGCTATAAAATCCATTGCAAAAATTACTGCCCCACGGGATCCCGGTCAGGTGAGACGTGAGCTTTACGCTGCCATAGAGGAGGCATTAAGTTTCACGTAAAAACTTTGTGCAAATCTATTTAGTCTTTTCTACATAAGTAAATTTGGAAATGGCACGGCCAACGCAGATTGGGTTAAACCAGAACTAACCCAATAATACATTGGGTGCCTTAATTTGGCCAGATAGCGGTCATTATAACTCCGCCTCCTAAATACTGTATGGTGCACCTTCGGCTATTTACTGATAATCATTGTAATGGAATTTTCCTGCGCTCCTTGATTTATCCAATTTAACCCTTTCTGTTTCAGATTGCCATGGAATACTGCAGTGGAGAAACATTGGATGATGTATGTCAGTATAGCGTCATTAGACAATCTCCAGGGTTCTATATCGAATATGTGCAGGGAAATATTAAAGGTAAAACTAGCAAACTCCTCTTGTTTGGAGCTTGTATTATAAATAGTTTCATTGCTTTTACAAATAGAAATAAATCCTTAGTATGACCGTGACTGTAAATGTACAGCCGCGGTCTTACATTTATGTCGAACGTTCGTTAATTAACAAACCTTCAGATAGGATATCATACGGGGGTAACTACGGCAATGGTATTCTATGGGGATAGGTAATCTACGGACACTTATCGTAGATTTAACAATTATATCGGTAACTTACGATCGTCATAGTTATTTTTCAATAACGCCTTTATGAATATGGCCCTAGTAGCTAACCTCTCCATTGACCCTATTGTGCTGTCTGTAGGCACTGAAATATCTACATAAGAAGGGCATCTTCACCGTGACATTAAACCATCCAACATCATGGTGACGGAGAAGGCGGGTGTGAAACTAAGTGAGTAACCCTCTGTGTCTAAGGGCCATAGTGCTCATAGCAGACCATCTGTATCTAGACTTTAGATATCAGTGTAAAGAGAAATGAACTAATGGGGAGGCTGGGTAATTTGTCATTCAGTCGACCTTGGGATCTACAAAATTAAACCCCAAATCAGGCAGGTGTTCTGGGGTTGCAGGAACCCCTCTGTTCATGGCTCCGGAGGTGGTTGAAAACGGTCCTGCAGGATATGAGGAAGGTAAGACTTGTCTATATTACTATGTAGTGATTAACCCTATTCTAGATTGTACTGGGGAAACGAGTGCTAAAGTAATGTTATTTATTGGCAGTGCGACCTATGGGCACTTGGAATGACGGCCCTGGCACTAGCAGAAGGAAAGGCGGGTAAGTAAAATGGATTTATTTCCTTATAAGTGTTTACCAAGGTACGAATGAAGTTAAAGGGAAGACATATGAAGGTCAATTAGTGCTCTGATTCTATTTCATTTTTCCTTTCAGTATTAAAAGAAAAAGACCGCATTCGTACATTCAGACATCCAGCAAATTGTAAGTGTCTCTCCTATGGACCCTTTGTGCTATTCCAGCCCTTACATTCTTGGTAATCATGTATCGCACTGTTGGACTGTATGAATTATACACATTCCCTTTAAGGGGAACCATGGATTTAAAGGTTATGCTCAGGCCATTTTGCTTTTTATTTGTCAGGTCGAGTACCTTCCGCTCCTTTTACTACAGTGCTTAAGGAAGAACCCAGATGAAAGGCCTAGTGCTGAGGAGTGCTGAAACACCGATTTGTACAGTATGTGCCGACGAACACATTGAACATCAGATCAGAAAATACTCCAGTTCAAGCAAAATAGATTATAGTAGAGCAAGGTAAGGAAAACATCACTGTACGAATACACCAACGCATGTAAAGTCAGGTACATGGAAATCAGTTCTGAGAATGGGGATTAGACAAAGTGATTTTGGTAACAAGCTGTGGTGGTCACAGCTGGTATATAGATAGGATTTACATTATGTAATTACATAAAGGGTCATATAGTAATCATTTGAATATATATTAAAGTATACTGTATATATTATACTCCTTTTAGCTGTCCTTGAGGGAGCCCAAGTCAAAGAGAGAGAAGAAAAAGAGAAAAGAAGACAATAATGAAGACCTCTATATAAAACCTGCAGGAACATCGTGTTGGGCAGAAGAAATGAAACATGAAAGTGTAGACCAGTATTATATTACCTGTAGGACAATCAGTGGTGGAAGGGTGGTAATTCCGGTATATTCAGTCCAGTCATGGTATATCTGTTGTATTCAATTAGATCAACTGGACTTGAAGTTTAGTTCTTGAAGACGTTTCGCTAGTCATCCGACTGGCTTTCTCAATTCAGAATGACTTGTACAAGAATCTGTGGCAATTATGTACCCTGGAAAATCCCAATTAGCATATCACAGCCAGGTGTTAAGGGTGTGATTGGATAGTGGCTAAGAGGTGTTATAGGAACGCCCAGAGTAAGGTTCTGCATGTACAATGCTGTTTAACACCTTACTCTGGGCGTTCCTATACACCTCTTGCCACTATCCATCACACCCTTAACCAGGCTGTGATATGCTAATTGGGATTTCCAGGGTACATAATTGCCACAGATTCTTGTACAAGTCATTCTGAATTGAGAAAGCCAGTCGGGACTGCGAAACGTCTTCAAGAACTACATTTCAAGTCCAGTTGATCTAATTGATACAACAGATACACCATGTAATTAGCATAATTAGTCACAGACAGGATGTGTTATGCAAACCACCGATGACATCACTATGACATCACAAAAGATATAAAGCGCATCACAAAACAAAAAAAAAAACTTATCGTCTTTTGAAGAGGTGAGTGGAGCCAAGACAATCTCTGCACATAATAAGAAAAAAACATTACCCAGATGTGAAAAAAATCTCATTTACAGCAGTTAGTAAAACTTTTTTTTTTTTTATATTTTACTTTACATGGTAAATAATGTTGTTTTAGAATTGTTTATATTCAGTGAATGTAAAATCCTGTTTTTTCTGATTTTCTCTCCAGGAGAAATCTAATCTGCACAAATGGGTTGGTGGCGACGATTCAAATAAAGTAAGATTTCAATTTTATTTTATTTACAATATAATTAACCAATCAACCAAGTAGATATATGTACAGTGATTAACACTCCTTTTTTGTCTTTTTAGCGCGGAAACCCCTTTCAGAACGTTATAAGGTAATTATGTTCATTATGGATTGTGTATTTCTATAGTGACATTGGAAAGGCAGCACACTGCACAATATTCCAATAAGTGCAATCCAAAAAAGGGAAACTAAGATACAATCGATAAATAAGAAAATAAGGTGTTTTCTTTCTGTATTAGTCTCCAACATCCTGATCTTCAAGAACAGCTTGGCAAGGGAGCCCACGCTCAAGTGTTTAAGGTAGGTTACTTACTAAATAGGAATAGTATTAAAGGGAACTCCAGCCAAGAAAAGGGGCCAATTTACTCAGAGATGCTGGGTAAATTTATGGAGTTAAAGTGGCGCTAACTGGTTCGCTGTCGGTTAGCGTGACTTTAACTCTATATTAGCGGCGGATGCGTGGGTGTGCCAAAGGCACCCATGCATCCGATGCTCGCAATTCAATATCGTGTTTGCGCTAATAGCTGCCATTAAAATCCCGTTGTAAGTCCTTTTCGGGATTTACCCACATTTGCAAACGTGATATTGAATCAAGATCGGGATATTTACTAATAGCGATAGCAGCTCTGGGTAAATGAGACACTATTTTTAGCACCATCATCTCCCAAAACCCCACTTGCGGTTTAATCTTACCTTTTCCAGTGCTTCCACACTAAGTTATAGGAACTTACCAACAGCCAATTCCTCGCAGAAGTCCCACCTCCGCTGCTCTTGTTGCTAGCTGTTAACGAATGTGCTCAGAACAGAGTGTGCTCTCAACCGCTCATTCGGTAATGGCTGTCAGCATTTGCCGTGATGTCATGTCGCAACCATGACTGATCAGTCATTATCAGGAAAAAGAGGGGAAACTGCAATAGGAATGGTGTGGGGAATTGTAGATAAAAATGGTCAGTTTTTTGTCTGGAGTTACCCTTTAAAACCATCCTTTCATCCTTTTACAAAGATTGGGACTTAACTTTCGTTATAGAGAACTGATGTGGTAATTGTCAGTTTAAATCTCTTTGTTTAATTTCTAGGGTCACCATAAGAAGAAGGGGCAAGTTGCGGTCAAAGTGGTGGAGCTCAAGGGGGTAAAATATTTTTTACAATTAATAGTGAACTGTGTAAGCTAAAGGCAGAACAAACACAAGATGGCTTTGTGTAGATTATTGTTTGATTCCCAGTAACTCCCGTATAAAGACATGTTCCTATTCATTGTCTCTTTCTGTTGCTCTCCATGGTTTTAAATGTGTCGTTTCCCTCTATCAGAATGAAGAATGTGCCCGGGCAGAAGTGAAGATGCTAAAGGGCTCTAAGCATCCCAACATCGTTGCCTAAGGGGGCTATAAAAGGCTCCATCTATTAACAACGAACACCCCCAGCTCTGGGTAAGTAGCTGTTGTGTTGCATTATACCAAGTGTGATGACTCTCCTGCCATAAAAAACATCTTTTCTTGGCTGCAAACGAGGGATTATTAGTTTGCCAACAGACTAGCGGGGCGATGTAGTTATGAAGTGATCTTCTTACCGGACTGTGATCCCACGATGCTATAAAATCCATTGCAAAATTACTGCCCCGCGGGATCCCGGTCAGGTGAGACCTGCGCTTTACGCTGCCATAGAAGTGGCATTAAGTTTCACGTAAAAAACTTTGTGCAAATCTTATCTTAGTCTTTTCTACATAAGCTAAATTGGAAATGGCACGGCCAACGCAGATTGGGTTAAACCAGAACTAACCCAATAATACATTGGGTGCCTTAATTTGGCCAGATAGGTCATTATAACTCCGCCTCCTAAATACTGTATGGTGCTACTACTCTGGCTATTTACTGATAATACATTGTAATGGAATTTTCCCTGCGCTCCCCTTGATTTATCCAATTTAACCCTTTCTGTTCAGATTGCCATGGAATACTGCAGTGGAGAAACATTGGATGATGTATGTCAGTATAGCGTCATTAGACAATCTCCAGGCTTCTATATCCGATATGTGCAGGGAAATATTAAAGGTAAAACTAGCAAACTCTCTTGTTTGGAGCTTGTATTATAAATAGTTTCATTGCTTTTACAAATAGAAATAAATCCTTAGTATGACGTGACTGTAAATGTACAGCCGCGGTCTTACATTTATGTCGAACGTTCGTTAATTAACAAACCTTCAGTCATAGGATATCATACGGTGGTAAACTACGGCAATGGTATTCTATGGGATAGGTAGTAATCTACGGACACTTTATCGTAGATTTACAAATGATATTGGTAACTTACGATCGTCATAGTTATTTTTCAATAACGCCTTTAATGAATATGGCCCTTAGTAGCTTAACCTCTCCATATTGACCCTAGTCTGATGTCTGTAGGCACTGAAATATCTACATAAGAAAGGGCATCGTTCACCGTGACATTAAACGTCCAACATCATGGTGACGGAGAAGGCAGGTGTGAAACTAAGTGAGTAACCCTCTGTGTTCTAAGGGCCACTAGTGCCATAGCAGACCATCTGTATCTTAGACTTTAGATATCAGTGTAAAGAGAAATAACTAATGGGGAGTCTGGGTAATTTGTCATTTCCAGTCGACCTTGGAATATCTAAAAATTAAACCCCAAATCAGGCAGGTGTTCTGGGTGTGCAGGAACCCTCTGTCATGGCTCCGGAGGTGGTTGAAAACGGTCCTGCAGGATATGACTGGAAGGTAAGACTTGTGTCTTATTACTATGTAGTGATTAACCCTAATTCTAGATTGTACTGGAAACGAGTGCTAAAGTAATGTTTTTATTGGCAGTGCGACATATGGTCACTTGGAATGACGGCCCTGGCACTAGCAGAAGGAAAGGCGGGTAAGTAAAATGGATTTCATTTCCTATATACGTGTTTACCAAGGTACGAATGGAGTTAAAGGGAGACATATGAAGGTCAATTAGTTGCTCTGATTCTATTCATTTTTCCTTTCAGTATTAAAGAAAAAGATCCACATTCGTACATCAGACATCCAGCAAATTGTAAGTGTCTCTCTTATTGGACCCTTTGTGCTATTCCAGCCCTTACATTCTTGGTAATCATGTATCGCCACTGTTGGACTGTATGAATTAACACATTCCCTTTAAGGGGAACCATGGATTTAAAGGTTATGCTCGGCCATTCTGCTTTTTATTTGTCAGGTCGAGTACCTTCCGCTCCTTTACTACAGTGCTTAAGGAAGAACCCAGATGAAAGGCCTAGTGCTGAGGAGCTGCTGAACACCGATTTGTACGTAGTGCCGGACGAACACATTGAACATCAGATCAGAAAATACTTCCAGTTCAAGCAAAATAGATATTAGTAGAGCAAGGTAAGGAAATCCATCACTGTACGAATACACCAACGCATGTAAAGTCAGGTACATGGAAATTCAGTTCTGAGAATGGGGATTAGACAAAGTGGATTTTGGTAACAAGCTGTGGTGGTCACAGCGGTATATAGATAGGATTTACATTATGTAATTACATAAAGGATCATATAGTAATCATTTTGATATATATTAAAGTATACTGTATATATTTATACTCCTTTATAGCTGTCCTTGAGGGAGCCCAAGTCAAAGAGGAGAAGAAAAAGAGAAAAGAAAGACAATAATGAAGACACTCTATATAAAACCTGCAGAGAACATCCGTGTTGGGCAGAAGAAATGAAACATGAAAGTGTAGACCAGTATTATATTACCTGTAGGACATATCAGTGGTGGGGAAGGGTGGTCATTCCCACAAGTGGTTTCTCCAACCTAATGCCTAATGTGCCTTTCGGGTTTAGCCAATAGCAAAGCTGGACCCCTCATCTTTAATGTATGGGATGATAGTATAAATTTGGTAGGTAGTTTTAATTTGGGTTGTTTAAAGGAGAACAAAAGCCTTGAGCTTCGTACACACATGCAATCGTGGGGGCCCAACCCGCGACACATAATGTGTGTAAATGGCCTTTTCAGCCAAGTATTGGTAAGTGTAAGGGCGTTAGGTCGGGTATCAGTGATGATCCAACCCGGCTGATCATCAACAATGCCCTACCGACTGGGCGTTTCGGCCGACCGAGTGCACATACATTTAGTGACAGCAAGTTGAACTGTCCTTCTGTGCACATCGAGCGCCACGGGTCAGGACTCTGTAAATCCACGTGTGTACAGGCCTTTACTTTCCCTTTGGATGTACCCAGGGTGAGGACATAAATCACTTGATTGTGACCCCTGGGAGCACAACAGGTACTTTGGATACTTACCTCCTAGCTGCAGTGTCACTGTGTACGGGACCGCTTTGGCCCCACCCCCTCCACCTGGAAACTGGCCGGCCATGGGGAGGGGGCGGATCAGAGAAAAGCAGAGCATCTAATAGGTAAGTATCCAAACTACCTTCTGCCTTTTGTTCCCCTTAAATGTAATAAAGTTGATCTAGGGATTTATCCGATTGCCATGAGGAGTAGGAAGGAATTTTTTCCCCTTCTGGGGTTTTCGCCTTCCTCTGGATCAATCTGGGATAGTGTAGGTTAGGGAAATAAAAATAAATAAAACATTTAAATAAAACATTGATGTGTGGAATTTATTTCAGATTCTCCTTCTATATTTCCGCCCAAAATATTTCCCTTTGTTTTTATATATGTACAGTATAATCTCTTTCAGGAGGCAATCATGTATTGGCACTCACACTCTCTCACAGACAGGTACTCAAGCTCTCAATATCACAGACGGATTGTAATGGGGTTTTTTTGGGGGAGGGGGGTGCCACAATATCTGGTAGCATGCTCACACACATTTGGGGGCATGGTTGCGATGTTTGGGGGCATGGTAGTTATCTTTGGGTGCATGGCCTTGATGGTTGGGGTATGAGTGTGACCGTGATGTTTGGGGGTGTGGCCTTGATGGTTGGGGTATGAGCGTGATTTTTGGGGGTGTGGCCGTGACAGCAATATCTGGGGTGTGGTCACAATCCAGGAGGCTGTGCTTTGAATTTCTTAGCATGATAATAACTGCAAATAAATGCAAATGTGATTCATATCACCAATAGTAACACAGTCTTTCCATGGTTTATATTTGTATATAAATGTCATTCATATCACCAATAGTAACATAGTCTTTCCAGGGTTTATATTTGTATATAAATGTCATTCATATCACCAATAGTAACATAGTCTTTCCAGGGTTTATATTTGTATATAAATGTCATTCATATCACCAATAGTAACACAGTCTTTCCAGGGTTTATATTTATATATAAATGTCATTCATATCACCAATAGTAACATAGTCTTTCCAGGTTATATTTGTATATAAATGTCATTCATATCACCATAGTAACATGGTCTTTCCATGGTTTATATTTGTATATAAATGTCATTCATATCACCATAGTAACACAGTCTTTCCATGGTTTATATTTATATATAAATGTCATTCATATCACCAATAGTAACATAGTCTTTCCAGGGTTATATTTGTATATAAATGTCATTCATATCACCAATAGTAACACAGTCTTTCCAGGTTTATATTTATATATTAATGTATTCATATCACCAATAGGAACACAGTCTTTCCATGGTTTATATTTGTATATAAATGTCATTCATATCACCATAGTAACACAGTCTTTCCAGGGTTTATATTTGTATATAAATGTAATTCATATCACCGATAGTAACTAGTCTTTCCAGGGTTTATATTTGTATATAAATGTCATTCAATCACCGATAGTAACATAGTCTTTCCAGGGTTTATATTTGTATATAATGTGATTATATCACCGATAGTAACATAGTCTTTCCAGGGTTTATATTTGTATATAAATGTGATTCATATCACCAATAGTAACACAGGTCTTTCCATGGTTTATATTTGTATATAAATGCCATTCATATCACCAATGTAACACAGTCTTCCGGGTTTATATTTGTATAAAATGCCATTCATATCACCAATAGTAACATAGTCTTTCCAGGGTTTATATTTGTAGATAAATGTCATTCATATCACCAAGAGTAACAAATCTTTCCAGGGTTTATATTTGTATATAAATGTCATTCATATCACCAATAGTAAAATAGTCTTTCCATGGTTTATATTTGTATATAATGTCATTCATATCACCAACAGAACATAATCTTTCCAGGGTTTATATTTGTATATAATGTCATTCAATCCCAATAGTAACATAGTCTTTCCAGGGTTATATCTATATAATGTCATTCATATCACCAATAGTAAAATAGTCTTTCCAGGTGTATATTGATATAAATGCATTCATATCACCAATAGCATAGTCTTTCCAGGGTAAATAGTCTTTCCAGGGTTATATTTGTATATAAATGTCATTCATATCACCAATAGTAACATAGCTTTCCAGGGTTTATATTTATATTAAATGTGATTCATATCACCAATAGTAACACTAGTTCCATGGTTTATATTTGTATATAAATGTGATTCATATCACCAATAGTAACACAGTCTTTCCATGGTTTATATTTGTTATAAATGATTCATATCACCAATAGTAACACAGTCTTTCCAGGGTTTATATTGTATATAAATGTCATATGTCACCATAGTAAAATAGTCTTTCCAGGGTTTATATTTGTATAAAATGTCGTTCATATCACCAGAGTAACATAGTCTTTCCAGGGTTTATATTTGTATATAAATGTGATTCATATCACCAATAGTAACATAATCTTTCCAGGGTTATATTTTGTATATAAATGTCATTCATTCACCAATAGTAACACAGTCTTTCCAGGGTTATATTTGTATATAAATTCATTCATATCACCAATAGTAACCTGGTCTTTCCGGGTTATATTTGTATATAAATGTAATTCATATCACCGATAGTAACATAGTCTTTCCAGGGTTTATATATGTATATAAATGTCATTCATATCACCGATAGTAACACAGTCTTTCCAGGGTTTATATTTGTATATAAATGTAATTCATATCACCGATAGTAACACAGTCTTTCCAGGGTTTATATTTGTATATAAATGTCATTCATATCACCGATAGTAACATAGTCTTTCCAGGGTTTATATTTGTATATAAATGTGATTCATATCACCGATAGTAACATAGTCTTTCCAGGGTTTATATTTGTATATAAATGTGATTCATATCACCAATGTAACACAGTCTTCCATGGTATATTGTATATAAATGCCATTCATATCACCAATAGTAACACTGTCTTTCCAGGGTTTATATTTGTATATAAATGCCATTCATATCACCAATAGTAACATAGTCTTTCCAGGGTTTATATTGTAGATAATGTTCATTCAATCACCAAGAGTAACATAATCTTTCCAGGGTTTTATGTTATATAAATGTCATTCATATCACCAATAGTAAAATAGTCTTTCCATGTGTATATTTGTATAAAATGTCAATTATATCACCAACAGTAACATAATCTTTCCAGGGTTTAATTGTATATAAATGTCATTCATATCCCCAATAGTAACATAGTCTTTCCAGGGTTTAATTTGTATATAAATGTCATTATATCACCAATAGTAAAAATAGTCTTTCCAGGGTTTTATTTGTATATAAATTCATTCAATCACCAATAGTAACATAGTCTTTCCAGGGTAAAATAGTCTTTCCAGGTTTATATTGTATATAAATGTCATTCATATCACAATAGTAACATAGTCTTTCCAGGGTTTATATTTATATATAAATGTGATTCATATCACCAATAGTAAACACGTCTTTCCATGGTTTATATTTGTATATAAATGTGATTCATATACACAATAGTAACACAGTCTTTCCAGGGTTTATATTTATATATAAATGTCATTCATACACCAATAGTAACACAGTCTTTCCATGGTATATTGTATATAAATGTCATTCTATCACCAAATAGTAACACAGTCTTTCCAGGGTTATATTTGTTATATAAATGTCATTCAGTCACCAATAGTAAAATAGTCTTTCCAGGGTTTATATTTGTATATAAATGTCATTCATATCACCAAGAGTAACATAGTCTTTCCGGGTTATATTGTATATAAATGTGATTCATATCACCAATAGTAACATAATCTTCCAGGGTTTATATTTGTATATAAATGTCATTCATATCACCAATAGTAACATAGTCTTTTCAGGGTTTATATTTGAAACCTTCCAGGAGCAAATTGTAATGTGTTATAGACCTTAAGGGAAAAGTCTGTTTCCCTCTGTTATAGAAGCTGTTGCTCTGTGTGTGCAGCTCTCTAAGATGTGAAGCCATATATTACACTGTTGTTGTGTCACTGAAGTGGACTCTGTGTCTGTGTTGTTGAAGTCGGGCAGCACACAGAGCCCAGGCCCTTTATCTGAGTTGCTGAATTTGGGAATCACACGCTGCAAGTGACATGCTTTTTATTGGTCAAATTGGACTTCACAGGCGTTGGTCCTTTCAGAGGGCGTCGCCGTTATGTGGATGTATTCAGGGGTGTGGCTGTGAAGTGAGCGAATACATACATACATACATATATACATACATACAAGATTTCTACTTTATATAGTAGCTATTTATATATATTTCTTCAATTGGTTAGCTGCTCTACTGATATGCTCTGATCATATCCACACCCAGTCTAAAGCCTTGTACACACATCCGATAGGATGCCTGATGCATGACTCCAGACCATGTGGACACAAACACGACAAACAGGCCTGAAATGGACAATAGTAGCATGTCTGTCTTGCACTCTGGGGCTGTGCATCTAGCATTCGATCGGATGTGTGTAACTTCTCCTGAAGTTATCCATAGCCAGAATCGTAAGGCTATGCTAGCTGACAATGAATTCTGGGAGGTTTAGTAGCTGCATGTGATGTATTTCAAGCCTTTTTTCTATTGCTGATGTAAATCAAGGATCATTCATTCTATTATTCTAGAGATGCTTAATTGCCTTCTTTACCATCATCTCTCATTATGTGCCAATGATACACAATTAGACACACTTTAATGGTCCAATCACAGATCATCGTAATTAGCATCTGTCCTTGTTTAAAAACAAACCAAACCCTAACAGTAATCCCAGTATCATCATGTACAGCCCAAGTAGGCTGGAGACGTCCATTGCTACTGACTGCTGCTATCTACAGTATATAGGACATTGTATGAGGAATTAAAATGAAAGGAATTTACATTAATGTGGGATTAGAAAAAAAACGACCATTCTCCTTAATGGGGGAATATATTAAATGTAACACGTTAGATGAATGATTTTAATTCCAGATAATGGCTGTTACTATATGGAGTCTCTGTTGCCATATGCAAGATGGGATTTGTAAACTGCTGAATTAACATTCATTTAAAGTGCATGGTATGCGATAGGGCATGCTCCCCCAGCCCCAACCGCATTAATATTATTGTTAGAAAGTTCCCTGATCCTTACTTACCTTCCCTCTTTCCTATGCCGCACTGTCCCGGCCCTCTGCTTGCATGGAATTGCAAGCAGGGGGCGGGGACCGGCAGCCGCGTCCGTGATTGGCTGAGAGGCAGCCAATCATGGTTGCGACTGCTGGGAGTTCTGAACAGCGGAGGAGAGAGGGAAGGTAAGTTAAGATTGGGGGACTTTTTTTGCAATAATATTAATGTGGTTTGGGCTGGGGGAGCATGCCCTACCACATACCCAAAGGTTTTAACGTTAGGGGGAGGGAGAGAAAAATGCAAGGGTGCATGTTTCAAACCTTGACGAGGTTGAGGCAGACTCAGGCACAGCATGAGTCACACACATACACATACACAGCAGTTTCCTGGACTTTGGAGGGGCACAGTAGGGGAACCATTTTGAGCAGAAATGTAAGGTAAGGCTTGTTTTAAACTTCTTAATGTGGCCAGTAAGGGGTTAAATTTTAGTTTTGGGGTGGACATGCCCTTTAAGCAAATCTTTATGATAAAATACATTAATGGAGATTCAGTAAAAGTTCTTATTGTTAAAAATGGTGCTAATTTCGCCCCAACCAATCAGATATTATTTAACAAACGCTAACACCTGATTGGTTGGGGCAAAATTAGCACCATTTTTAATGATAAGAACTTTTATTGAATAACCCTATCTCCTGATTTATAAGCCAGAGGTTGCTGAGTTAAATTACTTGCCCTTCTAAATCTTTTATTTAGAAAAATAAAGTATTGTAAAGTTTTACTTATTCCCAGTAGAAAAAGCTCCTGGTGTCTGCCCCTTTTCATATTTTATGGCCAGAGCATGCTCAGTGGGCTTCATTCAGGGTAAGAGAGATGTTTGGACAGTTTACTTTTATGAAAAATGTTCACATCTTTTTAAAAGGCATGCCCAGCCTTAAAACAGCTGAGTTAATGTTTGTACACACGATCGTTGCGGGCTGGCCGGGCAACGATCCCCGACCGAATGGCCGTTTCGAACAATAAAGTGCCATACACGGGCCGAAGGGGTCAGAACAGTATTTGTGTGAAGAAATCATGTACAAGTGATACATTATCAGTACATTATAAATATACATCAGTAGCAGTTGTTATAAATGCAACAGTGTAGATGCAACAAGAGTGTGGCCACTCCCACTCCTATGTATAAATGCAATTTATCACTGAAATTATGACAGCACCATGAACAATAATAGTGAAGGTGCATCATCACTTTTTCTTTAAGTAGAGAACCCAACCATCCTGATACTCTCCCTTCACCTCCATTTATCATTAAATGAGCTCAGAGAGCTATGCCCATGCTCAGATGAGGAATCCCCAGGGAGATACTTGTCATTGGCCATGGCATTATCTTTAATAGCCATGACTGACAGGTCTTTACAGAACTGCCATGAGATACACTGCAGGGGCAGTAAACTCCTTAAAGAAACACTTGAGAGTAGTGTGAGTATTATTGTTTCAGGGTTTGGAGGTGGTGCTCTACCTGGAGAAGCAATTTCATTTTAAAGATTGCCATGCTACTTAAACAGTTATATCCCATTGGAATGCTACATGTTGATGGCCATCCAAAACAACATACACTAATAACCTGGGTCACTATACTCACTTATACAACTATACATTTTCTGAAACTACATTTTGAGAGAAGTAAAATGATGGTACTCGCATATTTATCTGTGCTTGCTTTGTCATTAAATTATTAATGTTTAGTGAGTGCTCCTAATTCCCCCACCCTCCCTTACTCACTGCCTTCTTGTAGTGTCTGCGACACTTATAAGTTCTGCACAGCCTCACCATGGGCACTGCTCTGCTTACATACACCCCCTCCCTCACTTTGTTCTTATCTCTGCTGATTATCCTAAATGTTGCAGAATGTGTGCTGGTAGGCAAGCAAAGAGGTCAGGAATGGGTCACATATTATAATTTCTGCTTCTGGAGTGACAGTTCTTTCCTTGTAAATGCTGTGAATTGAAATGATGATTTTTTTAGACTCCACAGCTCAGATTTAAAATCTGCAAAACTTTTTGGATCAGTGGGATCCTGCCGTATCTAAAGGTACGCTTTTTGAAAATTCAATTTTTTAGAGTAAAGATAATTATTATTTATCATCTTCTCTTTTTTCCCCATGATCTACACAAGAATTAACTATTTTGCAATTAGTTCTTTGTATGTTTTTCCATTAAACTACAACTACACTTGTACCAGCAAATCATTTCTGTTACTCTGTAATCATCTTCTTAGTTTGGTTTATTAGTGAAAAATCAGCTTTACTTATTGAGAAATTTCCTTTTTTACTTATAGTGCTAAGGCACTGCAACAGCAATCAATAAAATGGGCCAGTTCTGATAAGGGGTTTTAGGGAACCCCATGTACGATGTCTATCAAACCGAATATACACATGGGTTAGTTTGTTTTTGGGTGATTAGATTCAATTAAAGCCTTTTCAATTATGGCTTTAAAGCCATGCAAAAGGTTGCGACTTACCGCTCACATTCACACAATGCAATAACAATCGCAAAGTAGTTACTACACCACAGGAACAAGTGCAGGTCAGTTGTGATAGGGAAATTTATTGCATCTACCCTGAACTGTTTGAAATATTAACTGTACCACAGGTGCTAACAATGTGGCATTAAAAAGGGGGAAAGGTTGAAAGACGTCCCTTCAACCACAGGCACCCGTAGGTACGTCCATAAAGTATACAGTCCTCTGTTGTCTTTCCAAGTATGGGTGCTTACTCCTCAAAAATCCAACCCTTGGGGCATAAGATACATCAGAAGAAAACAACATAGAGGGTCGCACTCCAAACAATAGTATATTTATTAGTGACCACACATCATCACAATGTTTTGGGGGGAATCAACCTGAGGAAGGGGGGCACGTTAATTCCCCCCGAAACGTTGTGATATGATGTGTGGTCACTAATAAATATACTATTGTTTGGAGTGCGACCCTCTATGTTGTTTTCTTCTGCCTATTGTGGTATATCCGGGCTGGTCTAGAATATGCAAAGCAGCTTTGAATTATACAGAACATGCAAAAATGTAATGTCAATACATAACTAAGCTGTACAATAAACTCACTAGGTGCTATAGGTTGTCTTAGAGGAGATAAGAAGTTCCATATCCAGGTAAAGAGTAAGAGCTGTAAATCTGAAGAACCATCTTGTGGAAGATGAATTGGAAAGTTTTTGTGTCTGGATGCCATTTTAGAATCAAAGAAAATTCCCCATTACTATTGATACATAAGGTTCCAAGTTTATCCAGGTATTCCAATCATTGCCAATTGGAGCCAGGAGGAAAGTTTGACACATTTTTGTGCTTTCACAGACGTTTCTACTTTTCGTCATAGGCAGCAATCATGAGTTGGGAAGAAGGGTTGGAACAGATTACAATATGTCCTCATTCTATTGTAATTACTGTAAGGCCATTTAAACATCACGGTTTCTTTAAATTGTAATAATAGCAGATGGGGAACACATAACTTTGAGGGTTATCTCTAGTTGCCCTTTAATTGTGAAAATGTTTTCTGGTACACAAACACATATTTAAAAATATTCTTACCTAAATGGCATGACCAAGCAGGCAACCAGGAGATCCGCCATGGCCAATGACATGATAAACATGTAAGTCACTGTTCTCAGCCTCTTTTCAACTGCCGGGCAGATAAAAACCACAGTATTGCCCAAGAAAGTGACCAAATCAATAACAGTCAATAGAAAACCAACAATCATTTGCTGAGGAGCAATTTCCGCCGACGTTCTGTTTCCTTCTCTCCTTAGGAAAGTTGCCGCATATGAAAAATTAGAGAGAGAAGAAGCATTTTTATCTGCCGACATGTTGTCTGTTGACCTGCAAAAAAACCCCAACATGTTACCATTCATAGAAGATTCTAACAAAACGCATAGACTTGACCTTTAAAGGGCATCTAAACAGATTTTTTTTTTAATTTCCCATTACTGGCAATTTTTTCCCCATTACCCCCCAACCAGGTGTGGAATTGCAGGCCCCTGCAGTTTAAAAACACCTGACCGCGGATGCTCCAGGAAGGGGATTGCGGGCCCTCTTCCCTCTTGGGCCCCCCCTCTGCCGTTGTGGGCCCTATAGCTATGCCACTGTTCCCAACTATCACTGGACCATTTCATTATTGATCTGTCCCCTATTTCTTTATATATCAAGTACCTTATTATCATAAACTCTTCTGCAGTGTGCAGTATTGCTGTTACTGGAATGGTAACAATTGGTATGTGTGAATTGCATGGTTAGAAATTCCTTCTCCCAGTGCCTCATTGCAATTACTGAGCATGCTTGACTTCATAGAAAGTCATATGGTTAAAAGGCCAAAAAAGGTTAGAGAGGTTTAGGTGTTGGTTAAGTGCAAACAGTGTATTTATTCCTCCATAAAGGTGCCCATACAATACAGCTTACCTTAAAAAGCCAATTCAGTGACATTTAATCAATTTCCTAGGAACCGCATTTCCAGGTCTTCCGCATTTTTGCGGCTGACACACTATCCTGTGTTCCCACTTTTACCATTCATTCGGTAAAGAGTTGGATACTGAGCCTAGACAAAACAAGTACTGAACTAAAGGAATGCAGAAACTCACACTATTCAGAATAAGTGCTATTTATGTGTATTTATTTACAGATTTTGGGGAGAAGTAATTAAGAAATTAGTGTTTTTTTAGTATTGTTGCCCTTTAATATCATAATAGCTGCAATAAATAAATAGTTGGCATAACACACTACAGCAATGGTCATTGGACATTTAACACCATGTGGAAAAACCCAGTGAGCTCCCACAAAATATCTCTGTGTCTTATAATGCATTCAGTTTCAGGATGGATTGGATTAGGGATTAATTGATAGAGTTTAGAATGGTGGATTGCATAAGGGATTATTAAACAGAGGGTAGAATGGTGGATTGGATAAGGGATTATTAAACAGAGGGTAGAATGGTGGATTGGATAAGGGATTATTAATAGATGGTAGAATGTGATGATAAGGGTTATTAATCGGGTGGAGAATGGTGCTTTGCTCGGGCTTCTTCGCTCCCGGGTCGCCTGGTGGCTTGGCTTCTGGCTTCTTCCCCCCGCGAGGGCGTCTAGTGTGCTTGCTCCGGGTCTTCTTACCCCCGCGGGTAGCATATGGTGGCTTGGATAGGCGATTTTTCAGACACCTAGGGTGGAATGGTGGATTGGATCAGGATATTATTAGAATAGGGTTGCATGGTGGCATTGGTAAAGGATTATTAGACAGAGGGTTCATTGTGGATTGGATTCGGGGCTTCTGACGGATTTATCATGGTGGTTGGATAAGGATTATTCGAAGAGGGTAGAGTGGTGGATTGGATAAAGGATATATACAGAGGGTAGAAAAAAATGGTGTGTGGATAAGGATTATTAGACGAGGTTGAATGGTGGAATTGATAAGGGATTATTAGACGAGGGTAGAATGATGGATTGGATAAGAGATTATTAGACAGAGGGTAGAATGGTGGATTGGATAAGGGATTATTAGAGGAGGTAGAAAGGTAGATTGGGATAGGGATTATTAGACAGAGGTTAGAATGGTGGATTGGATAAGGGATTATTAGACAGAGGGTAGAATGGTGGATTGGATTAAGGATTATTATATAGAGGGTAGAATGGTGGATTGGATAGTGGAGTTTTTGACAGAGGAGAATGATGGTTGGATAAGGGATTATTAGAATGGAGGGTAGAATGGTGGATTGGATAAGGATTATTAGACAGAGGTTAGAATGGTGGATTGGATAGGGATATTAGATAGAGCTAAATGGTGGATTGGATAATTGAGTTTTTGACGAGGGTAGAATATGGTTGGATAAGGGATTATTGATGGAGGGTAGAATGGTGGATTGGAAAGGGATTATTAGACGAGGTTTGAATGGTGGATTGGATAAGGATTTTAGATAGAGGGTAGAATGATGGATTGGAATAGGATTATTAGATGGGGTTATAATGGTTGATTGGATAAGGAATTATTAAGAGGGTAGATGGGGGATTGGATAGGGATTATTTAGAGGGTAGAATGTTGGATTGGATAAGGATTATTGATGAGGTAGAATGGTGGATTGGATAAGGATTATTTAGATAGAGGTAGAATGATGGATTGGATAAGGGATTATTAGACAAGGGTAGAATGGTGGATTGGATAAGGGATTATTAGACAGAGGTTAGAATGTGGATTGGATAAGGGATTATTAGACAGAGGGTAGAATGGTGGATTGGATAAGGATTATTAGATAGAGGGTAGAATGGTGGATTGGATAAGGGATTATTAGATAGAGGGTAGAATGGTGGATTGGATAAGGGATTATTAGATAGAGGGTAGAATGGTGGATTAGATAAGGGATTATTAGACAGAGGTTAGAATGGTGGATTGGATAAGGGATTATTAGACAGAGGGTTAGAATGTTGGATGGATAAGGGATTATTAATAGAGGTTAAAATGGTGGATTGGATAAGGGATTTTAACGAGGGTAGAATGGTGGATTGGATAAGGGATTATTAGACAGAGGGTAGAATGGTGGATTGGATAGGGGATTATTAGACAGAGGTTATAATGTGGATTGATAAGGGATTCTTAGACAGAGGGTAGAATGGTGGATTGGATAAGGGATTATTAGACAGGTTAGAATGGGGGATTGGATAAGGGATTATTAGATCAGAGGGTAGAATGGTGGATTGGATAAGGGATTATTAGATAGGGTATAGTGGTGGATTGGATAAGGGATATTAGATAGCGGGTAGAATGTTGATTGGATAAGGATTATTGACAGAGGGTAGAATGGTGGATTGGATAAGGGATTATTAGATAGAGGGTAGAATGGTGGATTGGATAAGGGATTTTAGAGACGTTAGATTGTGGATTGATAAGGGATTATTAGATAAGGGTAGAATGTGGATTGGATAAGGATTATTAGAAAGGTTAGAATGGTGGGATTGGATAAGGGATTATTAGATAGAGGGTAGAATGGTGGATTGGATAGGGGATTATTAGACAAGGGTAGAGTGTGGGTTGGATAAAGGATTATTAGACAGGGGTAGAATGGTGGATTGGATAAGGATTATTAGACGAGGGTAGAATGGTGGATTGGATAAGGGATTATTAGACGAGGATAGAATGTGGATTGGATAAGGGATTATTAGACAGAGTTAAATGTGTGGATTGGATAAGGATTATTAGACAGAGGGTAGATGGTGGATTGGATAAGGATTATTAGACAGAGTGTAATGTGGATTGGATAAGGGATTATTAGACAGAGGGTAGAATGGTGGATTGGATAAGGGATTATTAGACAGAGGGTTAGAATGGTGGATTGGATAAGGGATTATTAGACAGAGGGTAGAGTGGTGGATTGGATAAGGAATTATTAGACACAGGGTGGAATGTTGGATTGGATAAGGGATTATTAGATGAGGTAGATTGGTGGATTGGATAAGGGATTATTAGACAGAGGGTAGAATGGTGGATTGGATAAGGGATTATTACAGAGGGGTAGAGTGGTGGATTGGATAAGGATTATTAGATAGAGGTAGAATGGTGGATTGGATAAGGGATATTAGATAGGGGTAGAATGGTGGATTGGATAAGGGATTATTAGATAGAGGGTAGAATGGTGGATTGGATAGTTATTAGATAGATGTAGAATGGGGGATTGGATAGGGGATTATTAGATAGGTGAGTGGTGGATTGGATAAGGGATTATTAGACAAGGGTAGATGGTGGATTGGATAAGGGATTATTGACGAGGGTAATGGTGGTGATTGATAAGGATTATAGATAAGGGTAGAATGGTGGATTGGATAAGGATTATTAGACTAGAGGGTAGAATGGTGGATTGGATAAGGATTATTAGATAGAGGGTAGAATGGTGGATTGGATAGGGATTATAGATAGAGTAAAATGGTGGATTGATAGGGGATTATTAGATAGAGGGTAGAATGGTGGATGGGATAAGGGATTATTAGATCGAGGGTAGAATGGTGTATTGGATAAGGATTATTAGAAGAGGTTAGAGTGGTGGATTGGATAAGGGATTATTAGACAGAGGGTAGAGTGGTGGATTGTAGGGATTATTAGTAGAGGGTAGAAGGTGGATTGGATAGGGATTATTAGCATAGGGGTAGAATGGTGGATTTGGATAAGGGATTTATTAGATAGAGGGTAGAATGGTGGATTGGATAGGGATTATTAGATAGAGGTATAATGGTGGATTGGATAAGGGATTATTAGATAGATGGTAGAATGTGGATTGGATAAGGGATTATTAGATAGAGGTAGAATGGTGGATTGGATAAGGGATTATTGACAAGGGTAAGATTGGTGGATTGATAAGGATTATTAGATAGAGGTAAATGGTGGATTGGATAGGGATTATTATAAGGGTAAATGGTATTGGATAAGGGATTATTGATAGATGGTAGATGGGGATTGGATAAGGGATTATTAGACAGAGGGTAGAATGGTGGATTGGATAAGGGATAATTAGACAGAGTGTAGAGTGGTGGATTGGATAAGGATATTAGATAGAAGGTAGAATGGTGGATTGGATAAGGGTATTATTAGACAGAGGGTAGAATGGTGGATTGGATAAGGGATTATTAATAGAGGTAGAATGGTGGATTGGATAAGGATTATTAGACAGAGGGTAGAATTGTGATTGATAAGGATTATTAGACGAGAGGGTAGAATGTGGATTGGATAAGGGATTATAGATAGAGTTTAGAATGGTGGATTGGATAAGGGATTATATTAGATAGAGGGTAAATGGTGGATTGGATAGGGATTATTAGACAGAGGGTAGAAGTGTGGATTGGATAAAGGATTATTAGACAAGGTAAATGGTGGATTGGATAAGGGATTATTAGACAGAGGGTAGATGGTGGATTGGATAGGGATTATAGATAGAGGGTAGAATGGTGGATTGGGATAAGGGATTATTAGACAGAGGTAAAGTGGTGGATTGGATAAAGGATTATTAGACAGAGGGTAGAATGGTGGATTGATAAGGGATTATTAGACAGAGGGTAGAATGGTGGATTGGATAAGGGATTATTAGACAGAGGGTAGAATGGTGGATTGGATAAGGGATTATTAGACAGAGGGTAGAATGGTGGATTGGATAAGGGATTATTAGACAGAGGTAAGAGTGGTGGATTGGATAAAGGATTATTAGACAGAGGGTGGAATGGTGGATTGGATAAGGGATTATTAGATAGAGGGTAGAATGGTGGATTGGATAGGGATTATTAGACAGAGGTTAGAATGGTGGATTGGATAAGGGATTATTAGACAGAGGGTAGAATGGTGGATTGGATAGGGATTATTAGATAGAGGTTAGAATGGGGATTGGATAAGGGATTATTAGACAGAGGGTAGAATGGTGGATTGGATAAGGGATTATTAGACAGAGGGTAGAATGGTGGATTGGATAGGGGATTATTAGACAGAGGTTAGAATGGTGGATTTGATAAGGGATTCTTAGACAGAGGGTAGAATGGTGGATTGGATAAGGGATTGTTAGACAGAGGGTTAGAATGGTGGATTGGATAAGGGATATTAGATAGAGGGTAGAATGGTGGATTGGTAGGGATTATTAGACTAGGGTTAGTGGTGGATTGGTAGATTTTGATGAGGTAAATGGTGGATTGGATAAGGGATTATTAGACAGAGGGTAGAATGGTGGATTGGATAAGGGATTATTAGATAGAGGGTAGAATGGTGGATTGGATAAGGGATTATTAGACAGACGGTAGAATGTGTGGATTGGATAAGGGATTATTAGAAGGAGGGTAGAATGGTGGATTGGATAAGGGATTATTAGTAGGTTTGTGGTGGATTGGATAAGGGATTATTAGATAGAGGTAGAATGGTGGATTGGATAAGGGTATTATAGAAGTGGTAGAGGTTTTGGTTGGATAAGGATTATTAGACAAGGGTAGAATGGTGGATTGGATAAGGGATTATTATACAGGGGTGAATGGTGGTTTGGATAGGATTATTAGATAGAGGATAGAATGTGGATTGGATAAGGGATTATTAGAAGAGGGTAGAGTGGTGGTTGGATAAGGATTTAGACAGAGGGTAGAATGGTGGATTGGATAAGGGATTATTAGACAGAGGGTAGAATGGTGGATTGGATACGGGATTATTAGACAGAGGGTAGAATGGTGGATTGGATAAGGGATTATTAGACAGAGGTAGAATGGTGGATTGGATAAGGGATTATTAGACAGGGTAGAAGTGGTGGATTGGATAAGGGATTATTAGACAGAGGGTAGGAATGGTGGATTGGATAAGGAATTATTAGATGAGAGGGTGAATGGTGGATTGGATAAGGGATTATTACAGAGGGTGAGAATGGTGGATTGATAGGGATTATTAGCAGAGGGTAGTAAGTGTGGATTGGATAAGGATTATTAGATAGAGGGTAGAATGGTGATTGGATAAGGGATTATTAGATAGAGGGTGAGAATTTGGATTGGATAAGGGATTATAGAAGAGGGAGTAGTAATGGTGGATTGGATAAGGGATTATTAGATAGAGGGTAGAATGGTGGATTGGATAGGGGATTATTAGATAGGTAGAGTGGTGGATTGGATAAGGGATTATTAGACAGAGGGTAGAATGGTGGATTGGATAAGGGATTATTAGACAGAGGGTAGAGTGGTGGATTGGATAAAGGATTATTAGATAGAGGGTATAATGGTGGATTGGATAAGGGATTATTAGATAGAGGTAGAATGGTGGATTGGATAAGGGATTATTAGATAGAGGGTAGAATGGTGGATTGGATAAGGGATTATTAGATAGAGGGTAGAATGGTGGATTGGATAAGGGATTATTAGATAGAGGGTAGAATGGTGGATTGGATAAGGGATTTAGATAGAGGGTAGAATGGTGGATTGGATAAGGGATTATTAGACAGAGGGTAGAGTGGTGGATTGGATAAGGATTATTAGACAGAGGGTAGAATGGTGGATTGGATAAGGGATTATTAGATAGAGGGTAGAATGGTGGATTGGATAAGGGATTATTGAAGGGTAGAATGGTGGATTGGATAAGGGATTATTAGATAGAGGGTAGAATGGTGGATTGGATAAGGGATTATTAGATAGAGGGTAGAGTGGTGGATTGGATAAGGGATTATTAGACAGAGGGTAGAATGGTGGATTGGATAAGGGATTATTAGATAGAGGGTAGAATGGGGTATTGATAAGGGATTATTAGACAGAGGGTAGAATGGTGGATTGGATAAGGGATTATTAGATAGAGGGTAGAATGGTGGATTGGATAGGGATTATTAGATAGAGGGTAGAATGGTGGATTGGATAAGGGATTATTAGATAGAGGTAGAATGGTGGATTGGATAAGGGATTATTAGACAGAGGTAGAATGGTGGATTGGATAAGGGATTATTAGACAGAGGGTAGAGTGGTGGATTGGATAAGGGATTATTAGATAGGGGGTAGAATGGTGGATTGGATAAGGGATTATTAGACAGAGGGTAGAATGGTGGATTGGATAAGGGATTATTAGATAGAGGGTAGAATGGTGGATTGGATAAGGGATTATTAGACAGAGGTAGAATTGTGGATTGGATAAGGGATTATTAGATAGAGGGTAGATGGGGATTGGATAAGGGATTATTAGATGAGGTTAGAATGGTGGATGGATAAGGGATTATTAGATAGAGGGTAAGAATGGTGGATTGGATAAGGGATTATTAGACGAGGGTTAGAGTGGTGGATTGGATAAGGATTATTAGACAGAGGGTAGGAATGGTGGATTGGATAAGGGATTATTAGACAGAGGGTAGAATGGTGGATTGGAATAAGGGATATTAGATAGAGGGTAGAATGGTGATTGGATAGGGATTATTAGACATGGTAATGTTGGATTGGATAAGGGATATAGACAGAGGTGTAGAATTGTGGATTGGATAGGGATTATTAGACAGAGGGTTAATGGTGGATTGGATAAGGGATTAGACGACGAGGGTAGAATGGTGGATTGGATAAGGGATTATTAGACAGAGGGTAGAATGGTGGATTGGATAAGGATTATTAGACAGAGGGTTAGAGTGGTGGATTGGATAAGGATTATTAGACAGAGGGTGGATGGTGGATTGGATAAGGAATTATTAGATAGAGGGTAGTGGGTGGATTGGATAAGGGATTATTAGACAGAGGGTAGAATGGTGGATTGGATAAGGGATTATTAGACAGAGGGTTAGAGTGGTGGAGTGGATTAAAGGATTATTAGATAAGGGTAGAATGTGATGGAAAGGTTATTATGAGGGTAAATGGGTGGATTGGATAAGGGATTATTAGATAGAGGTAGAATGGTGGATTGGATAAGGGATTATGTAGACTAAGGGTAGAATGGTGGATTGGATAGGGATTATTAGACGAGGGTAGAATGGTGGATTGGATAAGGGATTATTAGATAGAGGTAGAATGGTGGATTGGATAAGGGATTATTAGACAGAGGTAGAGTGGTGGATTGGATATGGGATTATTAGACAGAGGTAGAATGGTGGATGGATAAGGAGATTAGCAAGGGTAGAGTGTGGGTTGGATAAGGATTATTAGATAGAGGGTAGAATGGTGGATTGGATACGGATATTAAACAGAGGGTAAAATGGTGGCATTGGTATAGGATTATTGATAAGGGGAGATTGAGTACATGGTGGATTGGACTAAGGGATTATTAGATAAGAGGTATAGTGGTGGATTGGATAAGGGATTATTAGATAGAGGGTAGAATGGTGGATTGGATAAGGGATTATTAGATAGAGGGTAGAGTGGTGGATTGGATAAGGGATTATTGCAAAATTAATTTATAAAAGTTTGACTAATACATTGTGCAGTATTTTCAATAAAAATAATTTATTTTCCTTTTCTTTTCACGTCTGTCATTAAAAAGCCTATATAAATATCTAAAGGATTTCACCGTCTTAACCCCATACTGTTTCATTATTTTGTGTTGTTTTTCCCTTGCTGAAAGCAAGCACCATTAGCTAATCTCCCCTTTCATGCATTGTTTATGTCGTTATAGAAATATAAAATAAGAGTTCTACAAAGGAGTTTTAGTTAACATTAGAATTTTTTCTCTGCTGTAAATACCTCACAATACAATGAGTGGGGACTTGCTGGGCCCCCCATTGGTTTGTTAAACTGTAGGCCCACATTAAATACATTGCACATCAAATATTACCTGAAGTCTCCCTTTGTTAATGGTCAATACTCTCCTATAAAAGAAACAGAAAGTCCACACGACCTCACTAGTATTCCATAAGAGAGTTATTATAACTATTATACAACAGAGAGAGATCTCAGGTATTTTAAAAGAAAGAAACAAAGACATGACAAATATTCTATAGCAGAGAGAAAGGAATCTATCATGATATCAAATATTTCACAAAAGAGAGAACTGCATTACATTTTACCAAAACTGGAGAGAGATATGTCTGGTATTTTATTTTTTAAAAATGACAGTATTTTAAAAGAGAGGAAGAGATAGACATCCAAAGGACTGTATTACAGATTGATCACAAATTTTCTGTGAAGAGACGTTGACATCACTTAAGGTTTTGGTGATTTCATAGCAAACGCCCAAAGAGATAGGATGGCAAACACATATATCTGTAAGTCTCTAATCATACACACTCAAAGAGGTAGGATGGCAAACACATATATCTGTAAGTCTCTTATCATACACACTCAAAGAGATAGGATGGCAAACACATATATCTGTAAGTCTATAATGATACACACCCAAAGCGATAGGATGGCAAACACATATATCTGTAAGTCTATAATCATACACACTCAAAGATATAGGATGGCAAACACAAAATCTTCTATAATGATACACACCCAAAGCGATAGGATGGCAAACACATATATCTGTAAGTCTATAATCATACACACTCAAAGAGATAGGATGGCAAACACATATATCTGTAAGTCTATAATGATACACACCCAAAGCGATAGGATGGCAAACACATATATCTGTAAGTCTATAATCATACACACTCAAAGAGATAGGATGGCAAACACATATATCTGTAAGTCTATAATGATACACACCCAAAGCGATAGGATGGCAAACACATACACCTGTAAGTCTATAATGATACACACCCAAAGAGATAGGATGGCAAACATATATACCTGTCAGTTTGTAGTGCCATGCCACGATGGCAACTAAATTTTCTTGAAAACTTGCAAGAAAGGTACTATAGGTATTGCCTGTACCTTTATTATTTCATTATATTACTAATGGCTAACACAGTACAACCCCTTACTACTAAGTATATAAAGAACTGAATGGGATTTAAATAAAAGATGGCCATACATGTACATAGAGGCAAATGTCTCAAAAAGTGAAGACCATGAACATCTCTAATGTGTGACTGCTTGTACCCTAAATGTAAAGAAGGTAAATCTTAATGCTGAATTCTAGATATTGTGCTCTTGTGCTAAACATGTGGGGAGTCCCTTTTCTGTCTCTGTTTGTTCCCATGCATGGGAAATTCATAAAAATGTATTTTGTGCGAACATTTGTCTGGTCTTCAATAAATTAAAATGCTTATCGACAGCTGGGCACTATCAGTGCCTGACCTCTCTGATGTCCTGTCTGTATGACGCAACCACGTCCATGTTCCACAGCCTTCCCAAAACAAAGTCTAAATGTAAAATGATTTGTTTTGTTGGACTAAATAATCCTTGGATTAGACAACCTTACAACCCCTTTTAGGAGACATTTTACATAGATTCCCATTTTTAAACCCAGTCCATTTCAAACGAATGGAGGATTTGATAAGGGATTATTAGACAGAGGGTGGAATGGAGGATTTGATAAGGGATTATTAGATAGAGGGTAGAATGGAGGATTTGATAAGGGATTATTAGACAGAGGGTGGAATGGAGGATTTGTGAAGGGATAATTAGATAGAGGGTAGAATGGAGGATTGGATAAGGGATTATTAGATAGAGGGTAGAATGGTGGATTGGATAAGGGATTATTAGACAGAGGGTAGAATGGTGGATTGGATAAGGGATAATTAGATAGAGGGTAGAATGGAGGATTGGATAAGGGATTATTAGATAGAGGGTAGAATGGAGGATTGGATAAGGGATTTAAAATGTCCTTCATATCACCAATAGTAAAATAGTCTTTCCATGGTTATATTTGTATATAATGTTATTCATATCACCAACAGTAACATAATCTTTCCAGGGTTATATTTGTATATAAATGTCATTCATATCCCCAATAGTAACATAGTCTTCCAGGGTTTATATTCGTATATAAATGTCATTCATATCACCAATAGTAAAATAGTCTTTCCAGGGTTTATATTTGTATATAAATGTCATCATATCACCAATAGTAACATAGTTTCCAGGGTAAATAGTCTTTCCAGGGTTATATTTGTATATAAATGTCATTCATATCACCAATAGTAACATAGTCTTTCCAGGTTGTGTAGTATATTTATATATAAATGTGATTCATATCACCAATAGTAACACAGTCTTTCCATGGTTTATATTTGTATATAAATGTGATTCATATCACCAATAGTAACACAGTTTTCATGGTTTATATTTGTATTAAATGTCATTCATATCACCAATAGTAACACAGTCTTTCCAGGGTTTATATTGTATATAAATGTCATTCATGTCCAATAGTAAAATAGTCTTTCCAGGGTTTATATTTAATAAATGCGTTCATATCACCAGAGTAACATAGTCTTTCCAGGGTTTATATTTGTATATAAATGTGATTCATATCACCAATAGTAACATAATCTTTCCAGGGTTTATATTTGTATATAAATGTCATTCATATCACCAATAGTACACAGTCTTTCCAGGGTTTAATTTGTAAAAAGTCATTCATATCACCAATAGTAACATGGTCTTTCCAGGGTTTATACTTGTATATAAATGTAATTATATCACCGATAGTAACATAGTCTTTCAGGGTTATATTATGTATATAAATGTCATTCATATCACCGATAGTAACACAGTCTTTCCAGGGTTTATATTTGTATATAAAGTAATTCATATCACCGATAGTACAACAGTCTTTCCAGGGTTTATATTTGTATATAAATGTCATTCATATCACCGATAGTAACATAGTCTTTCCAGGTTTTATATTGTTATATAAATGTGATTCATATCACCGATAGTAACATAGTCTTTCCAGGTTTATATTTGTATATAAATGTGATTCATATCACCAATAGAACACAGTCTTTCCATGGTTTATATTTGTATATAAAGCCATTCATATCACCAATAGTAACACTGTCTTTCCAGGGTTTATATTTGTATAAAGCCATTCATATCACAATAGTAACATAGTCTTTCCCAGGGTTTTATTTGTAGATAAATGTCATTCATATCACCAAGAGTACATAATCTTTCCAGGGTTTATATTTGTATATAAAGTCATTCATATCACCAATAGTAAATAGTCTTTCCATGGTTTATATTTGTATATAAATGTCAATTATATCACCAACAGTAACATAATCTCTTCCAGGGTTTATATTTGTAATAAAGTCATTCATATCCCCAATAGTAACATAGTCTTTCCCGGGTTTATATTTGTATATAAATGTCATTCATATCACCAATAGTAAAATAGTCTTTCAGGGTTTATATTTGTATATAAATGTCATTCATATCACCAATAGTAACATAGTCTTTCCAGGGTAAATAGTCTTTCCAGGGTTTATATTTGTATATAAATGTCATTCATATCACCAATAGTAACATAGTCTTTCCAGGGTTTATTTATATATAAATGTGATTCATATCACCAATAGTAACACAGTCTTTCCATGGTTTATATTTGTATATAAATGTGATTCATATCACCAATAGTAACACAGTCTTTCCAGGGTTTATATTTATATATAAATGTCATTCATATCACCAATAGTAACACAGTCTTTCCATGGTTTATATTTGTATATAAATGTCATTCATATCACCAATAGTAACACAGTCTTTCCAGGGTTTATATTTGTATATAAATGTCATTCATGTCACCAATAGTAAAATAGTCTTTCCAGGGTTTATATTTGTATATAAATGTCATTCATATCACCAAGAGTAACATAGTCTTTCCAGGGTTTATATTTGTATATAAATGTGATTCATATCACCAATAGTAACATAATCTTCCAGGGTTTATTGTATTAAATGTCATTCAATCACCAATAGTAACATAGTTTTTCAGGGTTTATATTTGAAACCTTCCAGGAGCAAATTGTAATGTGTTATAGACCTTAAGGGAAAAGTCTGTTTCCCTCTGTTATAGAAGTGTTGCTCTGTGTGTGCAGCTCTCTAAGATGTGAAGCCATATATTACAATGTTGTTGGTCACTGAAGTGGACTCTGTGTCTGTGTTGTTGAAGTCGGGCAGCACACAGAGCCCAGGCCCTTTATCTGAGTTGCTGAATTTGGGAATCACACGCTGCAAGTGACATGCTTTTTATTGGTCAAATTGGACTTCACAGGCGTTGGTCCTTCAGGAGGCGTCGCGTTATGTGGATGTATTCAGGGGTGTGGCTGTGAAGTGAGCGAATACATACATACATACATATATACATACATTCAAGATTCTACTTTATATAGTAGCTATTTATATATATTTCTTCAATTGGTTAGCTGCTCTACTGATATGCTCTGATCATATCCACACCCAGTCTAAAGCCTTGTACACACATCCGATAGGATGCCTGGCCTGACTCCAGACCATGTGGACACCAACAGACAAACAGGCCTGAAAGGACAATAGTGCATGTCTGTCTTGCACTCTGGGGCTGTGCATCTAGCATTCGATCGGATGTGTGTAACTTCTCCTGAAGTTATCCATAGCCAGAATCGTAAGTATGCTAGCTGACAATGAATTCTGGGAGGTTTGGTAGCTGCAGTGTGAGTATTCAAGCTTTTTTCTATTGCTGATGTAAATCAAGGATCATTCATTCTATTATTCTAGAGATGCTTAATTGCCTTCTTTACCATCATCTCTCATTATGTGCCAATGATACACAATTAGACACACTTTAATGGTCCAATCACAGATCATCGTAATTAGCATCTGTCCTGTGTAAAAACAAACCAAACCCTAACAGTAATCCAGTATCATCATGTACAGCCCAAGTAGGCTGGAGACGTCCATTGCTACTGACTGCTGCTATCTACAGTATATAGGACATTGTATGAGGAATTAAAATGAAAGGAATTTACATTAATGTGGGATTAGAAAAAAAAACGACATTCTCCTTAATGGGGGAATATATTAAATGTAACACGTTAGATGAATGATTTAATTCCAGATAATGGCTGTTACATATGGAGTCTCTGTTGCCATATGCAAGATGGGATTTGTAAACTGCTGAATTAACATTCATTTAAAGGGCATGGTATGCGATAGGGCATGCTCCCCCAGCCCCAACCGCATTAATATTATTGTTAGAAAGTTCCCTGATCCTTACTTACCTTCCCTCTTTCCTATGCCGCACTGTCCCGGCCCTCTGCTTGCATGGAATTGCAAGCAGGGGGGGGGACCGGCAGCCGCGTCCGTGATTGGCTGAGAGGCAGCCAATCATGGTTGCGACTGCGGGAGTTCTGAACAGCGGGGAGAGGAGGGAGGAGTAGTTAAGATTGGGGGACTTTTTTTGCAATATATTAATGTGTGTTTGGGCTGGGGGAGCATGCCCTACCACATACCCAAAGGTTTTAACGTTAGGGGGAGAGAGAGAAAAATGCAAGGGTGCATGTTTCAAACCTTGACGAGGTGAGGCAGACTCAGGCACAGCATGAGTCACACACATACACATACACAGCAGTTTCCTGGACTTGGAGGGGCACAGTAGGGGAACCATTTTGAGCAGAAATGTAAGGTAAGGCTTGTTTTAAACTTCTTAATGGGGCCAGTAAGGGGTTAATTTTAGTTTGGGGTGGACATGCCCTTTAAGCAAATCTTTATGATAAAATACTTAATGGAGATTCAGTAAAAGTTCTTATTGTAAAAATGGTGCTAATTTCGCCCCAACCAATCAGATATTATTAACAAACGCTAAACCTGATTGGTTGGGGCAAAATTAGCACCATTTTAATAATAAGAACTTTTATTGATAACCCTATCTCCTGATTTATAAGCCAGAGGTTGCTGAGTTAAATTACTTGCCCTTCTAAATCTTTTATTTAGAAAAATAAAGTATTGTAAAGTTTTACTTATTCCCAGTAGAAAAAGCTCCTGGTGTCTGCCCCTTTTCATATTTTTGGCCAGAGCATGCTCAGTGGGCTTCATTCAGGGTAAGAGAGATGTTTGGACAGTTTACTTTTATGAAAAATGTTCACATCTTTTTAAAGGCATGCCCAGCCTAAAACAGCTGAGTTAATGTTTGTACACACAATCGTTGCGGGCTGGCCGGGCAACGACTCCCGACCGAATGGACCTTTCGAACAATAAAGTGCCATACACGGGCCGAAGGGGTCAGAACAGTATTTGTGTGAGAAATCATGTTACAAGTGA
Source organism: Hymenochirus boettgeri (assembly GCA_019447015.1). Taxonomy (NCBI): domain Eukaryota; kingdom Metazoa; phylum Chordata; class Amphibia; order Anura; family Pipidae; genus Hymenochirus; species Hymenochirus boettgeri. Next base: position 34,696,486 of record CM033469.1, read on the forward strand.
TACATTATCAGTACATTATAATATACATCAGTAGCAGTTATATAAATGCAACAGTGTAGATGCAACAAGAGTGTGGCCAATCCCACTCCTATGTATAAATGCAATTTATCACTGAAATTTGAACACCATGAACAATAATAGTGAAGGTGCATCATCACTTTTTCTTTAAGTAGAGAACCCAACCATCCTGATACTCTCCCTTCACCTCCATTTATCATTAAATGAGCTCAGAGAGCTATGCCCATGCTCAGATGAGGAATCCCCAGGGAGATACTTGTCATTGGCCATGCATTATCTTTAGCCATGACTGACAGGTCTTTACAGAACTGCCATGAGATACACGCAGGGGCAGTAAACTCCTTAAAGAAACACTTGAGAGGAGTGTGGTATTATTGTTTCAGGGTTTGGAGGTGGTGCTCTACCTGGAGAAGCAATTTCTTTTAAAGATTGCCATGCTACTTAAACAGTTATATCCCATTGGAATGCTACATGTTGATGGCCATCCAAAACAACATACACTAATAACCTGGGTCACTATACTCACTTATAAACTATACATTTTCTGAAACTCATTTGGAGAGTAAATGATGGTACTCGCATATTTATCTGTGCTTGCTTTGTCATTAATTATTATGTTTAGTGAGTGCTCCTAATTCCCCCACCCTCCCTTACTCACTGCCTTCTTGTAGTGTCTGCGACACTTATAAGTCTGCACAGCCCACCATGGGCACTGCTGCTCTTACATACACCCCCTCCCTCACTTTGTTCTTATCTCTGCTGATTATCCTAAATGTTGCAGAATGTGTGCTGGTAGGCAAGCAAAGAGGTCAGGAATGGGTCACATATAAATTTCTGCTTCTGGAGTGACAGTTCTTTCCTTGTAAAGCTGTGAATTGAATGATGATTTTTTTAGACTCAAGCTCAGATTTAAAATCTGCAAAACTTTTGGATCAGTGGGATCCTGCCGTATCTAAAGGTACGCTTTTTGAAAATTCAATTTTTTAGAGTAAGATAATTATTATTTATCATCTTCTCTTTTTTCCCCATGATCTACACAAGAATTAACTATTTTGCAATTAGTCTTTGTATGTTTTCCTTATTAACTACAACTACACTTGTACCAGCAAATCATTTCTGTTACTCTGTAATCATCTTCTTAGTTTGGTTTATTAGTGAAAAATCAGCTTTACTTATTGAGAAATTTCCTTTTTTATTATAGTGCTAAGGCACTGCAACAGCAATCAATAAAATGGGCCAGTTCTGATAAGGGGTTTTAGGGAACCCCATGTACGATGTCTATCAAACCGAATATACACATGGGTTAGTTTGTTTTTGGTGGTGATTAGATTCAATTAAAGCCTTTTCAATTATGGCTTTAAAGCCATGCAAAGGTTGCGACTTACCGCTCACATTCACACAATGCAAAACAACGCAAAGTAGTTACTACACCACAGGAACAAGTGCAGGTCAGTTGTGATAGGGAAATTTATTGCATCTACCCTGAACTGTTTGAAATATTAACTGTACCACAGGTGTAACAATGTGGCATTAAAAAGGGGGAAAGGTTGAAAGACGTCCCTCAACCACAGGCACCCGTAGGTACGTCCATAAAGTATACAGTCTCTGTTGTCTTTCCAAGTATGGGTGCTTACTCCTCAAAATCCAACCCTTGGGGCATAAGATACATCAGAAGAAAACAACATAGAGGGCGCACTCCAAACAATAGTATATTTATTAGTGACCACACATCATCACAATTTTTTGGGGGGAATCAACCTGAGGAGGGGGGCACGTTAATTCCCCCGAAACGTTGTGATATGATGTGTGGTCACTAATAAATATACTATTGTTGGAGTGCGACCCTCTATGTTGTTTCTTCTGCCTATTGTGGTTATTCCGGGCTGGTCTAGAATATGCAAAGCAGCTTTGAATTATACAGAACATGCAAAAATGTAATGTCAATACATAACTAAGCTGTACAATAAACTCACTAGGTGCTATAGGTTGTCTTAGAGGAGATAAGAAGTTCCATATCCAGGTAAAGAGTAAGAGCTGTAAATCTGAAGAACCATCTTGTGGAAGATGAATTGGAAAGTTTTTGTGTCTGGATGCCATTTTAGAATCAAAAAAATTCCCCATTACTATTGATACATAAGGTTCCAAGTTTATCCAGGTATTCCAATCATTGCCAATTGGAGCCAGGAGGAAGTTTGACACATTTTTGTGCTTTCACAGACGTTTCTACTTTTCGTCATAGGCAGCAATCATGAGTTGGGAAGAAGGGTTGGAACAGATTACAATATGTCCTCATTCTATTGTAATTACTGTAAGGCCATTTAAACATCACGGTTTCTTTAAATTGTATAATAGCAGATGGGGAACAATAACTTGAGGGTTATCTCTAGTTGCCTTTAATTGTGAAAATGTTTTCTGGTACACAACACATATTAAAAAATTCTTACCTAAATGGCATGACCAAGCAGGCAACCAGGAGATCCGCCATGGCCAATGACATGATAAACATGTAAGTCACTGTTCTCAGCCTCTTTTCAACTGCCGGGCAGTATAAAACCACAGTATGCCCAAGAAAGTGACCAAACAATAACAGTCAATGAAAACCAACAATCATTTGCTGAGGAGCAATTTCCGCCGACGTTCTGTTTCCTTCTCTCCTTAGGAAAGTTGCCGCATATGAAAAATTAGAGAGAGAGAAGAAGCATTTTTATCTGCCGACATGTTGTCTGTTGACCTGCAAAAAACCCCAACATGTTACCATTCATAGAAGATTCTAACAAAACGCATAGACTTGACCTTTAAAGGGCATCTAACAGATTTTTTTTTTAATTTCCCATTACTGGCAATTTTTTCCCCATTACCCCCCAACCAGGTGTGGAATTGCAGGCCCCTGGCCACTGCAGTTTAAAAACACCTGACGCGGATGCTCCAGGAAGGGGATTGGGGCCCTCTTCCCTCCTGGGCCCCCCTCTGCCGTTGTGGGCCCTATAATTATGCCACTGTTCCCAACTATCACTGGACCATTTATTATTGATCTGTCCCCTATTCTTTATATATCAAGTACTTATTATCATAAACTCTTCTGCAGTGTGCAGTATTGCTGTTACTGGAATGGTAACAATTGGTATGTGTGAATGCATGGTTAGAAATTCCTTCTCCCAGTGCTCATTGCAATTACTGGCATGCTTGACTTCATAGAAAGTCATATGGTTAAAAGGCAAAAAAGGTTAGAGAGGTTTAGGTGTTGGTTAAGTGCAAACAGTGTATTTATTCCTCCATAAAGGTGCCCATACAATACAGCTTACCTTAAAAAGCCAATTCAGTGACATTTAATCAATTTCCTAGGAACCGCATTTCCAGGTCTTCCGCATTTTTGCGGCTGACACACTATCCTGTGTTCCCACTTTTACCATTCATTCGGTAAAGAGTTGGATACTGAGCCTAGACAAAACAAGTACTGAACTAAAGGAATGCAGAAACTCACACTATTCAGAATAAGTGCTACTTATATGTACTTATTTACAGATTTTGAGGAGTAATTAAGAGATTAGTGTTTTTTTTAGTATTGTTGCCCTTTAATATCATAATAGCTGCAATAAATAAATAGTTGGCATAACACACTACAGCAATGGTCATTGGACATTTAACACCATGTGGAAAAACCCAGTGAGCTCCCACAAAATATCTCTGTGTCTTATAATGCATTCAGTTTCAGGATGGATTGGATTAGGGATTAATTGATAGAGTTTAGAATGGTGGATTGCATAAGGGATTATTAAACAGAGGGTAGAATGGTGGATTGGATAAGGGATTATTAGACACAGGTGTAGAATGGTGGATTGGATAAGGGATTATTAGACACAGGGTGGAACGTTAGATTGGATAAGGGATTATTAGACAGAGGGTAGAATGGTGGATTGGATAAAGGATTATTAGATAGAGGGTAGAATGGTGGACTGGATAAGGGATTATTAGATAGAGGGTAGAATGGTGGATTGGATAAGGGATTATTAGATAAAGGGTAGAATGGTGGATTGGATTAGGGATTATTAAACAGAGGGTAGAATGGTGGATTGGATAAGGATTATTAAACAGAGGGTAGAATGGTGCATTGGATAAGGGATTATTAGACACAGGGTGGAATGGTGGATTGGATAAGGGATTATTAGACATAGGGTGGAATGGTGGATTGGATAAAGGATTATTAGACAGAGGGTAGAATGGTGGATGGATTAGGGATATTAGACAGAGGTTAGAATGGGGATGGATAAGGGATTATTAGATAGAGGGTAGAGTGGTGGATTGGATAAGGATATTAGACAGAGGGTAGAATGGTGGGTTGGATAAGGGATATTAGAAAGAGTAGTTATAGAATGGTGCAATGGATAAGGGATTATTAGACAGAGGGTAGAATGATGGATTGGATAAGAGATTATTAGACAGAGGGTAGAATGGTGGATTGGATAAGGGATTATTAGATGGAGGGTAGAAAGGTAGATTGGATAAGGGATTATTAGACAGAGGGTAGAATGGTGGATTGGATAAGGGATTATTAGACAGAGGTAGAATGGTGGATTGGATAAGGGATTATTAGATAGAGGGTAGAATGGTGGATTGGATAAGTGAGTTTTTGACAGAGGGTAGAATGATGGATTGGATAAGGGATTATTAGATGGAGGGTAGAATGGTGGATTGGATAAGGGATTATTAGACAGAGGTTAGAATGGTGGATTGGATAAGGGATTATTAGATAGAGGCTAGAATGGTGGATTGGATAATTGAGTTTTTGACAGAGGGTAGAATGATGGATTGGATAAGGATTATTAGATGGAGGGTAGAATGGTGGATTGGATAAGGGATTATTAGACAGAGGTTTGAATGGTGGATTGGATAAGGGATTATTAGATAGAGGGTAGAATGATGGATTGGATAAGGGATTATTAGATGGGGGGTATAATGGTTGATTGGATAAGGAATTATTATGATTAGAGGGTAGAATGGTGGATTGGATAAGGGATTCTTATTAGATAGGAGGTAGAATGGTGGATTGGATAAGGGATTATTAGATAGAGGGTAGGAATGTGTGGATTGGATAAGGGAGTTATTAGATAGAGGTAGAATGTGGATTGGATAAGGGATTATTAGACAGAGGGTAGAATGGTGGATTGGATAAGGGATTATTAGACAGAGGTTAGAATGGTGGATTGGATAGGGATTATTAGACAGAGGTAGTAGAATGTAGAGTGGATTGGATAAGGGATTATTAGTAGATGGTAGAATGGTGATTGGATAGGGATTTAGATAGAGGGTAGATGGGGATGATAAGGGTTATTAGTAGCGGGTAGAATGGTGGATTGGATAAGGGATTATTAGACGAGGTTAGAAGGTGGATTGGATAAGGGATTATTAGACAGAGGGTAGAATGGTGGATTGGATAAGGGATTATTAGATAGAGGTTAGAATGGTGGATTGGATAAGGGATTATTAGACAGGGTAGAATGGTGGATTGGATAAGGGATTATTAGACAGAGGGTAGAATGGTGGATTGGATAGGGATATATAGACAGAGGTTAGAATGGTGGATTTGATAAGGGATTCTTAGACAGATGGGGTAGAATGGTGGATTGGATAAGGGATTATTAGACAGAGGTTAGAATGGTGGATTGGATAAGGGATTATTAGATAGAGGGTAGAATGGTGGATTGGATAAGGGATTATTAGATAGAGGGTATGTGGTGGATTGGATAAGGGATTATTAGATAGAGGGTAGAATGGTGGATTGGATAAGGGATTATTGACAGAGGGTAGAATGGTGGATGGATAAGGGATTATTAGAAGAGGGTAGAATGGTGGATTGGATAAGGGTATTAGACAGAGGTAGAATTGTGGATTGGATAAGGATTATTAGATAAGAGGGTAGAATGGTGGATTGGATAAGGGATTATTAGATAGAGGTAGAAGTGGTGGATTGGATAAGGATATGATAGAGGTAAGTGGAATGGTGGATGGATAAGGGATTATTAGACAGAGGGTAGAGTGGTGGATGGTGAAAGGATTATTAGACAGAGGGTAGAATGGTGGATTGGATAAGGATTATTAGACAGAGGGTAGAATGGTGGATTGGATAAGGGATTATTAGATAGAGGATAGAATGGTGGATTGGATAGGATTATTAGACAGAGGGTAAAGTGGTGGATTGGATAAAGGATTATTAGACAGAGGGTAGAATGGTGGATTGGATAAGGGATTATTAGACAGAGGGTAGTAGAATGGTGGATTGGATAAGGGATTATTAGACAGAGGGTAGAATGGTGGATTGGATAAGGGATTATTAGACAGAGGGTAGAATGGTGGATTGGATAAGGGATTATTAGACAGAGGGTAGGTGGTGGATTGGATAAAGGATTATTAGACAGAGGAGTGGAATGGTGGATTGGATATAGGAATTATTAGATAGAGGGTAGAGTGGTGGATTGGATAAGGGATTATTAGACAGAGGGTAGAATGGTGGATGATAAGGGATTATTAGACAGAGGGTAGAGTGGTGGATTGGATAAAGGATTATTAGATAGAGGGTAGTAATGGTGGATTGGATAAGGGATTATTAGATAGAGGGTAGAGTGGTGGATTGGATAAGGGATTATTAGATAGAGGGTAGAATGGTGGATTGGATAAGGGATTATTAGATAGAGGGTAGAATGGTGGATTGGATAGGGATTATTAGATCAGAGGTAGAGTGGTGGATTGGATAAGGGATTATTAGACAGAGGGTAGAATGGTGGATTGGATAAGGGATTATTAGACAGAGGGTAGATGGTGGATGGATGGATAGGATTATTGATAGTATTAGCAGGGGTTAGTTAGAATGGTGGAGGGATAAGGATTATTAGATAGAGGGTAGAATGGTGGATTGGATAAGGGTATTAGATAGAGGGTAGATAATGGTGGATTGGATAAGGATTATTAGATAGAAGGTAGATGTGAGGATAGGGATATTAGATAGAGGGTAGAATGGTGGATGGATAAGGGATTATTAGATAGAGGTGTAGAATGGTGGATTGGATAAGGGTTATTAGACAGAGGGTAGATGGTGGATTGGATAAGGGATTATTAGAGAGGGTAGAGTGGTGGATTGGATAAGGGATTATTAGATAGAGGGTAGAATGGTGGATTGGATAAGGGATTATTAGCAAAGGTAGAATGGTGTGGATGGGATAAGGGATTTTAGATAGAGGTAGAATGGTGGATTGATAGGGATTTTAGATAGAGGGTAGAATGGTGAGTTGGATAAGGGATTATGATTAGAGGGTGGTAGAATGGTGGATTGGATAAGGGATTCATTAGAGAGGGAGGATTGAATGGTGGTTGGATAAGGGATTATTGACGAGTAGAGTGTGATGGTGGATGGATAAGGGTTATTAGATAGCGGGTAGATGGTGGATTGGATAGGGATTATTAGAAGAGGTAGAATGTGGATTGGATAAGGGATTATGATAGAGGGCTTAGAATGGTGGATTGGTAAGGGATTATTAGACAGAGGGTAGAATGGTGGCTTGGATAGGGATTATTAGACAGAGGGGTAGAATGGTGGATTGGATAAGGGATTTAGATGAGAGGGTAGAATGGTGGATTGGATAAGGGATTATTAGACAGAGGGTAGATAGAAGGTGGATTGGATAAGGGATTATTAGACAGAGGGTAGAATGGTGGATTGGATAAGGGATTATGAGTAGACGTAGAGGTAGAATTGTGGATGGATAAGGGAGTATTAGATAGAGGGTAGAATGGTGGATTGGATAAGGGATTATTAGACAGAGGTTAGAATGTGGTGGATTGGATAAGGGATTATTAGACAGAGGGTAGAATGGTGGATTGGATAAGGGATTTGACAGAGGGTAGAGTGGTGGATTGGATAAAGGATTATTAGAACAGGGTTAGAATGGTGGTGGATTGGATAAGGGATTATTAGAAGAGGGAGTAGAATGGTGGATTGATAAGGGATTATTAGACAGAGGGTAGAATGGTGGATTGGATAAGGGATTATTAGACAGAGGGTAGAATGGTGGATTGGATAAGGGATTATTAGACAAAGGGTAGAATGGTGGATTGGATAAGGGATTATTAGACAGAGGGTAGAATGGTGGATTGGATAAGGATTATTAGACAGAGGGTAGAATGGTGGATGTGATAAGGGATTATTAGACAGAAGAGGTGGTAGAATGGTGGATTGGATAAGGGATTATTAGACAGAGGTATGAGTGGTGGATTGAGAAAGGGATTATTAGACAGAGGGTATGAATGGTGGATTGGATAAGGGATTATTAATAGAGGGTAGAATGGGGATTGGATAAGGGATTATTAGACAGAGGTTAGAATGGTGGATTGGATAAGGGATTATTAGCAGAGGGTAGAATGGTGGATTGGATAAGGGTTATTAGATAGAGGTTAGAATGGTGGATTGGATAGGATGATTATTAGACAGAGGGGTAGAATGGTGGATTGGATAAGGGATTATTGACAGAGGGTGAGTTTAGGGATTAGAATGGTTGGATTGGATAGGGATTATTAGACAGAGGGTAGAATGGTGGATTGATAAGGGGATTTAGACAGAGGGTATGAAGAGGTGGATTGGATAAGGGATTATAGACAGAGGTTAGAATGGTGGATTGGATAGGATATTTAGATAGAGGGTAATGGTGGATTGGATAAGGGATATTAGAGAGGGTAGAGTGGTGGATTGGATAAGGGATGATTAGATAGAGGGTAGAATGGTGGATTGGATAAGGGATTATTAGAAGGGGATAATGTTATGGATGGATAGAATGTAGGTTGGGGATTGAAGGGAGTATTAGATAGAGGAGTAGAATGGTGGATTGGATAAGGATTATTAGACAGAGGGTAGATGTGGTGGATGGATAGGTTAAGACAGAGTGGTAGATGGTGGATTGGATAAGGGATTATTAGACAGAGGTAGTAGAATGGTGGATGGATAAGGGATTATTAGACAGAGGGTAGATGAATGTTAGAATGGTGGATGGATAAGGGATTATTAGATAGGGGTTAGATGGTGGATTGGTAAGGGATTATTAGATAGAGGGTAGAGGTGGATGTTGATAAAGGGATTATTAGACAGAGGGTGAATAGTGTGATTGGATAAGTATTATTATAGATGAGAGTGAAGATGCGGATTGTTAGAAGAGGTAATGGGATGGATAAGGGATTATTAGAAGAGGGGTTTTAGGAACTGCGGTGGATGGATAGGGATTATTAGACAGAGGGTAGCGTTGTTTCATATCACCAAGAGTAACATAGTCTTTCCAGGGTTTATATTTGTATATAAATGTGATTCATATCACCAATAGTAACATAATCTTTCCAGGGTTTATATTTGTATATAAATGTCATTCATATCACCAACGTACGAAACCAATGGCCAAAATAAAACCCCAACAACGTGGCTAAACAGTACTGGCAGCTACCCTTTTAAAAAACCGAGGTGTAGTGTATGTAACATGTGGCCCCCACTAAAACTATCACAATTCCTATACAAAGGAAGATTATATATCAAGATTTTTGCAAATTGTTGTACATCTGGTGTAGTGTATTTGGCCACATGTAAGTGTGGGCCTTCAATACATAGGAAAGACGATCAGACGGCACACAAGCGAATATCAGAGCACATATATGCCTTCAATAGAGAGGACAAATCCTCTGCAACATCGACACAGCTTTGGAGGCCCATGATGAACCATTTATGTTTAGCTTTTAGATTATAGATAAAGTCACATTGAAACTAGAGGTGGGGACAAAACAGGGCCTGTTAGACTAGAGGCTCAATGATGTTTTTGTTACATACAGTGCACCCGATGGGTTAAACAGAGAATGGGAATTAAACTGTTTTTTGGATACATGATTTGCTCTCAGCACCCTAAATTTATTGGTTGAATAATATAGTACTATTATATTTAATAGGTGGTGATATCCAGTTTACGTATTTAATATTCTTATCTATATACTCACGTTGTATATCTACAGGCTATATATTTATTGAACGTTTATGATTTATTGGACGTCATCTATTGAATTATTTATATATGAATTATTTATATATTAATTATTCCACTATTTAACATTTTTTAGTATCATGGATGAATCCCTATTTTTTAACATGTAGCCAAAATGTAATATGTAATAACGATGGTCCTTAACTGCTTTCCGGTTTAATAATGAATATTTATAGTAACATTGTATATCTCCGTTTGAAAATACTGTGCTCCTATAACCTAGTACATCTAGATACTGGATGAACACGTATCATGTATCTATCTGCGGACTAGTCTCCATATATTGGAGTAGTTGTTTTTAATGTATGTTCTTTTGTTTTGATGACTTCAGTTATTTGATATACTTACCCTTTAAATGGGCGGTGTACAGTCATGTACCTATTTATACCGTGTGTGTTTAGAGAATACACCTGCCTCTGATGAAGTGGGACACCGCCCACAAAACGAGGTCAGGCAGGTGGTGTAGCACCATGTCTCCTTGCTTTTAAAGATAGGAATAAATATTGATTCAGAATTTCACTACACCTCCGTGAGTAGCGCTGCGACTCATTGTTCTACCTGTCTGTAAAAGACTGCACATGAGTGCCTGTCTGTAAGAGTGCACTGAGTGCCTTTCTGTAAGAGTGCACATGAGTCCTGTCTGTAAGAGAGTGCACTGATGCCTTTCTGTAAAGTCGCATGAGTGCCCTGTCTGTAAGAGTGCACATGAGTGCCTGTCTGTAAGAGTGCATGAGTGCCTTCTGTAGAGGTGCACATGATGCCTTTCTGTAAGAGTGCACAGATTGCCTGTCTGTAAGTGTGCCATGAGTGCCTGTCTGTAAGAGTGCACGAGTGCCTGTCTGTAAGAGTGCACATGAGTGCCTGTCGTAGGTGCACTGAGTGCCTTTCGTACATGAGTGCTGCATGATGCATGAGTGCCTGTCTGTAAGAGTGTCATGAGTGGCCTGTCTAGTGAATGAGTGCCTTCTGTAAGAGTGCACATGAGTGCCTTCTGTAAGTGTGCACATGAGTGCCTGTCTGTAAGAGTGCACGAGTGCCTGTCCGTAAGAGTTGCACATGAGTGCCTGTCTGTAAGAGAGTGCAATGAGTGCCTCTGTAAGAGTGCGCATGAGTGCCTGTCTGTAAGAGTGCACATGAGTGCCTGTCTGTAAGAGTGCACATGAGTGCCTGTCTGTAAGAGTGCACATGAGTGCCTGTCTGTAAAGTGACAGTGCCTGTCTTAAGAGGCACATGAGTGCCTGTCTGTAGAGAGGCACATGAGTGCCTGTCTGTAAGAGAGGCACTGGTGCTTCTGTAAGAGTGCGCATGAGTGCCTGTCTGTAAGAGAGTGCACATGAGTGCTGTCTGTAAGAGAGTGCACATGAGTGCCTTTGTAAGAGTGCACATGAGTGCCTTCTTAGAGTTGGGGCTGTTGTAGCTCATGAGGCCTGTAAGAGGTGCACATGTGCTGTCTGTAAGTGACTGAGTGCCTGTCTGTAAGCGTGCACATGAGTGCCGTCTGTAGAAGTCACATGAGTGCCTGTCTGGAAGAGTCCACATGAGTGCCTGTCTGTAAGAGAGTGCACATGAGTGCCTGTCTGTAAGAGTGACATGAGTGCCTGTCTGTAAAGTGACATGAGTGCCTTCTGTAGAGTGCACATGAGTGCCTGTCTGTAAGAGTGCACATGAGTGCTGTCTGTAAAGTGCACATAGTGCCTGTGTAAAAGAGTACAAGGTTTGCAAATGTAACATTGGTGAAGCATGTTGGTCCAAATGAAGAGCAATTTATTGCCCAAACATGAGAAGTTCAGTATAAACACATTAAAGTGGAACCATGGCATCCAAACAAGTTAAAGGGCAACTCCACTGTGAGTTTATAATCTTACGAACAAGGACCCTTGTATATATCAAAGCATCACTTTATTTCAGTGTTTCAATGTTGTTAAAAGCATTTTTATACGAAAAAAAAGTTTTGTATAATATACTAGCAGTTTGTACCCGGCATTGCCCGTGTACACAGGGTATAGTATTGTGTGCAGCTGGTACGTCATGTATTTAATAGTTTATGAGTTGAGGAGGTGACATTGCTGAGGGACGTACAGCCACATATGTTATAGCAAAACGTTATATACACGTTATCAGTTTTTCCACCTGGAGTGTAAATAACAATGTTGTGGTGAACTGATACATGGAATTTGCCGTTGGGAAAATGTGTTGATTGCAACTGAATATCTCAACACTTAGTGACTGACAGGCGTCAGTGTCTCTGATCATCTGACGTGTGGCTCTTTGTCTGTGTTGTTAAAGTCGGGCTTCATTCTGTTGCTCTGTCTGAGCTCTGTGTGTTTTTATTAAGCGTGCTCTATTTTTGCACATTAGTTGCAGTATGTCACTTTGTTTGCACTTTAACACTTATCCTTGCACAAGGATCACTTTATATTGACTATTAGATCCAATCAATAAAGTTTCTGGTCTGAATTGAAAGTGCCATGATGTCTTTGTTCTTTTAGTTGTAACTATTGTGAAGTGTGGTGACATTGGGCAGTGTGTTTCGGTGCTTAAGTCCACGTAATGCAGGTAATTCCATGTAGTCCATACCCCCACCTTCCTGTTTGTGGATGGCGCATGTCTGCGATGTTGCGGTGGGTGGAAGCATGGCATTCTAGGGTGTGGACTGTTGGGGGCGTGTCTGTGATGTTGGGGTGCTCAGGAGGCTTGCACGTGACATTTGGTGGTCTCAATATTTGGGGCGTGGGTATGATGTTTTGGGGCATGGGTGTCAAGTTTGGGTGTTTGGAAGTGTGCCTGGGATGTTTGGGGGCATGTACAGATGTTTGTGGATGTGGGCATGATTTTGGGATGTTCCTGCAATGTTTGGAGGCATGGCCATGATGTATAGGGGCGGATTGTCACATCACAGGGTCCATGTCACATCACAGGACCCACCCACCACAAGGCAGCAGCTCCATGCTTGCTATGCACCAGCAACCCCTTCCTATTTAGTCTTCCCCTGCGCAACACAAAAGGAGGAGGGATTGCTGAACGCAGAGTTTTATATCTCTGCAACAAGCTCCGCCTCCCAGACCCTCTAAGACTGCCGTGACTGGACTGCAAGAAAATTCTTTCTCTGCTCCTGACTGGAATCCGATTCCTTCTCCCTCCCCTCCCCCTGGAAACAATGTTGTGACCGGTCTGAAGCAGGTGGGAGGCGGTTTATTTTCATTAACCAGTACCAAGTGAGGTGTAAGTTGTGTGTTAGAATACAAGTTCAGTAGCTGAGCTGTGCTGATATCCCCCTGTGTGACAGTAATCTCTATCTGATACAGCAAAAACAGTGCACGTGCAGAGAGGGAAAGTCTATTAGTCATGGGGTCAAAAGGGGGCGGGTTATAACATGTTTATACTGCAGAAGGGAAGGGGCGGGGTTATGCTATACTGCAGTGAAGAGTGGAGGACACACCCCAAAACAGCAGATTATCCAGCTGATTGCAGAGGCTACAAGCAGATTTTTTTCACAAGAAAGGTATCCTTGGGGCTGGGGGACAGGGGAGTTTAGTTACAGAAGTTATTTAAAATAATAGAAACCCATTGTAAATAGTACGTCTGGCCAGTTCATTCTGGTTTGTACGATGACATCACCATGTAATTATGCTTGTGAAGGTTCTCATTCATCCAGGTCATGGTATATCTGTTGTATTCAATTAGATCAACTGGACTTGAAGTTTAGTTCTTGAAGACTTTTCGCTAGTCATCCGACTGGCTTTCTCAATTCAGAATGACTTGTACAAGAATCTGTGGCAATTATGTACCCTGGAAAATCCCAATTAGCATATCACAGCCAGGTGTTAAGGGTGTGATTGGATAGTGGCTAAGAGGTGTTATAGGAACGCCCAGAGTAAGGTGTCTGCCATGTACAATGCTGTTTTAACACCTTACTCTGCGTTCCTATAACACCTCTTAGCCACTATCCAATCACACCCTTACCACCTGGCTGTGATAGTAATTGGTTTTCCAGGGTACATAATTGCCACAGATTCTTGTACAATCATTCTGAATTGAGAAAGCCATTCGGATGACTAGCGAAACGTCTTCAAGACTACATTTCAAGTCCAGTTGATCTAATTGAATACAACAGATACACCATGTAATTAGCATAATTAGTCACAGACAGGATGTGTTATGCAAAACCACGATGACATCACTATGACATCACAAAAGATATAAAGCGCATCACAAAAACAAAAAAAACTATTTCTGTCTTTTAGAAGAGGTGAGTGGAAGCCGCCAAGACATCTCTGCACAATAAAAGAAAAACATTCCCCCGATGTGAAAAAAATCTCATTTACAGCATTAGTAAAACTTTTTTTTTTTTATATTTTACTTTACATGGTAAATAATGTTGTTTTAGAATTGTTTATATTCAGTGAATGTAAATCCTGTTTTTTCTTGATTTTCTCTCCAGGAGAAATCTAATCTGCACAAATGGGTTGGTGGCGACGATTCAAATAAAGTAAGATTCAATTTTATTTTTTACAATATAATTAACCCTAATCAACCAATAGATATATGTACAGTGATTAACACCTCCTTTTTTTGTCTTTTTAGCGGAGAAACCCCTTTCAGAACGTTATAAGGTAATTATGTTCATTATGGATTGTTATTTCTATAGTGACACTTGGAAAGGCAGCACGCACAATATCAATAAGTGCAATCCAAAAAAGGGAAACTAAGTACATCGATAAATAAGAATAATAAGGTGTTTTCTTTCTTTTGTATTAGTCTCCCAACATCCTGACTCTTCAAGAACAGCTTGGCAAGGGAGCACACGCTCAAGTGTTTAAGGTAGGTTACTTACTAAATAGGAAAGTATTAAAGGGCAACTCCAGCCAAGAAAAAGGGCCAATTTACTCAGATGCTGGGTAAATTTATGGAGTTAAAGTGGCTGACTGGTTCGCTGTCGGTTAGCGTGACTTTAACTCTATATTAGCGGCGGATGCGTGGGTTGTGCCAAAGGCACCCATGCATCCGATGCTCGCAATTCAATATCGTGTTTGCGCTAATAGCTGCCATTAAAATCCCGTTGTAAGTCCCTTTTCGGGATTTACCCACATTTGCAAACGTGATATTGAATCAAGATCGGGATATTTACTAATAGCGATAGCAGCTCTGGGTAAATGAGACACTATTTTTAGCACCATCATCTCCCAAAACCCCACTTGCGGTTTAATCTTACCTTTTCCCGATGCTTCCACACTAAGTTATAGGAACTTACCAACAGCCAATTCCTCGGCAGAAGTCCCACCTCCGCTGCTCTTGTTGCTAGCTGTTAACGAATGTGCTCAGAAGCAGAGTGTGCTCTCAACCGCTCATTCGGTAATGGCTGTCAGCCATTTGCCGTGATGTCACTGTCGCAACCATGACTGATCAGTCATTATCAGGAAAAAGAGGGGAAACTGCAATAGGAATTGGCTGTGGGGAATTGTAAGATAAAAATGGTCAGTTTTTTGTCTGGAGTTACCTTTAAAACTCATCCTTCTCATCCTTTTACAAAGATTGGACTTTACTTTCTGTATAGAGAACTGATGTGGTTAAATTGTCAGTTTAAATCTCTTTGTTTAATTTCTAGGGTCACCATAAGAAGAAGGGGCAAGTTGCGGTCAAAGTGGTGGAGCTCAAGGGGGTAAATATTTTTACAATCTAATAGTGAACTGTGTAAGCTAAAGGCAGAACAAACACAAGATGGCTTTGTGTAGATTATTGTTTGATTCCCAGTAACTCCAGTATAAAGACATGTCCCTATTCATTGTCTCTTTCTGTGCTCTCCATGGTTTTAAATGTGTCTGTTTCCCTCTATCAGAATGAGAAATGTGCCCGGGCAGAAGTGAAGATGCTAAGGGCTCTAAGCATCCCAACATCGTTGCCTACAGGGGGCATATTACAAGGCTCCATCTATTAACAACGACACCCCCGCTCTGGGTAAGTAGCTGTTTTGTTGCATTATCCAATGTGTGATGACTCTCCTGCCATAAATTAAACATCTTTTCTTGGCTGCAAACGATGGGATTATGTTTGCCAACAGACTAGCGGGGCGATGTAGTTATGAAAAGTGATCTTCTTACCGGACTGTGATCCCACGATGCTATAAAATCCATTGCAAAATTACTGCCCCGCGGGGATCCCGGTCAGGTGAGACCTGCGCTTTACGCTGCCATAGAAGTGGCATTAAGTTTCACGTAAAAACTTTGTGCAAATCTTATCTTAGTCTTTTCTACATAAGCTAAATTTGGAAATGGCACGCCAACGCAGATTGGGTTAAACCAGAACTAACCCAATAATACATTGGGTGCCTTAATTTGGCCAGATAGCGGTCATTATAACTCCGCCTCCTAAATACTGTATGGTGCATCTACTCTGGCTATTTACTGATAATACATTGTATGGAATTTTCCCTGCGCTCCCCTTGATTTATCCAATTTAACCCTTTCTGTTTCAGATTGCCATGGAATACTGCAGTGAGAAACATTGGATGATGTATGTCAGTATAGCGTCATTAGACAATCTCCAGCTTCTATATCCGATATAGTGCAGGGAAATATTAAAGGTAAAACTAGCAAACTCCTCTTGTTTGGAGCTTGTATTATAAATAGTTTCATTGCTTTTACAAATAGAAAATAATCCTTAGTATGACCGTGACTGTAAATGTACAGCCGCGGTCTTACATTTATGTCGAACGTTCGTTAATTAACAAACCTTCAGTCATAGTATTCATACGGTGGTAACTACGGCAATGGTATTCTATGGGGATAGGTAATCTACGGACACTTTATCGTAGATTTACAAATGATATTGGTAACTTACGATCGTCATAGTTATTTTTCAATAACGCCTTTATGAATATGGCCCTTAGTAGCTTAACCTCTCCATATTGACCCTATTGTCTGATGTCTGTAGGCACTGAAATATCTACATAAGAAGGGCATCGTTCACCGTGACATTAAACCGTCCAACATCATGGTGACGAGAAGG
The DNA here is from genome assembly GCA_019447015.1 of Hymenochirus boettgeri. NCBI lineage: Eukaryota > Metazoa > Chordata > Amphibia > Anura > Pipidae > Hymenochirus > Hymenochirus boettgeri. Next base: position 34,713,570 of record CM033469.1, read on the forward strand.
CAGGTGTGAAACTAAGTGAGTAACCCTCTGTGTTCTAAGGGCCACTAGTGCTCAAGCAACCATCGTATCTTAGACTTTAGATATCAGTGTAAAGAAAATAACTAATGGGGAGTCTGGGTATTTGTCATTTCAGTCGACCTTGGAATATCTACAAAATTAAACCCCAAACAGGCAGGTGTTCTGGGTGTGGCAGGAACCCTCTGTTCATGGCTCCGGAGGTGGTTGAAAACGGTCCTGCAGGATATGACTGGAAGGTAAGACTTGTCTATTATTACTATGTATGATTAACCCTAATTCTAGATTGTACTGGGAAACGAGTGCTAAAGTAATGTTATTTATTGGCAGTGCGACATATGGTCACTTGGAATGACGGCCCTGGCACTAGCAGAAGAAAGGCGGGTAAGTAAAATGTTTCCATTTCCTATATACGTGTTTACCAAGGTACGAATGGAGTTAAAGGAAGACATATGAAGGTAAATTAGTTGCTCTGTTCTATTTCATTTTTCCTTTCAGTATTAAAAGAAAAAGATCCACATTCGTACATTCAGACATCCAGCAATTGTAAGTGTCTCTCCATTGGACCCTTGTGGCTATTCCAGCCCTTACTCTTGGTAATCATGTTATCGCACTGTTGGACTGTATGAATTATACACATTCCCTTTAAGGGAAACCATGGATTTAAAGGTTATGCTCAGGCCATTCTGCTTTTTATTTGTCAGGTCGAGTACTTCCGCTCCTTTCTACTACAGTGCTTGGAAGAACCCAGATGAAAGGCCTAGTGCTGAGGAGCTGCTGAAACACCGATTTGTACAGTATGTGCCGGACGAACACATTGAACATCAGATCAGAAAATACTTCCAGTTCAAGCAAAATAGATTTAGTAGAGCAAGGTAAGGAAATCCATCACTGTACGAATACACCAACGCATGTAAAGTCAGGTACATGGAAATTCAGTTCTGAGAATGGGGATTAGACAAAGTGGATTTTGGTAACAAGCTGTGTGGTCACAGCTGGATATAGATAGGATTTACATTATGTAATTACATAAAGATCATATAGTAATCATTTTGAATATATATTAAAGTATACTGTATATATTTATACTCCTTTATAGCTGTCCTTGAGGGAGCCCAAGTCAAAGAGAGAGAAGAAAAAGAAGAAAAGAAAGACAAATGAAGACACTCTATATAAAACCTGCAGGATACATCCGTGTTGGGCAGAAGAAATGAAACATGAAAGTGTAGACCAGTATTATATTACCTGAGGACATATCATTGGTGGGAAGGGTGGTCTTCCCACAAGTGTTTCTCCAACCTAATGCCTAATGTGCCTTTCAGGGTTTTTCAGCCAATAGCAAAGCTGGACCCCTCTCTTAATGTGATGGGATGATAGTAAAAAATTTGGTAGGTAGTTTTAATTGGGTTGTTTAAAGGAGAAACAAAGCCTTGAGCTTCGTACACAACAGCAATCGTGGGGGCCCAACCCCGACACATAATGTGTGTAAATGGCCTTTTCAGCCAAGTATTGGTAAGTGTAAGGCGTTAGGTCGGGTATCAGTGATGATCCAACCCGGCTGATCATCAACAATGCCCTACCGACTGGCGTTTCGGCCGACCGAGTGCACATACATTTAGTGACAGCAAGTTGAACTGTCCTTCTGTGCACATCGAGCGCCACGGGTCAGGACTCTGTAAATCCACGTGTGTACAGCCTTTACTTTCCCTTTGGATGTACCAGGGTGAGGACATAAATCACTTGATTGTGACCCTGGAGCACACCAGGTACTTTGATACTTACCTCCTAGCTGCAGTGTCACTGTTTACGGGACCGCTTTGGCCCCACCCCCTCCACCTGGAAACTGGCCCGGCCATGGGGAGGGGGCAGGATCAGAGACAAGCAGCAGCATCTAATAGGTAAGTATCCAAACTACCTTCTGCCTTTTGTTCCCCTTTAAATGTAATAAAGTTGATCTAGGGATTTATCCGATTGCCATGAGGAGTCAGGAAGGAATTTTTTCCCCTTCTGGGGTTTTCGCCTTCCTCTGGATCAACTCTGGGATAGTGTAGGTTAGGGAAATAAAAATAAATAAAACATTTAAATAAAACATTGATGTGTGGATTTTATTTCAGATCTCCTTCTTATATTTTCCCTGCAAAATATTTCCCTTTGTTTTTATATATGTACAGTATATCTCTTTCAGGCAGGCAATCATGTATTGGCACTCCACCTCTCTCACAGACAGGTACTCAAGCTCTCAATTCACAGACGGATTGTAATGGGGTTTTTTTGGGGAGAGGGGGGTGACCACAATATCTGGTAGCATGCTCACAACATTTGGGGGCATGGTTGCGATGTTTGGGGGGCATGGTAGTTATCTTTGGGTGCATGCCTTGATGGTTGGGGTATAGTGTGACCGGATGTTTGGGGGTGTGGCCTTGATGGTTGGGTATGAGCGTGATTTTTGGGGGTGTGGCCGTGACAGCAATATCGGGGTGTGGTCACAATCCAGGAGGCTGTGCTTTGAATTTCTTAGCATGTAATAACTGCAAATAAATGCAAATGTGATTCATATCACCAATAGTAACACAGTCTTTCCATGGTTTATATTTTGGGAAGACGATCAGACCGGCACACAGCGAATATCAGAGCACCATATATGCCTTCATAGAGAGAGGACAATCCTCTCTGCAAACATCGCAACCGCTTTGGCGTGCCCAATGATGAACATTTATGTTATCCTTTTAGCTTCTATAAGATCACATTGAAACGTAGAGGTGGGGACAGAAGCAATGCCTGTATACTGAGGCTCACATGACTCGTTTTTGTTACTACCAGTGCACCCAATGGGTTAAATCAGAGAATGGGACTTAAACTGTTTTTTGTATACATATTTGCTCTCAGTCAACCCCTATAATTTGTTGGTTGAATCTATATAGAGTACATTATTTTAATAGTGGTGATATCCAGTTTACGTCTTATATCATATTCTATCTATTACTCACAGTTTATATCTACGGCTGATATTATTTATTGAACGTTATATTGTGGTGTGTTTGGGACCGTCATCTATTTAATTATTATATATGAATGTATTATATATTTAATTATTCCCACTATTTAACATTTTTTAGTATCATGGAATGTATACCCAATTTTGTAACATGTTAGCCCAAAATGTAATATGTATAAACGTTGTCCTTACCCTGCTTTCCGTTTAATCATGAATATTTACTAGTAACAATGTATATCTCCGTTTGAAAATACTTGTGCTCCTATAATCCTAGTACATCTAATACTGGATGTAACACTATCATGTATCTATTCCTGCGGACTATAGCTCCTATTATTGAGAGTATTTGTTTTAATGTATTTCTTTGTGTTTATGACTTCAGTATTTGAATACTTACCCTTTAATGTGGCGTGACAGTCCCAGTACCCTATTTCATCCTGTGTGTTTATAGAGATACACCTGGCCCTCTATGAAGGGGAACACGCCCACGAACGACGTTCCAGGCAGGTGCGTAGCACCATGTCTCCTTGCTTTAAAATAGGAATAATACTTGGATTTCATGATTTCAACTACCCTCCGTGAGTGCGCTGCGACTCATTGTTCTACCTGTCTAAAAAGACTGCACTTGGAGGTGCCTGTCTGAAAGTGCACTGAGTGCCTCTGTCCCTGTAAGAGTGGCACAATAGGTCTGTCTGTAGATAGAGTGCCATGATGCCTTTTCTGAAGAGTGCGCATGATGCCTGTCTGTAAGAGTGGCACACTAGTGCCTCCCGTAAGAGTCCTTAGGCCTTTTAAGAGTGATGATCTTTCTGTAAGGTGCCTGAGTGCTGTTAAGGTCAAGAGTCGTCTGAGGTGCCCTCTGTAATGACGTGTCTGTACAATAGTGCTGTCTTAGGTCAGAGTGCTGTACACATCTTCACAGCACATGAGGCTGTCTAGAGAGTGCACATGAGTGCCTTTCGTAAGAGAGTGCGCTGAGTGGCGTAGGTGCACATTAGTCTGTAAGAGTGCACATGAGTGCCTGTCTGTAAGAGTGCACAGAGTGCCTTCTGTACAGATGCACATGGTGCTGCGTAGTTCACATGAGTGCCTGTCTGTAAGGTCACGAGTGCCGCGAAGTCCTGAGTGCCTTCCTGAAAGGTCAATGAGTCCAAGAGTGCGCATGAGTGCCTGTCTTAAGTAAGAGGCCGTTGAAGATCACATGATCTTCAGAGTGCAATGATGCTGTCCTGTAAGAGTACATGGTGCTTGTAGAGGGCAATTGTCCTCTAAGATTTGCCATGATCGTCTGTATAGACGAAGAGTGCACGTCTGTAGAGTGCGTGATCCTGTCTGTAGAGGTGCACAGATGTTTTACGAGTGGCACTGGTCTGTACTAAGAGAGTGCACAGGTGCTTTGTGTGCCAGTCCTGTTTGTATAGAGTGCACATGGTGTGTGAAGACATGAGTGCCTGTCTGTAAGCGTGCACAATGAGTGCCTGTCTGTAAGATGAGTGCCCTGTTGTGATCCAATAGTGCCTGTTAAGAGTGACTGGGCTTCGAATACGATGCTCAAGTGACAGTGCCTGTCTGAAGATGAATAGTGTTCGTAGGCAATGGTGCTGTCTTAGATCACAGAAGTCTTTAAAGTACACTTTCAAGATGGAAGGTGCATTTGGTCCAAATGAAGCAGCAATTTATTGCCCAAACATTGAGAAGCTCATTATAAACACATTACAGGGGAACCATGGCAATCCAAACAAGTTAAAGGCAACTCCCTGTGAGTTTATAGATCTTACTGTAACAAGGATCCCTTGTATATTAATCAAAGCATCACTTTATATTTTCAGTGTTTCAATGTTGTTAAAAGCATTTTTTATCAGAAAACAAAGTTTTGTATCTATATTCTAAGGTTTGTACCCGGCATTGCCCGTGTACACATTGGGGTATATATTTGTTGGCGCTGGTACGTCATTGTATTTCACTAGTTATGAGTGTTGAGGAGGGACATTGCTGAGGACGTACAGCACATATGTTTTACCCTAGCAAACTGTATATACAACGTTATCATTTTCCACTGTGAGTGTTAAATAACAATGTTGTGGTGAACAATACATGGAATTGCCGTTGGGAAATGTTTTGATGTGCACCTGAATATCTCAGCACTGAGTGACTGACAGGCGTCAGTGTCTCTGATCACTGACTGTGGCTCCTTTGTCCTGTGTTGTTAAAGTCGGGCTTCATTCTGTTGCTGCTCGTCTGAGCCTGATTGTGTTGTTTTTATTAAGCGTGCTCTATTTTTTCACATGAGTTAGCAGTATGTCACTTTGTTTTGCACTTTAACACCTTTATCCATCCTTGCACAAGGATCACTTTATATTGACTATTATATCCCAATCAATAAAGTTTCTGGTCTGAATTGAAGTGCCATATGTCTTTGTTCTTTTAGTGGTAAACTATTTGTGAAGTTGTGTGACATGTGGGCAGTGTTGTCTGGTGCTTAAGTCCCGTAATGCAGGTAATTTCCCATGTATCCATACCCCCAACTTCCTGGTTTGTGGCTGGGCGCATGTCTGGCGTTCTGTGGGTGGAAGCTGGCATTCTAGGGTGTGGACTGTCTGGGGGGGCGTGTCTGTGTGTTGGGGTGTCCAGGAGCTTGCACGTGACATTTGGTGGTCTCAATATTGGGGCGTGGGTATGATGTTTTTGGGCATGGGTGTCAGTTTGGGTGTTTTGGAAGTGGCCTGGATGTTTTGGGGGCATGTACAGGATGTTTGTGGATGTGGGCATGATTTTGGGATGTGACCTGCAATGTTTGGAGGCTGGCCATGATGTATAGGGGGCGGTTGTCCACATCACAGGGTCCATGTCACATCCCAGACCCACCCACAACAAGGCAGCAGCTCCATGCTTGCTAGGCACCACACACCCCTTCCTATTTAGTCTTCCCCTGCGCACACAAAAGGAGGAGGGATTGCTGAAGCGAGATGGTTTATATTCTGCAACAAGCTCCGCCTCCCATACCCCTAGAACTGCCGTGACTGGACTGCAAGAAAATTCTTTCTCTGCTCCTGACTGGAATCCGATTCCTTCTCCCTCCCCTCCCCCTGAAACAATTGTTGACCGGGTCTGAAGCGTGGGAGGCGTTTTATTTCATTACCAGTACCAGTGAGGTGTAAGTTGTGGTTTAGTATACAAAGTTTCAGTAGCTGAGCTGTGCTGATATCCCCCTGTGTGACAGTAATCTCTATCTGATACAGCAAAAACAGTGCACGTGCAGAGAGGAAAGTCTATTAGTCATGGGTCAAAAGGGGGCGTGTTATAACATGTTTATACTGCAGAAGGGGGAAAAGGGGCGGGGTTATGCTAATACTGCATTGAAGTGACGGACACAAACCCCAAAACAGCAGAAATTTACACAGCTGATTGCAGAGGCTACAAGCAGATTTTTTTCACAAGAAAGTATCCTTGGGGCTGGGGGACGGGGAGTTTAGTTAAAGAAGTTATTTAAAATAATAGAAACCCATTGTAAATATACGTCTGGCCATTTCATTCTGGTTGTACGATTACATCACCATGTAATTATGCTTGTGAAGTTCTCATTCATCCAGGTCTGGTATATCTGTTGTATTCAATAGTCAACTGGACTTGAATTTTAGTTCTTGAAGACCTTTCGCTAGTCATCCGACTGGCTTTCTCAATTCAGAATGACTTGTACAAGAATCTGTGGCAATATGTCCCCCTGGAAAATCCCTTAGCATTCACAGCCAGGTGTTAAGGGTGTGATTGGATAGTGGCTAAGAGGTGTTATAGGAACGCCCAAGTAAGGTGTCTGCCATGTACAATGCTGTTTTACACCTTACTCTGGGCGTTCCTTAACACCTCTAGCCACTATCCAATCACCCCTTAACACCTGGCTGTGATATGCTAATTGGGATTTTCCAGGGTACATAATTGCCACAGATTCTTGTACAAGTCATTCTGAATTGAATAGAACCAGTTCGGATACAGCGAAACGTCTTCAAGAACTACTTTTCAAGTCCAGTTGATCTAATTGAATACAACAGATACCCCATGTAATTAGCATAATTAGTCACAGACAGGATGTGTTATGCAAACCACGATGACATCACTATGACATCACAAAAGATATAAAGCGCATCAACAAAAACAAAAAAAACTATTTCTGTCTTTTAGAAGAGGTGAGTGGAAGCGCCAAACATCTCTGCACAAAATGAAAACATTACCCAGATGTGAAAAAAATCTCATTTACGCCTTAGTAAAACTTTTTTTTTTTTATATTTTACTTTACATGGTAATAATGTTTTTTAGAATTGTTATATTCATGAATGTAAAATCCTGTTTTTTTCTGTTGTCTCTCTCCGGAGAAATCTATCTGCACAAATGGGTTGGTGGCGACGATTCATAATAAAGTAAGATTTCATTTTATTATTTACAATTAATTACCCTAATCAACCAAGTAGATATATGTACAGTGATTACCACTCCTTTTTTTGTCTTTTTAGCGTGAAAACCCCTTTCAGAACGTTATAAGGTAATTATGTTCATTATGGATTGTGTATTTCTATAGTGACACTTGAAAGGCAGCACTGCACAATATTCCAATAATGCAATCCAAAAGGGAAACTAAGATACAATCGATAAATAAGAATAATAAGGTTGTTTTTCTTTCTGTATTAGTCTCCCAACATCCTGACTCTTCAAGAACAGCTTGGCAAGGGAGCACACGCTCAAGTGTTTAAGGTAGGTTACTTACTAAATCGGAATAGTATTAAAGGGCCAACTCCAGCCAAGAAAAAGGGGCCAATTTACTCGAGATCTGGGTAAATTTATTGGAGTTAAAGTGGCGCTAACTGGTTCGCTGTCGGTTACCGTGACTTTAACTCTATATTAGCGGCGGATGCGTGGGTTTGCCAAAGGCACCATGCATCCGATGCTCGCAATTCAATATCGTGTTTGCGCTAATAGCTGCCATTAAATCCCTTGTAAGTCCCTTTTCGGGATTTACCCACATTTGCAACGTGATATTGAATCAAGATCGGGATATTACTAATAGCGATAGCAGCTCTGGGTAAATGAGACACTATTTTTAGCACATCACTCCCAAAACCCCACTTGCGGTTTTTAATCTTACCTTTCCCGATGCTTCCACACTAAGTTATAGGAACTTACCAACAGCCAATCCTCGCAGAAGTCCCACCTCCGCTGCTCTTGGTTGCTAGCTGTTAACGAATGTGCTCAGAAGCAGAGTGTGCTCTCAACCGCTCATTCGTAATGGCTGTCAGCCATTTGCCGTGATGTCACTGGTCGCAACCATGACTGATCAGTCATTATCAGGAAAAAGAGGGGAAACTGCAATATTGGAATTGCTGGGGAATTGTAGATATAAAATGGTCAGTTTTTTGTCCTGGAGTTCCCCTTTAAAACTCATCCTTCCATCGTTTACAAAGATTGGGACTTTAACTTTCTGTATAGAGAACTGATGTGGTTAATTGTCAGTTTTAACTCTCTTTGTTTAATGTCTAGGGTCACCATAAGAGAAGGGGCAAGTTGCGTTCAAAGTGGTGGAGCTCAAGGGGTAAAATATTTTTTATACAATCTAAATATTGAAACTGTGTACAACTAAAGCAGAACAACACCAAGATGGCTTTTGTGTAGATTATTGTTTTGATTCCAGTAACTCCATTATAAAACATGTTCCTATTCATTGTCTCTTTCTGTTGCTCTCCATGGTTTAAATGTGTCTGTTTCCCTCTATCAGAATGAAGAATGTGGCCGGGCGAAGTGAAGATGCTAAAGGGCTCTAAGCTCCCAACATCGTTGCCTAAAAGGGGGCATATTACAAGGCTCCATCTATTAACAACGAAACACCCCCCAGCTCTGGGTAAGTAGCTGTTGTGTTGGCATTATACCAAGTGTGATGACTCTCCTGCCAAAATTAAACATCTTTTCTTTGGCTGCAAACGATGGGTTATTAGTTTGCCAACAGACTAGGGGGCGATGTAGGTTTGAAAAAGTGATCTTCTTACCGGACTGTGATCCACGATGCTATAAAATCCATTGCAAAAATTACTGCCCCCGCGGGATTCCCGTCAGGTGAGACCTGCGCTTTACGCTGCCATAGAAGTGGCATTAAGTTTCACGTAAAACTTTGTGCAAATCTTATCTTTGTCTTTTCTACATAAGCTAAATTTGGAAATGGCACGGCCAACGCAGATTGGGTTAAACCAGAACTAACCCAATAATACATTGGGTGCCTAATTTGGCCAATACGTTCATTATACTCCGCCTCCTAATACGTATGGTGCATCTACTCTGGCTATTTACTATAATACATTGTATGGATTTTCCCTGCGCTCCCCCTTGATTATCCAATTTAACCCTTTCTGTTTCAGATGCCATGGAATAACTGCAGTGGAGAAACATTGGATGATGTATGTCAGTATAGCGTCATTAGACATCTCCAGGCTCTATATCCCGATATATGTGCAGGGAATTAAAGGTAAAACTAGCAAACTCCTCTTGTTTGGAGCTTGTATTATAAATAGTTTTCATTGCTTTTACAAATAGAAATAAATCCTTAGTATGACCTGACTGTAAGGTACAGCCGCGGTCTTACATTTATGTCAGACGTTCGTTATAACAAACCTTCAGTCATAGGATATCATACGGTGGTAAGCTACGGCAATGGTATTCTATGGGGATAGAGTAATCTACGTTACACTTTATCGTAGCTTATCTACAAATGATATTGGTAACTTACGATCGTCATAGTTTATTTTTTCAATAACGCCTTTATGATATTGGCCCTTAGTAGCTTAACCTCTCATATTGACCCTATTGTCCTGAGTCTGTAGGCACTGAATATCTACATAAGAAGGCATCGTTCACCGTGACATTAAACCGTCCAACATCATGGTGACGGAGAAGGCAGGTGTGAAATAAGTGAGTACCCTCTGTGTTCTAAGGGCCACTAGTCTCATAGCAACCATCTGTACTTAGACTTTAGATATCACATGTAAAGAGAAATGAAACTAATGGGGAGTCTGGGTATTTGTCATTTCAGTCGACCTGGATATCTACAAAATTAAACCCCAAATCAGGCAGGTGTTCTGGGTGTGCAGACCCCTCTGTTCATGGCTCCGGAGGTGGTTTGAAAACGGTCCTCAGGATATGATCTGGAAGTAAGACTTGTCTATTATACTATGTATTGATTAACCCTAATTCTAGATTGTACGGGGGAAACGAGTGCTAAAGTAATGTTATTATGGCAGTGCGACATATGGTCACTTGGAATAACGGCCCTGGCACTAGCAGAGGGAAAGGCGGTAAGTAAAATGGATTTCCATTTCCTATATAAACGTGTTTACCAAGGTACGAATGGAGTTTAAAGGGGAAGACATATAAGGTCAATTAGTTGCTCTCGATTCTATTTCATTTTTCCTTTCAGTATTAAAAAGAAAAGATCCACATATCGACATTCAGACATCCAGCAAATTGTAAGTGTCCTCTCCTATTGGACCCTTTGTGCTATCCAGCCCTTACACTTCTTGGTAATCATGTATCGCACTGTTGGACTGTATGAATTATACACATTCCTTTAAGGGGAACCATGGATTTAATAAAGGTTTATGCTCAGGCCATTCTGCTTTTTATTTGTCAGGTCAGTACCTTCCGCTCCTTTCTACTACAGTGCTTAAGGAAAACCCAGATGAAAGGCCTAGTGCTGAGGAGGCTGCTGAACAACCGATTGGTACAGTATGTGCCGGACGAACACATTGACATCAGATCAGAAAATACTTCCAGTTCAAGCAAAATAGATTATAGTAGGCAGGTAAGGAATCCATCACGGTAACGAATACAACAACACCATGTAAATCAGTACAGAAATTCATTCTGAGAATGGGGGATTAGACAAAGTGGATTTTGGTAACAGCTGTGGTGGTCACAGCTGGTATCATAGATAGGATTACATTAGTAATTACATAATATCATATAGTAATCATTTTGAATATATATTAAAGTATACTGTATATATTTATACTCCTTATAGCTGTCCTTGGAGGGAGCCAAGTCAAAGAGGAGAAGAAAAAGAGAAAAGAAAGACAATATGAAGACACTCTAATAAAACCGCAGGATACATCCGTGTTGGGCAGAGAAATGAAACATGAAATGTAGACCAGTATTATATTACCTGTAGGACATATCAGTGGTGGGAAGGGTGGTCATTCCCACAAGTGGTTTCTCCACACCTAAGGCCTAATGTGCCTTTCAGGTTTTACAGCCAAATAGCAAAGCTGGACCCCTCATCTTTAATGTATGGGATGATAGTATAATTTGGTAGGTAGTTTTTAATTTGGGTTTGTTTAAAGGAGAACAAAAGCCTTGAGCTTCGTCCCCACATGCAATCGTGGGGGGCCCAACCCGCGACACATAATGTGTGTAATATGGCCTTTTCAGCCAAGTATTGGTAGTGTAAGGGCGTTAGGTCGGTACAGTGACTGATCCAACCCGGCTGATCATCAACATGCCCTACCGACTGGGCGTTTCGGCCGACCGAGTGCACATCATTTAGTGACAGGTTGAACTGTCCTTCGTGCACATCGAGCGCCACGGGTCAGGACTCTGTAAATCCACGTGTGTACAGGCCTTTACTTTCCCTTTGGATGTACCCAGGTGAGGACTAAATCACTTGATTGTGACCCCGGGGAGCACAACAGGTACTTTGGATACTACCATCCTAGCTGCAGTGTCACTGTTGTACGGGACCGCTTTGGCCCACCCCCCTCCACCTGGAAACTGCCCGGCCATGGGGAGGGGGCAGGATCAAAGACAAGCAGCAGCATCTAATAGGTAAGTATCCAAACTACCTTCTGCCTTTTGTTCCCTTAAATGTAATAAGTTGATCTAGGGATTTATCCGATTGCCATGAGGAGTCAGGAAGGATTTTTTTCCCCTTATGGGGTTTTTCCGGCCTTCCTCTGGATCAACTCTGGATAGTGTAGGTTAGTGGAAATAAAAATAATAAAACTTTAAAATAAAACTGATGTTGGATATTTATTTCAGATTCTCCTTCTTATATATTTCCCTGCAAAATTTTCCTTTGTTTTTATATATGTACAGTATAATCTCTTCGGCAGCAATCATGTATTGGGCACTCACACTCTCTCACAGACCGGTACTCAAGCTCTCATACCCAGACGGATTGTAATGGGGTTTTTTTGGGGGAGAGGGGGGTGACCAACAATCCTGGTAGCAGCTCCACAACATTTGGGGGCATGGTTGCGTGTTTGGGGGGCATGGGTAGTTATCTTTGGGTGCATGGCCATTGATGGTTGGGGTATGAGTGTGACGTGATGTTTGGGGGTGTGGCCTGATGTTGGGGTATGAGCGTGATTTTTGGGGTGTGGCCGTGACAGCAATATCTGGGGTGTGGTCCACAATCCAGGAGGCTGTGCTTTGAATTTCTAGCATGATAATAACTGCAAATTAAATGCAAATGTGATTCATATCACCAATAGTAAACACGTCTTCCATGGTTTAATATTGTATATAAATGTCATTCATATCACCAATATGTAACATAGTCTTTCCAAGTTTATATTTTGTATATAAGTTCATTCATATCACCAATAGTAACATAGTCTTTCCAGGGTTTATATTTGTATATAATGTCATTCATATCACCAATAGTAACACAGTCTTTCCAGGGTTTATATTATAATATAATGTCATTCATATCACCAATAGTAACATAGTCTTTCCAGGTTTATATTTGTGATATAAATGTCATTCATATCACCAATAGTACATGTCTTTCCATGGTTTTATTTTGTATATAATGTCTTCATATCACCAATAGTAACACAGTCTTTCCATGGTTTATATTTAATATATAATGTCATTCATATCACCCAATAGTAACATAGTCTTTCCAGGGTTTATTTTGTATATAAATGTCATTCATATCACCAATAGTACACAGTCTTCAGGGTTTATATTTTATATATAATGTCATTCATATCACCAATAGAACACAGTCTTCCATGGTTTATTTGTATAAATGTCATTCATTCACCAATAGTAACACAGTCTTCCAGGGTTTATATTTGTATATAAATGTCTTCATATCACCGATAGTAACATAGTCTTTCCAGGGTTATAGTTTGTATATAAATGTCAGCATCAAATCACCGATAGTAACATAGTCTTTCCAGGGTTATATTTGTATATAAATGTGATTCATATCACGATAGTAACATAGTCTTTCCATGGTTTAATTTTGTATATAAATGTGATTCATATCACCAATAGACACCAGTCTTTCATGGTTTAGTTGTTAAAATGCCATTCATATCCCATAGTAACCAGTCTTCCGGTTTATATTTGTATATAAATGCCATTCATATCACCAATAGTAACATAGTCTTTCCAGGTTTTATTTTGAGATAAATGTCATTTTCATATCACCAAGAGTAACATAATCTTTCCAGGGTTTATATTTGTATAAAATTGTCATTCATATCACCAATAGTAAAATAGTCTTTCCATGGTTTATATTTTATATAATGTCATTCATATCACCAACAGTAACAATCTTTCCAGGGTTATATTTGTATATAAATGTCATTCATCCCCCATAGTAACATAGTCTTTCCAGGTTTATATTCGTATATAAATGTCATTCATATCACCAATAGTAAAATAGTCTTTCCAGGGTTTATATTTGTATATCAAATGTCATTCATATCACCAATAGTAACAAGTCTTTCCAGGTAAAATAGTCTTTCCAGGGTTTATATTTGTATATAAATGTCATTCATATCACCAATAGTAACATAGTCTTTTCCAGGGTTTATATTTATATATACATGTGATTCATATCACCAATAGTAACACAGTCTTTCCATGGTTTATATTTGTATATAAATTTGATTCATATCACCATAGTAACACAGTCTTTCCATGGTTTATATTGTATATAAATGTCATTCATATCACCAATAGTAACACAGTCTTCCACGGTTATATTTGTATATAAATGTCTTCAATGTCACCAATAGTAAATAGTCTTTCCAGGGTTTATATTTTAATAAATGTCGTTCATATCACCAAGATGTAACATAGTCTTTCCAGGGTTTATTATTTGTATATAAATGTGATTCATATCACCAATAGTAACATAATCTTTCCAGGTTTATATTTGTATATAAATGTCATTCATATCACCATAGTAACACAGTCTTTCCAGGGTTTTATATTGGTGATATAAATGTCATTCATATCACCATAGTAACATGGTCCTTTCCATGGTTTAATACTTGTATATAAATGTAATTCATATCACCGATAGTAACATAGCTTTCCAGGGTTTATATTGTATATAATGTCATTCATATCACCGATAGTACACAGTCTTTCCAGGGTTTATATTTGTATATAAATGTATTCATATCACCGATAGTAACACAGTCTTTCCAGGGTTTATATTTGTATATAAATGTCATTCATATCACCGATAGTACATAGTCTTTCCAGGTTTATTATTTGTATATAATGTGATTCATATCACCATAGTAACATAGTCTTTCCCAGGGTTTATATTTGTATATAAATGTGATTCATATCACCATAGTAACACAGTCTTTCCATGGTTTAATTTGTATATAAAGCCATTCATATCACCAATAGTAACACTGTCTTTCCAGGGTTTAATATTTGTATATAAATGCCATTCTATCACCAATATACATAGTCCTTTCCAGGGTTTATATTTTAGATAAATGTCATTCATATCACCAAGAGTAACTATAATCTTTCCAGGGTTTATATTGTATTAATGTCATTCATATCACCAATAGTAAAATAGTCTTTCCTGTGTTTATATTTGTATATAAATGTCATTATATCACCAACAGTACATCATCTTTCCAGGGTTTATATTTGTATATAAATGTCATTCATATCCCCAATAGTAACATAGTCTTTTCCAGGGTTTATATTTGTATATAAATGTCATTCATATCACCAATAGTAAAATAGTCTTTCCAGGGGTTTATATTTGTATATAAATGTCATTCATATCACCAATAGTAACATAGTCTTTCCAGGGTAAAATAGTCTTTCCAGGGTTTATATTTGTATATAATGTCCATTCATATCACCATAGTAACATAGTCTTTCCAGGGTTTATATTTATATAAATTTGATTCATATCACCACTAGTAAACAGTCTTTCCATGGTTTATATTTGTATATAATGTGATTCATATCACCAAATAGTAACACAGTCTTTCCAGGTTTATTTTATTATAAATGTCATGTCACTATCACCAATAGTAAACACAGTCCTTTCCATGGTTTATATTTGTATATAAATGTCATTCATATCACCAATAGTAACACGTCTTTCCAGGTTTTATTTGTATATAAATGTCATTCATGTCACCAATATAAATAGTCTTTCCAGGGTTTATATTTTGTATATAAATGTCATTCATATCACCAAGAGTACATAGTCTTTCCAGGGTTTATATTTGTATATAAATGTGATTCATATCCCAATAGTAACATAATCTTTCAGGGTTTATATTTGTTATAAGTGTCATTCATATACCAATAGTAACATAGTCTTTTCAGGGTTTATATTTGAAACCTTCCAGGAGCAAATTGTAATGTGTTATAGACCTTAAGGGAAAAGTCTGTTTCCCTCTGTTATAGAAGCTGTGCTCTCGTGTGTGCAGCTCTCTAAGATGTGAAGCCATATATTACCATGTTTGTTGTGTCACTGAAGTGGACTCTGTGTCTGTGTTGTTGAAGTCGGGCAGCACACGAGCCCAGGCCCTTTATCTGAGTTTGCTGAATTTGGGAATCACACGCTGCAAGTGACATGCTTTTTTATTGGTCAAATTGGACTTCACAGGCGTTGGTCCTTTCAGAGGGCGTCGCCGTTATGTGGATGTATTCAGGGGTGTGGCTGTGAAGTGAGCGAATACTACATACATACATATATACATACATACAAGATTCTACTTTATATAGTAGCTATTTATATATATTTCTTCAATTGGTTAGCTGCTCTAACTGATATGCTCTGATCATATCCACACCCAGTCTAAACCTTGTACACACATCCGATAGGATGCCCTGATGCTGATCCAGACCATGTGGACACAACACACAAACAGGCCTGAAATGGACAATAGTAGCATGTCGTCTTGCACTCTGGGGCTGTGCATCTACATTCGATCGGATGTGTGTAACTTCTCCTGATTTATCCATAGCCAGAATCGTAAGGCTATGCTAGCTGACAATGATTCTTGGGAGGTTTAGTAGCTGCATGTGATGTATTTCAAGCCTTTTTTCTATTGCTGATGTAAATCAAGGATCATTCATTCTATTATTCTAGAGATGCTTAATTGCCTTCTTTACATCATCTCTCATTATGTGCCAATGATACACAATTAGACACACTTTAATGGTCCAATCACAGATCATCGTAATTAGCATCTGTCCTTGTTTAAAAACAAACCAAACCCTAACGTAATCCCAGTACACATGTACGCCCATAGGCTGGAGACGTCCATTGCTACTGACTGCTGCTATCTACAGTAAATAGGACATTGTATGAGGAATTAAAATGAAAGGAAGTTACATTAATGTGGGATTAGAAAAAAAAAACGACCATTCTCCTTAATGGGGGAATATATTAAATGAACACGTTAGATGAATGATTTTAATTTCCAGATAATGGCTGTTACTATATGGAGTCTCTGTTGCCATATGCAAGATGGGATTTGTAACTGCTGATTTAACATTCATTTAAAGTGCATGGATGCGATAGGGCATGCTCCCCCAGCCCCAACCGCATTAATATTTATTGTAGAAATTTCCCTGATCCTTACTTACCTTCCCTCTTTCCTATGCCCACTGTCCCGGCCCTCTGCTTGCATGGAAATTGCAAGCAGGGGCGGGGACCGGCAGCCGCGTCCGTGATTGGCTGAGAGGCAGCCAATCATGGTTGCGACTGCTGGGAGTTCTGAACAGCGGAGGAGAGAGGGAAGGTAGTTAAGAGGGGGACTTTTTTTGCAATAATATTAATGTGGTTTGGGCTGGGGGAGCATGCCCTACCACATACCCCCAAGGTTTTAAACGTTAGGGGGAGGGAGAGAAAAAAATGCAAGGGGTCATGTTTCAAACCTTGACGAGGTTAGGCGAATCAGGCACAGCATGAGTCACACCACATACACATACACACAGTTTCCTGGACTTTGGAGGGGCACGTAGGGGAACCATTTTGAGCAAATGTAAGGTAAGGCTTGTTTTAAACTTCTTAATGTGCCAGTAGGGGTTAAATTTTGTTTTGGGTGGACATGCCCTTTAACAAATCTTTATGAAAAAATACATTAATGGAGATTCAGTAAAAGTTTCTATTGTTAAAATGGTGCTAATTTCGCCCCAACCATCAGATATTATTTACACACGCTAACACCTGATTGGTTGGGGCAAAATTAGCACCATTTATAATAAGAACTTTTATTGAATAACCTATCTCCTGATTTATAGCCAGAGGTTGCTGAGTTAAATTACTTGCCCTTCTAAATCTTTTATTTAGAAAAATAAAGTATTGTAAAGTTTTACTATTCCCAGTAGAAACTCCTGGTGTCTGCCCCTTTTCATATTTTATGGCCAGAGCATGCTCAGTGGGCTTCATTCAGGGTAAGAGAGATGTTTGGACAGTTTACTTTTATGAAAAATGTTCACAATCTTTTTAAAAGGCATGCCACCTTAAAACAGCTGAGTTAATGTTTGTACCACACAATCGTTGCGGGCTGGCCGGGCAACGATCCCCGACCGAATGGCCCTTTCGAACAATAAAGTGCCATACACGGGCCGAAGGGGTCAGAACAGTATTTGTGTGAAGAATCATGTATAAGTGATACATTTCAGTACATTATAATATACATCAGTAGCAGTTATTATAATGCAACAGTGTAGATGCAACAAGAGTGTGGCCACTCCCACTCCTATGTATAAATGCAATTTATCACTGAAATATGACAGCACCATGAACAATAATAGTGAAGGTGCATCATCACTTTTTCTTTAGTAAGAAACCCAACCATCCTGATACCCTCCTTCACCCCATTTATCATAATGAGCTCAGAGAGCTATGCCCATGCTCAGATGAGGACTCCCAGGGAGATACTTGTCATTGGCCATGGCATTATCTTTAATAGCCATGACTGACAGGTCTTTACAGAACTGCCATAGATACACTGCAGGGGCAGTAAACCTCCTTAAGAAACACTTGAGAGTAGTGTGAGTATTATTGTTTCAGGGTTTGGAGGTGGTGCTCTCCCCTGGAGAGCAATTCATTTTAAAGATTGCCATGCTACTTAAACAGTTATATCCCTTGGAATGCTACATTTGATGGCCATCCAAACAAACATACACTAATAACCTGGGTCACTATACCACTTATACAACTATACATTTTCTGAAACTACATTTTGAGAGAAGTAAGGATGGTACTCGCATATTTATCTGTGCTGGCTTTGTCATTAAATTATAATGTTTAGTGAGTGCTCCTAATTCCCCCACCCTCCCTTACTCACTGCCTTCTGTAGTGTCTTGCGACATTATAAGTTCTGCACAGCCTCACCATGGGCACTGCTCTGCTTACATACTACACCCCCTCCCTCACTTTGTTCTTATCTCTGCTGATTATCCTAAATGTTCAGAATGTGGCGGGTAGGCAAGCAAAGAGGTCAGGAATGGGTCACATATTATAATTTCTGCTTTTGAGTGAACGTTCTTTCCTTGTAAATGCTGTGAATTGAAATGATTTTTTTTTTAGACTCCACAGCTCAGATTTAAAATCTGCAAAACTTTTTGATCAGTGGGATCCTGCCGTATCTAAAGGTACGCTTTTTGAAATTCAATTTTTTAGAGTAAGATAATTATTATTTATCATCTTCTCTTTTTTTCCCCATGATCTACACAAGAATTAACTATTTTGCAATTAGTTCTTTGTATGTTTTTCCATTAAACTACAACTACACTTGTCCCAGCAACCTTTCTGTTACTCTGTACATCTTCTTAGTTTGGTTATTTAGGAAAAATCAGCTTTACTTATTGAGAAATTTCCTTTTTTACTTATAGTGCTAAGGCACTGCAACAGCAATCAATAAAATGGGCCAGTTTCTGATAAGGGGTTTTAGGGACCCCATGTACGATGTCTATCAAACCAATATACACATGGTTAGTTTTGTTTTGGGTGATTAGATTCAATTAAAGCCTTTTCAATTATGGCTTTAAAGCCATGCAAAAGGTTGCGACTTACCGCTCCATTCACACAATGCAATAACATCGCCAAAGTAGTTACTACACCACAGGAACAAGTGCGGTCAGTTGTGTAGGGAAATTTATTGCATCTACCCTGAACTGTTTGAAATATTAACTGTACCACAGGTGCTAACAATGTGGCATTAAAAGGGGAAGGTTGAAAGACGTCCCTTCAACCACAGGCACCCGTAGGTACGTCCATAAAGTATACAGTCCTCTGTTTCTTTTCCAAGTATGGTTGCTTACTCCTCAAAAATCCACCCTTGGGGCATAAGATACATCAAAGAAAACACATAGAGGTTCGCACTCCAAACAATAGTATATTTATTTAGTGACCACCATCATCACAATGTTTTGGGGGGATCAACCTGAGGAAGGGGGGCACGTTAATTCCCCCGAAACGTTGTGATATATGTGTGGTCACTAATAATATACATTGTTTGGAGTGCACCCTCTATTGTTGTTTTCTTCTGCC
The DNA here is from genome assembly GCA_019447015.1 of Hymenochirus boettgeri. Taxonomy (NCBI): domain Eukaryota; kingdom Metazoa; phylum Chordata; class Amphibia; order Anura; family Pipidae; genus Hymenochirus; species Hymenochirus boettgeri. The sequence goes on from CM033469.1 coordinate 34,733,402, forward strand.
TATGTGGTTATCCGGGCTGGTCTAGAATACAAGCAGCTTTGAATTATACGAACATGCAAAAATGTAATGTCAATACATAACTAAGCTGTACAATAAACTCCTAGGTGCTATAGTTGTCTTAGAGGAGATAAGAAGTTCCATATCCAGGTAAAGAGTAAGAAGCTGTAAATCTGAAGAACCATCTTGTGGGATGATTGGAAAGTTTTTGTGTCTGGATGCCATTTAGAATCAAAGAAAATTCCCCATTACTATTGATAATAAGGTTCCAAGTTTATCCAGGTATTCCAATCATTGCCATTGGAGCCAGGAGGAAGTTTTGACACATTTTTGTGCTTTCACAGACGTTTCTACTTTTCGTCATAGCAGCAATCATGAGTTGGGAAAGAGGGTTGGACAGATTACAATATTTCCTCATTCTATTGTAATTACTGTAAGGCCATTTAAACATCACACGGTTTCTTTAATATGTAATAATAGCAGATGGGAACACTAACTTGAGGGTTATCTCTAGTTGCCCTTTAATTGTGAAAATGTTTTCTGGTACACAAACACATATTTAAAAATATTCTTACCTAAATGGCATGACCAAGCAGCAACCAGAGATCCGCCATGGCCAATGACATGATAACATGTAAGTCACTGTTCTCAGCCTCTTTTCAACGCCGGCAGATAAAACCACAGTATTGCCCAAGAAAGTGACCAAATCAATAACAGTCAATAGAAAACCAACAATCATTTGCTGAGGAGCAATTTCCGCCGACGTTCTGTTTCCTTCTCTCCTTGGAAAGTTGCCGCATATGAAAAATTAGAGGGAGAAGAGCCATTTTTATATCTGCCGACTGTTGTCTGTTGACCGCAAAAAACCCCAACATGTTACCATTCATAGAAGATTCTAACAAAACGCATAGACTTGACCTTTAAGGGCATCTAAACAGATTTTTTTTTTAATTTCCCCATTACTGGCAATTTTTTCCCCATTACACCCCCAACCAGGTGTGGAATTGCAGGCCCCTGGCCCCTGCAGTTTAAAAACACCTGACCGCGGATGCTCCAGGAAGGGGATTGCGGGCCCTCTTCCCTCCTGCCCCCCCCTCTGCCGTTGTGGCCCTATAATTATGCCACTGTTCCCAACTATCACTGGACCATTTCATTATTGATCTGTCCCTATTTCTTTATATATCAAGTACCTTATTATATAAACTCTTCTGCAGTGTGCAGTATTGCTGTTACTGGAATGGTACAATTGGTAATGTGTGAATTGCATGGTTAGAAATTCTTCTCCCAGTGCCTCATTGCAATTACTGAGCATGCTTGACTTCATAGAAAGTCATATGGTTAAAGGGCAAAAAAGGTTAGAGAGGTTTAGGTGTTGGTTAAGTGCAAACAGTGTATTATTCCTCCATAAGGTCCCATACAATACACTTACCTTAAAAAGCCAATTCAGTGACATTTAATCAATTTCCTAGGAACCGCTTTCCAGGTCTTCCGCATTTTTGCGGCTGACCACTATCTGTGTTCCCACTTTTACCATTCATTCGGTAAAGAGTTGGATACTGAGCCTAGACAAAACAATACTGAACTAAAGGAATGCAGAACTCACACTATTCAGAATAATGCTACTTATATGTACTTATTTACAGATTTTGAGGAGTAATTAAGAGATTAGTGTTTTTTTTTAGTATTGTTGCCCTTTAAATCATAATAGCTGCAATAAATAAATAGTTTGCATAACACACTACAGCATGGTCATTGGACATTTAACACCATGTGGAAAAACCCAGTGAGCTCCACAAAATATCTCTGTGTCTTATAATGCATTCATTTTCAGGATGGATTGGATTAGGGTTATTAATTGAGTAATTTTAGAATGGTGGATTGCATAAGGGATTATTAAACAGAGGGTAGAATGGTGGATTGGATAAGGGATTATTAGAACACAGGTAAGAATGGTGGATTGGATAGGGATTATTAGACACAGGGTGGAACGTGGATTGGATAAGGGATTATTAGACAGAGGGTGAATGGTGGATTGGATAAAGGATTATTAGATAGAGGTAGAATGGTGTCTGGATAAGGGATTATTAGATAGAGGGTAGAATGTGGGATTGGATAAGGATTATTAGATAAAGGGTAGAAAATGGTGGATTGGATAAGGGATTATTAAACAGAGGGTAGAATGGTGGATTGGATAAGGGATTATTAAACAGAGGGTAGAATGGTGCATTGGATAAGGGATTATTAGACACAGGGTGGAATGGTGGATTGGATAAGGGATTATTAGACATAGGGTGGAATGGTGGATTGGATAAAGGATTATTAGATAGAGGGTAGAATGGTGGATTGGATTAGGGATTATTAGACAGAGGTTAGAATGGTGGATTGGATAAGGGATTATTAGATAGAGGGTAGAGTGGTGGATTGGATAAAGGATTATTAGACAGAGGGTAGAATGGTGGGTTGGATAAGGGATTATTAGACAGAGGTTAGAATGGTGGAATGGATAAGGGATTATAGACAGAGGGTAGAATGATGGATTGGATAAGAGATTATTAGACAGAGGGTAGAATGGTGGATTGGATAAGGATTATTAGATGGAGGGTAGAAAGGTAGATTGGTAAGGGATTATTAGACAGAGGTTAGAATGGTGGATTGGATAAGGGATTATTAGACAGAGGTAGAATGGTGGATTGGATAAGGGATTATTAGATAGAGGTAGAATGGTGGATTGGATAAGTGAGTTTTGCAGGGGTGAATGTGATGATGGTTTGATGGGGGTGATGGTGATTGGATAGGGATTATTAGAGGGTTAGAATGGTGGATTGGATAAGGGATTATTAGAATGAGGCTAGAATGGTGGATTGGATAATTGAGTTTTTGACAGAGGGTAGAATGATGGTTGGTAAGGGATTATTAGATGGCGGGTAGAATGGTGGATTGGATAGGTTATTAGACGAGGTTGAATGGTGGATTGGTAAGGGTTAATTGATGGGTAGAATGATGGATTGGATAAGGGATTATTAGATGGGGGGTATTGGTTGATTGGTAGGTTTTATTGAGGGTGATGGTGGATTGGTAGGGTTTTGGTGGGGTGATGGTGGATTGTAGGGTTATTAGTGGGAGGAGTGGTGGATTGGATGGGATTATTAGATAGAGGGTAGAATGATGGATTGGATAAGGGATTATTAGACAAGGGTAGAATGGTGATTGGATAAGGGATTATTAGACAGAGGTTGAATGGTGGATTGGATAAGGGATTATTAGACAGAGGGTAGAATGGTGGATTGGATAAGGGATTATTAGATAGAGGGTAGAATGGGTGGATTGGATAAGGGATTATTAGATAGAGGGTAGATGGTGGATTGGATAAGGGATTATTAGATAGAGGGGTAAATGGTGGATTGGATAAGGGATTATTAGACAGAGTTAGAATGGTGGATTGTAAGGGATTATTATACAGAGGTTGAATGGTGGATTGATAAGGGATTATTAGATAGAGGTTAGAATGGTGGATTGGATAAGGGATTATTAGACAGAGGGTAGAATGGTGGATTGGATAAGGGATTATTAGACAAGGGTAGAATGGTGGATTGGATAGGGGATTATTAGACAGAGGTTAGAATGGTGGATTTGATAAGGGATTCTTAGACAGAGGGTAGAATGGTGGATTGGATAAGGATTATTAGACAGAGGTTAGAATGGTGGATTGGATAAGGGATTATTAGATAGAGGGTAAATGGTGGATTGGATGGTTTTAGCTAGAGGTATAGATGGTGGATTGGATAGGGATTATTAGATAGAGGGTAGAATGGTGGATTGGATAAGGGATTATTAGACAGAGGGTGAATGGTGGATTGATAAGGGATTATTAGATGAGGGTAGATGGTGGATTGGATAAGGGATTATAGACAGACGGTAGAATTGTGGATTGGAAAGGATTATTAGATAGAGGGTAGAATGGTGGATTGGATGTATTATTAGATCAGAGGTAGAATGGTGGATTGGATAAGGATTATTAGATAGAGGTAGAATGGTGGATTGGATAAGTGATTATAGACAGAGGGTAGAGTTGTGGGTTGGATAAAGGATTATTGAAGAGGTGATGGGGATTGGATAAGGGATATTAGACAGAGGGTAGAATGGTGGATTGGATAGGGATTATTAGATAGAGGTAGAATGGTGGATTGGATAAGGATTATTAGACAGAGGTAAGTGGTGATTGGATAAGGATTTTAGACATAGGGTAGAATGGTGGATTGGATATGGGATTATTAGACAGAGGGTATAAATGGTGGATTGGATAAGGGATTATTAGACAGAGGGTAGAATGGTGATTGGATAGGGATTATAGACGAGGGTAGAATGGTGGATTGGATAAGGATTATAGAACAGAGGGGTAGGTGGTGGATTGGATAAAGGATTATTAGACAGAGGGTGGAATGTGGTGGATGGATAAGATTATTAGATAGAGGGTAAGTGGTGGATTGGATAAGGGATTATTGACAGAGGGGTAGAATGGTTGATTGGATAAGGGATTATTAGACTAGGGTGAGTGGTATTGGATAGGATTTTAGTGGGGTAGAATGGTGGATTGGATCAGATTTTGTAGGGTTAGAATGGTGGATTGGATCGGGATTATTAGATAGAGGGTAAATGGGTGGATTGGATAAGGGTTATTAGATAGAGGGTAGATGTGTGGATTGGATAGGGATTATTAGATAGTAGAGTGGTGGATTGGATAAGGGATTATTAGAAGAGGGTAGAAGGTGGATTGGATAAGGGATATTGACAGAGGTAGAGTGGTGGATTGGATAAGGGATTATTAGATAGAGGGTAGAATGGTGGATTGGATAAGGGATTATTAGATAGAGGGTAGAATGGTGGATTGGATAGGGATTCTTAGTAGAGGGTATGGTGGATTGGTAGGGATTTTGATAGACGGTACGCATGGGGTTGGTAGGGATTTGATGACGGGTAGATGGTGTTGGATAGGGATTATTAGATGAGGGTAAATGGTGGATTGGATAAGGGATTATTAGACGAGGGTAGAGTGGTGGATTGGATAAGGGATTATTAGACCGAGGGTAGAGTGGTGGTTGGATAGGGATTATTCGTCGCGGTAGTGGTGGTTGGCTACGGGTATTTAGCATGCGGGTAGCATGGTGGATTGGTAACGGGCTTCTTGTAGCGGGTGAACTGGTGGATTGGGATGGGATTATTCGATCGAGGGTAGAATGGTGATTGGATAAGGGATTATAGATAGGGGTGAATGGTGGATGGGATCGGGATTTTTAGATCGAGGTAGAATGGTGGATTGGATAGGGATTTTAGACAGGGTAGAATGGTGGATTGGTAGGGATATTGTAGAGGGTTAGAATGGTGGATTGGATAGGGGATTATTATAGTACGGGTTAGAATGGTGGATTGGATAAGGGATTATTGAGAGTGTAGAATGGTGTGCTTGGATAAGGGATTATTAACAGGTTAGATGTGGGTTGTATAGGTTATTAGAGGGTATAGATGGGTGGATTGGATAAGGGATTATTAGATCGAGGGTAGACTGGTGGATTGGTGGGTTTTGCGGGGTGAATGGTGGTTGGATGGGATTATTGCATGGGGTGTGGGATGGTTAGGTAGGGTTTTAGGGGTGTTGTGGTTGGATGGGTTATTGTGGGGTGATGGTGGTTGGCTGGTTTCCGGGGCTGTGGTTGGTATGGTGTGTTGGATTGGTGGGTTTTGAGGGGTAGAGTGGGGATTGTGGAATAAGGAATTATTGACGCGGGTAGAATGGTGATGGAAAGATTATTAGACAGGGGTAAATGGTGGATTGGATAAGGGATATTAGATCGAGGGTAGAATGGTGGATTGGATAAGGGATTATTAGACAGAGGGTAAAGTGGTGGATTGGATAAGGTTATTTGACGAGGGTAGATGGTGGATTGGATAAGGGATTATTAGACAGAGGGTAGAATGGTGGATTGGATAAGGGATTATTAGACAGAGGGTAGAGTGGTGGATTGGATAAGGGATTATTAGACAGAGGGTAGAATGGTGGATTGGATAAGGGATTATTAGACAGAGGGTAAGTGGTGGATTGGATAAGGGATTATTAGACAAGGGTAGAATGGTGGATGGGATAAGGGATTATTAGATAGAGTTAGAATGGTGATTGGATAAGGGATTATTAGACAGAGGTTAGAATGGTGGATTGGATAAGGATTATTAGACAGAGGGTAGAATGGTGGTTGGTAGGGATTATTAGATAGAGGTTAGAATGGTGATTGATAAGGGATTATTAGACAGAGGGTAGAAGGTGGATTGGATAAGGGATTATTAGACAGAGGGTAGAATGGTGGATTGGATAGGGATTATTAGACAGAGGTTGAATGGTGGATTTGATAAGGGATTATTAGACAGAGGTTAGAATGGTGGATTGGATAGGTATTATTTAGGGTTAGAATGGTGGATTGGATAAGGGAATTAGATAGAGGGTGAATGTGGATTGGATAAGGATTATTGAGGGTAGTGGATTGGATGGTAGTTTTGTGGTGATGTGGATTGGTGGTTATTAGATAGGGGTAATGGTGGATTGGTAAGGGATTTTAGACAGACGGTGATGTGGATTGGATAAGGCTTTTAGATCGAGGGTAGAATGGATTGGATAAGGGATATTAGATGAGGTAGAGGGTGGATGGATAAGGATATTAGATAGAGGGTAGAATGGTGGATTGGATAAGGATTATTAGAAGAGGTTAGATTGTGTGGATTGGATAAAGGATTATTAGACAGAGGGTAGATTATGGTTGGATTGGATAAGGGATTGATTAGACAGGGGGTAGAATGTGTGGATTGGATAAGGGATTATTAGATAGAGGATAGAATGGTGGATTGGATAAGGATTATTAGACAAGGGTAAAGTGGGGGGGGTGGGTGGATTGGATAAAGGTTTTAGACAGAGGTAGAATGGTGGATTGATAAGGATTATTAACAGAGGGTAGAATGGTGGATGGGAATGGGATATTAGACAGAGGGTAGATATGGTGGATTGGATAAAGGATTATTAGAGAAGGGTAGAATGGTGGATGGATAAGGGATTATTCGACAGAGGGTAAGTGGTGGATTGGATAAAGGCTTATTAGAGAGGTGGAATGGTGTATTGGATAAGGGATTATTAGATAGAGGTAGATGGTGGATTGGATAAGGGATTATTAGATAGAGGGTAAGAAGGGTGGATTGATAAGGGGATTATTGAAGAGGGTAGAGTGGTGGATTGGATAAAGGATTATTGATAGAGTTAGAATGTGGATTGTAAGGGATTATTGTAGAGGGTAGAATGGTGGATTGGATAAGGTTTTAGCATCGGTGTGGTGGCTTGGTGGGTTGCTGGTAGCTGGTGGTTGGCTCGGGGTTTTCGTGGTAGACGTGGTGGATTGGATACGGGCTTATTAGACAGAGGTGAATGGTGGATTGGATAAGGGATATTAGACAGAGGGTAAGTGGTGTTGGATAAGTTTTGTGGGGTAGATGGGGATTGGCTCCGGGATTATTCGCTCGAGGGTACTGGTGTGCTTGGCTCGGTTACTTAGATAAGCGGGTTAGTGTGTGGCTTTGTCGGGCTCTTGTAGTACGTGCTGGTGGTTGGTGGGGTTCTTAGATAGGGGTAGAATGGTGGATTGATAAGGGATTTTAGATAGACGGGTAGAATGGTGGATTGGATAAGGGATTATTAGCAGAGGGTAGAGTGGTGGATTGGATAAGGGGATATATTAGAGAGGGTTAGAGTGGTGGATTGGTAGGGATTTTAGATCGAGGGTAGAATGGTGGATTGGCTAGGGATTATTAGACGAGGGTAGAATGGTGGATTGGATAAGGATTATTAGATAGGGTTAGATGGTGATTGGATAGGGGATTTTAGAAAGGGGAATGGTGGTTTAGGGATTATTAGAGGGTAGAATTGTGGTTGGTGGGTTTTAGTGAGGGTGAATGGTGGCTTGGTGGGTTTTTCGCCGCGGTGAAGGGTCTCTGGTGGCTGGTCGGGCTTCTTCGTGCGGGTGCTGGTGGTTGGTCGGGCTTCTTTAGGGGTCGCTGGTGGATGGATACGGATTATTAGATAGAGGGTAGAATGATTGGATTGGATAAGGGATTATTAGCATGAGGGTAGAATGGTGGATTGGATAGGGCTTAGTTGCGGGTGTACGACAGTGTGGTTGGATGGATTTTAGATAGGGGGTAGGACTGGTGGCTGGTGGGTATTGTCGGGGGTGTGGTGGTTGGTCCGGGATTTAGTGCACGGGTTTGATGGGTTGGTATGGGTTCTCGGGGTGGATTGTGTTTTTTGGTGGGGTTTTCGCTGCGGGTAGCCTGGTGGATTGGATAAGGGTTCTGATGGGTTGTGTGGTTGGTAGGATTTAGATGGGGTTGGATGGATTGGTGGGATTATTAGCATGAAGGGGTAGAGTGGTGGATGGATAAGGATTATTGACAGGGGTAGAATGGTGGATTGGATACGGATTATTGAGCAGAGGTTAGAATGGTGGATTGGATAAGGGATTATTAGATAGAGGGTTAGAATGGTGGATTGGTAAGGGATTATTAGACAGAGGGTTAAAGTGGTGGATTGGATAAAGGATTATTAGACAGAGGGTAGATGGTGGATTGGATAGGGATTATTAGACAGGGTAGAATGTGTGGATTGGAAGGGATTATTAGACAGAGGTTAGAATGGTGGATTGGATAAGGGATTATAGAAGAGGGTAGCATGGTGGATTGGATAAGGGATTATTAGACAGAGGGTAGAGATGGTGGATTGGATAAAGGATTATAGACAGAGGGTGGAAATGGTGGATGGATAAGGATTATTAGATCGAGGGTAGAGTGGTGGATTGGATAGGGATTATTAGACAGAGGGTAGAATGGGGATTGGATAAGGGATTATTAGACAGAGGGTAGAGTGGTGATGATGGATTATTATAGGGTATGGAGGTGGGTTATAGCGAGTCGATGGATTGGATGGATGATAGAGGGAATGGTTGGCTGGTGGGGATTACTTTCGGTGATGGTGGTGAAGTCGGGTATCGTGGGTTGCTGGTGGATTGGATAAGGATTATTTAATAGAGGGTTAGAATGGTGGATTGGATAAGGGATTATTAGTAGAGGGTAGAATGTGTGGATTGGATAAGGGATTATTAGATGAGGGTGTTGGTTGGTAGAATTGGGGATGGTGGATGGTAGGGGTTATTAGATAGAGGGTAGAATGGTGGATTGGATAAGGGATTTTTAGACGGGTGAATGGTGATTTGGATAAGGACTTTAGTGGGGTTGGATGGGTTTAGTAAAGGGTAATGGATGATTAGAACGAGGGTTTACGAGGGTGGTGGTGGGTTGAATAGGGGATATATTAGACTAGGGGTTGATGGGTTGAGTTGGATCTGTGGATTATTAGATGGGTTGGTAGAGTGGGTGATGGTGGACTTGGATAAGGGATTATTCGATAGAGGGAGATGGAATGGGTGGATTGGATTAAGGGATTTTGGATGGGATTGCGTAGGTAAGGTTGAGACTGGGGACTTTTGCAAATTAATTTTAACCGTTTTCCTTCTTGTGCACGTCTTTATCCCTTTTTTTTTCCTTTCTTTTCACCGTCTGTCTTAAAACCCATTATCTTCTCAGGCTTTCCCATCCTTACCCCTACTGTTTCTTTTTTGTGTTGTTTTTCCTTGCTGCGCAAGCACCATTAGCTCTCTCCCCTTTCTGCTTGTTATGTCGTTTAGAAATATAAAATAAGAGTTTCTACAAGGAGTTTAGTTAACATTAGAATTTTTTCTTGCTGTAAATACCTCACAATACAATGAGTGGGGACTTGCTGGGCCCCCCATTGGTTTGTAAACTGTAGGCCCACATAAATACATTGCACTCAAATATTACCTGAAGTCTCCCTTTGTTAATGGTCAATACTCTCCTATAAAGAAACGAAAGTCCACACGACCTCACTAGTATTCCATAAGAGAGTTTTATAACTATTACAACAGAGAGAGATCTCAGGTATTTTAAAAGAAAGAAACAAAGACATGACAAATATTCTATAGCAAGAGAAGAAAGGAATCTATCATGATATCAAATATTTCACAAAAGAGAGAACTGCATTACTTTTACCAAAACTGGAGAGAGATATGTCTGGTATTTTATTTTTTAAAAATGACAGTTATTTTAAAAGAGGAAGAGATAGACATCCAAAGGACTGTATTACAGATTGATCACAATTTTCTGTGAAGAGACGTTGACATCACTTAAGGTTTTGGTGATTTCATAGCAAACGCCCAAAGAGATAGGATGGCAAACACATATATCTGTAAGTCTCTAATCATACACACTCCAAAGAGGTAGGATGGCAAACACATATATCTGTAAGTCTCTTATCATACACACTCAAAAGATAGGATGGCAAACACATATATCTGTAAGTCTAAAATGATACACACCCAAAGCGATAGGATGGCAAACACATATATCTGTAGTCTATAATCATACACACTCAAAGAGATAGGATGGCAAACACATAAATCTGTAATCTAATGATACACACCCAAAGCGATAGGATGGCAAACCATTATCTGTAAGTCTATAATCATCACACTCAAAGATAGGATGGCAACACATATATCTGTAGTCTATATGATACACACCCAAGCGATAGGATGGCAACACATATATCTGTAAGTCTATAATCATACACACTCAAGAGATAGGATGGCAAACACATATATCTGTAGTCTATAATGATACACACCCAAAGCGATGGATGGGCAACACATACACCTGTAAGTCTATAATGATACACACCACAAGAGATAGGATGGCAAACATATATACCTTTCAGTTTGTAGTGCATGCCACGATGGCAACTAAATTTTCTTGAAAACTTGCAAGAAAGGTACTATAGGTATTGCCTGTACCTTTATTATTTCATATATTTACTAATGGCTAACCACGTACAACCCTTACTACTAAGTATATAAAACTGAATGGGATTTAAATAAAAGATGGCCATACATGTACATAGAGGCAAATGTCTCAAAAAGTGAAGACCATGAAATCTCTAATGTGTGACTGCTGTACCCTAAATGTAAAAAGGTAAATCTTAATGCTGAATTCTAGATATTGTGCTCTTGTGCTAAACATGTGGGGAGTCCCTTTTCTCGTTCTCTGTTTGTTCCCATGCATGGGAAATTCATAAAATGTATTTTGTGCGAACATTTGTCTGGTCTTCAATAATTAAATGCTTATCGACAGCTGGGCACTATCAGTGCCTGACCTCTCTGATGTCCTGTCTGTATGACGCAACCACGTCCATGTTCCACAGCCTTCCCAAAACAAAGTCTAAATGTAAATGATTTGTTTTTGTTGGACTAAATAATCCTTGGATTAGACAACCTTACAACCCCTTTTAGGAGACATTTTACAAGATTCCCATTTTTAAACCCTCCATTTCAAACGAATGGAGGATTTGTAAGGGATTATAGCAGGGTGGATGGGGATTTGATGGGATTATGGATAGGGGTAGAATGGGGATTTGATAAGGGATTATAGACAAGGGGTGATGGGTTGTGTTTGTGGGGTGATGGGTTGGTACGGGTTTTGATAGAGGGTAGAATGGGATTGGATAGGTATATTATTAGACAGAGGGTGGAATGTTGGATTGGATAAGGGATAATTGATAGAGGGTAGAATGGGGATTGGATAGGGATTATTAGATAGGGGTAGAATGGTGGATTGGATAAGGGATTATTAGACAGAGGGTGGAATGTTGGATTGGATAAGGGATATTAGATAGAGGGTGAATGGGGATTGGATAAGGGATTATTAGATGAGGGTTAGAATGTGGAGGATTGGATAAGGGATGTAATTAGACAGAGTGGTGTAAATGGATGGATTGGATAAGGATTATTAGATAGAGGGTAGAATGGAGGATTGGTAATAAGGGATTATTAGATAGCAGGTAGAATGGAGGATTGGATAAGGGATTATTAGACAGAGGGTAGAATGGAGGATTGGATAAGGGATTATTAGATAGAGGGTAGAATGGAGGATTGGATAAGGGAGCATTTATTATATAGAGGGTAGAATTGTCAATTGGACAATGGATTATTACATAGAGGGTAGAATTGCGGAAAAATAGTTTTTTCAAAGAAAATATTTAAATATTAATGTATGGGATATTAATTTATGATATTAATATTAAATATGTATACATAAAATATTAAAGAACTATATGCAAACACATAATAGAGTAATGGTGCCTCTGTATGTAATGGGGGGGGGGATACACACCAGCCACTAATCCAAAGCTAGTTGGGGGGGTGTTGTCTAGTGCGTGGCTCCCATACATTTGTGATTTTATAAAAAGCTGGAAATTTGAGTGGTCTTGGGACATCTTCTAGCAGCAATATTCTTCCATGCCTGTTTCAGTCCACTTAATCTAGAAGTCCAATGACACATTCCTCAGCTCAATGTGGAATGTGAATGGATAATTGAGCTTTAATAAATTAAGTATGTTAGATCCTCGTGTCAAGAACATAACATAAGAAATAACACAGTGAAATGTTGTTAGGATGTGTTAGAATATTAAAGGGTATCTATAATGACAAAATTGTCCATTACTAAAAACTTTAATTCATCCCAACTATCGCTCTACCATTTCTTTGTAGATCAACCCTTATTTCTTTAGACATCTTTAAAAACATCTTACATTTCAGCTGTCAATCAAGTACCTTATTATCATAAACTCTTCTGCTGCGTGCAATTTTGTTGCAACTGGAATGGTGACAGTTGGTACGTGTGAATTGCATGGTTTGAAATTCCTTCTCCCAGTTCCGACTCATATAGTGATTACTGAGCATGCTTGACTTCTCAAGTCATGTCAGATGGAAGGAGGAGTCGTTTAAGAGTGGGCGGGGAATACTTGGGCTAAGCAAAACAAGTACTGGACTTAAGGTAGGCAGCAATACACACACCTCAGAGTAAATGTGAAAGACATGAAACCCTTTGTTTGTGCTGCGGACAATAGTGAGCAATGTGTTCTGAAAACGGATTGCAGTGCATGCAATGTGTTCACCGTCTTTGACATGCACTGTGCAGTAATTCTCACAAGTTAGTGGATCGCAAGCACGATCGTTATTGCATGAGAAATCGCTCTGGTGTGGCCTAGATCTTAGTGGCCTCAAAATATTGTGGAGAAGACCTTAGTAGTCCTTGTGATTTGTACTGCTAAACTCTGCAATACTACACAGTGATATATCTGTTAAAGGACATGTCCACTCAAAAACAAAGAAGTCACAAGAAGTCCCCTGCTCCTGTTTTTGCTCGAAACAGGAGCAAGGGGCATTACCTAGACGGCGAGGGACCAGGTCAGGTAAGCAAGTTCAGGAGCTTCTTTGGAATCAATGTATATGGCAAAAGTGGGGTTAGGGGGGTCATCTACAGTTTGCAGCAAAGTTTTTTTTTAGAATGGACTTGCCCTTTAATACAAGTAGGTATAGCACTGATATTCAGGGCTGTGTTCTAAAGAATAAAAAGGGAAAAAACATGGGAATTACTTAAATTTAATATTAAGAGATAAAAGTCTCTTCAGTTTGACAGCATTTAAACTATTAATTTAAGATTTGAGGCTCTTTGCATCAAGGGAGTTTCACGAGAGACAATAAATAGAAGTTGGGTAATGAAACTTATAATGATGCTTAAGTGCCTATAACCTAATCCTGATAGGAAGTTAACACCCCGGGCACATCATCAGTAGTGCATGCTGTATATCTAGGTAGATATCTAAACACCTCTTGAGGCTCTTCAATGCTTCCATCCATTTAAAGAGTCAATCTGAACTACAGCTCAACCATTTCTCTTTTTGCAGTTACTTTGATTCCAACCAATTAGTATCACATCTGTCTCTGCTCCTCTCCCTGTACACATTTGCATGTATTTTGCATTTCACAAGAACTACATCTTAAGTAAAATGTAAATTCCCCACCTGAGTTTTATGGGTAACCTGACAGATTATGAACAACATAGGGTAACTATGGATCATACATTTAGCACGTTTCACACTCTGAACTACACCAGCGTAAAACATTATCTCTGTTACGATTAGAGATGACCGGAATAGGCGAAGTTCATGCAGCTGCCGCTTTCATGGAATGTTTTCAAAATTCTGCAGGAAACAAAACTTTGAATCAAACCCAACTGAAGTCCTAAATAGATAATTACAATAATAGTGATCTTTTTCACTCTTAAAGGGCATGTCCACCCCCCAAAACTATAATTTCCCCCACTACTGGCCCCACTGTGTAGTGTAATAAAATCCTTACCTTACATCCCAGCTCCAAATGGCTCTCCTGTAATCCCCCCCCCCAAAGTCCAAAAAAGTGGCCACCAGGAGCCTAGCAGAGTCCATATAGGATTCTGCCTCCTGTCTCTCCTCCAGGAGAAGTTTGGCATGCACACTGCAGCCCTCCCCCTCCCTCTCCCTCCCATTTTGGTCCCCCTCTGCCTAGCTATAAACCCTTTCAGTATGTTATAGGTCTTGCTTCCCCAGCCCCAACTGCTATAATCCGTCAGTGATAGGCTGCCTCTCAGCCAATCATAGACGTGGCTGCCGGTCCGCCCCCCTGCTTGCAGTTCCATGCAAGCAGAAGGCCAGGCAGTGCGGCAGAGGAAAGAGGGAAGGTAAATAAAGATCGGGGGAGTTTCTGGCAATAAGATTATAGCATTTGGGGCTTGGGTTTGGGGAAGCAAGACCTATAACATACTAAAAGTTGTTTTAAAGGGTGGACATGCCCTTTAACGTTATACCAACAGAGTTTCTGTGAACTTTTCATAGAAAATTTTAGTAAAAATCGGAAATTCCATTATAAAAGTTCCTAGCGAAAATGTAAAAAACAATAGGTTCGAAAATAATTTCTGGAACAATTAGTTGCATGGAACCGTTGTCGGAACTAAACTCACCAGTTTTCATTCATCTCTACACACAAACCACAGTCCCGTAAACATACTTCTTTATACATTATCAGATTATGGATATCGCACCGGATGGGAATACAGATAATATAATATTGTATGGGGCCTAGGAATGTGCATTGATTATCTTTTCTATGTTTGTATAAATGTTTGACCAGATCAGTAGCACTTCCACTAAATGTAATTGTAAATTAGCCTGATTGGAGTGCTTCCACAATCCTTGTATTGCATGTATTTATTGGGAGGCCTGGTCAAGCCTCCATGTGGCAATAGCACCCCCAACACGCCCCTTTTATGGGAGGTCCAATGCCTTTAATATAAAGCACTGGATGGCCTCTTCCCTCATTTTAAAAAGCCAAAGGGCTGGAGGGAAGTGAGAAAGCCTGTTATATGGATCCAGTGTGTAAGAATGAGAAATGCAAGTTTGCTAATCATAATTGAAGTAAAACAGGTTAGAAGTTAGGACCTTCCAGACTGGGGTTACCTTGACGTGGTTGGAAGGCTTTTCATTCATGTGATCACAGTAATGTATACTAAAACCCCTTTGTTTATAATGTATGCTAGTGTGCAAATAATATGATACTGTATGGGGCCTAGGAATGTGCATTGATTATCTTTTCTATGTTTGTATTTTACTTAAAGGGTATGTCCACCCCATAATGCACATTTTTCCGTAGTGTATTGTACCCCAGCCCAACCCCAACTGCTAAGTTAGTTTTGTAAAACAAGCCCCAGAAATATACTTAGTGCTTTAAAAAGTGCTTTAAAAGACATAACTTCCGGAAGTTCTGGTCCGGTCTTTTAAACAGCTGATCGCGCGTATGTTTCTTTCATACATGCGATCATCTGTTTAAAAATAGCTGATCGCGGTATAGGCTGTGGGCTTGTTGCTGGCCCTCCTACTGTAAGTGTTTTTTCTGGAGTTTAAAAACAGCTGATCGTGGAGGGGGGTGGGTCAGGGTCCTGCCCTCCAATTTCGCAGTGGGGGGCCTGGGCCCCTGCAGTTATGCACTTTGCAAGATTGCCAGATTTTGATGGCCCCCGAGTGGGAGGGGACAGAGCCGTGATGTTACAGTAGATGAGGAGCCGCATCGTAGCAGAGGCAATGTTAGGGTGGAGCCCTAATCGGAGGCGGGTTAGAGGCTTAACGCGTCCTCACTTCGGGACTCTGGATTTTGTCCCTGCAGTCTGGACAACCGCTCCCAAATAGGGATGCCTGGCAACCCTGTCTGCATTCGACCTGCATTAGATCTTAAAGTAGAACTAACTTAAAAGTGTCAGTGGTTAATATTTCCGACAAAACAAAATTTGAATGTGTGTTCCGCAGTGTCATTTCTTGCATGTTATTACCTTTGTGTTCATTATGGTTCTTCAAACGCTTTATAAATATGAAAAAAAGGCATTTTGATTTCATTAACATGGACAAGAAATACAAAATCTTAAAGGGCTTAAAAAAGGTGATCATGGCAGCTGTTGGCTATTGCAGAGCAGCAAGTAGCATTGCAGGACATCTTGATTTCATTTCAAGAGGAAGAGCCAAGAGCTGAGACTACAGAATTATTTAGTAAATAGCTCACAAATGAATGATATTTATTATACCAAGAATAGAAACTTGTATCGCCTTCTGGATAGGAACCAAGGGCAGATTGTAGGTCTGCCCTGGACTGTTTGTCTGTCTTTTTAGACAGCCAACTCTGCTGTCAATGATAAGAGGTGAGGGGGTGTTTTGTACATAAAACCACTGATTGAGTTTTGGAGAGTTTAGAGTTTTATAAAGAAAAAACAATAGTGCATGTAACAAACTGTTAAAATGAAAAGTACCTGGGGCAGGGAGGTTGGATTGATGATTCCTACCTCCCAATATCATTTCATTGAGTATGGCCAGCATGTACAGTTTTCATCTGCCAGGTTAGTATCCTATATTAAAATTCGGAAGCCAGGAGGAAGCCTGGCTGCAGCAGTTTTCTTTATCCAGAAATGATATTGGGAGGTAGGAATTACCAACCGTACCTCCCTGCCCCAGGTACTTTTCATTTCAGATAAATAGTAAGTATAACTGGGCACACCAGTCTTGAGTGTATCAACTTTATTGTGATGTTTTGCAACCGGTGTGGTTCCTTCTTCAGACAAACAGTTATTAACTGTTAACCGTTTGTCTGAACCATCCCAGTTCCGAAACGTCACAATAAAGTTGTGACAGTTATACTTACTATTTCAGTGTATGCACTGCTGGCTACAGCACTGGAGCACCCAGCATTTCAGCTTTTGATGTTGTGGTTTAGGTGTGCAGGATCCTAATCTATTATACTCGAGTATAAACCGACTCGAGTATAAGCCGAGGTACCCATTTTTGCCTCCAAAATTAGAAAAACATGATTGACTCGAGTATAAGCCGAGGGTATACAGTAACCCTAATACCTTTCCACTGTAGATGTTTGGAAACTACAACTCCCAGCATGCTTGGTTGCTGTGAGTTGTAGTTTCCAACCACCTATAGTAGAAAGGTATTGGGGGTTACTGTATGGCATACTGTCCCCCACCCTAATACCTTTCCACTGTAGATGTTTGGAAACTACAACTCCCAGCATGCTTGGTTGCTGGAGTTGTAGTTCCAACCACTATAGTAAAAAGGTAATGTGGGTGTCTGCATGGCATACTGTCCCCCCAGCCCTCCCCCAGTCCCCCCCGAGCTCACTTACCATACCTGGTCTTCAGTCTTCCTCTCTCTGCCGGCTGCCTCAATCCAGAAGCAGCCGCGAGTCAGGCGGCAGTTCCCAGTACTGCTTCGCGGCTGCGCGATGACGTCATCCCGCCAGCGTGCGCGATGACATCATCGCGCAACCGTGAAGAACTACTGGGAACTGCCGGCCTGACTCGCGGCTGCTTTTGGATTGAAGGTAAGTGTCTTGTGACTCGAGTATAAGCCAAGGCAAGGTTTTTAGGTTGATTTTTAAACCTAAAAACCTCGGCTTATACTCGAGTATATACGGTATTTTAATTTCAATGGGTAACTGTGGTCTCCATACAGGTGTCTTCTATTTAGAAGAACTGTTTCATACCTTTCAAACAAGCCTAGCTTCTCTGGATCTTAAGTGAAAGGCTTGTTAAGTTACACTTGTTTGTCTGTCCTGACTGTCCGTGTCTGTGACAGTCACATCATGTGCTGTGTAAGAAGCCCCACTTCCAAAAAAGCAATATTTTCTGAAGCTAGTTACAGACCTGCAACCATTATCTTTCCTTTCCTGTACCTATGGATGCCTTAAGGAAAAGGAAAAAACCCTTTCAGGCTTGTGGCTAGCTTTAAAAATGTTTTAGGGGGTTTTAAGTGGTGAGGTTTATGATGCAGATGATGATGCTCTGTCCCAGCAGTGGGCATGCTCAAGACTGAGACTTCGGGGGAGACCAGTGGTGCTGGTGATGTCACAGTGATGTACCCAGTGGTGCTGGTGATGTATCTGCAGGGGCCCGAGCCAGAGCCCCCCTGCAAGATTGGAGGCCAGGCCCCTGACCCAAACCCCTCCCAAGAGCATCCACTTTCAGCTGTTTGTAGTACACATGTAGTAAAGATACGCGTGATCAGCTGTTTAAAAGTCCGGAACCAAACCAGCAGAACTTTTTAACAGCTGATCGTGCGTATCGTTTCTGCAAATGCGCATTCCGCTGTTTAAAAACAGCTGATAGCAGATGCTCTGGGAAGAGGATTGTGGGCCCTCTTACTCCCCGGCCCCCCAGTCACCACAGGCCCTATAGTTACACCACTGGCAGTAAATCTGTAAAAAACACCTCATAATGCACCAAGTCTTCAATGCTTCAATACTAATTCAATACTACAATACTAAACAACTGACGGAATAAATTCAGTTCCCTTCATTTCTACACGTAGAGGTACAGTAGATGTAAAAGAGACAGGACCATTGCCGAGCTATTCTTTTATGGAATATCAAATAAGATAAACATTGGTGAAATCAACTCCAGATCTTAATAACAGGCGCTACCGGGACAATCAAGGTTATTCTCCCAAGGAGGGAGCATTCTAAAGAGCGTTCTTCTGTAGTCTTCTTCACCCAAATCTCTATTTTCTTAAATATATCTAAAAACACTCATCAGAAGATCAGTTTAACCACCAGATCTTCCCACAACACTGCAGGAACCGGACCAATCGTTTTGCGATTAAATGTTGTGTTTTACCTTCTATAGTTCTAATCTTGATTTTGTCTCTTTTTGAATTTCTCTCGGGAAAGACATTTGTTACAGATGACATGATATAAATGAAGAAGTGGCAGAGAAATGTACTTCCTGTATTGTTCATTTCAGCAAGTCACACAGTAAATGCCAACTCTCAACTACAGTACATTGAGGCAGATTGGTGCTCTAAAGGCCAAATCAATTTACTGACAAGAGACCCTTACTTATGACCATTGGTAAGTGACAGATCCATTACGTTGGCATTTTAACCCAAGCAATGTGCATACTTTTAATAGCAAGTTGCAGGGATGGTTAAGATTCATATTAGATTCTTGTTGTTTTGTTGCAACTATAGAATTATATAAGAATGTAAACACCCTACAATTTATAAAGTAATTCTCTTATGATACAAAGACACGCAAAGGCGCTTTCTTAAATGTCAACATAACGAATGAGCTGAAACCAAACATTCCCTTTGAAGGAGAGTCGGTAATTTTCCTTCCTGTTTTAGACAAACTGCGGATGAATAATTAAATAAAGTTTAATAAAGTTAATCAAGTACAGTAGATTAGTAAATTGACCAACTGGTTTTAAATACTGTTGAGTCCCAGTTTTGAGGTGAAACTGCAGGTTTGAAAAACATGTGGATCGGGGGAAATTGTGGAATTTCAACGTTGAGAAGTTGAAAAACTGGTGTGTCGAGTTTTCAGTGTTGAAAAATCCCTTTAAAGGGCATGTCCACCCCCAAAATATTAAAATTTAACCCACTACTGGCCCCACTGTGTGGTGTTTAAAAATCCTTACCTTACATCCCTGCTCCAAATGGGTCTCCTGCAGTGTCTGTCCAAAGTCCTAGGAAGTCAAGAGCAGGAGTCTGTCTGTGAGTGAAAAGGTTTACGCCTCTTACCTTTCCTCTGAGAGGTTTTTGGCTTGCCCATATGATCCCTTCCCCCCTTCCTCCCTCTCAATCTCTGTTTGCTGCCTGGTGCCCTACCTTTTAATTATTTTTCTGTACTGTAGGGGACCCTATCCCAACCCCAACTGTTCGTTTGCATAAAAACTAATCAGTAATGTACTTACAGAGCTTCTTTCCCCTGGCATTCTGCACTGCCGGCAGCTGCGTCTGTGATTGACTGCCGTTCTGGACCCCTGCTTGCAACAGAGGGCCGGATCAGAACACCGGGGAAACAAAGCTCTGTAAATACCTTTCTGACTTTTATTTTTGCAAACAAACACGGCGGTTGGGGGTGGGATTGGGTCCCCTACACTACAGAAAAAGTTAAAAATGAAGGTGGAGATACCCTTTAATTGGGTTCAAAGTAAATCAATTATCTAGAGATTTTGTAGACAGTCTGCTCAGAGGTGGCAGAGCAACCTGCTATGTTTAAATGGAGAGAGGACAGGGGAGCGATCTAAAAAGCAATAGGATCCCTTCCCCCGACATTCTTTAATGATCCAACTTGACAGATCAATTAATGATGTTGGTACAAGATGCACATGTCCAATTGTCATTGATGCGGTTGTTCATTTACCTAATGTCTGTTCTTAGCTTCAGCCACATGTGGCTACAAGGAATTAGATTTAGTTCAGTCAAAACAAATGTCTGGACAAATTGGAACCTTCACAAATCTTCACAATTTCCATCATCCTGATATAGACTAAGGCCACATAGCTGGACAGTAACACGCAGGAACATATGTGTGCATGTTACCGATCGCTTGTGCTGCGATCCATGCAATGCTGTACTAACGGATCGCATGGGATTCACAAAAAATGGTAATCACAGCAGATTGCAGCACATTGCAGCACATTGCACCTATCGTGGCCAGACCTATTAGCCAACACTTGTGCATGCTTTTTTTAACACGCGATCAGACCACACGCTAAAACGCCCTAGAGTGCCTTGGCCCATAATGAAGGTAAAAAAAGTCTCTAAGTTTTATTAAAAAATGAAAAAACAAAATAAAAAAATGTGGGTTTCAGCTGAGTATCTTATAGGATAGTTTGGAATATTAATACTTAAAAAGCTTTTAGTGTGCAAATGACTTCTTGTTCCAGTTCATGCTTGATACTACATAGTTTAATTAAAAGCTTAGCATAGAATAAAAAAAGTAGTTAAAAGGAATTTCTTCTATAAACCAGCGGGTGCAGAAGATGAATGTAAAAGATATAGTGTTAGAAAATAGAAAATAGTGTTACAACACAAATGTACTCTATTAGTGACTAGACCATATCATGTTGCCTTCCCAGGTTGCCTACCTGTGCTGTGCTATGCTGCGCTATTCTGCACTATGCTGTGCTAATCTGTGCTAACCTATGCTGCTCTATGCAGTGCTGTGCTATGCAATGCTGTGGTATGCTATGCTGTATTAATAGGCTGCACTATGCTTTGCTGCGATCCTATGCTGTGCTATGGTATGTTATGCTATGCTATCTATGCTATGTTGTGCTTTGCTGTACTGTCCTATGGTATTCTGTGCTTTGCTATTCTTAGGGCCATTTTTAGGCATAGGCACAGAGCGAGGACACCGGTGCCCAGTGTTCTCCCTAGCATCTCCCTCCCAGCTTGTACTTGCTGTGTTAGACCTGCTCTCCCTGTTCTGCTGTAATGTGTAACATTGTAGTGAGTAGAGACCCTGGACTCAGCTGCCTCTACTTGGATACAATGTTACAAATGAACTGAAGGTGAAGGAAGGAGGGGGGAGGATGAGCCCAGCTAATAGTACTGAGGAGAACAGTTATAAAATGCCAGGTAAAAGCTGCTGCAGACTTTATAACAGTGACCCTGTGACTAGCAGCCATGAGATCCCTATCCCTGCCTCTTTCTTCCTTCCACCCAATTCTCCAATTAGAACTTAGAGTGGGTGAGGAGTGAACAATCCAATGGAGGAGACATGGAAAGCAGGTACCGTACATACTGTATATCATGTCAATGCTGGCAGCTGAAAGGGTTAAAGGTAATACTCTGCTGGCACTGAAAGTGTTAATGGCAATACTCTGGAAAAGTGCTGGCACTGAAGGGTTAATACCAATACTCTGAGAAAGTGCTGGCACTGAAAGAATTAATAAGAAAGTCTGCTGGCCTGGCCCTGAAGGGTTAATAGTACTCTGATCATGCTAGGGCACCATTCAAGATGGCTAGAAACGGCCCTGGCTATGCGGTGCTATAATATGTTTTGCTGTGCTTTGAGAAATACAAAAAAATGTAGGAGAGCCACAGGCAGATCTTGAACTGCAAAAATACTTTTATTTTGGGTACTGGAGCAACATGTTTCGGAACCTTAATCAGTGCAGGAGCACACGGCTCTGAAATGTATGTTGCTCCAGTGCACCAGATAAAAGTCTTTTTGCATTTCAAACCCTGTCTGTGGCTCTGCTACATGTTTTGTATTTCTGGATGTTTTACCACTAAAGACAGAGTGGAGTGGGATTTTGATCCTAATATTGAACTGCACCCTGTTTGTTTGCTAATGTGTTGTGCTTTGCTTTGCTGTGCTGGGTATCTATTACAGTAAGTTTGAAAAAAAAAGTTTTGTTAAAAATAAAAACACCACGATGTCAGGTTACCGGGTATGTCCTTCATTCACAATTCTGATTAGAGAAAATACAAATTGAATCCGATTTAATAAACAAAGAATGACCCCCCTTTCTACCCTTCTACAATACTTTATAAGGTAGCCACAGCTGATCGGGATTGTTGGCCTCTTTAAAGAATATTTGGTTACAGGAATTGATGAGAAGGCAAATGTGTTCAATTCTTTGTTCATTTACTTTATGCAAACAGTTGTCTGAATAACTGCACTGTAATACACACGGATTACCATGAACCAGAGCTAGTTGATGCAAGATATTATTCAGACAATATGAGCAGTGCACCTGACCCAGGGGAAGATGCCAAAGAATCCTCCTGTTCGTTCTAGGAAGGAATTTTTATCTTTAGCAAGGTTGCTCTCTTTCCTGTCTGCCATGGTGGTTATGGTTTGATGGAAACCAGAAAGGGTTCAAGTAAAATTAACCGTATCTCCCCCTGGAATGTCTAGTGGGAAGGAATTTGGTGGTTTGTTGAGTTAATCTAGAAATCATGTAGCCCTTGGAGGAGGCTTTGGTAGCAGTTCAGATGAACCAATGTGTGGGCACCTATTCGCCAGCTAAATACATAACACTACAAAACCCCCAATATTGAAATATGATGATGATAAATGTATAAATCAGTCTCCGAGAAAAGCAGAGAAAAAGAAAGATCATCTTTGTTTATGGCTGGAAAAAAGGACAAGTTAAAAATGCAATTAATATTATTAATTAATATTAATTAATAATAAATATTGGATTAAACTAAAGCTGTTGGTAAAGCAGTGACTTCTGTTAACCCCAAGGTAAGACCCCTCCCCCCCATCCCTAAACACTTTCAGGGAGATTCAATTAAAGTTCTTATACTACACCAGTTATTACCTTAGCACTACCACCATGTATCTGTATGTTACTCACCTAAGTAGATTGTAAGGTCTACGGGCAGGGACCTCTTTTCTCATGTTACATGTTTCAAGCACATGTATATGTCGGGATGCTCATACTTATTTATATATTTATGTATTTATTTACTGTCCCCCTTGTATGACTTTTTGTATTTTTGTATACATATATTATACAGCGCTGCGTCCCCTAGTGGCGCTATATAAACGTACAATATTGCTAAAAATGGAGCTAATTTTGCCCCAACCAATCAGATTTTAGCTTTCAAATGTTAAATAGGATCTGATTGGTTGGCGTAAAATTAGAACCATTTTTAACAATAAGAACTTTTATTGAATCTCCCTGTTTGTTTAAAAATCCTAAATGTGCTTAACAGAATTCGTTCCCTCGTCCCCGGGCCTCTTCTTCCCCATAAGAACATTTTGGCCCCCAGTATAAAACCTGCCCTTGACCAGATATAACGCCTAGACAGATGTACAGATATGACACCACTGTAGATATTTACTGAATGGGTTGGGGTTTTACCCACATGTAAAACCATTAGGGCTCTTAATGTAAGAATTGGAGAACACAAAAGAGCAATAGAAGCAATACAGAAGGACTACTATAATACATTTATTTTTTTCAAATGCCCATTTCTGGAAACTATCATTCTTCCCAACTATCACTGCACCATTGTTTTGTGAGCTGTGCCTTATTTCTTTACATATCCATTCAGAAACATCTCCATTTCAGCTGTCAATATATATATATATATATATATATATATATATATATATCAATCATATATGCTGTGTGCAGTTTTTCTCGAACTACAATGTCCCCCCCATGGTGATTCATAGTGATTACTGAGCATGCTTGCCTTCACAGTCATGTCAGATGGAAGGAGGAGATGGTTAAGAGTAGGAGAAGGACACTTAAGCTGAGCAAAACATGTACTAGATTGAAGGCATGCAGCAACACGCATTGCATGTATTTAATTATAGATTAAAATGAGGCTAAGTCATTTTTTTCATTATAGTTGTCCATTAAGAAAAGTGTCTTCACAGTGTCAGACTATTTATCCCAAAGGACTTGGAGGTTTAAATAATTAAATTTTGCAATTGGAACAGAAATGAAAATCTACAGTAAATGTGAAAGCATGCGTCCTAAGGGATTAAACTATGCATTTGAACTGAGTTCTTTTTTTAGGCATCGGATTCTATGTAATAGAACTGTCTGTTGTTAAATAATTACTATTAGTTTGTACTTTCAATTCACCCCGGGGAGTTTGTCTAATTGGTTTATCCCAAGAGTATTTAAATAGATCAATGGATCATGTAACTTTGCCTGGGGAAATTGATTATTTCAATGGAACGCGTAGCATAGCATAATTATTTAAGTTGTTTTTATGTAAATAAGATGTATGTTATCTATATGTACTGTAGATACTGTTATAATAGTTTAGTATTTGTTTGTCATTATACAGAGTTTCAGGTGATAGTGACAGTCTCAAGCCTGCATTGCTCAGAGCCCATGTGAGGGTACAAGGTTCAATCCTTAGATGCCATTTTTGGTGTGAGGTATTGTACTATACCGTTATGGGTCATCTGGAGAGGCTTAGCGTATGGATGTTTAGCTATTCTATATGTCCTTGGATTTCTGTCTGGGTTCCGCTTCATTTAATTCTAGGCTGTGTTACTGTCCTTCCAATTATCCTTTAAAGGGTAACGTTGGTCCAAAAATGCCTTTAGGTAAATTGACAGGAATTGCTTTCCTGAGTATATATGCAATTTACTCTCATTTGTTTTTTTTTACATCGTTTTGAAGATATTTACATTTTTATGTGTGATACGGGAGCAGCATCACCAGATCCCCTGCACTTCCTGCTTCCTGCTCTGAAACCATGTGACAGTCCCTCTTCCCCATTTTTCCTCCTTCTCTTGGGTGCCCATGGTCCCTCTGCTTGCAGTCCCACGAGTGGGAATGAGGGACAGTGAATGGGAGGCCTAGAAGGAGGAACTAGTATTTGTGACCGTAGATTCTCCACCTCCAACCCCTAACTTTCTGATGAGTGATTTCTTCATATTTGCTGTGCAGCGCATAGAGAGGAGGATGATGGCTCATTTAAAGGTAGGAACCTGGTATTTCATTTAAAAATCTACTGTTTTGAGGCCACAGTTCCCCTTTAATTGAAGCGATATTTACCTATTCATTTTCGTACTGCTGGGTTTTTTATACCGTAGAAAACATTTTCAGTAAAAAAACTGCAACTTTTCCACTTTTAAAGGGAGTGAATGAAAATGAGGTTCTTTAAAATGAAACTGAAGATCCAAATTCTGTAATGGTCAAGGGGGTGGTCTGCTTGGTCAATAGCTACCAGAGCTTTTTACAGTTTTATCAGTTTACTGTTGTATTCAATTAGATCAACTGGACTTGAAATGTAGTTCTTGAAGACGTTTCGCTAGTCATCCGACTGGCTTTCTCAATTCAGAATGACTTGTACAAGAATCTGTGGCAATTATGTACCCTGGAGAATCCCATTAGCATATCACAGCCAGGTGTTAAGGTGTGATTAGTTGGTGTCGAACCCCCCCACTCTATTTAGGCTTGGTTTCTTTATTTTCACATAAATGGCCTCCTTAACACCTCTCTTGAAACCATTTATGTGAAACCAAGCCTAAATAGAGGTGGGGGGGTTCGACACCAACTGTCTGCCATGTACAATGCTGTTTTAACACCTTACTCTGGGCGTTCCTATAACACCTCTCTAGCCACTATCTAATCACACCCTTAACACCTGGCTGTGATATGCTAATTGGGATCTCCAGGGTACATAATTGCCACAGATTCTGTACAAGTCATTCTGAATTGAGAAAGCCAGTCGGATGACTAGCGAAACGTCTTCAAGAACTACATTTCAAGTCCCAGTTGATCTAATTGAATACAACAGATATACATGACCTGGATGAATGAGAACCTTCACAAGCAGTTTTATCAGTTGTTAGTAACTTGCCTCCCATGTGGGTTTTCACAGATAGTTAAATAAATACAGCCAAGCAGATGCTGCTAGGATGCAAAAAGGATTATTGGATTAAAGAAAAATGCAGATTATGCTATGCCTATACTCTTCTCATGTACATATTAGTTTTGACAGACATGTGTCATCACCTTTTCTACTCAGAGCTCTATTTTTTGTTCAAACCTGAACTTACTATATTTTTTCATTTGAGGCATGAAATTTCCCTTTAAGATTTTCTTTACTTTTCCTTTAACTTTAAGATTTAGTATTTTTTTTTTTTAATGGTCCCTTCTGGACCTTGTACATTTGCAGATATGCCAGAACCTCTCCTACAAATTTTACTATTAGGACTGGGCCAAACTGAAGCGCTTTTAAGCGAGTTCCTATGGCGATTGCGATTTTAAAAAAACAACAGATGAAAAGAGATAAACCAATTTTAATGCTCAGATGAATATTGATGGAAATAGGATGGATGTGCAATGGAGTTTAAATTGCTTCCATTCTTTTATGTCCATTTTAATAAATGCCCCTTGTCCTCCAATTGATCCATTACAAAGGAAAAGCTTACATTGCATTTTTCTGTCTTTGGTTGGCCTATAAATACCATTCGATTTCCTGCAAACGGACATTAGCGTCAGATTCCCAATTTATTTCTTGTGGTTTCAAAGCAATTTGTCTTTATATTATTCTCTACTCAACTCGAATTTCAGATGCTACCAGGTGCTGCAGGTCAGCAACTCCATTGAGGGCTTGTTGTGCTTTTGTTTGTGGTTGAGACTGGTGCCACCTTATTGCCTCTCTGTCTCACTTTACAACTTGATAACAGACAAAATATGGAACATGGAAAATATGGAAAAATGGTGCTAATTTTGCCCCAACCAATCAAATTTTATTTAACATTTGAAAGCTAACATCTGATTGGTTGGGCAAAATTAGCACCATTTTAAATGATAAGAACTTTTGTTGAATCTCCCTGTTTTATTCAGCTTCCGGGGGTAAATGGAGTTAACTTCACGCTTCCCTATGTTACTTCTTCGGGTTTGCGTTTGCATTTTTTCGGGGCCTGCACCGTTTCCTCTTAATGGCACAGGCACCCGATGCAAATCAAAAAATGTACAAGTAGCGCAAAAACGAACGGGATTTCATTGGCGCCGTTACATCCGCGCTCCTTACCTGCCTCATTCCCGCGAGTAGTGCATCACGAGAACATCGCCAGAAGAGGAGTGAAGAGGTTAGTATTGCATTGTCTTATTTCTGAAAAATCAGTTGATTTCATACCCTTTGTTAGGCTGGGTACACACTTTAGATATTTCTAGTCCCGTGTATCGGTCGGTTGCCTGGAATATCTGATGGGGTGTGCACGGCGGCTGCGTCCGAGCTTGTCCAAACCGGACGAACTGGTGATCGGGCCTGGTGGTAATCGTGGTTCCTTATAGGACCACTTGATCAGTCGTGCGAACTGTCAGCTGTGGCCACTATTGCCGTGACCGACAGACATTTGTTCCGGCTGAACGCTCACTAGTAGTGATTGCTCGATTGGGATAAAAACTTACCTGGTGTGTACCCACCTTGAGCTTTGTTGTGGTCAGTAGGAGCAGCCGTTTTGGGTTCTGCTATGGTCCTTATTCTCCCAGGAAGCACCACTTCCTTGGAACGTTTCTAACGGTAATTATCAAACATGCTCAATCTCTACTGAGCAGCAAATCAATCCAGTGACTGGGACCATCACAGACCACTATTAGGTGTCCTGCAAACAGGAAGTTAGAAATCTGGATGCTTTAATTTACAATCATAGAAATCACCGAATGGGCAGATTATGGTCATCTTCCTTTTTTTGAAGCGAATGTATTGTGCTGAATAAAAACAATATAAATAGCTGCACATTGTCTTAGACTATCCCTGATTATTTTAAGGGGACATTGTTGATTCTTTGAACTAGGATGTCACAATTGTTCTCTTTCTTTTTAACACTGAATTGTGCCAAAATTGACTGGTCTGCAAGTTATTAAATTACACACAGACGGTACAAGGTATATAATAATCAGCGATATTAGTATCTGGTCGATCCAGGGATACTTTCCAATTGCCATTTGGAGTCATGAAGGAATCCCCCCCCCTATTTATTTTAGCTGGATTTTTGCCGTCCTCTGGATCAACTGTTAGTTAAGGTTAAAAAGGAGGTGAAAAGTTGGACTTGATGGACGTATGTCTTTATTCAAACTCAATTGGAGGGAATGAAATGTATATTTAGATTGTAAGCTCTTCAGAACAGGGACCTCACTCCTAATGTGTCTAGGCTTCACACCTACACTATCTATTTATCCTTTGCATATTCAGTGTATTATATATGTGTGTGTGATCTGTTTATTATTTATGTAATTACTGCTAGCTATCTGTGCTTATTCTCCATCTGTAACTCTGCATTTAGAATGTACAGCGCGCTGTTTCTAAACACCAGAAAGAGAACACAGACGGTTTACGTGTTTTTTTACATATCTAATTATTACATAATATACTGTTCCCTTTCATCTAATGCTCTTTCTCCTTGTTATTTGATAGCTAATGAGCACTAACACTCGTTAGGCTGCTGCTCACATGGCAATTTGCAAAATTTTTTTTATTTCACAATCAATATCAATGGCTTAACTGTCAGTTTCTGTTTCCAGCGCATCAGTTAAGGTTTTAGCACCGTCTAAGGGCCAGGCCACAGTGATGCACCTTTAAGCGTGATCCGATCGCACTTTTAAAAGCGCACATTAGTGTTACCACATTGATGTGGCACCGCTAGTGTGCGACTGCGAATTGTTTTGTGTAATTGAATGTGTCTGATTGTGAAACATTGGGCGATCGCAATTGCAATGTGGCCATCACCCTCAAACCTTGTCTGATGTTTACCTACCGTATATACTCGAGTATAAACCGAGGGGCCTATTAATAGCTAAAAAGGATTAAAAGTGATTGACTCAAGTATAAGTCGAGGGTAGAAATTATGAATACAGCTGCCTTCTGATTCTGTATTGTTTTAGGCTTTAGTTGCCCTTTAAATGGACAGCAGAATTCCCATACAGTAGTTCCTTACAGTAATAGCCAAATCCAGTATGACTATAACTGTACGGACACTATATGGGAATTCTGATGTCCATTTAAAGGGCAAACTAAAGCTCAAACAATACAGAATTAGAAGGCAAACTTTTAACAATATTACCATCCCCTGATCTTGTATTGTTTGAGGCATTAGTTGCCCTTTAAATGGACAGTAATCCCATACAGAAAACTCCCACCACCTGGATGTCCACTTTGGCGTGCGAAGTGGAAGGCACCAAGTAGTGGCATTATTTCATGGCCCGCAGGGAGCCGCGGATGGGTGTGGAAAGGGGGGACCTGGGGCGCTCTGTGGGGCATAGCCGAGGGCGGAGCTACTCCCACTACCCACTCACAGTGCCGCTAGTGGGGCCCACAGCCCACATGTCAAGGACGGACATCCCTTATTACTTGAAGAAAAGAAGTTTAGACTTCAAGTTCGGAAAGGGTTTTTCACTGTGAGAACGGTAACACTATGGAACTGTCTTCCAGTGGACGTGTTATGTTCATTAGTCGGTTTAAAAAAAAAGCTGGATAGTTCCTGTATTGATACATAAAGTAGAGTTGATCCAATGGCCACTTGGAATCAGGAATTATTTTTTCCCCTTCATAATTCTGGTGGTTTTTTGTTGTTGTTGCCTTTTTCTGGATCAACGGTTTAAAGGACAACACCACAGAACAACACTGAACCAGAAGGCGAACACCTTGATATAAAGCCAGTAATCAGTGTCTTACCTCTCATTTTGATATGGGCGCTGGGAAATTACCTAAATACCATATGGTTTTTGCTTAACATCACAGCATTCTAATGTCACACACAGCTGGTCAACGACCATTATGTTCTGCCCATGCTCAGTGTCTTAGCAATGGCAGAAATTCTTACGTTGGTCACACCCATCAATCTCTAGCCAATCCTTTTATGGGGCAGATAAAGCAAGGAAGCATGTGACTGAGGTCAGGATGTGTGGCGACACTGCACATACACACATATTGTAAATCAGTTCTTAACAGGCTTACATTTATTTTAATACAATTTACTGAATTCATATTATATAGCTTATTGGGTTTTTAGGGGGGTTGTTTTCAGATTCTGGTGTAAAAAAATGGATTTAGTTCTCCTTTAAGCATGAATGTGGCTATAGTAAGTGGATTGACGGTGGTGGACGTATGTCTTTATTTCACCTCGAATACTATGTATGTATGTATATTATGTATGTATATGTTTATTTACAAAGCGCCACTTGGGGACCAGAGCTGTACAATATTAAAATACAATAAAGTCATACAAGGGGGATAAATACATCGTATGTTCAGTACATAATATAATAAACTTATATAAATGGAAGTGCTAGCTTTGCCCACAAGAGGAAAGGAGGTCCCTCCCCGTAGAGCTTACAATCTAGTTAGGCAGGTAACAACCCCATACACTGGAATGGGTATAATGCAGGAGTGAGACGTATGCATTGCAATAAACAATCATAGACTGTGCTGGTTACCGGATAGGTAGGATGTAAAGGTAGATTTATCATATATAAGATATATAGATACCATATACTGTGCTGGTTACCAGATAGGTAGGATGTAAGGTAGATTTATCATATATATGATATATAGATACCATATACTGTACTGGTTACCGGATAGGTAGGATGTAAGGGTAGATTTATCAATATAGATATATAGATACCATATCTGTGCTGGTGACCAATAGGTAGGATGAAGGGTAGATTTATCATATTAGATATATAGATACCATATACTGTGCTGGTTACCGGATAGGTAGGTGTAAGGGTAGATTTAATCATATATAGATATATGATGCTATATACTGTGCGGTTACCAGATAGGTAGGATGTAAGGGTAGATTTTATTCATAATAGATATATAGTATACCATATACTGTGCTGGTTACCAGATAGGGAGGATGTAAGGCTAGATTTATCATATTAGATATATAGATATCATATACTGTGGTTGTTACTGGATAGGTAGGATGTAGAGATAGATTTATCATATATAGATATACATATATATACTGTGCTGGTTACAGTATATAGTAGGATGTAAGGGTAGATTATCATATGTATAATATTAGTATCATATACTGTGCTGGTTACCGATAGGTAGGATGTAAGGGTAGATTTATCATATATAGATATATAATACCACACTGGTAGATTTGTTGAATTCACATTTGTCTTTGTTGAGTGTAAGCCTTGGGATGATAAGACTCAAATACTGCGTGTAGGGCAGAGTGTGGTCATTCTGTGTTTTTCAAAAACTAGTATGTATCACTGTAATTGAGGCATAGGAATATGTTGAATAATGTTTCTTATTGCTTCTTGAAAAATCTCAGCAGCCGACAAACACCAACGTTAGTCGTTTGTATCTTCGCAGACCAACATGGTGGAAAATGTAGTTATGTATCTGGATTCTGGACTAAGTTCCAGTTGGTGATAACCCTATTTGAGATCCAGTTTAGAGAACACGGGGGCTCCATTTAGGGATGAATACATCACATGAGAGTTGGAGAGAGGTGCTCTCTCTCTGTATAGCAGTGTTTGGAAGACGCATGTCTACACAAATTCTTATTGGTTTGGATCTTGGGTTTAGGTACAGCCACTATGGGGAACCCATGGAGTGGGCCTGAAACAGTTTCAATGATGTCTTGTTCCTCTAAAGACTTTAGTTCGTCTTCAATTTGCTTCCTCAAGTGAAAGGAATTTGTCTTGTGTGGCTGTGAAAATGACGAATGTCTTCATCAATGTGAAGGTGAATTTGAAAATCTTTAGTTTGCAAGGCCCACAAAAAGATTGGAGTACTTGTCAAACTAGTGCTTGTACATCAGAGACTGTTGGGTTAGCTAACAGTGTGAACTATATTGATGAGTCCAAGAGTTAAAGCTGGTGTGTGATAGCGAGAAGGCAACCCCCAGAGCCTTGTGTACAAAGAAAGTTGTGTATAGATGTGTTATCTTTTGTGAGTAAATATCTGAATCAAATTTACCTATTGCGGCAAAGGAGTTGAGAGCCATAAGGAAAAATTTTGGTTTGTACATGATCAAGCAGGTTTAGTTATCAGTTGGCAATATGTATACACATGTCTATAATGTTCACAGAGGCTCGTGTCAATAGTAAAAGCAACTGCAGTGTTAAGGAGAGTTGTGGATGGGGATGTACAGTTGTGCAGTGGATGTATAAACACATAGTCACTGCCAAACAGTAGGTGACTCATCTCCAGAATTTGGTGAATGTATTGACTTGTGCTGAGCTCAGTGTATCTGAGTGTGCGTAGGGATGACTTAGGAGCAGATTTACATACAATCGCAAATGATTCAGTTTTCCACAATTAGTACATTTAGTCCTAGAGCAGGGACAGTCACCATTATGAGGGAAATGTTGCCACATCTGTAGCACATTTTGAGCAGTCAGTGCCTGTAGTTTTGCGTTTGTGTGCACAAGATTGCACACTATGTGCTCAGTGCCCTCCTCTATGGCAGCAGCTTGAGTCTCAGAAATTTCCAGGGACCGTGCCATGGTAGAAGATCCTGCAAGCAACAATCTGCTTTAAGCTTTGCGCCGTAGCTTATGATGATGTGCAGGATACAATGTTTGTGATGTGATTTTATCATCAACATCAGCAAAATTAGCGCTTTGTGCTAATTGTCTTTCGTGGGTGACAAAAGGAGTCATGGTCTCCTGGGGTAGTTGTTTAGCAATTCTGAACTGTATCTTTCATTCTGATGTTTGCTTAGGATTAAAATATTCAGTTAGTGCTTTAGAGCATTTTGTAAGTAGTACGTAGTGCTGTCTGTAGGTAAGGTGCAGTAAATGTCCTAAAACAGCAAGACCAGCATAATGAAGAATGAAAAGCTTTCTTCTTTATCCCTGTGATGGCCATGGCCTCCCGGAAATTGTCACAAACGGGAGTAGCCATTTTTTCCAGTTCTGTGCAAGATTATTGGTATCAGACAAATCAAAGTTGGGGAAGGTGTGGAGTTGCTCAGCCATATTAACTTTACTTTTGAAGCAGCAGCAGTGATATAGTTAAATGAACAGTGCAGAAGTAGAATGAGAGCTGTGGTCCTGCTGTAGATGGACAGTGACAGGCAAGTGAGTATAAATGGGTCTGTATGTGGAGGACTGGTACAGGTACGTCCAATGGATAGTTGCGGTACTCACAGGGTTAAAGTCTTTAATCTCGTCGCCAGTTGTTATGTTCCCTTGGTATATTGTTCAAGAGCAAGAAAACACTTGGAATGTAGAGGGAACTTGATTTATTCAAACAGAGCAACAGGTACATCACACTTTCTCATCCCAGCTATTCCCTAGCTTACTTCCTGTAACTGCCCCCTTTTCCCAGCTTGCCTCTATGCCTAAAGAAACAGTATTAACTAAACACAGGTAGAGTTTACAGTGTGCCCATGGTCCCTCTGCTTGCAGTCCCACGAGTGGGAATGAGGGACAGTGAGTGGGAGGCACTAGAAGGAGGAACTAGTATTTGTGACCGTAGATTCTCCACCTCCAACCCCCTAACTTTCTGATGAGTGATTTCTTCATATCTTGTGCTGTGCAGCGCATAGAGAGGAGGATGATGGCTCATTTTAAAGGTAGGAACCTGGTATTTCATTTAAAAATCTACTTGTTTGGAGGCCACAGTTCCCCTTTAATTGAAGCGATATTTACCTATTCAGTTTTCTGTACTGCTGGGTTTTTTTATACCGTAGAAAACATTTTCAGTAAAAAAACTGCAACATATTTCCACTTTTAAAGGGAGTGAATGAAAATGAGGTTCTTTAAAATGAAACTGAAGATCCAAATTCTGTAATGGTCAAGGGGGGTGCTGCTTGGTCAATAGCTACCAGAGCTTTTTACAGTTTTATCAGTTTATCTGTTGTATTCAATTAGATCAACTGGACTTGAATGTTAGTCTTGAAGACGTTCGCTAGTCATCCGACTGCTTTCTCAATTCAGAATGACTTGTACAAGAATCTGTGGCAATTATGTACCCTGGAGAATCCCATTAGCATATCACAGCCAGGTGTTAAGGTGTGATTAGTTGGTGTCGAACCCCCCCACTCTATTTAGGCTTGGTTTCTTTATTTTCACATAAATGGCCTCCTTAACACCTCTCTTGAAACCATTTATGTGAAACCAAGCCTAAATAGAGGTGGGGGGGTTCGACACCAACTGTCTGCCATGTACAATGCTGTTTTAACACCTTACTCTGGGCGTTCCTATAACACCTCTCTAGCCACTATCTAATCACACCCTTAACACCTGGCTGTGATATGCTAATTGGGATCTCCAGGGTACATAATTGCCACAGATTCTTGTACAAGTCATTCTGAATTGAGAAAGCCAGCCGGATGACTAGCGAAACGTCTTCAAGAACTACATTTCAAGTCCAGTTGATCTAATTGAATACAACAGATATACCATGACCTGGATGAATGAGAACCTTCACAAGCAGTTTTATCAGTTGTTAGTAACTTGCCCTCCCATGTGGGTTTTCCACAGATAGTTAAATAAATACAGCCAAGCAGATGCTGCTAGGATGCAAAAAAGTGATTTATTGGATTAAAGAAAAATGCAGATTATGCTATGCCCTATACTCTTCTCATGTACATATTAGTTTTGACAGACATGTGTCATCACCTTTTCTACTCAGAGCTCTATTTTTTGTTCAAACCTGAACTTACTATATATTTTTTCATTTGAGGCATGAAATTTCCCTTTAAGATTTTCTTTACTTTTCCTTTAACTTTAAGATTTAGTATTTTTTTTTTTTAAATGGTCCCTTCTGGACCTTGTACATTTGCAGATATGCCAGAACCTCTCCTACAAATTTTACTATTAGGACTGGGCCAAACTGAAGCGCTTTTAAGCGAGTTCCTATGGCGATTGCGATTTAAAAAAAACAACAGATGAAAAGAGATAAAACCAATTTTAATGCTCAGATGAATATTGAAATAGGAAATAGGATGGATGTGCAATGGAGTTTAAATTGCTTCCATTCTTTTATGTCCATTTTAATAAATGCCCCGTGTCCTCCAATTGATCCATATTACAAAGGGAAAAGCTTACATTGCATTTTTCTGCTCTTTGGTTGGCCTATAAATACCATTCGATTTCCTGCAAACGGACATTAGCGTCAGATCCCCAATTTATTTTCTTGTGGTTTCAAAGCAATTTGTCTTTATATTGTCTCTAACTCGAATTTCAGATGCTACCAGGTTGCTGCAGTCAGCAACTCCATTGAGAGGCTTGTTGTGCTTTTGTTTGTGGTTGAGACTGGTGCCACCTTATTGCCTCTCTGTCTCACTTTAACAACTTGATAACAGACAAAATATGGAACATGGAAAATATGGAAAAATGGTGCTAATTTTGCCCCAACCAATCAAATTTTATTTAACATTTGAAAGCTAACATCTGATTGGTTGGGGCAAAATTAGCACCATTTTAAATGATAAGAACTTTTGTTGAATCTCCCTGTTTATATTCAGCTTCCGGGGGTTAAATGGAGTTAACTTCACGCTTCCCTATGTTACTTCGGGTTTGCGTTTGCATTTTTCCGGGGCCTGCACCGTTTCCTCTTAATGGCACAGGCACCCGATGCAAATCAAAAAATGTACAAAGTAGCGCAAAAACGAACGTGATTTCATTGGCGCCGTTACATCCGCGCTCCTTACCTGCCTCATTCCCGCGAGTAGTGCATCACGAGAACTCGCCAGGAAGAGGAGTGCAGAGGTTAGTATTGCATTGTCTTTATTTCTGAAAAATCAGTTGATTTCATACCCTTTGTTAGGCTGGGTACACACTTTAGATATTTCTAGTCCCATGTATCGGTCGGTTGCCTGGAAATATCTGATGGGGTGTGCACGGCGGCTGCGTCCGAGCTCGTCCAAACTGGACGAACTGGTGATCGGGCCTGGTGGTAAATCGTGGTTCCTTATAGGACCACTTGATCAGTCGTGCGAACTGTCAGCTGTGGCCACTATTGCCGTGACCGACAGACATTTGTTCCGGCTGAACGCTCACTAGTAGTGATTGCTCGATTGGGATAAAAACTTACCTGGTGTGTACCCAGCCTTGAGCTTTGTTGTGGTCAGTAGTGAGCAGCCGTTTTGGGTTCTGCTATGGTCCTTATTCTTCCCAGGAAGCACCACTTCCTTGGAACGTTTCTAACGGTAATTATCAAACATGCTCAGATCTCTACTGAGCAGCAAATCAATCCAGTGACTGGGACCATCACAGACACTATTAGGTGTCCTGCAAACAGGAAGTTAGAAATCTGGATGCTTTAATTTACAATCATAGAAATCACCGAATGGGCAGATTATGGTCATCTTCCTTTTTTCATGAAAGCGAATGTATTTGTGCTGAATAAAAACAATTATAAATAAGCTGCACATTGTCTTAGACTATCCCTGATTATTTTAAGGGGAACATTGTTGATTCTTTGAACTAGGATGTCACAATTGTTCTCTTTCTTT
This sequence comes from Hymenochirus boettgeri, assembly GCA_019447015.1. Classification (NCBI taxonomy): domain Eukaryota; kingdom Metazoa; phylum Chordata; class Amphibia; order Anura; family Pipidae; genus Hymenochirus; species Hymenochirus boettgeri. The sequence goes on from CM033469.1 coordinate 34,770,637, forward strand.
TTAACACTGAATTGTGCCAAAATTGACTGGTCTGCAAGTTATTAAATTACACACAGACGGTACAAGGTATAATAATAATCAGCGATATTAACGTATCTGGTTGATCCAGGGATACTTTCCAATTGCCATTTGGAGTCATGAAGGAATCCCCCCCCCTCATTTTTTTTTTAGCTGGATTTTTGCCGTCCTCTGGATCAACTGTTAGTTAAGGTTAAAAAGGAGGGTGAAAAGTTTGGACTTGATGGACGTATGTCTTTATTCAAACTCAATTGGAGGGAATGAAATGTATATTTAGATTGTAAGCTCTTCAGAACAGGGACCTCACTCCTAATGTGTCTAGGCTTCACACCTACACTATCTATTTATCCTTTGCATATTCAGTGTGTATATATATATGTGTGTGTGATCTGTTTATTATTTATGTAATTATCTGCTAGTTATCTGTGCTTATTCTCCATCTGTAAACTCTGCATTTAGAATGTACAGCGCGCTGTGTTCTAAACACCAGAAAGGAGAACACAGACCGGTTTACGTGTTTTTTTACATATCTAATTATTACATAATATACTGTTCCCTTTCATCTAATGCTCGTTCTCCTTGTTATATTTGTATAGCTAATGAGCACTAACTCGTTAGGCTGCTGCTGCCATGGCAATTTGCAACATTTTTTTTATTTCACAATCAATATCAATGGCTTAACTGTCAGTTTCTGTTTCCAGCGCATCAGTTAAGGTTTTAGCACCGTCTAAGGGCCAGGCCACAGTGATGCACCTTTAAGCGTGATCCGATCGCACTTTTAAAAGCGCACATTAGTGTTACCCAATTGATGTGGCCACGCTAGTGTGCGACTGCGAATTGTTTTGTGTAATTGAATGTTCTGATTGTGAAACATTGGGCGATCGCAATTTGCAATGTGGCCTCACCCTCAAACCTTGTCTGATGTTTACCTACCGTATATACTCGAGTATAAACCGAGGGGCCTATTAATAGCTAAAAAGGATTAAAAGTGATTGACTCAAGTATAAGTCGAGGGTAGAAATTATGAATACAGCTGCCTTCTGATTCTGTATTGTTTTCAGGCTTTAGTTGCCCTTTAAATGGACAGCAGAATTCCCATACAGTAGTTCCTTACAGTAATGGCCAAATCCAGTATGACTATAACTCTACGGGACTACTATATGGGAATTCTGATGTCCATTTAAAGGGCAACTAAAGCCTCAAAACAATACAGAATTAGAAGGCAAACTTTTTAACAATATATACCATCCTCCTGATTCTGTATTGTTTGAGGCATTAGTTGCCCTTTAAATGGACAGTAATCCCATACAGTAACTCCCACCACCTGATGTCACTACTTGGCGCTGCGAAGTGAGAGAGGCACCAAGTAGTGGCATTATTTCATGGCCCGCAGGGAGCCGCGGATGGGTGTGGAAAGGGGGGACCTGGGGCGCTCTGGGGGCATAGCCGAGGGCGGAGCTACTCCCCACTACCCACTCACAGTGCCGCTAGTGGGGCCCACAGCCCACATGTCAGAGGACACGTGGACATCCCTTATTACTTGAAGAAAAGAAGTTTAGACTTCAAGTTCGGAAAGGGTTTTTCACTGTGAGAACGGTAAAGCTATGGAACTGTCTTCCAGTGGACGTTGTTATGTTCATTAGTCGGTTTAAAAAAAAAGCTGGATGAGTTCCTGGTATTGATACATAAAAGTAGAGTTGATCCAATGGCCACTTGGAATCAGGAATTAATTTTTCCCCTTCATAATTCTGGTGGTTTTTTTTTGTTGTTGTTGCCTTTTTCTGGATCAACGGTTAAAGGACAACTAAAGCCACAGAACAACACTGAACCAGAAGGCAGAACACCTTGATATAAAGCCAGTAATCAGTGTCTTACCTCTCATTTTGATATGGGCGCTGGGAAATTTACCTAAATAACATATGGTTTTTGCTTAACATCACAGCATTCTAATGTCACACAGTCTGGTCAACGACCATTATGTTCTGCCCATGCTCAGTCCTTAGCAATGGCAGAAATTCTTACAGTTGGTCACACCCATCAATAATCTCTAGCCAATCCTTTTATGGGGCAGATAAAGCAAGGAAGCATGTGACTGAGGTCAGGAGGTGTGGTCTGACACTGCACATACACACAGATATGTAAATCAGTTCTTAACAGGCTTACATTTATTTTAATACAATTTACTGAAGTCATATTATATAGCTTATTGGTGTTTTTAGGGGGGTTGTTTTCAGATTCTGGAGTGTAAAAAAATGGATTTAGTTCTCCTTTAAGCATGAAATGTGGCTATTAGTAAGTAGGATTGACTGGGTGGACGTATGTCTTTATTCAACCTCGAATACTATGTATGTATGTATATTATGTATGTATATGTTTATTTACAAAGCGCCACTTGGGGACGCAGAGCTGTACAATATTAAAATACAATAAAGTCATACAAGGGGGATAAATACATCGATAGTTCAGTACATAAATATATATAACTTATATAAATGGAAGTGCTAGGGCTTTGCCACAAGAGGAAAGGAGGTCCCTGCCCCGTAGAGCTTACAATCTAGTTAGGCAGGTAACAAACCCATACAATGGAATGGGTATAAATGCAGGAGTGAGACGTATGCAGTGCAAATAAAACAATCATAGACTGTGCTGGTTACCGGATAGGTAGGATGTAAAGGTAGATTTATCATATATAGATATATAGATACCATATACTGTACTGGTTACCGGATAGGTAGGATGTAAGGGTAGATTTATCATATATAGATATATAGATACCATATACTGTGCTGGTGACCAGATAGGTAGGATGTAAGGGTAGATTTATGATATATAGATATATAGATAATATATTCTGTGCTGGTTACCGGATAGGTAGAATGTAAGGGTAGATTTATCATATATAGATATATAGATATCATATACTGTGCTGGTTACCGGATAGTTAGGATGTAAGGGTAGAATTATCATATATAGACATATATATACCATATACTGTGCTGGTTACTGGATAGGTAGGATGTAAGCTAGAATTATCATATATAGATTTATAGATACCATATACTGTGCTGGTTACAGTATATAGTAGGATGTAAGGGTAGATTTATCATATGTAGATAGATAGATACATATACTGTGGCGTGGTTACCGATAGGTAGGATGTAAGGGTAGATTTATCATATATATATATATAGATACCATATACGTGCTGTTTACCGATAGGTAGGATGTAAGGGTAGATTTATCATAATAGATATATAGATACCATATACCGTTGGTTACCGATAGGTAGGATGTAAGGGTAGATTTATCATTATAGATATATAATACCATATACTGTGCTGGTTACGGATAGGAAGGATGTAAGGGTAGATTTATCATATATAGATATCAATATCCTGTGCTGGTTACCAGATAGGTAGGATGTAGGATAGAAAATTTATCATATATAGATATCATATACTGTGCTGGTTACCATAGGTAGGATGTAGGGTAGATTTATCATATATAGATATATAAGATATCATAACTGTGTCTGGTTACGGATAGGTAGGAGTAAGGGTAGATTTATCATATATAGATTATGATAGACATATACTATGGCTGGTTACCGGATGTAGGATGTAAGGTAGTTTATCATATATAGATTATAGATACATATACTGTCTGGTTACAGATAGGTAGGAATGTAGGGTTAGTTTATCATATATAGATATATAGATACATCTATACTGTGCTGGTTACCAGATAGGTGAGATGTAAGGGTAGATTTATCATTATATGATACCTATACTGGTCTGGTTACCAGATAGGTAGGATGTAAGGGTAGATTTATCATATATAGATATATAGATACCATATACTGTGCTGGTTACCGGATAGGTAGGATGTAAGGGTAGATTTATCATATATAGATATATAGATACCATATACTGTGCTGGTTATCAGATAGCTAGGATGTAAGGGTAGATTTATCATATATAGATATATAGATACCATATACTGTGCTGGTTACCGGATAGGTAGGATGTAAGGATAGATTTATCATATATAGATATATATATATACCATCTACTGTGCTGTTACGAGATACGTAGGATTTAAGGGTAGATTACATATATAGATATATACCATATACTGTGTCTGGTTACCAGTAGGTAGATGTAAGATAGATTTATCATATATAGATATCATATACTGTCTGGTTCCAAATGGTAGGATGTAAGGGTAGATTTTCATATATAGATATATAGATTCATAACTGTTCTGTTACTGGATAGGTAGGATGTAAGGGTAGATTTATCAATATAGATATATAGATACCATATACTGTGGCTGGTTACCGATAGGTAGGATGTAAGGCTAGATTTATCATATATAGATATATAAGATATCATATACGTGCTGGTTATCAGATAGGGTAGGATGTAAGGGTAGATTTATCATATATAATATATAGATATCATATACTGTGCTGGTTACCAGATGTAGGATGTAAGGGTAGATTTATCATATATAGATAAAAACCATAATACGTCTGGTTACCAGATAGGTAGGATGTAAGGTAGATTTATCATTATAGTATATAGATATCATAGACTTGTGCTGGTTACCAGATAGGTAGTATGTAGGGTAGATTTATCATATATAGATATATAGAATCATATACTGTGCTGGTTACCAGATAGGTAGAATGTAAGGGTAGATTTATCAATAATAGATATATAGAAATCATATACTGTGGCTGGTGTTACCGGATAGTGTAGGATGTAAGGGTAGATTCTATATAGATATATAGATACCATATACTGTGCTGGTTACCGGATAGGTAGGATGTAAGGGTAGATTTATCATATATAGATATATAGATATCATATACTGCGCTGGTTACCAGATAGGTAGGATGTAAGGGTAGATTTATCATATATAGATATATAGATACCATATACTGCGCTGGTTACCAGATAGGTAGGATGTAAGGGTAGATTTATCATATATAGATATATAGAAATCATATACTGTGCTGGTTACCAGATAGGTAGGATGTAAGGGTAGATTTATCATATATAGATATATAGATACCATATACTGTGCTGGTTACCAGATAGGTATGATGTAAGGGTAGATTTATCATATATAGATATATAGATACCATAAACTGTGCTGGTTACCGGATAGGTAGGATGTAAGGGTAGATTTTTCCTATATAGATATATAGATACCATATTCTGTGCTGGTTACCGGATAGGTAGGATGTAAGGGTAGATTTATCATATATAGATATATAGATATCATATACTGTGCTGGTTACCAGATAGGTAGGATGTAAGGGTAGATTTATCATATATAGATATATAGAAATCATATACTGTGCTGGTTACCAGATAGGTAGGATAAGGGTAGATTTATCATATATAGATATATAGAAATCATATACTGTGCTGGTACCGGATAGTGTATGATGTAAGGGTAGATTTCTCATATAGATATATAGATACCATATACTGTGATGGTTACCGAATAGGTAGGATGTAAGGGTAGATTTATCATATATAGATATATAGATACCATATACTGCGCTGGTTACCAGATAGGTGATGTAAGGGTAGTTTTATCATATATAATATATAGATATCATATACTGCGCTGGTTACCAATATGTAGGATGTAAGGGTAGATTTATACATATAGATATATAGATACCATATCTGCGCTGGTTACCAGATAGGTAGGATGTAAGGGTAGATTTATCATATATAGATATATAGAAATCATATACTGTGCTGGTTACCAGATAGGTAGATGTAAGGGTAGATTTATCATATATAGATATAGATACCATATACTGTGCTGGTTACCAGGTATGATGTAAGGGTAGATTATCATATATAGATATATGATACCATAAACTGTGCTGGTTACCGGATAGGTAGGTGTAAGGGTAGATTTTTCCTATATAGATATATAGATCCATATTCTGTGCTGGTTACCGGATAGTAGGATGTAAGGGTAGATTTACATATATAGATATATAGATATCATATACTGTGCTGGTTACCAGATAGGTGAGGATGTAACGTAGATTTATCATATATGATATATAGAATCATATACTGTGCTGGTTACCAGATGGTAGAATGTAAGGGTAGATTTATCATATATAGATATATAGATACCATATACTGTGCTGGTTACCGGATAGGTAGGATGTAAGGGTAGATTTAAACCTGCTGATTGAGGTTTCTTGACATAAAAAGAGGGGAATAGAATTCCAGAGGATGGGAGCTACAAAAGAAAAAGGTTTAAGGCGCGAGGAAGCAGTGCGAGTGGGGGGTCTGTACAGGAGCTGGTTCTGTGAGGAGCGGAGGGTACGGGAAGGAACATATGGGGAGACTAGAGAGGAGCAGCAGAGCGAAGGTATTTAAATGTTAGGAGAAGGATTTTGTATGTAATGTTCTGTTTAACGGGGAGCCAGGTTGTTGTCCGTTACAGAAGAGATTTGGGATCCGATTTATTAGAGAGCGAAACAATACGTTTGGCAGAGTTAAGTATAGATTAAAGGGGAGAGAGGTGGGAAGCAGGAAGACCAGAAAGTAGTAGGTTGCAATAGTCCAGGTGCGATAGGATGAGAGCATGCATAAACATAGAGGTGGTCGGGAGAGAAAGGAACCAGCGGATTTTGGCTGTATTGCATAGGAAGAAGGGACAGGTTTTCGCAACATAGTTAATGTGGTTAGAAAAGGAGAGAGAGGAGTCAATAATTACCCCTAGGCAGCGTGCAGATTGGATAGGGGAAATGGGGGTATTGTCAACAGAGATGGAGAAAGATGGGACAGGACCAGGTGTAGGTGGGAAAATGATCAGTTCAGTTTTAGAAAGATTTAATTTGAGGTAGCGTTGAGACATCCAGGAGGAGATGACAAGGAGGCAGTCAGAGACCCGTGATTGGATGTCAGGAGTTAGCGTAGGGGTGGACGAGTAGATTTGTGTATCGTCTGCATACAAATGATATTTGAAGCCAAAAGAGGTAATAACATCTCCCAAGGAGATGGTGTAGAGGGAGAACAATAAGGAACCAAGAACAGACCCCTGCAGGACCCTCACACCAAGAGGAAGCGGAGAAGAGATATTGCTAGCAACAGATACAGAGTAAGTTCTGTCAGAGAGATAGGATAGAAACCAGGATGCCACTTCATTCCGAATGCCCAAAGAGTGAAGTATCTGCATTAGGAGAGAATGATCGACTGTGTAGAAAGCAGAGGAGAGGTCAAGGAGGATATGAATAGAAAAGTGACCATTGGCCTTTACAACCTGCTGATCATTCACAACCTTACACAGGGCTGTCTCGGTGGAATGCACAGGACGGAATCCAGATTGCAAAGGATCCAGTAGGTTATGAGCATGGAGGGTAGTTAGTGATACCAGTTTACAGGCTATCGGTAAGAGAGAGACCAGGCGGTAATTGGCTAAACAAGAGGGGTCTAGCGAGGGCTTTTTAGTATGGGCTTAACATGGGCATGCTTAAAGATGGAAGGGAAAATGCCAGATGTAAGGGAGGCGTTGAATATGTGGGTGAGTATAGGGGTGAGAACATGATTACAGTGCTTACTATAGTATTCTATACTTTAATATTTTATACTATATACTATACTACATGTTACCATGTAGTATGTTACCATGTAGTATACATGTATTATAGAAAGCAAAAAATGTAAATCCTAAACATTATCATAATGCACTGTGAGGGTAGGTGGAGATGCAACACTGGAATATTTGGAAGATATGATGGACACACAGGGGCAATGGGCCTTTGTGATTAGATACAGGGGAATGGATGGTTAAATTGGATATAGGATGAAAGGGAAATGTTATAGGAAATAGGGGTAATAGGGAACTGTGATGTGCCACAAGGGTAACATGAGGCTATGTATGATAGGTTATATGGTATGGATACAGGGAGACTGCAATGTACAACAATAAGGGATTATTAACATGTTTCTCTTTTGGCATAAAGTAAACAGAATACACAACAAAGACTGGGCACTGGCTTATATATCTTAATAGAGGAAGGAGCATTATTCAATAATAAAACTAACAATATTTCCTTGAATGACTGAGATTGTTGCCTTATCTGTCTTTGAGAGAAATAAAGTCAATTACAGAGGCAAAATAACATGTTTCTGCTCCGCTGCGTTTGGGTCTTTTGTAAGTAACAACGCTTTTCACTAGATGTAGAGCTCTGGTTTCAGACACCCGATTTCCTCCATGACAACATATTTAATTGCCTGAAATCTAAATACACTTCCAGCCATGTGAACTATTTCCATTCCTGTCACTCTCCACTCTACTTAATGGGTAAGACAAAGCAATCTCTGTGCATAAAGATTAAATGGGAATAAATCAATACTTGCAACACATGCTCAAGGCTCCTCAGAGATGAGAATATTAAGGCTGTTCCCAGGTAGAGATGGACTAGAACTTGAACTCGTACCGAACTATTCAAATTCGAATGGACTCGGACTTCTTGAACTATCCCGGTCCCGGATTTCCCGGACTTTCGATATTTTCCGGACTTTCAATAATTATCGAATGTTCGAACGTTCGAGGCGCGCAAATATGCGAGTTAAATGTCTATTATACCTATACGTAAGTAAATATTGAGTTATCGAATCTGCAAGTAAAATGTCAATTATACCAATACGCAAGTAAATATCGAATTGTCGAATCTGCGAGTAAAATGTCTATTATACCAATACGCGAGTAAATATCGAATTATCGAATCCGCGAGTAAAATGTCTATTATACCAATACACGAGTAAATATCGAATATCGAATCTGTGAATAAAATGTCTATTATACCTATACGCGAGTAAATATTGAGTTATCGAATCTGCAAGTAAAATGTCTATTATACCAATACGCAAGTAAATATTAAGTTATCGAATCTTCGAGTAAAATGTCTATTATACCAATATGCAAGTAAATATCGAATTATCGAATCTGGGAGTAAAATGTCTATTATACCAATAACTCGATACATATCGATTCGAATCTGCGAGTAAAATGTCTATATAATACCAATAGCGAGTAAATATCGAATATCGAATCGCGAGTAAAATGTCTATTATACCAATACAACGAGTAAATATCGATTCGAATCTGTGAGTAAATGTCTATTATACCATACTCGAGTAAATATGAGTTATCGAATCTGCAGAGTAAAATGTCTATTATACAATCGCGAAATATAATATCGAATCTTCGAGTAAAATGTCTATAACATACGCGGTAAATATCGAATTACTCGAATCCGCGGTAAAATGTCTATATACCATACACGAGTAACTCGAATATCGATCTGTGAGTAAAATTTCTATTATAACCTATACGCGAGTAAATATGAGTTATCAATCTGCAAGTAAAATGTCTATTATACCATAGCAAGTAAAATAGGAATTTGATACGATCTGCGGGTAAAATGTCTATTATACCATGCGCAGTAAATATCGAATATCGAATCTGCGAGTAAAATGTCTATTATTACCTACTAATACGACGAGAAATATCGAATTATACGATCTTCCTTACTCTTATGCCAATCCTAACAATACAAGACTAATCCCGCGAGTAATGTCTATTATACCAATACACGAGTAAATATCGAATATCGAATCTGCGAGTTAAAAGTCTATTATACCTATACGTAAGTAAATATTGAGTTATCGAATCTGCAAGTAAACATGTCTATATACCAATACGCAAGTAATATCGAATTGTCGAATATCTGCGAGTAAAATGTCTATTATACCAATACGCGAGTAAAATACGATATCGAATCGCTAGTAAATGTCTATTATACTAATACGCGAGTAAATTCGAATTATCGAATCCGCGAGTAAAATGTCTTTAACCAATACACGAGTAAATATCGAATATCGAATCTGCGAGTTATGTCTATATACCTATACGTAAGTAAATATTGAGTTATCGAATCTGCAAGTAAATGTCTTATTATACCAATACGCAAGTAATATCGAATTGTCGAATCTGCAGCGTAAAATGTCTATTATACCATACGCGAGTAAATATCGAATATCGAATCGCGAGTAAAATGTCTATTAACTAATACCGAGTAAATATCGAATTATCGAATCCGCGAGTAAAATGTCTATTATACCAATACGCGAGTAAATATCGAATATCGAATCTGCGAGTAAATGTCTATTATACCAATACGCGAGTAAATATCGATATCGAATCTGCGAGTAAAATGTCTATTATACCAATACGCGAGTAAATATCGAATTATCGAATCCGCGAGTAAAATGTCTATTATACACAATACACAGTAAAATCGAATATCGAATCTGTGAGTAAAATGTCTATTATACCTTACGCGAGTAAATATTGAGTTATCGAATCTGCAAGTAAAATGTCTATTATACCAATACGCAAGTAATATTAAGTTATCGAATCTCGGTAAAATGTCTATTATACCATACGCGAGTAAATATCGAATTATCGAATCGCGAGTAAATGTCTATTATACCAATACGCGAGTAAATATCGAATATCGAATCTGTGAGTAAAATGTCTATTATACCTATACGCGAGTAATATTGAGTTATCGAATCTGCAAGCAAATGTCTATTATACCAATACGCAAGTAATATTAAGTTATCGAATCTTCGAGTAAAATGTCAATTATACCAATATGCAAGTAAATATCGAATTATCGAATCTGGGAGTAAAATGTCTATTATACCAATACGCGAATAAATATCGAATTATCGAATCTGGGAGTAAAATGTCTATTATACCAATACGCGAGTAAATATCGAATTATCGAATCTGTGAGTAAAATGTCGATTATACCAATACGCGAGTAAATATTGAATTATTGAATCTGTGAGTAAAATGTCGATTATACCAATACGCGAGTAAATATGAATTATGAATCTGTGAGTAAATGTCGATTATACCAATACGCAGTAAATATGAATTATGAATCTGTGAGTAAATGTCGATATTACCAATACGCAGTAAATATCGAATTATCGAATCTGTGAGTAAAATGTCGATTATACCAATACGCGAGTAAATATTGAATTATTGAATCTGTGAGTAAAATGTCGATTATACCAATACGCGAGTAAATATTGAATTATTGAATCTGCGAATCATTTATGGGATAATTAATCGAATGTTCGAACACGAGAGCTCGAAAGTAGCACGCGTGAGAATATGTTTTCAAAATGTCCTGGATATTGGAACAAGTCCCACAGCCATTTACATTAAGTTACCATTGATATTTTAATTGTATTTCTTTCGAACTTTTCAAACTATTTGACTCTTTAATGGGTCTGTTTTTGAACTTTCGAACTTTTCATATAGTTCGAAAGTTCGAAAACAGACCGAACTTTCGAATGTTCAGCCTTCTCTACTTCCAGGCAGAAATACATTACATGCTTGAGTTTTTTTGATCTGAGATGCTACCTACATCGTGCAGCCTCCATCTACAGAAGGATGGTAGTCTGACCTGCTCTCCAGGATCAAAAGTTAAAGACAAGGGAAGAATAGTTTTGCTTAAAGGATAACTATACTCTGACATGCAGTGACAGAGAAATAAGCTTTACTTTTATAGCATGGATAGTTTCTACATGTAGTGTGCCAGGAGGAGCTAGATGATTGACAGTTCTTTACTAACTAGCTGTGCCCCGACCCCTTAAAAAAGTAAAACTCCCAGAGCTAAAAAAAAAAGTGATGGGAAGATCAGAGAAGGGAAAAAAAAAAATCAGATTTAAGATTGGTGGTAATTAATCCTCATTACTGTGTGATAAGTTGGAAAATGATTTGGCACAGTTTACATGTCCTTTAAGAAAACAGACTTTAAGTACATATATGATATTTCATATTTATTACATACAGCTGGGATAATAAGAGACTTGCATTTAACATTCAATAAAGCCATGAATACCCTGTAAATGATATACTTATAAACAGTGCTTAGCTATGTCATCAGTAAGAGTCAGAGCTTAGCTATTTCATCAGTAAGAGTCAGTGCTTAGCTATGTCATCAGCAAGAGTCAATGCTTAGCGATGTCATCACATGTCAGTGCTTAGCTATGTCATCAGTAAGAGTCAGTGCTTAGCTATGTCATCAGTAAGAGTCAGTGCTTAGCGATGTCATCAGTAAGAGTCAGTGCTAGCGATGTCATCAGTAAGAGTCGTGCTAGCGTGTCATCGAAGAGTCTGGCTTAGCATTCATCAGTAAGAGTCAGTGCTTAGCGATGTCATCAGTAATAGTTTGCTTAGCGATGTCATCAGTAAGAGTCAGTGCTTAGCGATGTCATCAGTAAGATTCAGTGCTTGCGATGTCATCGGTAAGAGTCAGTGCTTAGCTATGTCATCAGTAAGAGTCAGTGCTTAGATATGTCATCAGTAAGTCAGTAAATAATATATTAGAAATCATTTTGAAGCTCCATGACCATGGCCATTACTGTGTCTATGGAACTCCAAGGGGACTTGTAATATCCTTACTATCCTGTAAGATGACTATCTATATTACCCAGGTATGTGCGTTATTTCAATGCAATTTATCTTTCTTTTCTATACCTCAGTATGTATTTTAAATGACAAATTGCATTTCTTGCTGATCATGTGACCGGCTGCCCCTGATAATAGCCAGCCTTCCTTTCCTGCTTCATGGCTGAGATTCTAGATACAGAATCTGATCAATACTTTCGGATTTGCAGTGTGAATTTTTTAGCAGTGCATTAATTCTAGTTATTAAAATGAGTATTCTACTGACCAGCAATTTTTTTTACCCATAGATGTGTTCAATGAAATGGAAGATTGCTTCCCTATATACCCTGTGGAAAATAATGAGGTTTATCACATAAAACTGTGGTGTTGGGTCATTGGTGGTTTGTACGCATTCAATATGTCAGTTGATTACTTTTTTTCCATCAAGGTTCTGGGGAATCAACCTTTTCTGTAATGTCAAGGGCTCATGTCTATAGAGTACACCAGTACATTAGTATGCAGAACTGCAGCTCCCTCCCATACTATTAGTCAATACCATGCTTTCTTAAAGGGCATGTCCACCCGTCTAAAAACTTTTTACATAACATTCCCCCTGTCCCCACAGCCCCAACCGCTATATTTGTATTATCAGAAAATGCCCAAAACATTACTTACCTTCCCTCTTTCCTCCGCCGCGCTGCCAGGCCCTCTGGATTTAAAGAGGGAAGGTAAGTAATGTTTTTGGGCATTTTCTGATAATACAAATATAGCGGTTGGGGCTGGGGGGACAGGGGGAATGTTATGTAAAAATTTTACACTAGGGGGAGGGAATCCAAATCGGGAGGGAGGGGAGGGGGAGAAGGGCTGCAGTACGCATGCCAAACTTCTCCCGGAGCCAGATAGAAGGCAGAGTCCTATGGACTCTGCTATCCTCCTGGTGGGCGTTTTTGGGACTTTGGGGGGGGGGGCTACAGGAGAACCATATGGAGCTGGGATGTGAGGTAAGGATTAAACTACACTACACAATGGGGCCAGTAGTGGGGGGGATTATAGTTTTGGGGGTGGACATGCCCTTTAATAACCTTAAATTAACTAATGATAAGAAGAATAGAAATGCTTTAAACACATTATACTTTCTTATTTCACTAATCTTAATCTGTCTACCCAGTGATTTGAAAATTAAAAAAAAGTTTTTCAAAGTTCTGGCTTCCTGCCTGCAGGACCCCTTATGGTATCTGTTATGGTACAGCCCATGAGTCAGCCAATCAAGTTTCTGTAAGTAACATCCTTACAAAAAGAATGACCATTGCCAGACCTAAAATGGCAGCTCACTGTTGACCACAGCAGGGCATAGAAAAAGATATGACATAAACTTATTTTCAAAAATGAAAAAATGATGCTGAATTCCTAGGTATGCCTAATTTAAATAATACATTAAAAAATCTTCCCCTTTAGGAAAGATTCTTTACTAGCCTATTAAATACCAAAAACACATACAAATATATATATTATACAAATGGTGCATAGCATTGATAGAGGTGTTAAATGAAGATGTGATTTGGACGTGAAACATGATTTTGATCTCAGATTTACTTTTTTTTTCTTTGCTGTTTGAACATTTCTCCACCTTTGATGTATTGAAAATAAATTAGACAAGCTGATCTTACACCTAATATAAACCTAATTCAAAAAAGATGAAAGGAGCTACTGTAAGGTGATTAAAACTGAACAAGCACAGTTTGATTTCTAAGTTACAATTTCTTGTCATTAACTAAACATTTGTGTGTTATTCATATGATTATGTTATTTTGAAAAGGGGAAACAGAAAATACATGACAGGGGTAGGACCAAGCTGGGCAACGGGTACCTTTCCCCATAACCCTTTGTTGCAGACAGCCTACTAGGAAAAATGCAAAATCGATTTCCATTTTTTTTTCTTTTTCTTTGATTTAATTCTGTTTCTAGCAAAAGATAACATTTCCAAATATTCCTGTTCTCTGTATTATGCCTGGTAGCTCAGATAGCTAGTACTCTTTTAGAAACTCACAGCCCATGAGGTTACAGGTTCAATGCCCCAGGCTTACTTTTAAAAGTAAATGTTAGATAGATAGACAGACAAATTACTGAAAGATAGATTGACAGAGATAGAGAGATATAGATAGACATAGTTAGAAATAAACAGATGATAGACAGATAGATAGATAGATAGATAGATAGATAGATAGATAGATAGATAGATGATAGATAGATAGATAGATAGATAGATAGATACATAGAGAGAGAGAGAGAGAGAGATAGATAGATAGATAGATAGATAGATAGATAGATAGATAGACAGACAATGGGGGATGGCACAAAAAAGATTAATGGCTTATTGTCGACTTTGCAAAATCATGAAACTCAGTTTCTCCAAACCACAGCTGTTACTAACACATATGATAGATTTAGCAAGTGTATTATCACATTCCTGCCATTCTCTTAAACATAGCACATCCCTTGCTTAACTACCCTGGAAAACACTGTCCGTGAGCTGGTTTCAACTGACACAAACACACTAGAAGTACAGTCAGTGACACCCATTTATTTTCCTTTTACATTTGCCAATCTTACAGCATTCAGAGTTGAAATGTTTTTTAATTTTTCTTGTACAGTAAAACCATGGAACACATTCAGGTGCTAATACTCTGAGCTCCCTGCATTGATTTAATATGGTGAAATCCAGCTCTGTAAATAGCGTTACCGATTACATGACTGTGACCGTTCTCTCCAATGACAATCGTGTAATTTGTGAATGAATGGATCAGTATCAGTGCATTATTATATACTCCACAGCAAACAGAAAAATCATTCCAGTGCAGTGCCGCTAGCTAACTGAATGCAAACCAAATCAATTTACACCAATCAGCCATTGAAAGGGAAACCCAATCAATAGCATCTGGAACTTATACCATTTCATTTCAGGAAAAATGGGAAGGAAGTTAAAATAATTTTATTGGAACAATACGAAAATCATGGGTTTTGTTCCACGGACTGGTAAGAAACACTTAAAGGGCATCTCCACTGGTAAAAAATTTTTTTGCTGTTCAGTTTTATTGAAGAACGGGAGGTAAAGGAGCTGTGTCTTATCTCCCGTTCTTCAGTAAAACCTGCAGGAGACGGGAACGAAGGTACTAACCCGATCGCTCACTCTTCCGCTGCCTCCTCTGACAGGTCCCGACGGACTTAGGGGGAGATACAATATGGCCCATTTTCGTCTAAAACCCACGTTAACCCAAAGAAATTTGGGTTTTAGACGGATTTTCGAGCACAGCGCCACGATATCGGTAAATAACGGTCGTTATCGGTAAATAACGGTCATTATCGGTAAAAACCCGATCGTTATTTTACGATAACGATCGGTATTTTACGATAACGATACCGATCTTTTATAAATAGGGCCCATGATGTAGTGGATTTCACAAACTCCCAATTTATATTGCCAGATCTCTACACAGAATGTTGAAATATTGTTTTACAGGTAAGGGAAACACTGTATATCCAGATCTCCTTTATGTGCAGGGCTGTAATATAGATTGGGATAGAGCAGTAGAAGGTAAATGGGCAAGTATAACAGTACAGTGCCGTATACACATCTCTGATTACCATATCATATCCGCATCATGGGTAAACAACCAGCAGGGATAGATAGGACAGAAACATTCCGCCTATGTTAGTGCATATCCAGTTCTGTGCCTGCCGAGGGAGCAAGGGACATTGCAGTAACTTTTAGCGAGATTTCAATCATTTCAATAACCAACAGATGGAAATATTTCTTCCTTCCTTTGGCTGTGCAACTGAAGCTTTAGATGCATTAAAAGGGCAAGTGGGGATTAAAATGATAAAATGACAATTTCCTGAAAACCCAAGCCATCTCCATTACTGAAATAGCCTTTATTTAAATGCATAGTGTGGATTAAAGAATAAAAGGATTCCAATCAGTCCCGTTGTAAAATCTAGATGTCTGGTTTCTAGATACAGAACTTTCACCCACTGTATATGCAGATATTTTATACACATATATTTAAAGGGCAAGTCCACCCCTCAAGAGATAAATCACCCACCAAACCCCATAATTGCAATAGTAACACCTGCTTAGGTCTGAATAAAGCTGAGATAACCAGACCTGGGTAAAGACAGTGAAGTGTTTTAAAATTCAGACAGAAACCTCTCTAGTTCCTTATTTAGGGCCAACATAAAGAAACCCTCCAGGTACAGAGCTCGCCGGGACCATTGGGAGATGCTATGGATACATGTGGTAGTAGCTCCTTGCAGTATGTGTGAGTATGTTCAATTTTCATTTGTGCCAACATAAAGAAACAATCTGTGTCCCCAACAATGTAATTAAAGTAGAGCAGGGTCTATTTAAGGGGAACTTAAAGGAATAATTCACTGCAAAAGTCAACTATTCCTTTAATGTATTGATTGAAGACTGGGGGGTTAAGGAGCTATGTCTTACCTTCCGTTCTTCAATCAATGCCTGTGGAGCCAGGGAGGAAGAAAGAACAAACTTCACGTAATCCTCCCCTGTCACACTGACAAGTCCCAACCGCTTCCTTGTTCTGATCATCTATAGCGCGCATGCACGATAATGCTATAATTGATCAGAACTAGGAAGCGGAATTTCAGTGTGACAGCGGTAGATCATGTGAAAGGTAAGTTTGACTGTGTATCCCTTTAGGTGGCCATACACACGTTGGAATCAACATGATTTGCTGAATATCAACAAGGTTTAGGGGCCGAAAACTACAAACAAAGATCTTCCAGGGTCCACTAAAAATGTCTGTCGTCCGACTCAGTTCAGCCCTGTATATACTAATTGATCAGGCCATGTATGCACATGTACCAACAAATTCCATTGAAATCTGCATGTACACATTTTACATTTCCTACATTCTTTTGTTGAACATGCCCTTAACTGGTTTTCTGACAAGCGGAAACTTTTAATTTCAATATGGTAATTGTAAAGTAAAGGGTCATTTCAGTTACTCGTTTTAACACATGATCCCATGACTTGTTATAAAGTGCATGCTAGCGTTGGCAAATTGGTATGTCCACACAAGGTGAGCTAGGACCCATTGTACATGTGATCCGATCCCTGAATCACAGGGACTGCTGCGCAAGCGGGAACCAACCTGCACAAAGCCTTAAGGATGAGGAAGGCAAAGTGGGCTAACTGTGTCCTCAGTGCATGATTTTAAATGAAATCAATAGGGCAGATTGAAATTTCCCTTTAATTATAGAGCTGAAGATGGCATTTCATTTCTGGGGATATATATGCAAGATCCCATATAGATATACCCATATAGATAAACAAGATCCCATATAGATATACCCATATAGATAAACAAGATCCCATATAGTCACATGGAAGGAATGTCATCTTGGTCCTCTAGACTAAAATACTCTCTATGTAAATTGGAGTGATATTTTAATAAGCACTTATATTAGTGTACCCTATTAACACTTTCTATGCTATAGCAGCATCTCAGGTAATGAGGAATAGATAGATCTTCCCTAATGTGCAGTACCTGCAAATAAATGTAACATTTGAAAATCCCATAAGAAAAAGATAAATGGTAAATTCAAAGTGTCTTTTCTTTTCTCCGAACCCTCCTGACAAATGAGAACCATTAAGCCCCAACTCAAGGTCACATGGAGATCACACGCAAATCTAAATTGCTTCCTACAGCCATATACAAGCAGTACTTTGCTTATATCTGTATTCTGCCTACATAGAGGAAAAGAGCAAATACATCTGAATAAATCACCTGCACCGGCCAACATTTAATCAGCAGTTCTATAGATGGATTTAAACTTATTGCATGATGTACTTTTAAAGGGTAACTAAACCAGGAAAAAAATTGTTTCTGGAAAGTTTTGCCTGAATCACGTGCTGTATTCCTTCTCGTGTAGAACAGTGAGTGGCTGAAATAATAGCGAAGGGCCTTGATTGGTTAGCAGTGACAGTTATCATGGTAGATTTCAAGGGCCTTAGACCCATTTTATAAGCCCACTTAATAAAGAGAAAGGGATACAAACTGGATATCATTAGGGCCACAGCAACAAATTTTAATTCCCATGTTATTTATACCATGGCCACCGTAACCACTGTCAACCACTGAGCCATATGCTCTTTAGACAGAAAATGAAACAGAATTAAGCATGTGTACACTAGAACCCACACATAACGTCATTAGTAGGGTTACCACCTCTTCTCTTTCAAACTCAACACGAAAAATCTACAAAGCTAAAGACACACTTTACTCATGTAGTAACAGACTGCTCTCTGGCTCCTCCCACAGTCAGTGTCACTGACGCTTTTCCTATTTTTGACATAAGTCAGCATATGTTAAAAGGTGGGTGGAGACAAAGCGATGTCACTTAGTGTGTGGGTATAGTGGTCCTACCAGTCCATAAATGCATACAGTGTACTTTTAATGCCAATACTGCCAATGAGTTTATCTGTACACATTTCTACTGAACCTACAGTGCAGTGTTGGTGCTAACTGTGTGCTATTGTGTGCTGTGGGACTGCTGATCCCACCTAAGGGCTAATTACGTAAACTTATTAGTGGAGTTAGTTGACTGGGAAGTGTTAATGTAAAGTTTGCTTTGTGTGAAATAATCTGCCAGGCTGTGAATGGTTTACACAGCAGGTAAGACAAAGTACATTCATTTTCATTAGTTCATTAACACAAACATATTAAACTCATTGCAGCTGTTACAGAGGAATTCCCAAGATGCTCAGCCAGTCCGTAGCTGAAAAACTAACATTACCCTAAACAGTTTAATATTGTACAGTGAGAACAAATGAATTAACCTCACCAATAATGAAATGACTTATACAGTCTAGAAGAGATCAGTCACTTCATCCCTTTAAACTGTACCATACAGAATTAGCATGCTGAAAGGTACGAAGTATAAGAGGATGGAGGAGTCCTACAGATTTATGTACTTGTTCACCCCTCTATACACAGCACGGCAACCTTTCAGGCAAAACTGTGCCCTTTCCCAAGACTACAACTCATTCCCCTACAGGCTCAACTCCTAGGTTTGCCCTATGTACCGTGAACAAAGCAGTTAAAGTTGTTCTGCTACTGCCCCTCATGGCCCCACCTCCTTGTGCACATTTACATTGGGTAGACATGCTTTATGAGAAGTAGCCATTGACCAGTCTTGGAACAGTCCTGGACTGAGTGAGGGGGTGGGGCTACACCAGCAGTAACAGAGCAACTTTAAAGTAGGAGATGATCCAGGGATATTTCCGATTGCTACTTGAAGTCAGGATCAACTGTTAGGCAGCAAATGTGGGTATTGCTGAATAGGTTGTAATAGAAGGGCATATTCAACCTTAAATACTATCAATACACATCTTTATCAGATCCCCTCTACTAAACAGAGCTTTCTGCCATTATTTAACATTGCAAAGGAGAAGTTAACCTTAAACATAATGCTGTTAATATTTTTCTCTAGATTATTGCCAAGGGCAGATGATGGGATACAGGCTGACTGTGTCTGTAGAATATGAAGTAATACTTTCTATATTAAAGGGTTAATTCTCCAGACACTCACTGCTTCTAGCCACTAATCTCCAGGCTTTTAATGATCATTGCCATTAATATCTTTTTATTCTTGTTGCTCACTGAAGTGGCGGATGGACAAGCTTTCTGGGAATTTATTATTCCTCAGTCCAATCAAGCGGAACAATCGCTGGAAGTAGCAAGAGTAGAATTAAAATAAATGAATGAATGTAGAAATCTAGGGTCCATTACAGCACGTGATTATCTTTATATAATATATATATATATATATATATATATATATATATCTGAATAGCCAAGCTGTGGACTAGGAAGAAACCAAAAAAATTGTCCCAGTATAAATACAGATAATATAACTTTGATAATGTGATGGTGAGGTATATATAGGTTAAATACAATACCTGAAATACTAGAGGGTGTTCTAATCATGATACACTGTATCTGGGAAATATACACTGCTTATTAGTACTATTAATCAGACATTCATGTACAGAGATATTTAGATTGATTGATTGGACATGATTTTCCTTCTCAGTGTTTAGGAGAGTTTAGATGAGTAAGAGCTGCCATACTGCTTTTGCTTGCCTTTTTTGCAGACCATATGTTTTTGCGAACACTGGCAAGCAGTATGGCAGCCCCCACCAGCAACAAATACCTATAATTAAGCATCTGGCTTCATTAGCAATATTTCCATTAAAATCCAAATACTATTTTAGGGGAAATAAAACATATCACAAATATTAAAGTTCACTTTAACAGTGTATGACCAAAGTATTGTTTGTAAAGTAAAACAAAACTGACAGGTATGATTAGGATATAGACATCAGATATGTTTCCAACAGAACATTATTAAAGATCACTAGCAAATGAATGGAATGTTCTCCATAGACAATGATGTTGATGTTAAAGCACCAGTACAGCCTTGTGTACACTGACAGGACCAACCAGCTGGTGTCATACCTGACAGTGGGATTTGACTGTGTCTTTAACCCTTGTGTCATGACACTAGTTCTAATATGACATAACAGGAGGCATGATGCCAATCCCACACAGCCAATTGAATGGGCAGTTTAATTCAAGGCTAATTACATACACTACAAGCAAAGTAAAGGTCCATTACCTGTGCCCAATCAAGGCTGTGCTGTTTAAGGAAATCCTTTCATGACCCCCATAGAAGCTTTTGCAGTGAGATTAAGAGACTCCAGTGTCGATTGAAGTCCTTCCAGTTCTCTATGTCTGAGTCCATTGAAAAATACAAGAGCTGCCAGAGTAAGCAGCACTGTGCATGTGAATTCCAGCCCATTCATTAGAAAGGAGAGAGAGAGGTGTGCCTGAGCATTGAAGGTGGGTACTGGGGATGGGACCTGGCAGGCAGGAGAAGCAATAGCAGGCATGCTAAAACAGTGGAGACTTTTAAAGACACACAAGAAAACAATGATAGGATATTAGATTCTATTGCTGTAGCTCAAAAAGGTATTAATAAAGAAACACCACTAGAGGGCAGATTTCTGCATGACTGCATGGTGTTAACTGTTACACTGCCCACCTTATAGGATCAGAACAGTGGCAATATTGTTACAGAAGGTTAGTTTACTCTGATGGGAATATTGTGTTGGGGATATTATAATAAATTGGGAATTGTGTTCAATCATTATCATTCTATGTATATGGGGTTACCAGATGGAGATATAAAGCCACACAGTAGAAATCCATGCAAGGCTTTGTTAAAAACAATAAGTGCAGCGATGATAATTCGGTGTTTGAAATTTTATTCGGAAGATCTACTAAAGCAAGGTTAATTTATCGGGGACCTGCAGTACAGGGCAGTACAGGTGCAGTACGGGGCAGTACGGGGCAGTACAGGGGCAGTACGGGGCAGTACAGGTGCAGTACGCAGTACAGGTGCAGTACAGGGCAGTACAGGTGCACTACAGGTGCAGCACAGGGCAGTACAGGTGCAGTACAGGTAAGGAGAGTGTTAGGGGCATATTTATAAAGGTGCATTAACTTTTTGCCACCGTAATTGCCAAAATCGGACTTGTTTTAATTTAGAAAGTGGTGTCCGTTTTTGAGCGGAAGTTAATGTACCGGGTTTAGTGTCTTGTAATTATTAAAGGTTGGAACTTCTACTCCTGTTCTTGTTTAATAAAGAAGCACTCACCCAAAATGAAATCAGTAAATGATTGCACTAGGACCGCCACTCCTAGACTGACCTTAGACACATGTGGTACACATGCTCAAAAAGGGGAGAAGGCACAACTGGCCAACAACTACCATCCTACACTGTCCCAGCCAGTTGTGCACTGAAACATATGTACAGTATGTGAGCCCATTATTGAAGAAATAGAAATAGCAGTTCCTACCTTTCCCATAATTATAGAAATATTGGGTTTCTAGTTACGATTTCTATTCCTATTGTCTTTTGAGTCTAACGTCCCTAAACCTGAACATATTTGACATTTCTCGGTTGTCCTTATTATAACAGACGTTTTCCTCTTCTGAGTATTTTAGTGTCTCCGTATGGGAAAGAACTGACGTCTGTGTACGAAGAGAAACATATGATGTTTTGTTGACAGATCACTTAGGATGACTCTGAGGAAATTGTCCTTTAAACAGGAGTGAGCAGTTTAGCCCTATCCTGTGTCTTATTTCTAATGTAGCACTGGATTAGCATTATTTGGTACCCAGAGCCTCAGTCAGACACCCCCCTGTAAATGCTCGACCCCAGGACCAATGGAATCGATAAGACAATCACTAAACTGCCCCAACCAGGAAATGAAAGCCCCCCAGGCAGGGGCACTTCTAGGGTTTTTGCTGCCTGAGGCAAACTTTAGAATGCCGCCTCCGACCGTACTGCATCGCGCGCAGCCGCCAAATTAAAGTGGGCGTGGCTATGTCGGTGGGCGTGGCTAACATTTTAAGATTTTGAGCTTCCGCTAAGTAAGTCCCTGACAGCCTGACTCCGTATACATTCATAGGCCCATGATAAGACCCCAGGGAGCCGGACAGCCGGTTATAGGCCACGCTGCCCACGCACACGAGCTGAATCCAGCGTCCAGCCAGCCCCCCCCCCCATGATAAGATGGTGACCCCCCCAGGGAGGAGGTTACAGCCAGGCCACTGACTGAATTCAGCCACCTCCCCATGATATGACCCAGTCCCCAGGCCCTGGGAGGGAGGTTACAGTACAGGCCACTGATCTTATCTAATCTAACCAGGCCAGCCCCCCCCCCCCCAGGCCATGATGAGGGCTGACTGAGGCCGCTGATTCAATCCAGCCAGCCCCCCCAAACCCAGCCCCCCCCAAGCTTGGGACCTGGCTGGCTGTAGTCATATGTAGTAGAAGAAGATATTGAATAAGAATAAATATAATAGAAGAACTTAGAAGACACTAGTTTAGTTTAGTTTAGACCACTGACTTACTTTACAGGCAGGCACCACCAGGCACTGCAGGCAGGCAGCTGTGGATGGACTTGGTCAGGTGGACCGGACGGTCGGTCTCTGTTCTGTCTGCAGAGTGCAGACTCACTGCAACTGCTCCTCACCGCTCCTCCCAGGACCCCAGGCAGCTTTTTTCACACTGTGGCTGTGGCTCGCCGGCGTCGCCGCTCTCAGTGCAGAGTGAGGTGCTGACTGTGCTGCTGGGCTGGCCACTCCCTCCAGGCTCCAGTTTTGCCGCGCTGAAAGTCCGGCGCCGGCGCGTAAGTCCCGGAAGTTGCGCGTGCGGCCGCGCGGGCAGCGCGGCGCGGGCGCTGCAGCGGCGCTGACGTCGTGACCACGGACCACCAGTGAGTAGTGACTGTCCCGGCCAGACGTGCGCCGGTCACGCATGCGCGGCGCATGCTTTACCCGCCGCCAGCGAGCGGAGCGGCGCCAGCGCCGGTTAGTGAATTCTTTTTGTGTGTGTGTACAGTGTGTTATTTTGAAATTGGCGCGGCTGGCGCCTTTGGCAGAGTGCCGCCTGAGTCACATGACTCAGTGAGCCTCATTATAGATGCGGCCCTGCCCCCAGGGTTAACCCCTGAAATAGTATATACCGTATATACTTGAATATAAGTTGATCCGAGTATAAGTCGAGGTACCAATTTATACCCAAAAAATTGTATTGACTGAGTACAAGTCGAGGGTAGAAATTATGACCACTGCTGCCTTCTGATTCTATATTGTTTTGAGGCTTTAGTTGCCCTTTAAATTCTGCTGTCCATTTAAAGGGCAACTAAAGCCTCAAAATAATACAGAATCAGAATGCAATCTTTAACAATAGATACCATCCTCCAGATGGAGAGGAATCCCATACACTAACCCCTAATTCCTTGTCACTCCAGATGTTTGGAAACTACAACTCCCAGCATGCTTTAGTTGCTGGGAGTTGTAGTTTCCAATAATCTTCAGTGGCAGCACTGCACCTACCCCCTACCCCCACCCACCCCCAGTAGTCCTTGTTCTAGTTGAATGGCTGCTGCACTAACTTTAAATCCGGCAGCCGCACGCTTCCTGTCACTTCCGCACTCACTGTTCAGGTGCTCAATGTCACTGCTAGGCTCCGGGTAAGACTGGCACCGAGTAGTGACGTTGACTGTCCCGGCCAGACGTGCGCCGGTCACGCATGCGCGGCGCATGCTTTACCCGCCGCCAGCGAGCGGAGCGGCGCCAGCGCCGGTTAGTGAATTCTTTTTGTGTGTGTGTACAGTGTGTTATTTTGAAATTGGCGCGGCTGGCGCCTTTGGCAGAGTGCCGCCTGAGTCACATGACTCAGTGAGCCTCATTATAGATGCGGCCCTGCCCCCAGGGTTAACCCCTGAAATAGTATATACCGTATATACTTGAATATAAGTTGATCCGAGTATAAGTCGAGGTACCAATTTATACCCAAAAAATTGTATTGACTGAGTACAAGTCGAGGGTAGAAATTATGACCACTGCTGCCTTCTGATTCTATATTGTTTTGAGGCTTTAGTTGCCCTTTAAATTCTGCTGTCCATTTAAAGGGCAACTAAAGCCTCAAAATAATACAGAATCAGAATGCAATCTTTAACAATAGATACCATCCTCCAGATGGAGAGGAATCCCATACACTAACCCCTAATTCCTTGTCACTCCAGATGTTTGGAAACTACAACTCCCAGCATGCTTTAGTTGCTGGGAGTTGTAGTTTCCAATAATCTTCAGTGGCAGCACTGCACCTACCCCCTACCCCCACCCACCCCCAGTAGTCCTTGTTCTAGTTGAATGGCTGCTGCACTAACTTTAAATCCGGCAGCCGCACGCTTCCTGTCACTTCCGCACTCACTGTTCAGGTGCTCAATGTCACTGCTAGGCTCCGGGTAAGACTGGCACCGAGTAGTGACGTTGGCACAGTACAGTGGATGTGGAAGAGACAGGAAGCGTGCGGCTCCTGGATTTAAAGTTAGTGACTCGAGTATAAGTCGAGGTAGGATTTTTAGGCTTTTTTTAAAGCCTAAAAACCTCGACTTATACTTGAGTATATATACGGTATATATATTTATAGGCAAATCACCCCCATACCATAAAAGTAAGAAAACTGACAGATTTAGGAATAATCTGTTTTTCAGCAAATGTTCCTCTGCCCTTTCTTCTACCTCTCAAAAGGTTTCCACCTCCTCTCCAAGCTCTGTTACAAGCTTGCACACGCTCAGTCATTCAGTCATACATTAACCCATAATCTGTCAGGTTCAGATCAGGTCCAGATCAGGTCATATTGGGTGTAGAACTATTCAGATTCATTAAAAATCTAATTCATTTTAAATCCAATAAGACCAATATTTTCTTTTCTACCAGTCCCCGATTTTGCCTCGGTTTGGCTGAAAAGCTCTTTGTTGTTCTTGGGCAAAATGAAACATAGTTTCTAAATAAGACAATTTCCGTCATCCTGTGGTATCTTTGTACCTTACACACTACAATGGTTCAGATAGACCTGAACCCAGATCCTTATAGAGCATCCCGACCATTAAAGACATAAACATCAATCTAATAATTCACCTTAGTCTTACTTGTTGCCATTGAAAACATTGTTCAAAAACATCGCCTTCTCTGTGTGGGAGGGAGAGTGAGCTGGGTGATGTTTTTAATGTCGGCGTAACTAAGTTTCAATGTCCTGTATCTCTAAATATCCTACTTATGTTGGAATCCAGCAGATCTAAGTGTGATATATCTGTGTACCTGTAAATTACTACTCACTACTCACAAGTAGACCCCTTACCTACCAAGCTCTGCAGTGTCCTGCTGTCCATTTAGTTGCCCTTTAAATGGACAGCAGAATTCCCATACAGTAATAGCCAAACTGGATTTGGCATTTACTGTATGGGACCTCTGTATGGGAATTCCGCTGTTCATTTAAAGGGCAACTAAAGCCTCAAAACAATACAGAATCAGAAGGCAGTAGTGGTCATAATTTCTACCTTCGACTTATACTCGAGTCAATCAGGTTTACTCATTTTTCAGGTAAAAATTGGTACCTCGACTTTTACTTGAGTATATACGGTACGGTTCAAACATACAGTTCAGCACAATGTGTGTAACCAAAAGGAGCCCAAACAGTGCTTGTTAGAAATAGTTAAATAGTGTTCCATCTTGTTATATATACCATCTTATAAATAGAATGTTCTCCAGGACAAGCCCTGACTTTAGAAGTTTGGTCCTAGATTCCATAGTACAGTATTAAATTCCTTTTAGACGATTAGCTGATTGATTATGTATTATCATCCAAAGACCTCATTTGAAATATGCGGTGCAGTTTTAGAATCCATTTAGAGATATCTCCACCCTTAAAGTAAACATTTAATATATTGTTGGGCACACTATCCCTACCCCAACCGCCAGGTTTGTTTGTAAAAAAAAATTCAGAAATTTACATGCCTTCATTCCCCCGGTGCTCAGATTTCGGCTCTCTGCTTGCCGGAACTGCAAGCTGGGGGCCGGACCTGCAGCCGCATCTGTGATTAACTGAGAGGCATCCAATCATAGAGGCAGCTGCCGTCAATGGAGAGCGTTGCAGGAACAAAGTGCTGTAAGTAATGTTCTGACCATTTTTTTAAAGAAATAACTCGACGGTTAGGGGTGGGCAGGGGGGATCTACAATATGCCCAAAGGGTTTCATGCTAGGTGCAAAGGCAGAAAAGGATGGATCCAGATGGTGGGAGGGGGGGCTCCCCTGTGCATGTCACTGTCCTTACTCAGATTAAGGAAGTAGCAGGCATCCGGATGACTCACTGACAGCTCCTACTCTTCACTTTTTGGAACTTTGGACAGACACTACAAGAGAACCATTTGGAACAGAGATGTAAGGTAAACTCTGCACAGTGGGGCCAGTAGTGGGTTAAATTTTAGTTTTGGGGGTGGACATGCCCTTTAATATTGGAAGAAAATAAGTCTCATCTTCAGGTTGGGAAAGGTTTCTTTACAGTGAGAACGGTGAAACTGTGGAACTGTTTTCCAGCAGATGTGGTAATGGCAAGTTCATTGAATAGCTTTAAAAGTGAACTGGATACCAGCAGTTTTTTCAGATCTACTGCGATGGCATCTGAGGTCCACGGCAGAGTGCACCTCTTTAAATGGTTTGCAGAAAACCCTAATCCATTTCTGATTGGTCAATTTTTATTGCTTGGTTTACATGTTTAACATTAACCAATCAGATATCATAAAATTTCTGAAATCTGATTGGTTAATTTAAAACATGTAAACCAAGCATTAAAAAATTGACCAGATCAGAAACTGATTAGGGTTTTCTGCAAACCTATATAAAGAGGTGCACTCCGCCGCGGACCTCAGTGCCATCGCAGTAGATGGCGAGAAGAAAGCAGCTGGCAACATCGGCTCCGCTGAGGCTGCAGTGAGCCTGCCTGGCATCGGCAGCCTCAGTGGGGTTGGTGTCGCCAGCCCGAAGATGTCGCGACGGATCAAGATGCCGGTAACATCGGTCCGCGGGGTACCTCTCGGGGGTCGGCCGCCTCAGCGGAGCTGTGACGCCGGATGGAAGAAAGAAGACGTGGACAAGGGCTCTTTTAAGAACCGCTACTGGGGGTCCCGGTTTGAGCTGCGGGACCTCCGCCAAAGGCACTTCTCAGTGCCGCAAGGGCCCTTATAAGGGCCGGGAGTGGGGTCCCGGTTCAGACTGCGGGACCCCTTATGCCCCAAGGCCCTTTCAGGGCTGCAAGGGCACTTGTAAGTGCTGCAAGGACCCTGATAGGGCCGGGAAAGGGGGTCCCGGTTCGAACTGCCCCATAACATTTCGTTCTGGTGTCAGTTGATTACTGGTAAAAGAAAATGTTACCAAATAGTCCTGTGCAATAAAACAATTTACAGGGTTATTCAATAAAAGTTCTTATCGTTCAAATGGTGCTAATTTTGCCCCAACAAATCAGATGTTAGCTTTCAATGTGTAAATGAGATCTGATTGGTTGGGGCAAAATTAGCACCATTTTAAATGATAAGAACTTTTAGTGAATCCCTGATAGGACAGTATTTATTAGGATTGATATCAGTAATTACAGGGAGGTTGACATCAATGGCCTGTCCTGAATTAGTAGGGAGGGGAGTGGCCATAACAATGTTGATAATGAGAAGAGATAAATAAATTGGGGAGTTCCGCTTTTAGCGGAATTTACTAAAAATTTTCTGTCCCGGTTTATGAATTTTCAACGGTATTTCAACCATGTTTTTTGACTTTCAGATTATCTATTTTTCAAAATTTTCTAATTCAAGACTGCTATTTAGGATTTTTGGAATTTCCAAGTTTCAGAAAAAGTAAAACCAGGTTTGTTTAGAAACAGACTCATCCTATATAATAAAATGCAAGTGTGGTCCTGTGTCCGTTTGTGTGCGTGTCTGAGCAGGAGGTTTCAGACTCACTGTTAGAAGCAGAGCAGAGCTTACGTCACAATCTACACACGGCTACAGCTAAGGGACTCTCACTCTGACTCCTCCCCCTCCTCCAGTCACCAGCAGTCTGCAGAGATTTGTGGGCGGAGTGCCTCTGGGTCCTCCTCTGGGGAGGGGATGCAAGATCCAGCATCCAATCCTGAGATTCCTGACTAGGAACTTCACAACACAGAGGTGTTAAAAAAGTTTACTGAAGGAGATCATGCTGGGTTGGGAAGGAGAGGCTGGGGACAGAGACACTGCTGTAATGTCATGTAACTCTATCTCCTGGGTCTGGGACAGAGGTGGTGTGACTGGGTCTGGGACAAAGTGGGGGGCCTGGGTCGGGACAGAGTGAGGGAACCTGGGTCGGGACAGAGGGGGCCCGTCTGGGACAGAGGAGGGCCCTGGGTCTGGGACAGAGTGGGGGGCCTGGGTCTGGGACAGAGTGGGGGGCCCTGGGTCTGGGACAGAGTGGGGGGGCCCTGGGTCTGGACAGAGGGGGGCCCTGGGTCTGGGGCAGAGGAGGGGCCCTGGGTCTGGGACGGAGGCTGGGGCAGAGGGGGGACCCTGGGTCTGGGACAGAGTAGGGGACTCTGGATCTGTGACAGAGGGGGGGTCTGGGTCTGGGACAGAGAGGGGGGGACCTGGGTCTGGGACAGAGTGGGGGGTCTGGGTCTGAGAGAGGGGGGGACCGGGTCTGGAAGAGAGGGGGTCTTGGTCTGGGAGAGAGGTGGGCCCTGGGTCGGGACGGGGGGGCTGGGTCTGGGACAGAGTGGGGGACCCTGGGTCTTGGACAGGGGGGGCTGGGTCGGGACAGAGTGAGGGTACCTGGGTCTGGGACAGAGGGGGCTCTGGGTTGGGGCAGAGGAGGGGCCCTGGGTCTGGGACAGGGGAGGGGACTCTGGATCTGTGACAAAGGGGGCTGGGACAGAGTGGGGGACCTGGGTCTGGGACAGAGGGGGGCCCTGGGACAGAGTGGGGGACCCTGGGTCTGGGACAGAGGGGGGCCTGGTCTGGGACAGAGTGGGGGACCTGTGTCTGGGACAGAGTGGGGGACTGGGTCTGGGACAGAGAGGGGGGCCCTGGGTCTGGGACGAGGGGGGGGCCTGGGTCTGGGGCAGAGGGGGGGCCCTGGTCTGGGACAAAGGGGGGACCCTGGGTCTGGGACACTAAGAGGGAACTGTGACCTTAGGACATGGGAGATCGAGGCATTCTGGGCTTCTAGCGCCTGTATTGTAACAGGCTTAATACTAGTTCTAATAACGAGTTAAAACACTAATTTAGGTCCAGTCTATTTTGTAACCCAGACTATCCTGACATTGTGTGGAGGGTTTTAACCTATTTTGGCAACAAAATTTAGTTTAGACTTTTATCTCGTGTACGTAAGTGTTCAGCCTCATCCTTCATACCTTAGTTATCTCATCTTTTACATTTGGCTTAAATCATATTAGCATCGTACCATTCATTTTTGTCTGCTATCATGTATGAACAAGGAATAACCTCAAGTATATTCACTACCCAGTTTTTTCCCCTTAAAACATATATTTAAAGGAATTAAACTTAAATCAAACAAGCCTGGATGAATTTCTAATTAGCCAATAGCAGCAATGTGGCAATATTGTTGCTGTAATTCTGCAGATAAGCTATATTTATAATGCAGCAATATTGCAGATATTACATCTGTTCTAAAGGGGGAATATAAGTGCTATTCCGGGCAAAATTATTTCCCACTGTTTTTTATTTTTTCACCTGGAAAATCGGGAATTTCTTACACTTATGAATTTTCACTTTGCTATATGGCCTATGGGTACATGTATTGTAATAGATGGAACAAAATACAAGCTCTGCAGCATGGTACAGTGAAAATGACATTTAGGTAATGAGAGTGATTCCATTACGTGTGGATACAAACTGATATCTGTAATTGATTGTTTATTATTCCAGTCACATCAATTTCATGTTCATGGGGATAAAATAAAAATAAATGAAAGAGAGGGCTCTCAAAGGGACCTAAAGAGCTTGGTAGAAACACACCTTTGTGATTCAATGCATTTCTGCCACCATAACGTTGGGTATCTACCACAAGTCTGTTGGTGCTCTCTACTTGTGACTGTTATGGGATTTATGGGAGTAGCACCAGGGCATTATCCTGTAGATAATATCTTCTTTCTTCCATGGCTCCTGCTCACTGATTGAAGACCGGAAGGTAAGGCATAGCTCCTTAACCTCCCAGTCTTCAATAAATACATTAAAGGTGCCCCCCAGGACTTTATGTAGGAGAGACTGGACAGACCCTGAGGCAAAGGATGAACTCTCATAGATTCACAATCAACAACAAAACGAGATGTCCCTGTGGGTGCCCATTTCTGCAGCCAAGGACACAGCCTGAAAGACCTAAAAGCCACAGTGCTTATGGGAAATTTTAGAACCCAAAAGGAGAGGTTAGAATGGGAATTTAAATTATTTTAAAAATTGGGACTCTAGACTCAGCAAAGATCTTTATGTGTCACTATCAGGGTTATTCAATAAAAGTTTTATCATTTAAAATGGTGCTAATTTTGCCCCAACCAATCTGATTGGTGGGGCAAAATTAGCCATTTTTAACGATAAGAACTTTATTGATAACCCTGTATGTTTTAATCTAAATGTAAGTAGAATAAATCAACCAATTCCTCAAAAACACCCAAACCCATAAATCTCATTTATACCAGACCCACCATGGACACTAGAGGTGAAATGTGTCTGATTGTTTGTTTAACCTTTGCTAATTCTTTTATTACTGCCTGTGATCATTGAATGTGTATTTACTGTTTTACTTACGATAGCCATTGGCAGGCATGGGGGCAAACGATAACATGTGTGTAATATCAGTAAAGTTCGTACACATGTGTGATCGTGGTTGTCGACCCCGATGCACGATGTGACCGACCGCCTGTTTCAGATGATAATTGGCCCGTGTCTGGGCACTTTTTGGCCGAAACGGCCTGAAGAAGAAGCCTAAGTGCTTCGAAAACTTGCATTTTCAATCATTTTAGTTAGCCAATGAAAGGTATTATTTTATATCCAAGTTCTTTTCAGTGAAGCTTTCCTTGAAACCCTGACTAAGGAATGGAAGGACGAACGCCTTGTTTAGGCAGGACAGAGAAAAAAGGAAAGGGGAGGAGTATGTGTTTATGTTAAAAGAATTGAAGCCAAATTTAAAAGAAGAGATAACTGGTGATATGAAGTTAAAGTAGAGGCAATATGGGTGGAATAGGCAACAGGAAAGGGGTTTTTTGGTTGTCATTGTTGGTGTCTGGTATAAGCCGCCAAATGCTAGCAGAGAGGAGGTGAGTCAGCTTCATATGCAGTTGGTAAGGGCTGCAAGTTTGGGGAGTGTGCTCATTATGTGGGACTTTAATTACCCTGACATTGATTGGTGTGGTGGAACTGCCATCACAGAAAAAGGCTACGAGTTCCTGAATTTGCTACAGGATAATTTTCTCTCACAGGTGGTTGAGGTTCCTATAGAAAAGGAGCTCTGTTGGATCTGGTAAATCTAACATCGCGGAGCGTATTATAGATATAAAGGTAACTGGAGGTTAGGGAATAGGACCATGAAATAGTGGCGTTTGGACTTTGTTACGGAAAGGAAAAGTGCGCTGGGTTACCAAAGACTTTAATTTCGGGGAGGGCAAATTTCAGAATGCAACTGGAATAAGGTATATCAGGTAAGTACTGAACAGAAGTGGACGGTATTCAAGGGGATTTTAAGCCAGTTCACATCTAATTTATACCCTTGGAAAATAAATGTAATAAAAATAAATCCGCACCATGTGGCTGAATTCTGATGTAAAGAGGCAAATGGAAAGGAAGAAAAAGGCATTTAAACACTTTAAGTCAGAGGAAACGGAGAGGGCCTTTAGGGATTATAAAAACTGTGAACAAGGAGTGTAAGAAAGCAATCAAACTAGCTAAAATTAATAATGAAGTTAGGATGGCTGAACAAAGCATCACTAAGCCTACATTTTTTTAAGTATATAATAGTAAGAAGATGAGGACTGAGAAGTGGCACCATTAATTATGGGGATAAGTTAGTTACGGAGGATGGCGATAAAGCAAATGTCTTGATATTTTTTTTTCTCTGTTACATATAGAAGATCCAAGTACATATATCATAGAGTATAGTAGCAATAATGGTATAAAAGATTTAAGTGCACTTTGGTTAACCGAGGATATGTACAGAAAGAACTAAATAAGGTTAATATTAATACATCTCCTAGACCGGATAAAATACATCCTCGGGTACTTGTGGAGCTAAGTTCAGTTTTATCTAGGCCATTGTTTCTTATTTTTGCAGATTCTCTCATGTCCGGAGGTGTGCCTCTGGATTTGAAAAAGCGGATGTTATCCAATATTCAAAAAGGGTAAGGGTTTTCTGCAAACCTATATAAAGAGGTGCACTCCGCCGCGGACCTCAGATGCCATCGCAGTAGATGGCTGAAGAAAGAAGCAGCTGGCAACATCGGCTCCGCTGAGGCTGCAGTGAGCCTGCCTGGCATCGGCAGCCTCAGTGGGGTTGGTGTCGCCAGCCCGAAGATGTCGCGACGGATCAAGATGCCGGTAACATCGGTCCGCAGGGGTACCTCTCGGGGGTCGGCCGCCTCAGCGGAGCTGTGACGCCGGATGGAAGAAAGAAGACGCTGCCAAAGGGCTCTTTTAAGAACCGCTCACTGGGGGTCCCGGTTTGAGCTGCGGGACCTCCGCCAAAGGCACTTCTCAGTGCCGCAAGGGCCCTTATAAGGGCCGGGAGTGGGGTCCCGGTTCAGACTGCGGGACCCCTTATGCCCCAAGGCCCTTTCAGGGCTGCAAGGGCACTTGTAAGTGCTGCAAGGACCCTGATAGGGCCGGGAAAGGGGGTCCCGGTTCGAACTGCCCCATAACATTTCGTTCTGGTGTCAGTTGATTACTGGTAAAAGAAAATGTTACCCAAATAGTCCTGTGCAATAAAACAATTTACAGGGTTATTCAATAAAAGTTCTTATCGTTCAAATGGTGCTAATTTTGCCCCAACAAATCAGATGTTAGCTTTCAATGTGTAAATGAGATCTGATTGGTTGGGGCAAAATTAGCACCATTTTAAATGATAAGAACTTTTAGTGAATCTCCTGATAGGACAGTATTTATTAGGATTGATATCAGTAATTACAGGGAGGTTGACATCAATGGCCTGTCCTGAATTAGTAGGGAGGGGAGTGGCCATAACAATGTTGATAATGAGAAGAGATAAATAAATTGGGGAGTTCCGCTTTTAGCGGAATTTACTAAAAATTTTCTGTCCCGGTTTATGAATTTTCAACGGTATTTCAACCATGTTTTTTGACTTTCAGATTATCTATTTTTCAAAATTTTCTAATTCAAGACTGCTATTTAGGATTTTTGGAATTTCCAAGTTTCAGAAAAAGTAAAACCAGGTTTGTTTAGAAACAGACTCATCCTATATAATAAAATGCAAGTGTGGTCCCTGTGTCCGTTTGTGTGCGTGTCTGAGCAGGAGGTTTCAGACTCACTGTTAGAAGCAGAGCAGAGCTTACGTCACAATCTACACACAGGCTACAGCTAAGGGACTCTCACTCTGACTCCTCCCCCTCCTCCAGTCACCAGCAGTCTGCAGAGATTTGTGGGCGGAGTGCCTCTGGGTCCTCCTCTGGGGAGGGGATGCAAGATCCAGACATCCAATCCTGAGATTCCTGACTAGGAACTTCACAACACAGAGGTGTTAAAAAAGTTTACTGAAGGAGATCATGCTGGGTTGGGAAGGAGAGGCTGGGGACAGAGACACTGCTGTAATGTCATGTAACTCTATCTCCTGGGTCTGGGACAGAGGTGGTGTGACTGGGTCTGGGACAAAGTGGGGGGGCCTGGGTCGGGACAGAGTGAGGGAACCTGGGTCGGGACAGAGGGGGCCCGTCTGGGACAGAGGAGGGCCCTGGGTCTGGGACAGAGTGGGGGGCCTGGGTCTGGGACAGAGTGGGGGGCCCTGGGTCTGGGACAGAGTGGGGGGGCCCTGGGTCTGGACAGAGGGGGGCCCTGGGTCTGGGGCAGAGGAGGGGCCCTGGGTCTGGGACGGAGGCTGGGGCAGAGGGGGGACCCTGGGTCTGGGACAGAGTAGGGGACTCTGGATCTGTGACAGAGGGGGGGTCTGGGTCTGGGACAGAGAGGGGGGGACCTGGGTCTGGGACAGAGTGGGGGGTCTGGGTCTGAGAGAGGGGGGGACCGGGTCTGGAAGAGAGGGGGTCTTGGTCTGGGAGAGAGGTGGGCCCTGGGTCGGGACGGGGGGGCTGGGTCTGGGACAGAGTGGGGGACCCTGGGTCTTGGACAGGGGGGGCTGGGTCGGGACAGAGTGAGGGTACCTGGGTCTGGGACAGAGGGGGCTCTGGGTTGGGGCAGAGGAGGGGCCCTGGGTCTGGGACAGGGGAGGGGACTCTGGATCTGTGACAAAGGGGGCTGGGACAGAGTGGGGGACCTGGGTCTGGGACAGAGGGGGGCCCTGGGACAGAGTGGGGGACCCTGGGTCTGGGACAGAGGGGGGCCTGGTCTGGGACAGAGTGGGGGACCTGTGTCTGGGACAGAGTGGGGGACTGGGTCTGGGACAGAGAGGGGGGCCCTGGGTCTGGGACGAGGGGGGGGCCTGGGTCTGGGGCAGAGGGGGGGCCCTGGTCTGGGACAAAGGGGGGACCCTGGGTCTGGGACACTAAGAGGGAACTGTGACCTTAGGACATGGGAGATCGAGGCATTCTGGGCTTCTAGCGCCTGTATTGTAACAGGCTTAATACTAGTTCTAATAACGAGTTAAAACACTAATTTAGGTCCAGTCTATTTTGTAACCCAGACTATCCTGACATTGTGTGGAGGGTTTTAACCTATTTTGGCAACAAAATTTAGTTTAGACTTTTATCTCGTGTACGTAAGTGTTCAGCCTCATCCTTCATACCTTAGTTATCTCATCTTTTACATTTGGCTTAAATCATATTAGCATCGTACCATTCATTTTTGTCTGCTATCATGTATGAACAAGGAATAACCTCAAGTATATTCACTACCCAGTTTTTTCCCCTTAAAACATATATTTAAAGGAATTAAACTTAAATCAAACAAGCCTGGATGAATTTCTAATTAGCCAATAGCAGCAATGTGGCAATATTGTTGCTGTAATTCTGCAGATAAGCTATATTTATAATGCAGCAATATTGCAGATATTACATCTGTTCTAAAGGGGGAATATAAGTGCTATTCCGGGCAAAATTATTTCCCACTGTTTTTTATTTTTTCACCTGGAAAATCGGGAATTTCTTACACTTATGAATTTATCCTTTGCTATATGGCCTATGGGTACATGTCATTGTAATAGATGGAACAAAATACAAGCTCTGCAGCATGGTACAGTGAAAATGACATTTAGGTAATGAGAGTGATTCCATTACGTGTGGATACAAACTGATATCTGTAATTGATTGTTTATTATTCCAGTCACATCAATTTCATGTTCATGGGGATAAAATAAAAATAAATGAAAGAGAGGGCTCTCAAAGGGACCTAAAGAGCTTGGTAGAAACACACCTTTGTGATTCAATGCATTTCTGCACACCATAACGTTGGGTATCTACCACAAGTCTGTTGGTGCTCTCTACTTGTGACTGTTATGGGATTTATGGGAGTAGCACCAGGGCATTATCCTGTAGATAATATCTTCTTTCTTCCATGGCTCCTGCTCACTGATTGAAGACCGGAAGGTAAGGCATAGCTCCTTAACCTCCCAGTCTTCAATAAATACATTAAAGGTGCCCCCCAGGACTTTATGTAGGAGAGACTGGACAGACCCTGAGGCAAAGGATGAACTCTCATAGATTCACAATCAACAACAAAACGAGATGTCCCTGTGGGTGCCCATTTCTGCAGCCAAGGACACAGCCTGAAAGACCTAAAAGCCACAGTGCTTATGGGAAATTTTAGAACCCAAAAGGAGAGGTTAGAATGGGAATTTAAATTATTTTAAAAATTGGGACTCTAGACTCAGCAAAGATCTTTATGTGTCACTATCAGGGTTATTCAATAAAAGTTTTATCATTTAAAATGGTGCTAATTTTGCCCCAACCAATCTGATTGGTGGGGCAAAATTAGCACATTTTTAACGATAAGAACTTTATTGATAACCCTGTATGTTTTAACTAAATGTAAGTAGAATAAATCAACCAATTCCTCAAAAACACCCAAACCCATAAATCTCATTTATACCAGACCCACCATGGACACTAGAGGTGAAATGTGTCTGATTGTTTGTTTAACCTTTGCTAATTCTTTTATTACTGCCTGTGATCATTGAATGTGTATTTACTGTTTACTTACGATAGCCATTGGCAGGCATGGGGGCAAACGATAACATGTGTGTAATATCAGTAAAGGTTCGTACACATGTGTGATCGTGGTTGTCGACCCCGATGCACGATGTGACCGACCGCCTGTTTCAGATGATAATTGGCCCGTGTCTGGGCACTTTTTGGCCGAAACGGCCTGAAGAAGAAGCCTAAGTGCTTCGAAAACTTGCATTTTCAATCATTTTAGTTAGCCAATGAAAGGTATTATTTTATATCCAAGTTCTTTTCAAGTGAAGCTTTCCTTGAAACCCTGACTAAGGAATGGAAGGACGAACGCCTTGTTTAGGCAGGACAGAGAAAAAAGGAAAGGGGGAGGAGTATGTGTTTATGTTAAAAGAATTGAAGCCAAATTTAAAAGAAGAGATAACTGGTGATATGAAGTTAAAGTAGAGGCAATATGGGTGGAATAGGCAACAGGAAAGGGGTTTTTTGGTTGTCATTGTTGGTGTCTGGTATAAGCCGCCAAATGCTAGCAGAGAGGAGGTGAGTCAGCTTCATATGCAGTTGGTAAGGGCTGCAAGTTTGGGGAGTGTGCTCATTATGTGGGACTTTAATACCCTGACATTATTGGTGTGGTGGAACTGCCATCACAGAAAAAGGCTACGAGTTCCTGAATTTGCTACAGGATAATTTTCTCTCACAGGTGGTTGAGGTTCCTATAGAAAAGGAGCTCTGTTGGATCTGGTAAATCTAACATCGCGGAGCGTATTATAGATATAAAGGTAACTGGAGGCTTAGGGAATAGGGACCATGAAATAGTGGCGTTTGGACTTTGTTACGGAAAGGAAAAGTGCGCTGGGTTACCAAAGACTTTAATTTCGGGGAGGGCAAATTTCAGAATTGCAACTGGAATAAGGTATATCAGGTAAGTACTGAACAGAAGTGGACGGTATTCAAGGGGATTTTAAGCCAGTTCACATCTAAATTTATACCCTTGGAAAATAAATGTAATAAAAATAAATCCGCAACCATGTGGCTGAATTCTGATGTAAAGAGGCAAATGGAAAGGAAGAAAAAGGCATTTAAACACTTTAAGTCAGAGGAAACGGAGAGGGCCTTTAGGGATTATAAAAACTGTGAACAAGGAGTGTAAGAAAGCAATCAAACTAGCTAAAATTAATAATGAAGTTAGGATGGCTGAACAAAGCATCACTAAGCCTACATTTTTTTAAGTATATAATAGTAAGAAGATGAGGACTGAGAAGTGGCACCATTAATTAATGGGGATAAGTTAGTTACGGAGGATGGCGATAAAGCAAATGTCTTGATATTTTTTTTTCTCTGTTACTATAGAAGATCCAAGTACATATATCATAGAGTATAGTAGCAATAATGGTATAAAAGATTTAAGTGCACTTTGGTTAACCGAGGATATTGTACAGAAAGAACTAAATAAGGTTAATATTAATACATCTCCTAGACCGGATAAAATACATCCTCGGGTACTTGTGGAGCTAAGTTCAGTTTTATCTAGGCCATTGTTTCTTATTTTTGCAGATTCTCTCATGTCCGGAGGTGTGCCTCTGGATTTGAAAAAGCGTGATGTTATCCAATATTCAAAAAGGGTACCCCTGTGTGACAGTAATCTCTATCTGATACAGCAAAAACAGTGCACGTGCAGAGAGGGAAAGTCTATTAGTCATGGGGTCAAAATGGGGCGGGTTATAACATGTTTATACTGCAGAAGGAAAAAGGGGCGGGGTTATGCTAATACTGCAGTGAAGAGTGGAGGACACACCCCAAACCAGCAGAACTTTACCAGCTGATTGCAGAGGCTACAAGCAGATTTTTTTCACAAGAAAGGTATCCTTGGGGCTGGGGGACAGGGGAGTTTAGTTACAGAAGTTATTTAAAATAATAGAAACCCATTGTAAATAGTACGTCTGGCCAGTTCATTCTGGTTTGTAAGATGACATCACCATGTATTTAGCATAATTAGTCAGACAGGATGTGTTATGCAAAACCACCATGACATCACTATGACATCACAAAAGATATAAAGTGCATCACAGGAACAAAAAAAAACATTTTTGTCTTTTAGAAGAGGTGAGTGGAAGCGCCAAGACATCTCTGCACATAAAAAAAATTACCCAGATGTGAAAAAAATCTAATTTACAGCATTAGTAAAACTTTTATTTTTTTTATATTTTACTTTACATGGTAAATAATGTTGTTTTAGAATTGTTTATACTCAGTGAATGTAAAATCCTGTTTTTTCTGATTTTCTCTCCAGGAGAAATCTAATCTGCACAAATGGGTTGGTGGCGACGATTCATAAATAAAGTAAGATTTCAATTTTATTTTATTTACAATATAATTAACCCTAATCAACCAAGTAGATATATGTACAGTGATTAACACTGCTGTCCTTGAGGGAGCCCAAGTCAAAGAGAGAGAAGAAAAAGAAGAAAAGAAAGACAATAATGAAGACACTCTATATAAAACCTGCAGGATACATCGAAAGACAATAATGAAGACACTCTATATAAAACCTGCAGGATACATCTGTGTTGGGCAGAAGAAATGAAACATGAAAGTGTAGACCAGTATTATAGTGTTGGGCAGAAGAAATGAAACATGAAAGTGTAGACCAGTATTATATTACCTGTAGGACATATCAGTGGTGGGAAGGGTGGTCATTCCCACAAGTGGTTTCTCCAACCTAATGCCTAATGTGCCTTTCAGGGTTTCACAAGTGGTTTCTCCAACCTAATGCCTAATGTGCCTTTCAGGGTTTTTCAGCCAATAGCAAAGCTGGACCCCTCATCTTTAATGTATGGGATGATAGTGGTGATGATCCAACCCGGCTGATCATCAACAATGCCCTACCGACTGGACGTTTCGGCCGACCGAGTGCACATACATTTTCTGACAGCAAGTTGAACTGTCCTTCTGTGCACATCGAGCGCCACGGGTCAGGACTGCCGGCCATGGGAAAGGGGGCGGATCAGAGACAAGCAGCAGCATCTAATAGGTAAGTATCCAAACTACCTTCTGCCTTTTGTTCCCCTTTAATGTATAATAAAGGATCTAGGATTAATCCGATGCCATGAGAGTCAGGAAGGAATTCTCCCCTTCTGTGGTTTCGCCTTCCTCTGGATCAACTCTGGGATAGTGTAGGTTAGGAAATAAAAAATAAATAACACTTTAAATAAAACATTGATGTTGGATATTTATTTCAGATTCTCCTTCTTATATTCCCTGCAAAATATTTCCCTTTGTTTTTATATATGTACAGTAATAATCTCTTTCAGCAGGCAATCATGTATGGGCACTCACACTCTCTCACACACAGACGGTACTCAAAGCTCTCAATATCACAGACGGATTGTAATGGGGTTTTTTTGGGGAAGGGGGGTGACCCACAATATCTGTAGCATGCTCACAACATTTGGGGGCATGGTTGCGATGTTTGGGGGGCATGGTAGTTATCTTTGGGTGCATGGCCTTGATGGTTGGGGGTATGAGTGTGACCGTGATGTTTGGGGGTGTGGCCTTGATGGTTGGGGTATGAGCGTGATTTTTGGGGGTGTGGCCGTGACAGCAATATCTGGGTGTGGTCACAATCCAGGAGGCTGTGCTTTGATTTCTTAGCATGATAATAACTGCAATAAATGCAAATGTGATCATATCACCAATAGTAACACAGTCTTCCATGGTTTATATTTGTATATAAATGTCCATTCATATCACCAATAGTAACATAGTCTTTCCAGGGTTATATTTGTATTAAATGTCATTCATACACCAATAGTACATAGTCTTTCAGGGTTTATATTTGTATATAAATGTCATCATATCACCAAGTAACACAGTCTTTCCAGGGTTTATATTTATATATAAATGTCATTCATACACCAATAGTAACATAGTCTTCCAGGTTTATATTTGTATATAAATGTCATTCATATCACCAATAGTAACATGGTCTTTCCATGGTTTATATTTGTATATAAATGTCATTCAATCACCAATAGTAACACAGTTCTTCCATGGTTTATATTTATATATAAATGTCATTCATATCACCAATAGTAACATAGTCTTTCCGGGTTTATATTTGTATATAAATGTCATTCATATCACCAATAGTAACACAGTCTTTCCAGGGTTTATATTTATATATAAATGTCATTCATATCACCAATAGGAACACAGTCTTTCCATGGTTTATATTTGTATATAAATGTCATTCATATCACCGATAGTAACACAGTCTTTCCAGGGTTTATATTTGTATATAAATGTAATTCATATCACCGATAGTAACATAGTCTTTCCAGGGTTTATATTTGTATATAAATGTCATTCATATCACCGATAGTAACATAGTCTTTCCAGGGTTTATATTTGTATATAAATGTGATTCATATCACCGATAGTAACATAGTCTTTCCAGGTTTATATTTGTATATAAATGGTGATCATATCACCAATAGTACACAGTCTTTCCATGGTTTATATTTTATATATGCCATTCATATCCCCATAGTAACACAGTCTTCCAGGGTTTATATTTTGATATAAATGCCATTCATATCACCAATAGTAACATAGTCTTTCCAGGGTTTATATTTGAGATAAATGTCATTCATATCACCAAGAGTAACATAATCTTTCCAGGGTTTATATTTGTATATAAATGTCATCATATCACCAATATAAAATAGTCTTTCCATGGTTTATATTTGTATATAAATGTCATTCATATCACCAACAGTAACATAATCTTTCCAGGGTTTATATTTGTATATAAATGTCATTCATATCCCCAATAGTACATAGTCTTTCCAGGGTTTATATTCGTATTAAATGTCATTCATATCACCAATAGTAAAATAGTCTTTCCAGGGTTTATATTTGTATATAATGTCATTCATATCACCAATAGTAACATAGTCTTTCCAGGGTAAAATAGTCTTTCCAGGGTTTAATTTTGTATATAAATGTCATTCATATCACCAATAGTAACATAGTCTTTCCAGGGTTTATATTTATATATAAATGTATTCATATCACCAATAGTAACACAGTCTTTCCTGGTTTATATTTGATATAAATGTGTTTCATATCACCAATAGTAACACAGTCTTTCCATGGTTTATATTGTATATAAATGTCATTCATATCACCATAGTAACACAGTCTTTCCAGGGTTTATTTGTATATAAATTCACATGTCACCAATAGTAAAATAGTCTTTCCAGGGTTTATATTTGTATAAATGTCGTTCATATCACCAAGAGTAACATAGTCTTTCCAGGGTTTATATTTGTATTAAATGTGATTCATATCACCAATAGTAACATAATCTTTCCAGGGTTTATATTTGTATATAAATGTCATTCATATCACCAATAGTAACACAGTCTTCCAGGGTTTATTTTGTATATAAATGTCATTCATATCACCAATGTAACATGGTCTTTCCAGGGTTTAATACTTGTTATAAAATGTAATTCATATCACCGATAGTAACTAGTCTTTCCAGGGTTTATATATGTATATAAATGTCATTCATATCACCGATAGTAACACAGTCTTTCCAGGGTTTATATTTGTATATAAATGTAATTCATATCACCGATAGAACACAGTCTTTCCAGGGTTTATATTTGTATAAAAATGTCATTCATATCACCGATAGTAACATAGTCTTTCCAGGGTTTATATTTGTATAAAATGTGATTCTATCACCATAGTAACATGGTCTTTCCAGGTTTATATTTGTATATAAAGTGATTCATATCACAATAGTAACACAGTCTTTCCATGGTTTATATTTGTATATAAATGCCATTCATATCACCAATAGTAACACTGTCTTTCCAG
Source organism: Hymenochirus boettgeri (assembly GCA_019447015.1). Taxonomy (NCBI): domain Eukaryota; kingdom Metazoa; phylum Chordata; class Amphibia; order Anura; family Pipidae; genus Hymenochirus; species Hymenochirus boettgeri. The sequence continues at coordinate 34,813,883 of CM033469.1, forward strand.
GGTTTATATTTGTATATAATGCCATTCTATCACCAATATAACATAGTCTTTCCAGGTTTTATATTTGTAGATAAATGTCATTCATATCACCAAGAGTAACATAATCTTTCCAGGGTTATATTTGTATATAAATGTCATTCATATCACCAATAGTAAAATAGTCTTTCCATGGTTTATATTTGTATATAAATGTCAATTATATCACCAACAGTACAATAATCTTTCCAGGGTTTATATTGTATATAAATGTCATTCATATCCCCAATAGTAACTAGTCTTTCCAGGGTTTATATTTGTATATAAATGTCATTCATATCACCAATAGTAAAATAGTCTTTCCGGGTTTATATTTGTATATAATGTCATTCATATCACCAATAGTAACATAGTCTTTCCAGGGTAAAATAGTCTTTCCAGGTTTATATTTGTATATAAATGTCATTCATATCACCAATAGTAACATAGTCTTTCCAGGGTTTTATATTTATATATAATGTGATTCATATCACCAATAGTAACACAGTCTTTCCATGGTTTATATTTGTATATAATGTGATTCATACACCAATAGTAACACAGTCTTTCCAGGGTTTATATTTATATATAATGTCATTCATATCACAATAGTAACACAGTCTTTCCATGGTTATATTTGTATATAAATGTCATTCATATCACCAATAGTAACACAGTCTTTCCAGGGTTATTTTGTATATAAATGTCATTCATGTCACCAATAGTAAAATAGTCTTTCCAGGGTTTATTTTGTATATAAATGTCATTCATATCACCAAGATAACATAGTCTTTCAGGGTTTATATTTGTATATAATGTGATTCATATCACCAATAGTAACATAATCTTTCCAGGGTTTATATTTGTATATAAATGTCATTCATATCACCAATAGTAACATAGTCTTTCAGGGTTTATATTTGAAACCTTCCAGGAGCAAATTGAATGTGTTATAGACCTTGAGGGAAAAGTCTGTTTCCCTCGTTATAGAAGCTGTTTCTGCTTGTGTGTGCAGCTCTCAAGATGTGAAGCCAATATTACACTGTTGTTTGTGTCACTGAAGTGGACTCTGTGTCTGGTTGTTGAAGTCGGGCAGCACACAGAGCCCAGGCCCTTATCACTGAGTTTGCTGAATTTGGGAATCACACGCTGCAAGTGACATGCTTTTATTGGTCAATTGGACTTCACAGCGTTGGTCCTTTCAGAGGGCGTCGCCGTTATGTGGATGTATTCAGGGGGTGTGGCTGTGAAGTAAGCGAATACATACTACATACATATTACATACATACAAGATTCTACTTTATATAGTAGCTATTTTATATATTTCTTCAATTGGTTAGCGCTCCTGATATGCTCTGATCTATCACCACACCCAGTCTAAAGCCTTGTACACACATCCGATAGGATGCCTATGCATGACTCCAGACCATGTGGGACAAAAACAACAAACAGGCCTGAAATGGACAATAGTAGCATGTCTGTCTTGCACTCTGGGGCTGTGCATCTAGCATTCGATCGGATGTGTGTAACTTCTCCTGAATTATCCATAGCCAGAATCGTAAGGCTATGCTAGCTGACACAATGATTCTGGGAGGTTTGTAGCTGCATGTGATGTATTTCAAGCCTTTTTCTATTGCTGATGTAAATCAAGGATCATTCATATCATTTATTCTAGAGATGCTTAATTGCTTCTTTACACAATCTCTCATTAGTGCCCATGATACACAATTAACACACTTTAATGGTCCAATCACAGATCATCGTAATTAGCATCTGTCCTTGTTTAAAAAACAACCAAACCCTAACATAATCCCAGTATCATCATGACGCCCATAGGCTGGAGACGCCATTGCTACTGACTGCTGCTATTACAGTTAAGGACATTGTATGAGGAATTAAAATGAAAGGAATTACATTAATGTGGGATTAGAAAAAAAAACGACCATTCTCCTTAATGGGGGAATATATTAAATGTACACGTTAGATAATGATTTTAATTCCAGATAATGGCTGTTACTATATGGAGTCTCTGTTGCCATATGCAAGATGGATTTAAACTGCTGAATAACATTCATTTAAAGTGCATGGTATGCGATAGGGCATGCTCCCCCAGCCCCAACCGCATTAATATTATTGTTAGAAAGTTCCCTGATCCTTACTTACCTTCCCTCTTTCCTATGCCGCAGTCCCGGCCCTCTGCTTGCATGAATTGCAAGCAGGGGGCGGGGACCGGCAGCCGCGTCCGTGATTGGCTGAGAGGCAGCCAATCATGGTTGCGACTGCTGGGTTCTGAACAGCGGAGGAAGAGGGAAGGTAAGTTAAGATTGGGGACTTTTTTTGCAATAATATTAATGTGGTTTGGGCTGGGGAGCATGCCCTACACAATACCCAAAGGTTTTAACGTTAGGGGGAGGGAGAGAAAAATGCAAGGGTGCATGTTTCAAACCTTGACGAGGTTGAGGCAGACTCAGCCACAGCATGAGTCACACACATACACATACACAGCAGTTTCCTGGACTTTGGAGGGGCACAGTAGGGGAACATTTTGAGCAGAAATGTAAGGTAAGGCTTGTTTAAAACTTCTTAATGTGGCCAGTAGGGGTTAAATTTTAGTTTTGGGGTGGACATGCCCTTTAAAAATCTTTATGATAAAATACATTAATGGAGATTCAGTAAAGTTCTTATTGTTAAAAATGGGTCTAATTTCGCCCCAACCAATCAGATATTATTTAACAAACGCTAACACCTGATTGGTTGGGGCAAATTAGCACCATTTTATATAATAAGAACTTTTATTGAATAACCCTATCTCCTATTTATAAGCCAGAGGTTGCTGAGTTAAATTACTTGCCCTTCTAAATCTTTTATTAGAAAAATAAAGTATTGTAAAGTTTTACTTATTCCCAGTAGAAAAGCTCCTGGTTTCTGCCCCTTTTCATATTTTATGGCAGAGCATGCTCAGTGGGCTTCATTCAGGGTAGAGAGATGTTTGGACAGTTACTTTTATGAAAAATGTTCACATCTTTTTAAAAGCATGCCCAGCCTAAAACCAGCTGAGTTAATGTTTGTACCACAATCGTTGCGGGCTGGCCGGGCAACGATCCCCGACCGAATGGCCCTTTCGAAAAATAAAGTGCCATACACGGGCCGAACGGGGTCAAACAGTATTTGTGTGTAAGAATCATGTAAAGTGATACATTATCAGTACATTATAAATAACATCAGTAGCAGTTATTATAAATGCAACAGTGTAGATGCAACAAGAGTGTGCCACTCCCACTCCTATGTATAAATGCAATTTATCACTGAAATATACAGCACCATGAACAATATAGTGAAGGTGCATCATCACTTTTTCTTTAAGTAGAGAACCCAACCATCCTGATACTCTCCTTCACCTCCATTTATCATTAAATGAGCTCAGAGAGCTATGCCCATGCTCAGATGAGGAATCCCCAGGGAATACTTGTCATTGGCCATGGCATTATCTTTAATAGCCATGACTGACAGGTCTTTACAGAACTGCCATGAGATACACTGCAGGGGCAGTAAACTCCTTAAAGAAACACTTGAGAGTAGTGTGAGTATTATTGTTTCAGGGTTTGGAGGTGGTGCTCTACCTGGAGAAGCAATTTCATTTTAAAATTGCCATGCTACTTAAACAGTTATATCCCATTGAATCTACATGTTGATGGCCATCCAAACAACAATACACTAATAACCTGGGTCACTATACTCACTTATACAACTATACATTTTCTGAAACTACATTTGAGAGAAGTAAAATGATGGAGTTACTCGCATATTTATCTGTGCTTGCTTGTCATTAAATTATTAATGTTTAGTGAGTGCTCCTAATTCCCCCACCCCCCTTACTCACTGCCTTCTTGTAGTGTCTGCGACACTTATAAGTTCTGCCACAGCCTCACCATGGCACTGCTGCTACATACACCCCCTCCCTCACTTTGTTCTTATCTCTGCTGATTATCTATCCAAATGTGCAGAATGTGTGCTGGTAGGCAAGCAAAGAGGTCAGGAATGGGTCACATATTAAATTTCTTCTGCTTCTGGAGTGACGTTCTTTCCTTGTAAATGCTGGTGATTGAAATGATGATTTTTTTAGACTCCACAGCTCAGATTTAAAATCTGCAAAACTTTTGGATCATGGGATCCTGCCGTATCTAAAGGTACGCTTTTTGAAAATTCAATTTTTTAGAGTAAAGATAATTATTATTTATCATCTTCTCTTTTTTCCCCATGATCTACACAAGAATTAACTATTTTGCAATTAGTTCTTTGTATGTTTTTCCATTAAACTACAACTACACTTGTACCAGCAATCATTTCTGTTACTCTGTAATCATCTTCTTAGTTTGGTTTATTAGTGAAAAATCAGCTTTACTTATTGAGAAATTTCCTTTTTACTTATAGTGCTAAGGCACTGCAACAGCAATCAATAAAATGGGGCCAGTTCTGATAAGGGGTTTTGGGAACCCCATGTACGATGTCTATCAAACCGAAATACACATGGGTTAGTTTGTTTTGGGTGATATAGATTCAATTAAAGCCTTTTCAATTATGGCTTAAAGCCATGCAAAAGGTTGCGACTTACCGCTCACTTCACACAATGCAATACAATCGCAAAGTAGTTACTACACCACAGGAACAAGTGCAGGTCAGTTGTGATGAGGGAAATTTATTGCATCTACCCTGAACTGTTTGAAATATTACTGTCCCACGGTGCAACAATGTGGCATTAAAAAGGGGGAAAGGTTGAAAGACTTCCCTTCAACCAGGCACCCGTAGGTACGTCCATAAAGTATACAGTCCTCTGTTGTCTTTCCAAGTATGGGTGCTTACTCCTCAAAATCCAACACCTTGGGGCATAAGATACATCAGAAGAAACCAACATAGGGTCGCACTCCAAACAATAGTATATTTATTAGTGACCACACATCATCACAATGTTTTGGGGGGAATCAACCTAGGAAGGGGGGCACGTTAATTCCCCCCGAAACGTTGTGTATATGATGTGTGGTCACTATAAATATACTATTGTTTGGAGTGCGACCCTCTATTTTTTTTCTCTGCCTATTGTGGTATATCCGGGCTGGTTCTAGAATATGCAAAGCAGCTTTGAATTATACAGAACATGCAAAATGTAATGTCAATACATAACTAAGCTGTACAATAAACTCACTAGGTGCTATAGGTTGTCTTAGAGGAGATAAGAAGTTCCATATCCAGTAAAGAGTAAGAGCTGTAAATCTGAAGAACCATCTTGTGGAAGATGAATGGAAAGTTTTTGTGTCTGGATGCCATTTTAGAATCAAAGAAAAATTCCCCATTACTATTGATACTAAGGTTCCAATTTTATCCAGGTATTCCAATCATTGCCAATTGGAGCCAGGAGGAAAGTTTGACACATTTTTGTGCTTTCACAGACGTTTCTTACTTTTCGTCATAGGCAGCAATCATGAGTTGGGAAGAAGGGTTGGAACAGATTACAATATGTCCTCATTCTATTGTAATACTGTAAGGCCATTTAAACATCCGGTTTCTTTAAATGTAATAATACCAGATGGGGACACATAACTTTGAGGGTTATCTCTAGTTGCCCTTTAATTGTGAAAATGTTTTCTGGTACACACACATATTTAAAAATATTCTTACCTAAATGGCATGACCAAGCAGGCAACCAGGAGATCCGCCATGGCCAATGACATGATAAACATGTAAGTCACTGTTCTCAGCCTCTTTTCAACTGCCGGGCAGATAAAACCACAGTATTCCCCAAGAAAGTGACCAAATCAATAACAGTCATAGAGAAACCACAATCATTTGCTGAGAGCATTTCCGCCCGACTTTCTGTTTCCTTCTCCTCCTTAGGAAAGTTGCCGCATATGAAAAATTGAGAGAGAAGAAGCTTTTTATCTGCCGACATGTTGTCTGTTGACTGCAAAAAACCCCAAACATGTTACCATTCATAGAGATTCTAACAAACGCATAGACTTGACCTTTAAAGGGACTCTAAACAGATTTTTTTTTAATTTCCCATTACTGGCAATTTTTTCCCCATTACCCCCCCCAACCGGTGTGGAATTGCAGGCCCCTGGCCCCTGCAGTTTAAAAACACCTGACCGCATGCTCCAGGAAGGGGATTGCGGGCCCTCTTCCCTCCTGGGCCCCCCCTCTGCCGTTGTGGGCCCTATAATTATGCCACTGTTCCCACTATCACTGATGGACCATTCATTATTGATCTGTCCCCTATTTCTTTTATATCATGTACCTATTATCATAAACTCTCTGCAGTGTGCAGTATTGCTGTTTACTGGAATGGTACAATTGTATGTGTGAATGCATGGTTAGAAATTCCTTCTCCCAGTGCCTCATTGCAATTACTGAGCATGCTTGACTTCATAAAAGTCATATGGTTAAAAGGCGCCAAAAAAGGTTAGAGAGGTTTAGGTTTGGTTAAGTGCAAACAGTGTATTTATTCCTCCATAAAGGTGCCCATACAATACAGCTTACCTTAAAAAGCCAATTCAGTGACATTTAATCAATTCCTAGGAACCGCATTTCCAGGTCTTCCGCATTTTTGCGGCTGACACACTATCCTGTGTTTCCCACTTTTAACCATTCATTCGGTAAAGAGTTGGATACTGAGCCTAGACAAAACAAGTACTGAACTAAAGGAATGCAGAAACTCACACTATGTCAGAAAGTGCTACTTATATGTACTTATTTACAGATTTTTGAGGAGTAATTAAGAGATTAGGTTTTTTTTTTTAGTATTGTTGCCTTTATATCATAATAGCTGCAATAAATAAATAGTTTGGCATAACACACTACAGCAATGGTCATTGGACATGCACCCATTGGAAAACCCAGTGAGCTCCCACAAAAATATCTCTGTGTCTTATAATGCATTCAGTTTCAGGATGGATTTGATTAGGGATTAATTGATAGAGTTTTAGAATGGTGGATTGCATAAGGGATTATTAAACAAGGGAGATGGTGGATTGGATAAGGGATTATTAGACGACAGGGTAATGGTGGATTATAAGGGATTATTAGACACAGGGTGAACGTTTAGTATTGGATAGGGGATTATTAGACAGAGGTGTAGAAATGGTGGATTGGATAAAGGATTATGAGATAGAGGGTAGAATGGGTGGACTGGATAAGGGATTATTAGATAGAGGGTAGAATGGTGGATTGGATAGGGATTATTAGATAAAGGGTAGAATGGTGGATTGGATTAGGGATTTAAACAGAGGGTCAGAATGGTGGTTGGATAAGGGATTATTAATAACAGAGGGTAGAATGGGTGCATTGGATATGGATTATTAGACACAGGGTGGAATGGTGGATTGGATAAGGGATTATTAGACATAGGGTGGAATGGTGGGATTGGATAAAGGATTATTAGACAGGGGTAGAATGGTGGATTGGATTAGGGATTATTAGACAGAGGTTAGAATGGTGATTGGTAAGGGATTATTAGATAGAGGTAGAGTGGTGGATTGGATAGATTATTAGACCAGAGGGTAGAATGGTGGGTTGGGATAAGGGCATTATTACAGATGTTAGAATGGTGGAATGGATACGGGATTATTAGAACAGAGGGTAGAATGATTGGATTGGAAAGAGATTATTAGACATAGGGTAGAATGGTGGATTGGAATAAGGGATTTTAGATGGAGGGTAGAAGGTAGATTTGGGGATCGGGATTATTAGACAGAGGTTAGAATGGTGGATTGGATAAGGATTATTAGACAGAGGTAGAATGGTGGATTGGTAAGAAGGGATTATTAGATAGAGGTAGAATGGTGGATTGGATAAGTGAGTTTTTGACAGAGGGTAGAATGATGGATTGGATATAGGATTATTAGATGGAGGGTAGAATGGTGGATTGGATAAGGATTATTAGACAGAGGTTAGAATGGTGGATTTGGATAAGGGATATTAGTAAGGCTAGAAGTTGGATTGATAATTATTTTTGACAGAGGGTAGAATGAGTGGATTGGATAAGGGATTATTAGATGGAGGTAGATGGTGGATTGGATAAGGGATTATTTAGACAGAGGTTGAATGTGGATGTGGATAAGGTATAATTAATAGATAGGGGTAGAATGATGGATTGGATAAGGGATTATTAGATGGGGGGTAATAATGGGTGGATTGGATAAGAGATTATTAGATAGCAGGTGATGTTGGTATGGTAGGGATTTGTAGCGGGTGCTGGTGTGTGGTGGGTTATTCTGCTGAGGTGAGTGGATTGTGGGTTTTACAGAGGTTGATGCTGGTTTGCGGTTCTGGTGGGTTTTGCGAGGTCATGAGTGGTGGCTGGATTGCGGGTCGCGTTATGTGGGTTGTAGGGGAATGGTGGATTGGATAGGGATTATTGCTGTGCTAGGTGTGGGTATCTTGTGGATGCTGGAGATGGTTGGCATGTTCATGGGGTGTTGAATTGTCGGGGTATTAGGGGTGTGGGTAGGTTGCTTGGGATTCTTGTAGGGTTATGGATGGGTTGGATAAGGGATTTTAGACAGCGGGTAGAATGGTGGATTGGATAGGGATTATTAGAGAGGGATGGTGGATTGGATGAGGGGGTTATTGACAGAGGTTAGAATGTGTGATTTGATAAGGGATTCTTAGACAAGAGGTAGAATGGTGGATTGGATAAGGGATTATTAACAGGGTTAGAATGGTGGATTGGATAAGGGATTCTTTAGATCGGGGTAAGTGGTGGATTGGATAAGTGGATTATTAGATCGCGGTATGTGGTGGATTGGATCCGGGTTATTAGTCCAGAGGTGTTAAGGTGGATTGGATACGGCAATTATTCAGGCAGGGTTAGTGGGGATGGGCTAAGGGATTCTTAGATGAGAGGTAGAATGTGGATTGGATAGGGATTATTAGCAGACGGTAGAATGGTGGATTGGATAAGGGATTATTGTAGCGGGTAGAATGTGGTTGGATGGGTTATGAGGTTGAATGGTGGCTTGGATAGGGTATTGGAGTGTGTGTTGGATTTAAGGGATGTGTGTGTGTTGATAAGGTTTTAGAGAGGGTAGAATGGTGGATTGGATAAGGGCTTATTTGGAGATGGTGGATGGATAAGGATTATTATACAGGGATAGAATGGTGGATTGGATAAGGGATTCTTAACTGAGGGGTAAGTGGTGGATTGGATAAGGATTATTAGACAGAGGGTAGAATGGTGGATTGGATAAGGGATTATTAGACAGAGGTAGAATGGTGGTTGGATAAGGGATTATTGAGCAGAGGGTAAATGGTGGATTGGGAAATGATTTTAGACAGAGGGTTAGAATGGTGGATTGGATAAGGGATTATTAGACAGAGGGTAGAGTGGTGGATTGGTAAGGAGTTTTAGACAGAGGGTGAATGGTGGATTGATAAGGCAATTATTGATAGAGGGTAGAGTGGTGTTGGATAAGGGTTAGCACAGAGGGTAGATGGTGGATTGGATAAGGGATTATTAGACAGAGGGTAGAGTGGGGTGGATTGGATAAAGGATTATTCGATAGAGGTAGAATGGTGGATTGGATCAGGGTTCTTCATACGTCTGTGCTTAGGCTTCTCGCCGGTCCAGCTGTCTTACTCGCTCGGTGCTGGATTGGCTCGTCTCTCCCGTGGTAGGTTTATAGGTGAAGCATCATGGCATGGATTATTCGACTATCCTCCGTGTGTCCTCGGATAGGGTGACAGAGGTAGATGGTCCGGAGCATAGGTTCCGCCACAGGGGTGACGGTGGTGGTTGGATCCAAGGTTCATTACGCTATCGGTTTGAATGGTGGTGGCATCGGGTATCTGCCTAGAGGGTCAAGCCAATGGGATTGGTAGGATCTATACGAGTATCGTGAATTCGGATGCGGTTAATGAGTCCTGATGGCTGGATTGCATCGGAGTTCATTTCGCCAGGGGTCGCACTGGTGTTGATCCTAAGGGATTTTAGATAGAGGGTAGTTCATGGGCCTCGGCATTTCGGGGATGCTAGGGTCTTGGCATCGCGTATTCCCACAGAGGTAGTGGTGATTGGCTATGGATTCATTCAGCGCAGGGTCAGGTGGTGGTTTGGGATCCATGGTGCGATCTTCGTCTAGCGGGTCGTGTGGCTGGATAGTGCATTCATTAGCGGAGTCTGGATATGTGTTGGATCCGGGCTTCATTTAGACTAGTATGGTCGATGGTGGATTGGATAGGGGATTATTCGCAGATCGCGGGGCTGAAATTGCTCCTGGTTCTGCTGGGGCCTGGTGGGGGAATTGGCATAAGGTTTTAGATCGAGGGTCCGAATGGTGGGTTGGATAAGGGATTATTGACATAGAGGTAGACTGGTGGATTGGATCAGGGATATTAGCTAGAGCGGTAGACTGGGTGGATTGGAATAAGGGATTATTCGATGAGGGTCAGAATGGTGTGGCTTGGATAGGATTATATGATAGAGGGTAGATGGTGGCTTGGCTAACGGGATTATTAGAAGAGGGTAGACTTGGTGGTGTGTATAAGGGTATTATTAGACAGAGGGTAGGATGGTGGATTGGATAAGGATTATTCAGATGGATGGGTGATTGATAGGTAGAAGAGGTGGGATAAGGGATTATTAGACGAGGGTAGAATGGTGATTGGATAAGGGATTTATTAGATGCAGGGTAGAATGGTGGATTGGATACTGGATATAATTAGACAGAAGGGGGCGTTGATTGTTGGACTTGGATACGGATTATTGATAGAGGGTAATGGGTGGATTGGACATCGGGGATTACTTAGAATAGAGTTAGAATGGTGGATTGGATAAGGGATTATAGATAGGAGGGAGAATGGGTGGCATTGATAGGATTATTAGACAGAGGGTAGAGTGTGGATTGGATAAGGATTATTAGACCAGAGGGTAGATGGGGATTGGATAGGGTTATTTACGAGGAGTATAAATGGGTGATTGGATAAGGGCATTATTAGATAGAGGGTGCAGTTGTGGATTTGGATAAGGAATTAATTAACAGAGGGTAAAGTGGTGGATTGGAATTAAAGATTATTAGACGAGGGTAGAATGGTGGGATTGGATAAGGATTATTAGACAGAGGGTGCCTGGGATTGGATAAGGATTCTTAGACAGATTGTCGAATGGTGAAATTGGATAAGGGATTATTAGACAGAGGGTGAAATTGTGGATTGGAATAAGGGATTATTAGACAGAGGTTGTAGTGTGGATTGGTATAAAGGCATTATTAGACAGAGGGTGGAATGTTGGTTGGTAGAGGATTATTCGATCAGCAGGTATCAATGGTGGATTGGCACAGGGATTTTCGCCAGAGGTTAGAATGGTGGCATTGGTAAGGGATTATTGACAGTGGTAGAAGGGTGGATGGATACGGGATTATTAGATCAGAGGTTAGAATGGTGGATTGTATAAGGGATTATTAGACAGGAAGGGTGAGGTGGATTGGATAAGGGGATTATTAGACATGGGTAGAATGGGGGATTGGGATAGGGGATTATTAGACAAGAGGTTAGAATGGTGGATTTGATAACGGAGGATTCTTAGACAGAGGGTAATGGTGGATTGATACGGGATTGATTAGACGAGTGAAATGGTGGATTGATAAGGGATATAGATAGAGGGTCAGAATTGTGTGATTGGATTAGGATTATTAGATAGGGTATAGTGTGGTTGGATACAGGGCTTATTAGATCAGAGGGTAGACCTGGTGGATTGGCTAAGGTATTATTGCCAGAGAGGGTAGAACTGTTGGATTGGATAAGGATTATTAGATAGAGAGGGTAGAATGGTGGATTGGATAAGGGATTATTAGCAGACGGGTATAATGTGTGAGTTGATACAGGGATTTTCATAGCGAGGTAGACCATGGTGGCTTGGATCGGCGGATTTTCGCATCGAGGTGTAGAATTGTGCTTGGATACGGGCATTCATTCAGCAGGGTCGTGTGTCTCTTCGAAAAAAAAAAAAAAACCGCCTGAAAAAATTTTTAAATTGGTCCCGTTCTTGCGCGGCATTGGCATAAGGGATTATTAGACAGGAGGGTGAATTGTGGATTGGATCCAAGGGATTCATTAGAAGAGGTAGAGGTGGATTGGATAAGGGATTATTAGACAGAGGGGTGAAGTGGTGATTGGATAAGGAATTTTCAGACAAGAGGGTAGACGGGTGGATTGGATAAGGATTATTAGACAGAGGTAAATGTGTTGGATTGGATAACGGGATTATTAGAAAGGTAGCGGTGGATTGGATAAGGGATATTAGACGAGGGTAGAATGGTTGATTGGATAGGGGATTATTAGAAGAGGGTAGATGGTGGATTGGATACAGGATTATTAGAAGAGGGTGAGAAGGTGGTTGGTAGGATTATGAATAGCGGGTAGAGGTGATTGGATCAGGGAATATTATACAGGTAGAAGTGGTGGATTGGATATAGGAATTATTTAGCATAGGGTAGAGATGGTGGATTGGATAAAGGGATTATTAGATAGGGTAGAGGTGGATTGGTAACGGAATTATTATATCAGGAGGGTAGAATTGTGGATTGGAATCAGGATTATTAGTAGAGGGTAGACTGGTGGATTTGGATAAGGGATTATTAATAGAGGGTAGAATGTGGATTGGATCAGGATTATTATAGATAGGGTAGAGATGGTGGGATTGGAATAAGTGGAGTTATTAGTATAAGGGTAGAATGGTTGATTTTGGATAAGGGATTATTAGAGAGGCTGAGATGGTGGATTGGATAGGGATTATTAACAGAGGGTAGAGTGGTGGAAAATTGGATAATGGATTATTAATGTGAGTGTTATGGAAAGGGATATAGATAGGGGTGAATGTGATGAAGGGATTATTAGATCATGAGGGTAAATGGTTGGTTGGATAAGGATTATTAGATAGAAGGTAAGAATTGGTGATTGGTAGGTGATTATTAGATAGAGGTAGAATGGTGGATTGGATAAGGATTATAATGATAGTGGTAGAATGGTGGATTGGATACAGGGATTTATTAGACAGATTGGAGAGATGTGTGGATTGGATAAGGGATTATTGACAGATGGGTAGAGATGGGGAATTGGGGGGGGATAAGGCATTATTAGATAGAGTGTCAGTGATTATGGTGTTATTGCATTATGGTATAATGTGGATATTGGAAAGGACTAAAGATGTGGTATGAGATGGTGATTGGATAAGGGATTATTAGATAGAGGGTAGAATGGTGGATTGGATAAGGATTATTAGATATAGAGGGAGAAGTGTGTGGATTGGATAAGGATTATTAGATAGGGTCAAATGGTTGGATTGGATAAGGGATTAGTTAGACTAGAGGGTAGTAATGGTGGGTGTATAAGGGATTATTGACTAGAGGTAGAACTGGGTCATTGGATAATGGATTAGTATAGATCAGACGGAGGATTGTGGATGGATAGGGGGATTTTAGATCAAGGGTAGAATGGTTGATTGGATAAGGGATTATTAGATAGAGAGGTTAGAATGGTGGATTGGTAAGGGATTATTGACAGAGGTTTAGAATGGTGATTGGATAAGGGTTATTAGACCAAGTTAGAGTGGTGGATTGGATAAGGGATTATAGATCGAGGGGTAGAATGGTGGATTGGATAAGGGATTCTTAACAGGAAAAGGGTAAATGTGTGATTGATAAGGATTATTAATAGAGGGTAGAATGGTGGAGTGTGATAAGATATTCAGACAGAGGTAAGAATGTTGGTGATTGGTACAGGTTATTAGATCGAGGGCAGAATGGTTGGATGTGATAAGGGATTATTAGACAGAGGTTAGAATGGTGATGGATAAGGATTATTAATACGAGGGTAGAATGGTGGGATTTGGATAGGGGATTATTAGACAGAGGTAAAGTATGGTGGATTGGATAAAGGATTATTAGACAGATGGAGTAAGTGGTGAGATTGGATGAGGATTAGTTAACAGAGGGTGAATGGTGGATTGGATAAGGATTATTAAGATATAGGGTAGAAGTTGCGTGGTGGCATAAAGGGATTATTAGACCTCGGGTAGAATGGTGGATTGGATAACGGATTTAGACAGAGGGAGATGGTGGTGGATTGGATAATGGATATTAGATAGAGGGTATAATGTGGATGGATAAGGATTATTAGACAGAGGTCGAGATGGTGGATTGGATAAGGGATTATTAGACTAGAGGGGTAGAATGGTGATTGGATAAGGGATTATTATGAAGAGGGTAGATGTGTATTGGATAGGGATTATTAGTACAGAGTGAATATGTGGATTGGATAAGGATTATTAGATAGAGGGTAGAGTCGGTGGATTGGATAAGGATTATTCAGACAGAGGTAGAGTGGTGGACTTGGATAATGGGATTATTAGACAGAGGGTAAGATGGTGGATTGGATAAGGGATTATTAGAATACGAGGGGTAGATGGTGGATTGGATAAGGGATTATTAGATAGAGGTAAGATGGTGGATTGGATAAGGGGATTATTAGACGAGGGTAGAATGGTTGGATGGAATAAGGATTATAGATAGAGGGTAGAATGGTGGAATTGGTAGGATTATTGATAGTAGGGTAATGGTGGATTGGATAGGGATTATTATGATAGAGGGTAGAATGGTGGATTGGATCAAAGGATTATTAGACATAGGGTAGAATGGGTTGGATTGGATATGGGATTATTAGACTAGAGGGTAGAATGGTGGATTGGATAGGGATTATTAGACATGAGGGTAAGGTTGGTTGGGATAAGGGATATTAGCAAAGTAGAGGTGGGATTTGATAGTTATAGAGAGGTAAAATGTGCTTGATCGGTATATACGATAGTGTGCTTGTATAGTTTAGAACGCATTAAGTGGTGATGATAAAGGATCTAGATTGTCCACTGGTTTTGCCGGTTTTCGTCTCATTGTGCTTGACGGGCTTCTCGCGGGACTTGCTGATACCGCCGTCGATGCGTCAGACGTGGGATCTGGCTCACGGGCTCTATTTCTCCCGTTTCTCTACCCTGTCGTTTTACTGCGCTGTCTTCCTTTCTTTCTCTCCACTCTCCATCTTGTCCCCCGTCTCCCCCATCGTTTCTTTGTGTTTGTTTTCCCTTGCTGCCCAGCCAGCACCTTCGTCTACTCCCCTTTCAGCCTTTTTTATGTCCGTTATCAGAATCTCATCAAATAGCGTATCTCCACAGGCAGTTTTTGTTAACAATAGAATTTTTTCTCTGCTGTAAATACCTCCAATAACAATGAGTGGGGACTTGCTGGCCCCCCATTGGTTTTGTTAAAACTGTAGCCCACATTAATACATTGCACATCAAATATACCTGAGTCTCCCTTTGGTTAATGGTCAATACTCTCCTATAAAAGAAAACGAAAGTTCCACCAGCCTCACTAGTATTCTAGAGAGTTATTATACATTATACAACGAGAGAGATCTCAGTATTTTAAACAGAAGAAACAAAGACATGACAAATATCTCATTAGAGAGAAAAGCATCTATCATGATATCATACTATTTCAAAACAGAGAGAACTCGCATTACATTTACCAAAACTGGAAAAATATGTCTGGTAATTTATTTTTTAAAAAATGACAGTATTTTAAAAGAGAGAAGAGATAGACATCCAAAGGACTGTATTACAGATTGGATCACAAATTTTCTCTGGTGAAGAGACGTTGACATCACTTCAGTTTTGGATTTTCATAGCACGCCCAAGAGAAGATGAGGATGCAAACACATATATCTGTAGTCCTAATCATACACACTCAAAGGGTAGGAGGCAAACACATATATCTGTAAGTCCTCCTTATCATACACACTCAAAGAATAGGATGGCAACACATATATCTGTAATCTTCATGATACACCCCAAAGCGATAGGAGGCACACATCATACTCTGTAAATCTATAATCATACACCTCCAAATAGTATAGGATGGCAAACACATAAATCTGTACTATATGATACAACACCCAACGCGTAGGATGGCAAACACATACTTCTGTAGTCTATATCTACACACGCAAAGAGATAGGAGGCAAACAACCTATATCTGTAGTCTATAATGAGTACACACCCCAAGCGATAGAGATGGCAAACACAATATCCTGTAGTTCTATAATCATAACACTCAAAGAGATAGGATGGCAAACACATATATCTGTAAGTCATAATTACACACCCAAAAGGCGATAGTGATGGCAAACACATACCAACCTGTAAGTCTATAATGATACCCCACCCAATAGATAGTGATGGGCAAACATATATACAACTGTCAGTTTGTGTGCCATGCCACGATGGCAACTAAATTTTCTTTAAAAACTTGCAAGAAAGGTACTATAAGGTATTGCCTGTACCTTATTATTTCATTATTACTATAGGCTACACAACGTTCAACCCCTTACTACTAGTATAACTAAAGACTGAATGGATTTAACTAAAAGATGGCATACATGTCATAGAGCAAATGTCTCCAAAGTGAAAGACTCATGAACACTCTAATGGTGACTTGCTTGTACCTAAAATGTAAAGAGGTAACATCTTAATCGCTGAATTCTAGATATGTGCTCTTGTGCTAAACCTGTGGGAGTCCCGCTTTCTGTCTCTTGTTGTTCCCAGTGCATTGGAATTCATAAAAATGTATTTTGTGCGAACAGTTGTCTGGTCTTCAATAAATTAAAAATGCTTATCGCCAGCTGGCCCTATCAGTGCCTGACCTCTCTGATGTCCTGTCTGTATGACGCAACACGTCCCTGTTCGCCAGCCTTTCCCACAAACAAAGTCTAAACTGGGTAAACATGATTTGTTGTGTTGGACTAAATAATTCTTGGCATTAGACAACCTTACAACCCCTTTAGGAGACCTTTTACATAGAGATCCCATTTTTTAAACCCAGTCCATTTCACAAACGAAGAGGATTTGAACAGGGATTATTAGACAGAGGGTGGCATGGGGATATTTGATAAGGGATTATTACGATAGCTGGTAAATGGATGATTAGCTCAGGGCTTCTCAGACAGAGGGTTGAATGGAGGATTTTGGATCGAGGGATATTAATTAGAGGGTAGAATGGAGGATTGGATAAGGGATTATTAATCGAGGGTAGAATGGTGATTTGATAAGGGATATTATACAGAGGGTTGATGTTGGATTGGAAAAGGGATAATTAGTAAGGGTAGAATGGCGGATTGGATCCGGCTTATTCGCTAGACGGGTCGCCTGTGGATTGGCTACGATTATTAGACAGAGGGTGGCATGATTGGGATTGGATCAGGGATAATTAGATAAGGTAGACTGGAGGATGGATAAGTGATATTAGCATAGAGGTAGAATGGAGGATTGATAGGGATTATTAGACAGGGTTTAGAATGGAGGATTGGATAAGGGATTATTAGATAGAGGGTAGAAATGGAGGATTGGATAAGGGTTATTAACAGAGGGTAGAGGAAGGAGTTGGATCAGTGCTTATTAGATAGAGGGTATAATGTAAGGGATTGGATATTAGGGAGCATTTATCTATATAGGTAGAATTGTCCAATTGGACAATGGATATTCATAGAGGGTAGAATTGGCGGAAAAATAGTTTTTTCAAGAAAATATTTAAATATTAATGTATGGATATTAATTTTATGATATTAATTAATTAAATATGTATACATAATATTACAAGACTATATGCAAACACATAAAGAGTAATGGTGCCCTCGTATGTCATTGGGGGTGTGGGGGGATACACACCAGCCAGCTAATCCATCTATTGGGGGTGTTTTGTCATGTCAGTGGCTCCATACATTTGTGGGATTATAAAAGCTGGAAAATTTGAGTGGTCTTGGACATCTTCTAGGCAGCAATATCTTTCCATGCTGTTTTTCCAGCAAGTCCACTTATCTAGAAGTCCAATTACACATTCCTCCAGCTCAATGTGGAATGTGATGGATCATTGAAGCTTTAAATAAATTAAGTCTGTTAGTCCTCGTGTCAGAACATAACCTAAGCATAACACACGTGAAATGTTTGTTAGGAAGTTGTTAGAATATTAAGGGTAATCTTATAATGAACAAAAATTGTCCATTACCTAAAAACTATTAATTCATCCCACTATCGTCTACATTTCTTGTATATCAACCCTTATTTTCTTTAGACATCTTTAAAACATCTTACTTTCATGTCATCAAAGTCTTATTATCTAAACTCTTCTGCTGCGTGCAATTTGTTGCAACTTGAATGGTGACAGTTGGTTACTGCTGAATTGCATGGTTGGAAATTCCTTTCTCCCAGTTCCGACTCATCTAGTGATTACTGAGCATGCGTTGACTTCTCAGTCATGTTCAGATTGAAGGAGGAGTCGTTTAAAGAGTGGGCGGGGAATACTTGGCCTAGGCAAAAACAGTATGACCTTAAGGTAGGCAGCAATACACACACCTCGAGTAAAATGTGCAAGCATGAAACCCTTTGTTTGTGCTGCGGACAATAGTGAGCAATGTGTTTCTGAAAACGGATTGCAGTGCATGCAATGTGTTGTCACACACCGTCTTTGACATGCACTGTGCAGTAATTCCTCACAAGTTATGGATCGCAAGCACGATCGTTATGCTGAGAAATCAGCTCTGGTCTGGTGTGGCCTAGATCTTAGTGGCCTTCAACATATTGTGGAGAGACCCTTAATTAGTCCTTGTATTTGTACTCGGCTTACAAACAAACTCTGCATACCTACACAGTGAAATCTGTTTAAATGACTGTCCAGTCAAAAACAAAGAAGTCACAAGACGTCCCATGCTCCTGTTTTTGCTCGAACAGGAGCAAGGGGCATTACCTAGACGGCGAGGACCAGTTCAGGTAGCAAGTTCAGAGCTTCTTGGAACTCAATGTATAATGGCAAAAGTGGGGTTAGGGGGGGTCATCTACATTTTGCAGCAAATTTTTTTTAGAATGGACTTGCCCTTTAATACAAGTGGTATCGCACTGATATTCAAGGCTGTTTCTAACGAATAAACGTGAAAAAACCTGGAATTACTTAAATTTAATATTAAGAAGATAAAAGGCCCTCTTCATTGGACGGCATTTACCTATTACCTGTTACGATTTGAGAGGCTCGTTGCATCAAGGGAGTTTCACGAGAGACAATAAATAGAAGTTGGTAATGAAAACTTTAATGATGCTTAGTGTCCTATAATCCTGAGTATTCCTGATAGGAAGTTAACACCACCGGGCCCATCATCATAGTGCATGCTGTTATCTAGGTAGATATCTAAACACCAACCCTCTTGAGGCGCTCTTCAATGCTTCTCATTCCATTTAAAGAGTCAATCTGAACTACAGCTCACCTTTCTCTTTTTGATTTTCAGTTACTTTGATCCAACCAATTAGTCTCACATCTGTCTCTGCTCCTCTCCCTGTACACATTTTGCAAGTATTTGCATTTCACCAAGAACTACAGCTTAAGTAAAATGTAATTCCCCCCACCTGATTTTTATGGGTAACCTTACAGATTTATGACACACATAGGGTACATGGATCATACATTTAGCACTTTCCACACTCTGACTACACCACGTAAAACTTATCTCTGTGTACGATTGAGAGATGACTCGAAAGCGAGTTTCATGCAGCGCCGCTTTCATGGAATGTTTTTCAAAATTGCTGGCAGGACACAAAACTTTGAATCAAACCACTGAGTCCTAAATAGATATTACAATAATAGTGATCTTTTTCACTCTTAAAGGGCATGTCCCCCCCCAAAACTATAAATTTCCTCCCCCCACTACTGGACTAACTACTACCTACTGCCCCAACTGTGTATGGTAATACACTCCTTACTACCTCCACCCCGCTCCAAATGCTCTCCCTTTAATCCCCCCCCCAAAGCCAAAAAGTGGCCACCATAGCCTAGGCAGAGTCCATATGGATTCTGCCTCCTGTCTCTCCTCCAGGAGAAGTTTGGCATGGCACACTGCAGCCCTCCCCCTCCCTCTCCTCCCATTTTGGTCCCCCTCTGCCTAGCTATAACCCTTTCATATTGTATCTGCTTTCCCCAGCCCCCCCTGGCTATAATCCGTCAGTGATAGGCTGCCTCTCAGCCAATCATAGACGGTGGCTGCCGGTCCTCCCCCCTGCTTGCTTCCATGCAACAGATGGCCGGCAGTGCGGCAGAGGACAGAGGGAAGTAAATAACGATCGGGAGTTTTCCTGGCACTAAGATTAATAGCAATTTGGGCTTGGGTTTTGGGGAAGCAAGACCTTAACTACTAAAAGTTGTTTTAAAGGGTGGGACCTGGGCCCTTTAACCGTTAACCAACGAGTTTCTGTGAACTTTTCATAGAAAATTTTAGTAAAATCGGAAATTCCATTATAAAAGTTTCCTAGTCGAAAATGTAAACAACCATAGGTTCGAAAATAATTTTCGGAACATTAGTTTGCATGGGAACCGTTGTCCGGAACTAAACTCACAACTCACCCGTTTGTCCATTCATCTCTACAACCCAAACCACAGTCCGTAAACTACTTCTTTATACATTATCAGATTATGGATCTTCGCACGGATGGGAATAACAGCTTAATAAATATTGTATGGGGCCTAGGAAATGTGCATTGATTATCTTTTCTATGTTTTTAGAAATGTTTGACCAATCAGTAGCACTTCACTAATGTAATTGTTAAATTAGCCTGATGGAGTGCTTCCACATCCTTGTATTGTCATGTTATTTATGGGAGGCCTGGTCAAAGCCTCCATGTGGCAATACACCCCCAACACCCCTTTTATGGGAGTCCACTGCCTTTATATAAAGCACTGGATGCCTCTCCCCTCATTTTAAAAAGCCAAAGGGCTGGAGGGAAGTGAGAAAGGCCTGTTATATGGATTTCCATGTGTAAGAATGGAAGAAATGCAAGTTTGCTAATCATAATTGAGTAAAACAGGTAGAAGTAGGACCTTCCAGACTGGGGTGTACCTTGACGTGTTGGAATCGCTTTTCATCATGTGATCACGTAATGTATACGAAAACCCCGTTGTTTATAATGATGGCCTAGTGTTCAAATAAATATGATATGTATGGGGCCTAGGAATGTGCATTGATTTCTTTTCTATGTTTGTATTTTACTTACATGGTATGTCCACCCCATAATGGCACATTTTCCCGTAGTGTAATTGTACCCCAGCCCAACCCCAACGCTAGTTAGTTTTTGTACAACAAGCCCCAGAAATATACTTAGTGCTTTAAAAAGTGCTTTAAAGACATAATTCCCGGAAGTTCCTGTCCGGTCGTTTAAACAGTAATCTGCTCGCGCGTATGTTCTTTCATACATGCGATCATCTGTTTAAAAATAGCTGATCGCGTATAAGGCTTGTGGGCTTGGTTGCTGGCCCTCCTAACTTAGGTGTTTTTTCTGGAGTTTAAACACAGCTGATCGTGGAGGGGGGTGGGGTCAGGGTCCTGTCCTGCCCTCCCAATTTCGCATGGGGGGCTTGGCCCCTGCAGTTATCACTTGCAAGCTTACAAAGCCAGATTTTTGAGTCCCCCGAGTGGGGAGGGGACAGAGCCGATGTTACAGTGATGAGGAGCCGCATCGTTAGGCAAGGCAATGTTGGGTGGGACCCTAAATCTGAGGCGGGTTATAGGCTTAAACGCGTCTCACTTTCGGGACCTGGATTGTGTCCCTGCAGTCTGGACACCGCTCCCAAATAGGGATTGCTGGCAACCCTTTCTGCATCGACGCCCTGCATAGATCTTAAAGTAGAACTAACTCAAAGTGGTCAGTGGTTAATATTTCCGACAAACAAAATTTGAATGTGTGTTCCGCAGTGTCATTTCTTGCATGTTAGTACCCTTTGTGTTCATTATGGTTCTTCAAAAACGCTTATAATTGAAAAAAAGGCATTTTGTTCATTAACTGGACAAGAATACAAAATCGTAAGGGCTTAAAAGAAGGTGATCATGGCAGCTGTTTGGCTATTGCAGAGCAGCCAGTTCAATTGTCAGGACAATCTTATTTCATTCAAGAGGAAGAGCCAAGCTGAGACTTACCGAATTATTTAAGTAAATAGCGCCAAATGAATGATATTTATTATAACCAAGAATTAGAAACTTGTATCGCCTTCTGGATGGAACCAGGGCAGATTGTAGGAGGTCTGCCCTGGACTGTTTGTCTGTCCTTTTTAGACAGCCAACTCTGCTGTCAATGATAAGGAGGTGAGGGGGTGTTTTGTTACTAAAACCACTGATTGAGTTTTGGAGAGTTTAGAGTTTTATAAGAAAAAACATACGGGACCGCTTTGGCCCCACCCCCTCCACCTGGAAACTGGCCCGGCCATGGGGAGGGGGCAGGATCAGAGACAAGCAGCAGCATCTAATAGGTAAGTATCCAAACTACCTTCTGCCTTTTGTTCCCCTTTTACAAAGCGCGTGTCGGGGCATGTAATACAAAGACACGGGAGCATCTAGGATTAAACATCCGGGGAGGGGTGGGCGGACATGAGAACACGGTCAGGAAAGGAGATGTAACAACAGGGTGCAGCGAGCAGCTTCTGTTGAGTTCCCAAAAAAACATGCGCCTTCCTCTGGATCAACTCTGGGATAGTGTAGGTTAGGGAAATAAAAATAAATAAAACATTTAAATAAAACATTGATGTGTGGATATTTATTTCAGATTCTCCTTCTTATATATTTCCCTGCAAAATATTTCCCTTTGTTTTTATATATGTACAGTATAATCTCTTTCAGGCAGGCAATCATGTATTGGCACTCACACTCTCTCACAGACAGGTACTCAAGCTCTCAATATCACAGACGGATTGTAATGGGGTTTTTTTGGGGGAGAGGGGGGTGACCACAATATCTGGTAGCATGCTCACAACATTTGGGGGCATGGTTGCGATGTTTGGGGGGCATGGTAGTTATCTTTGGGTGCATGGCCTTGATGGTTGGGGTATGAGTGTGACCGTGATGTTTGGGGGTGTGGCCTTGATGGTTGGGGTATGAGCGTGATTTTTGGGGGTGTGGCCGTGACAGCAATATCTGGGGTGTGGTCACAATCCAGGAGGCTGTGCTTTGAATTTCTTAGCATGATAATAACCGCAAATAAATGCAAATGTGATTCATATCACCAATAGTAACACAGTCTTTCCATGGTTTAGGAGGCCAAGACACCAGGAGACCCGCGGCGTATTGAAGCCCGATTCCAATCCACACCATCACCCTCGACTAATAATCCCTTATCCAATACACACTCTACCCTCTGTCTAATAATCCTTATCCAATCCACCAATCTACCCTCTGTCTAATAATCCCTTATCCAATCCACCATTCACCTCTATCTAAAATCCCTATCCATCCACATTAACCCTCTATATAATAATCCAGACCAACCCATTCTACCTTCTACAATAACCCTTCCAATCCACCATTCTACCCTCTATCTAATAATCCCTTATCCAATCCACCATCGACCCTTATCTAATAATCCCATAAACCACCATCTACCCTCGACTAATAATCCTACCAATCCACCATCTACCCTCTGTCTAATAATCCCATCCATCCACATCACCCCTAATAACCCATCCAATCCACCACCTACCGACAATAATCCCCATCCAATCAACCATTCTACCCTATCTAATAACCCTATCCAATCCACCATTACTACCCTCTATCTAATAATCCCTTATCCAATCCACCATTCTACCCTAATCAAAATTCCTGATCCATCACAATCTAACCTACTACTAATAATCCTTTATCCAATCCACCACTCTACCCTCTGTCTAATAATCCCTTATCCAATCCACCATTCTACCCTCTCTAATAATCCCTTATCCAATCCACCACTCTAACCTCTATCTAATAATTCCTTATCCAATCCACCATTCCACCCTCTGTCTAATAATCCTTTATCCAATCCACCACTCTACCTCTGCTAATAATCCCTTATCCAATCCACCATTCTACCCTCTATCTAATAATCCCTTATTCAATCCACATTACCCTCTGTCTAAAATCCCTTATCCAAATCCACCATTCTACCCTCTGTCTAATAACCCTTATCCAACCACCATTCTACCTCTGTCTAAATCCTGTATCCAATCCACCACTTACCCTCGTCTAATTTAATCCCTTATCCAATCCACCATTCTATCCTCACTAATAATCCCTTATCCAATCCACCAATTCTACCCTTCTGTCTAATAATACCCTTATCCAATCCACCATTCTACCCTCTGTCTAATATAACCTTTATCAACAACAACTCTACCCTCTGTCTAATAATCCCTATCCAATCCACCTTCTACCCTCTATCTAATAATCCCTTATCCAATCCACCATTCTACCCTCTATCTAATAATCCCTTATCCAATCCACCATTCTACCCTCTATCTAAATAATCCCTATCCAATCCCACAATTCTACCGTCTGTCTAATAATCCCTTACCAATCCACCATTCTACCCTCTATCTAATAATCCCTTATCCAATCACCATTCTACCCTCTGTCTAATAATCCCTATCCAATCCACACATACCCTCTCTAAAATCCCATCAATCCACCCACATTACCCTCTATCTAATAATCCTTATCCAATCCACATTCTACCCTCTATTAATAATCCCTTATCCAATCCACCATTCTAACCTCTGTCTAATAATCCTTATCCAATCCACCATCTACCCTCTGTCTAAGAATCCCTTATCAAATCCACCATTCTAACCTCTGTAATAATCCCTATCCAATCCACCATTCTACCCTCTGCTAAAATCCCTTATCCAATCCACATTCTACCCTCTGTAATAATCCCTTATCCAATCACCATTCTACCTCTATCTAATAATCCTCTATCAATCCACCATTTACCCTCTGTCTAATAATCCTATCCATCCACCATTCTAACCTCTGTCTAATAATCCCTTATCAATCCACCATTCTACCTCTATCTAATAATCCCTTATCCAATCCACCATTCTAACCTCTATCTAAAATCCTTATCCAATCCACATTCTACCTCTATCTAATAATCCCTTATCCAATCCACCATTCTACCCTCGTCTAATAATCCCTTATCCAAATCCACCATTCTAACCTCTGTCTAATAATCCCTTATCCAACCACCATTCTACACCTCTGTTAATAATCCCTTATCCAAGTCCATATCTACCTCTATCTAATATATCCCTTATCCAATCCACCATTCTACCCTCTATCTAATAATCCCTATCCAATCCAACCATTCTACCCATCTTAATAATCTTTCCAATCCACCATTCTACCCTCATCTAATAATCCTTATCCAACAACCATTATTACCCCATCTAATAATCCCTTATCAATCCATCATTCTACCCTCTATCTAATAATCCCTTATCCAATCCACACATTCAACCTCTGTCTAATAATCCCTATACAATCCACCATTCTACCCATCTAATAACCCTTATCAATCCCATCATCTACCCTCTGTCAAAAACTCAATTATCCAATCCACCATTCTAGCCTATCTAATAATCCCTTATCCAATCCACTCATTCTAACCTCTGTCTAATAATCCTTATCCAATCCACCATTCTACCCTCCATCTAATAACCCTTATCCAATCCATCATTCTACCCTCTGTCAAAAACTCACTTATCCAATCCACCATTCTACCCTCATCTAATAATCCCTTATCAATCCACCATTCTACCTCTGTCTAATAATCCCTTATCCAATCCACCATTCTAACCTCTGTCTAATAATCCCCGATCCCAATCTACCTTTCTACCCTCCATCTAATAATCCCTTATCCAATCCACCATTCTACCCTCTGTCTAATAATCTCTTTCCAATCCATCATTCTACCCTCTGTCTAATAATCCCTATCCATTCACCCCATAACCTTGTCTAATAATCCCTTATCCAACCCACCATTCTACCCTCTGTCTAATAATCCTTTATCCAATCCACCACTCTACCCTCTATTAATAATCCCTATCCAATCCACCATTCTAACCTCGTCTATAACCCTTAATCAATCCACCATTCTACCCTCTGTCTAATAATCCTATCCAATCCACCATTCCACCCTGTTAATAATCCCTTATCATCCACCATTCCACCGGTTAATAATCCCTATCCAATGCCCCATTCTACCCTTGTTAATTAAATCCCTTATCCAATCCACCATTCTACCCTCTGTTTAATAATCCCTAATACCACACCATTCTACCCTTTATCTAATAATCCCTTATCCAATCCACCATTTACCCTCTATCTAATAACCTTATCCAATCCACCATTCTACCTCTATCTAATAATCCCTTATCCAATCCACCATTCTACCCTCTGTCTAATAATCCCTTATCCAATCCAACGTTCCACCCTGTGTCTAATAATCCCTTATCCAATCCACCATTCTACCCTGTGTCTAATAAATCCCTTATCCAATCCACCATTCTACCCTCTGTTTAATAATCCCTTATGCAATCCACCATTCTAAAATATATCAATTAATCCCTAATCCAATCCATCCTGAAACTGAATGCATTATAAGACACAGAGATATTTTGGGGAGCTCACTGGGTTTTTCCACATGGTGTTAAATGTCCAATGACCATTGCTTGTAGTGTGTTATGCCAACTATTTATTTATTGCAGCTATATGATTTAAAGGGCAACAATACTAAAAAAAACACTAATCTCTTAATTACTCCTCAAAATCTGTAAATAAGTACATATAAGTAGCACTTATTCGAATAGTGTGAGTTCTGCATTCCTTTAGTTCAGTACTTGTTTTGTCTAGGCTCAGTATCCAACTCTTTACCGAATGAATGGTAAAAGTGGGAACAAAGGATAGTGTGTCAGCCGCAAAAAGCGGAAGACCTGGAAATGCGGTTTAGAAATTGATTAAATGTCACTGAATTGGCTTTTTATAGGTAAGCTGTATTGTATGGGCACCTTTATGGAGGAATAAATACACTGTTTGCACTTAACCAACACCTAAACCTCTCTAACCTTTTTTGGCCTTTAACCATATGACTTTCTATGAAGTCAAGCATGCTCAGTAATTGCAATGAGGCACTGGGAGAAGGAATTTTAACCATGCAATTCACACATACCAATTGTTACCATTCCAGTAACAGCAATACTGCACACTGCAGAAGAGTTTAGATAATAAGGTACTTGATATATAAAGAAATAGGGGACAGATCAATAAGAATGGTCCTCGTGATAGTTGGGAACAGTGGATAATTATAGGGCCCACAACGGCAGAGGGGGGGCCAGGAGGAAGAGGGCCGCAATCCCCTTCCTGGAGCATCCGCGGGCAGGTGTTTTTAAACTGCAGGGGCCAGGGGCCTGCAATTCCACACTGGTTGGGGGTGGGTAATGGGGAAAAAATTGCCAGTAAGGGAAATTAAAAAAAAAATCTGTTTTAGTGCCCTTTAAAGGTCAAGTCTATGCGTTTTGTTAGAATCTTCTATGAATGGTAACATGTTGGGGTTTTTTTGCAGGTCAACAGACAACATGTCGGCAAGAAAAATGCTTCTTCTCTCTCTAATTTTTCATATGCGGCAACTTTCCTAAGGAGAGAAGGAAACAGAACGTCGGGGAAATGCTCTCAGCAAATGATTGTTGGTTTTCTATTGACTTGTATTGATTTGGTCACTTTCTTGGGCAATACTGGGGTTTATCTGCCGGCAGTTGAAAAAGAGCTGAGAACAGTGACTTACATTTATCATGTCATTGGCCATGGCGGATCTTCTGGTTTGCCTGCTTGGTCATGCCATTTAGGTAAGAATATTTTTAAATAGTGTTTGTGTACCAGAAAAAAATTTTCACAATTAAAGGGCAACTAGAGAAAACCTCAAAGTTATGTGTTCCCCATCTGCTATTATTACATTTAAGAAAAACCGGATGTTTAAATGGCCTTACAGTAATACAATAGAATGAGGACATATGTAATCTGTTCCAACCCTCTTCCCAACTCATGATTGCTGCCTATGACGAAAAGTAGAAACGTCTGTGAAAGCACAAAAATGTGTCAAACTTCTCTGGCTCCAATTGGCAATGATTGGAATACCTGGATAAACTTGGAACCTTATGTATCAATAGTAATGGGGAATTTTCTTTGATTCTAAAATGGCATCCAGACACAAAAAACTTTCCAATTCATCTCCACAAGATGGTTCTTCAGATTTACAGCTCTTACTCTTTACCTGGATATGGAAATTCTTATCTCCTCTAAGACAACCTTAGCACCTAGTGAGTTTTATGTACAGCTTAGTTATGTATTGACATTACATTTTGCATGGTGTATAATTCAAAGCTGCTTTGCATATTCTAGAACAGCCCGGATATACCACAATAGGCAGAGAAAACAACATAGAGGGTCGCACTCCAAACAATAGTATATTATTAGTGACCACACATCTAACACAAAGTTTCGGGGGGAATTAACGTGCCCCCCTTCCTCAGGTTGATTCCCCCCAAAACATTGTGATGATGTGTGGTCACTAATAAATATACTATTGTTTGGAGTGCGACCCTCTATGTTGTTTTCTTCTGATGTATCTTATGCCCCAAGGGTTGGATTTTTGAGGAGTAAGCACCCATACTTGGAAAGACAACAGAGGACTGTATATTATGGACGTACCTACGGGTGCCTGTGGTTGAAGAGGACGTCTTTCAACCTTTCCCCCTTTTTAATGCCACATTGTTAGCCACCTGTGGTACAGTTAATATTTCAAACAGTTCAGGGTAGATGCAATAAATTTCCCTATCAAACTGACCTGCACTTGTCTGTGTGGTGTAGTAACTACTTTGCGATTGTTATTGCATTGTGGAATGTAGCGGTAAGTCGCAACCTTTTGCATGGCTTTAAAAGCCATAATTGAAAAGGCTTTAATGAATCTAATCACCCAAAAACAAATAACCCATGTGTATATTCGGTTTGATAGACATCGTACATGGGGTTCCCTAAAAACCCCTTATCAGAACTGGCCCATTTTATTGATGCTGTGTGCAGTGCCTTAGCACTTAAGTAAAAAAGGAAATTTCTCAATAAGTAAAGCTGATTTCACTAATAACCAAACTAAGAAGATGATACAAGAGTAACAGAAATGATTTGCTGGTACAAGTGTAGTTGTAGTAATGGAAAAACATACAAAGAACTAATTGCAAAATGTTAATTCTTGTGTAGATCATGGGGAAAAAAGAGAAGATGATAAATAATAATTATCTTTACTCTAAAAAATTGAATTTTCAAAAGCGTACCTTTAGATACGGCAGGACCCACGATCCAAAAAGTTTTGCAGATTTTAAATCTGAGCTGTGAGTCTAAAAAAATCATCATTTCAATTCACAGCATTTACAAGGAAAGAACTGTCACTCCAGAAGCAGAAATTATAATATGTGACCCATTCCTGACCTCTTGCTTGCCTACCAGCACACATTCTGCAACATTTAGGATAAAGCGAGATAAGAAACAAGTGAGGGAGGGGGTGTTGTTTAAGCAGAGCAGTGCCCATGGTGAGGCTGTGCAGAACTTATAAGTGTCGCAGACACTACAAGAAGGCAGTGAGTAAGGGAGGGGGGGGAATAGGAGCACTCACATAAACATATATAATTTAATGACAAAGCAAGCACAGATAAATATGCGAGTACCATCATTTTACTTCTCTCAAAATGTAGTTTCAGAAATGTATAGTTGTATAAGTGAGTATAGTGACCCAGGTTATTAGTGTATGTTGTTTTGGATGGCCATCAACATGTAGCATTCCAATGGGATATAACTGTTTAAGTAGCATGGCAATCTTTAAAATGAATGCTTCTCCAGGTAGAGCACCACCTCCAAACCCTGAAACAATAATACTCACACTACTTCAAGTGTTTCTTTAAGGATTTACTGCCCCTGCAGTGTATCTCATGGCAGTTCTGTAAAGACCTGTCAGTCATGGCTATTAAAGATAATGCCATGGCCAATGACAAGTATCTCCCTGGGGATTCCTCATCTGAGCATGGGCATAGCTCTCTGAGCTCATTTAATGATAAATGGAGGTGAAGGGAGAGTATCAGGATGGTTGGGTTCTCTACTTAAAGAAAAAGTGATGATGCACCTTCACTTTATTGTTCATGGTGCTGTCATAATTTCAGTGATAAATGCATTATACATAGGAGTGGGAGTGGCCACACTCTGTTGCATCTACACTGTTGCATTATAATAACTGCTACGATGTTATTTATAATGTACTGATATGTATCACTTTACATGATTTCTTCACCAAATACTGTTCTGACCCCTTCGGCCCGTGTATGGCACTTTATTTGTTCGAAAGGGCCATTCGGTCGGGGATCGTTGCCCGGCCAGCCCGCAACGATGTGTGTACAAACATTAACTCAGCTGTTTTAAGGCTGGGCATGCTTTTAAAAAGATGTGAACATTTTTCATAAAAGTAAACTGTCCAAACATCTCTCTTACCCTGAATGAAGCCCACTGAGCATGCTGTGCCATAAAATATGAAAAGGGGCAGACACCAGGAGTTTTCTACTGGGAATAAGTAAAAACTTTACAATACTTTATTTTTCTAAATAAAAGATTTAAGAAGGGCAAAGTAATTTAACTCAGAACCTCTGGCTTATAAATCGGAGATAGGGTTATTCAATAAAAGTTCTTATTATTAAAATGGTGCTAATTTTGCCCCAACCAATCAGGTGTTAGCGTTTGTTAATAATATCTGATTGGTTGGGGCGAAATTAGCACCATTTTTAACAATAAGAACTTTTACTGAATCTCCATTAATGTATTTTATAAAGATTTGCTTAAAGGGCATGGCCACCCCAAAACTAAATTTAACCCCTACTGGCCACATTAAGAAGTTTAAAACAAGCCTTACCTTACATTTCTGCTCAAAATGTCCCCTACTGTGCCCCTCCAAAGTCCAGGAAACTGCTGTGTATGTGGTATGTGTGTGACTCAGCTGTGCCTGAGTCTGCCTCAACCTCGTCAAGGTTTGAAACATGCACCCTTGCATTTTTCTCTCCTCCCCTAACGTTAAAACCTTGGGTATGTGTGGGCATGCTCCCCCAGCCCAAACCACATTAATTATTGCAAAAAAAGTCCCCCATCTTAACTACCTTCCCCTCCTCCTCCGCTGTTCAGAACTCCCAGCAGTCGCAACCATGATTGGCTGCCTCTCAGCCAATCACGGACGCGGCTGCCGGTCCCCGCCCCCTGCTTGCAATTCCATGCAAGCAGAGGGCCGGGACAGTGCGGCATAGGAAAGAGGGAAGGTAAGTAAGGATCAGGGAACTTTCTAACAATAATATTAAGCGGGTGGGCTGGGGGAGCATGCCCTATCGCATACCATGCACTTTAAATGAATGTTAATTCAGCAGTTTACAAATCCCATCTTGCATATGGCAACAGAGACTCCATATAGTAACAGCCATTTCTGGAATTAAAATCATTCATCTAACGTGTTACATTTAATATATTCCCCCATTAAGGAGAATGGTCGTTTTTTTTTCTAATCCCACATTAATGTAAATTCCTTTTATTTTAATTCCTCATACAATGTCCTATATACTGTAGATAGCAGCAGTCAGTAGCAATGGACGTCTCCAGCCTACTTGGGCTGTACATGATGATACTGGGATTACGTTAGGGTTTGGTTTGTTTTTTAAACAAGGACAGATGCTAATTACGATGATCTGTGATTGGACCATTAAAGTGTGTCTAATTGTGTATCATTGGCACATAATGAGAGATGATGGTAAAGAAGCAATTAAGCATCTCTAGAATAATAGAATGAATGATCCTTGATTTACATCAGCAAGAAAAAAGGCTTGAAATACATCACATGCAGCTACAAACCTCCCAGAATTCATTGTCAGCTAGCATAGCCTTACGATTCTGGCTATGGATAACTTCAGGAGTGAAATACACACATCCGATCGAATGCTAGATGCACAGCCCAGAGTGCAAGACAGACATGACTATTGTCCATTTCAGGCCTGTTGTGTGTGTTTGTGTCCATGGTCTGGAGTCATGCATCAGGCATCCATCGGATGTGTGTACAAGGCTTTAGACTGGGTGTGGATATGTCAGAGCATATCAGTAGAGCAGCTAACCAATTGAAGAAAAATATAAAATAGCTACTATATAAAGTAGAAATTTGTATGTATGTATATATGTAGTATGTATGTATTCGCTCACTCACAGCCACACCCCTGAATACATCCACATAACGGCGACGCCCTCTGAAAGGACCAAGCCCTGTGAAGTCCAATTGACCAATAAAAAGCATGTCACTTGCAGCGTGTGATTCCCAAATTCAGCAACTCAGATAAAGGGCCTGGGCTCTGTGTGCTGCCCGACTTCAACAACACAGACACAGAGTCCACTTCGTGACACAACAACAGTGTAATATATGGCTTCACATTCTAGAGAGCTGCACACACAGAGCAACAGCTTCTATAACAGAGGGAAACAGACTTTCCCTTAAGGTCTATAACACATTACAATTTGCTCCTGGAAGGTTTCAAATATAAACCCTGAAAAGAATATGTTTAATTGGTGAATGAATGACATTATATACAAATATAAACCCTGGAAAGATTATGTTACTATTGGTATATGAATCACTTTATATACAATAAAACCCTGGAAAGACTATGTTACTCTTGGTGATATGAATGACATTTTATACAAATATAAACCCTGGAAAGACTATTTTACTTGGTGACATGAATGACATTTATATACAAAAATAAACCCTGGAAAGACTGTGTTACTATTGGTGATATGAATGACATTTATATACAAATATAAACCATGGAAAGACTGTGTTACTATTGGTGATATGAATGACATTTATATATAATATAAACCCTGGAAAGACTGTGTTACTATTGGTGATATGAATCACATTATATACAAATATAAACCATGGAAAGACTGTGTTACTATTGGTGATATGAATACATTTATATATAAATATAACACTGGAAAGACTATGTTACTATTGGTGATATGAATGACATTATATACAAATATAAACCTGGAAAGACTTATTTACCCTGGAAAGACTATGTAATATGGTGATATGAATGACATTTATATACAAATATAAACCCTGGAAAGACTATTTTACTATTGGTGATATGAATGACATTTATATACAAATATAAACCCTGGAAAGACTTGTTAATATTGGGGATATGAATGACATTTATATACATATAAACCCTGGAAAGATTATGACTGTTGGTGATATAATTGACATTTATATACAAATATAAACCATGGAAAGACTATTTTACTATTGGTGATATGAATGACATTTATATACAAATATAACCCTGGAAAGATTATGTTACTCTTGGTGATATGAATGACATTTATCTACAAATATAAACCCTGGAAAGACTAGTGTAATTGGTGTATGAGAATGGCATTATTATACAAATATAAACCCTGGAAAGACAGTGTGACTATTGGTGATATGAATGGCATTTATATACAAATATAAACCTGGAAGACTGGTGTACTATTGGTGATATGAATCACATTATATACAAATATAAACCCTGGAAAGACTATGTTACTACGGTGATATGAATCACATTTATATACAAATATAAACCCTGGAAAGACTATGTTACTATCGGTGATATGAATGACATTTATATACAAATATAAACCCTGGAAGACTGTGTTACTATCGGTGATATGAATTACATTTATATACAAAATAAACCCTGGAAAGACTGTGTTACTATCGGTGATATGAATGACATTTATATACATATATAAACCCTGGAAAGACTATGTTACTATCGGTGATATGAATTACATTTTATATACAAGTATAAACCCTGGAAAGACCATGTTACTATGGTGATATGAATGACATTTATATACAAATATAAACCCTGGAAAGACTGTGTTACTATTGGTGATATGAATGACATTTATATACAAATATAAACCCTGGAAAGATTATGTTACTATTGGTGATATGAATCACATTTATATACAAATATAAACCCTGGAAAGACTATGTTACTCTTGGTGATATGAACGACATTTATATACAAATATAAACCCTGGAAAGACTATTTTACTATTGGTGACATGAATGACATTTATATACAATATAAACCCGGAAAGACTGGTGTACTATTGGTGATATGAATGACATTATATACAATATAAACCATGGAAAGACTGTGTTACTATTGGTGATATGAATCACATTTATACAAATATAAACCATGGAAAGACTGTGTTACATTGGTGATATGATCACATTTATATATAAATATAACCCCTGGAAAACATGTTACTATTGGTGATATGAATGACATTTAATACAAATATAAACCCTGGAAAGACTATTTTCCTGGAAAGACTAGTTACATTGGTGATATGAATGACATTTATATACAAAATAAACCCTGGAAAGACTATTTTACTATTGGTTATATGAATGACATTTATATACGAATAAAACCCTGGAAAGACTATGTTACTATGGGGATATGAATGACATTTTATAACAAATATAAACCCTGGAAAGATTATGTACTGTTGGTGATTTGAATGACATTATATACAAATATAAACCATGGAAAGACTATTTTACTATTGGTGATATGAATGACATATATACAAATATAAACCCTGGAAAGATTATGTTACTTTGGTGATATGAATGACATTTATCTACAAATATAAACCCTGGAAAGACTATGTTACTATTGGGGATATGAATGGCATTTTATACAAAATATAAACCCTGGAAAGACTGTGTTACTATTGGTGATATGAATGGCATTTATATACAATATTAAACCATGGAAAGATTGTGTTAAATTGGTGATATGAATACATTTATATCACAAATATAAACCTGGAAAGACTATGTTACTATCGGTGATATGAATCACATTTATATACAAATATAAACCTGGAAAAAATATGTTACTATCGGTGATATGAATGACATTATATACAAATATAAACCCTGGAAAGAATATGTTACTTCGGTGATATGAATTACTTATATACAAATATAACCCTGGAAAGACTGTGTTACTATTGGTGATATGAATGACATTTAATACAAATATAAACCATGGAAAGACTGTGTTCCTATTGGTGATATGAATGACTTATATATAAATATAAACCCTGGAAGACTGTGTTACTATTGGTGATATGAATGACATTTATATACAAATATAACTAACGGAAAGCTATGTTACTATTGGTGATAGAATGACATTTTATATAAATAAAACCATGGAAAGAATGTGTTACTATTGGTGATATGAATGACATTATATACAAATATAAACCATGGAAAGACCATGTTACTATTGGGGATATGAATGACATTTATATACAAATATAAACCTGGAAAGACTAGTACTATTGGTGATATGAATGACATTTAAATAAATATAAACCCTGGAAAGACTGTGTACTATTGGTGATATGAATGACATTTATATACAAATATAAACCCTGGAAAGACTATGTTTACTATGGTGATATGAATGACATTTATATACAAAATTAAACCTGGAAAGACTATGTTACTATTGGTGATATGAAGACATTTATATAACAAAATAAAAAATTCATATCACCAATAGTAACAAAGTCTTTCCAGGGTTTATATTTGTATATAAATGTCATTCATATCACCAATAGTAACATAGTCTTTCCAGGGTTTATATTTGTATATAAATGTGATTCATATCACCAATAGTAACATAGTCTTTCCAGGGTTTATATTTGTATATAAATGTCATTCATATCACCAATAGTAACACAGTCTTTCCATGGTTTATATTTGTATATAAATGTCATTCATATCACCAATAGTAACATAGTCTTTCCAGGGTTTATATTTGTATATAATTGTCATTCATATCACCAATAGTAACATAGTCTTTCCAGGGTTTATATTTATATATAAATGTCATTCATATCACCAATAGTAACATAGTCTTTCCAGGGTTTATATTTGTATATAAATGTCATTCATATCACCAATAGTAACATAGTCTTTCCATGGTTTATATTTGTATATAAATGTGGTTCATATCACCAATAGTAACATAGTCTTCCCAGGGTTTATATTTGTATATAAATGTCATTCATATCACCAATAGTAACACAGTCTTTCCAGGGTTCATATTTAAATCCTTCCAGGAGCAAATTGTAATGTCTTACAGAACTTAAGGCATGGCCACACTGCGCCGCAATCGCAAACGTTTGCAATGTTAGCAAAAAAATTGAGCTAGATGGCCTAGCTCTAGGGTTTTATGGTTGTGGGGGTGGACATGCCCTTTAAAGTGAACTATTCCATTAATGCATTGATTGAAGACCGGGTGGTTAAGTAGCTATATCTGCTTTTCCTTCCGTTCTTCAATCAATATCTCAAGAGCCAGGAACGAAGTTTGCAGAAACGTACCTTTCGCTCGATCCACCGCAGCAGAACTGATAGGTGCCAAACGCTTCCTGGTTCCAACCAACTGTAATGCGCAATATAGTTGATTAGAACCAGGAAGCGGTCGGGAATTTTCCTGGCTCCTGAGATATTGATTGAAGAACAGAAGGTAAGGAGGATATAGCTCTTTAATCTCCCGGGCTTCAATCAATGCATTAAAAACATTCTTTTAACCCCTTCAAAAAACCTTCCCTTGGAAATCCTGCTCTTGCCCCGGTTTTTAAATTGTCAAGAGACAAGTGAATTTTAGTTGATATTCTGCAGTATCTGAAGCAGCGTAAATGAAGGGTTTTGTGCCTCTCATCACCTGTATTATGTTTCTGTTTTGATGCTGCAATTTCCAGATAACTGATCTTTCCCTCAACTTATTTCCATATCTTTCTACTTTTCAATTGGCTTTCCTTTTTAGAGATTTGAGTTATTACAACCCTAGGCTCTTTCGAATGATCAGAACGAGTACGCAGCCGACTCTGTTGGTAGGCATTTTATCAATTACCACACTTATATTTTCCTCACATTTTCGCTGAACCTGACAGCTCCCAAACTGTTTTAACAAATACATTTTTTTTGGAATGTGTCATGTCTCCCATCACGTAATGGAATCCTGCGTAGGTATAAATAACACATTTTAAGGAAAAAAGAGCTTATTTAGATTCTTGGATTTGTCATCTGCTTTCCTTTAAAGGTGACCTATAGGTATATTTAACCGGTCTGTAGTTGGCGCTCTGGTTTTGCATTTAGCTTGTGGAATGCTGTGAAAGTCTTTTTATAGATATAGATTTCCAAAGAGCTTCCTTGGAAACATGGTAAATACCCAGAAGTCTTTGTTCTTTATTTGTACATTTTAAATGACAGACATCACACCCTGGCAAAGTCCCCTTCCGGGACATTGTTATATATAACCGATGTTAAACGATAATAGTTATATTCCTATTTGGATTTATGGGCTGGGCTGGATTGTAAGGCTTCGTATTAGAGATGTTTAAAACCATAGTTTTGTTCCGTAGTCGGATATTTGGAATTCGGAAAAAATCTGAAAATTCTAAAAAGGACTCATAGAATTTAATGGGGGGAAAAATCCAGAAGATCCGAATAAAATAATGCTAGTAAAAGCATGGTGACTCACTGTAGATGGCTCAGGCCCCTGGGAAATGGTCAGGGGGATATGGTCACCAAGGGCCCTATTTATAAAAGATCGGTATCGTTATCGTAAAATACCGATCGTTATCGTAAAATAATGACCGGGTTTTTACCGATAACGACCGTTATTTACCGATAACGACCGTTATTTGCCGATATCATTAAATACCGGTCGTTATCGGTAAATACCGGTCGTTATTTACCGATAACGACCGTTATTTAACGATATCAGTAAATACAGGTCGTTATTGGTAAATAACGGTCGTTATCGGTAAATAACGGTCGTTATCGGTAAAAACCCGGTCGTTATTTTACGATAACGATCGGTATTTTACGATAACGATACTGATCTTTTATAAATAGGGCCCCAAAACTCAAATAAAAACTAACTTCCTACACCCAAGTTTTTTTCGAGCTCCGCATTTAGAGTCAAAGCTACTTTTTCGGTAACCTTCAAAAATAGCCTTGTATATTCAGTAACCCTCAAATAGCCTTGTATATTCAGTAACCCTCAAATAGCCTTGTATATTCATGTATATTCAATTAACCCTTCAATAGCTTGTATATTCAGTAACCTCAAAATAGTCTTGTATATTAGAACCCTCAAAATTGTTCAGTCCAAGCCTTGTAGATTCAATAACCCTCAAATAGCCTTGTATATTCATAACCCTCAATAGCCTTGTATATTCAGGTAACCTCAACTAGACCTTGTATATTCAGTACCTCTCAAATGCCTTGTATCTTCAGTACCCTCAATAGCCTTGTATATTCAGTCCCAAATACCCTTTCTAACTATGCCGTATATTCAATAAACCTCAAATAGCCTTGTATATTCAGTAACCCTCAAATAGCATTGTATATTCAGTAACCCTCCAATAGCTGTATATTCATTAACCTCAAATAGCCTTGTTATTATTCACCTACATATCTGTAGATTCAACCAAATACCTGAATCTAACCTGATACTTGTATTCAGTAACCCTCAAATAGCCGTCAGTCCGATAGCTTATTTCGTAAGCCCTCAAAGAAATCCTACTCAAATAGCCTGTATATTCAATAACCCTCAAATAAGTCCTTGTATATTCAATAACCCTCAAATAGCCTTGTATATTCATAAACCCTCAATAGCCCTTGTATATTCAATAAACCCTCAAATAGGCCTTGGAATATTCAATAAACCCTCAAATAGCCCTTGTAATTCAATAACCCTCTCAACTGCCTTGTATTTCAGTAACCCTCAGATAGCCTTATAGATTCATAGTCTCGCTTTATATCATAACCCTCAAATAGCCTGTATATTCAATAACCCTAAAAATAGCCTTGCATAATACCTATAGTTTATAGAACCCCTCAAAGAGCCTTGTATATTCGCCTCCAACTATTCAGACCCTCAAAAGTTCCTTGTATATTCAGTTAACCTCAAATAGCCTGTATATTCAGTACCCTCAAAAGTTGCCTTGTATATTCAGGAACTCCTCAATATAGCCTTGTATATTCAATAACCCTCACAATAGCCTTGTATATTCAGTAACCCCAAATAGCCTTGTATATTCAATAACCCTCAAATAGCACCTTGTATATTCAGAACCCCAAATAGCCTGTATATTCAGTAAACCCTCAAATAGCCTTGTATAATTCAGTAAACCCTCAATAGCCTTGTATACTTCAATAACCTCAAATAGCCTTGGTATTCAGCAACCCTCATATAGCCTTGTCTATATTCAAGTAACCCTCAAATGTCCTTGTATATTCAGGTAACCCTCAAATAGCCTTGTATATTCAATAACCCTCAAATAGCCTTGTATTCAATAACTTCAAATAGCTTTGTATTATCCCAGTAACCCTCAAATAGCCTTGTATATATTCAGTAACCTCAATAGCTCTGTATCTTCAATAACCCTCAATAGCCTTGTATATTCAATAACCCTCAAAATACTAGCCTTGTATATGTCAATAACCCTCAAATAGCCTTGTATATTCAAAAAACCCTCATAATAGCCTTGTATATTCAGTAACCCTTCAAATAGCCTTGTATATTCAGTAACCCCAAATGCCTTGTATATTCCAAGAACCCTCAAATAGCCTTGTTATCGACCCTCAAATAGCCTTGGATATTCAGAACCCTCAATTAGCCCTTTATATTCAGTAACCTCAAATAGCCTTGGTATATCAGAACCTCAAATAGCCTTGTATATTTCGTAACCTTAAATAGCCTTGTATATTCAGTACCTCAAATAGCCTGTATATTCAGTACCCTCAAATAGCCTTGTAATATTCAAACACCCTCGAAATAGCACTTTGTATTCAGTAAAACCTCAAATAGCCTTGTATATCAGTAACCCTCAAATAGCCTTTATATTCAATAACCCTCAAATAGCCTGTATATTCAGTAACCCTCCAATAGCCCTGTTAATTCAGTACCCTCAAATACGCACTTGTATATTCAGTAACCCTCAAATATCCTTGTATATTCAGTACACCCTCAAATAGCCTGTATATTCAGTAACCCTCAATAAGCCTTTATTTAGTAACCCTCAAATAAGCCTGTATATTCAGTAACCCTCAAAATAGCCTTGTATATTCATAACCCTCAAATAGCCTTGTATATCGTAACCCTCAAATAGCCTTGTAGATTCAATAACCCTCAAATAGCTATATTCAGTACCCTCAAAAGCCTTGTATATTCAAAACCCTCAAATAGCTTGTATATTCAGTAACCCTCAATACCTGTGTATATTAATAACCTCAAAATAGCCTTGTATATTCAGTAACCCTCAAATAGCCTTGTATATTCAGTAACCCTCAAATAGCCTTGTATATTCAATAACCCTCAAAAATAGCCTTGTATATTCAATAACCCTCAAATAGCCTTGTATATTCAATAACCCTAAAAATAGGCCTTGTATTCAATACCCTCAAATAGCCTGTATATTCATACCCTCAAATAGCCTTGTATATCATACCCCAAATGCCTTGTATATTCAATAACCCTCAAAATAGCCTTGTAATTCAGTAACCCTCAAATAGCCTTGTATATTCCAATAACCCTCAAAAAGCCTTGTATATTCATAACCCTCAAATAGCCTTGTATATCGAAACCTCAAAAGCCTTGTAATTCAGTACCCCCAAATAGCCTGTATATAGTAACCCTCAATAGCCTTGTATATTCAGTAACCCTCAAATAGCCTTGTATATTCAATACCCTCAATAGCCTTGTTATTCAATACCTCAATAGCCTTGTTATTCAATAACCCTCAAATAGCCTTGTATATTCAGATACCCTCAAATAGCTTGTATATTCAATAACCCTCAAAATAGCCTTGTATATTCAGTAACCCTCAAATAGCCTTGTATATCAGTACCCTCAAATAGGCATTGTATATTCAATAACCCTCAAAAATAGCCTTGTATATTCAATAACCCTCAAATCAGCCTTGTATATTAATAACCCTCAAAAAATAGCTTGTATATTCAATAACCCTCAAATAGCCTTGTATATTCAAGTAACCCTCAAAATAGCCTTGTATATTCATAACCCTCAAATAGCTTGTATATTCATAACCTCAAATAAGCCTTGTATTCAGTAAACTCAAATAGCTGGTATATTCATAACCCTCAATAGCCTCTTGTATATTCAATAACCCTCAAATAGCCTTGTATATTCCAGTTAACCCTCAAATAGCCTTGTATATTTCAATACCCTCAAATAGCCTTGTATATTCAATAACCCTCAAATAGCCTTGTATATTCATAACCCTCAAAAGCCTTGTATATTCAGTAACCCTCAAATAGCCTGTATATTCAGTACACCCTCAACTAGCCTTGTATATTCATAACCCTCAAATAGCCTTGTATATTCATTAACCCTCAAATAGCCTGTTATTCAGTACCTCAAAATAAGCCTGTATATCAATAAACCCCCTCAAATAGCCTTGTATATTCATAACCCTCAACATAGCCTTGTTGTATATTCAGTAACCCTCAAATAGCCTTGTATATTCAGTAAACCCTCAAATAGCCTTGTATATCAATAACCCTCAAAATAGCCTTGTATATTTCAATAACCCTCAAATAGCCTTGTTATTTCAATAATACCTCAAATAGCCTTGTATATTCAATAACCCTCAAATAGCCTTGAATATTCATATATTCAAGTAACCCTCAAATAGCCCCTTGATATTCAGTAACCCTCAAATAGCCGTGTATATTCAGAACCCTCAAATAGCCTTGTATATTTCAGTAACCTTCAAATAGCCTGTATAGTCGTAAACCCTCAAATCCTTGATCCATAATAGCCTTGTATATTCAGTAACCCTCAATAGCCTTGTATATATCAGTAACCCTCAAATAGCCTTGTATATTCAGTAACCCTCAAATAGCCTTGTATATTCAATAAACTCAAAAATAGCCTTGGTATATCATAACCCTACAAATAGCCTTGTATATCAGTAACCCTCAAAATAGCCTTGTATATTCAGTAACCCTCAAATAGCCTTGTATATTCAGTAATCCTCAAATAGCCTTGTATATTCAACTAAACCCTAAATCCTTGTTGTATATTCAATAACCCTCAATAGCCTTGTAATTCAGTAACCCAACAGCCTTGTTATTCAGAACCCTCAAAAGCCTTGTATATTCAGTACCCTCAAATCAGCCTTGTATATTCAGTAACCCTCAAATAGCCTTGTATATTCAGTAACCCTCAATAGCCTTGTATATTCATAACCCTCAAATAGCCTTGTATATTCATAACCCTCAAAAATGCCTTGTATATTCAATAACCTCAAATAGCCTTGTATATTCAGTAACCCTCAATAGCCTTGGTATCTAAACCCTCAAATAGCTGTATATTCAATAACCCTCAAATAGCCTTGTATATTCAGTAACCCTCAAATAGCCTTGTATTATCAGTAACCCTCAAATAGCCTTGTATATCAGTAAAACCCTCAAAACCTTGTATATTCAGATAAACCCTCAAATAGCCTTGTATATTCAGTAACCCTCAAATAGCCTTGTATATTCAGTAACCTCAAATAGCCTTGTATATTCAGTAACCCTCAAAATAGCCTTGTATATTCAATAAAACCGTAAAACAATAGCCTTGTATATTCAGTAACCCTTTCAAAAATAGCCTTGTATATCAGTAACCCTCAAATAGCCTTGTATATTCAGTAACCCTCAAATAGCTTTGATATTCAATACCCTCAATAGCCTGTGATATTCAGTAACCCCTCAAATAGCCTTGTATATTCATAACCCTCAAATAGCACTTGTATATTCATATACCCTAAATAGCCTTGTATATTCAGAACCCTCAAATGCCTGTATATTCAGTCCTCAAAGTTCCTATTCGTACCTAATAGCCTTGTAATTGTCTAATACTTGTCATATACCAAAAGCCTTTTCCTCATACATAGCCTTGTATATTCAGTAACCCCTCAAATAGCCTTTGATATCGACCCTACTATCCGTATGAGTAACCCTCAAAGTTTTGTCATTAGCAAGCTCTAGTCTATAGCGATATCAATAACCCTCAAATACCTTTATATCATACTCTAGCCTGTATACTCACCCTTCAAATAGCCTTGTATATTCAGTAACCCTCAAATAGCCTTGTATATTCAGTACCCTCTACTTATCAGTACCCTCAAATACCTGATATTCAGTAACCCTCAAATAGCCTTGGATATTCAGTACCCTCAATAGCCTTGTATATTCAGTACCCTCAATATTAAACAGTGACCTAAGTTCCTGTATATCAGTAACCCTCAAATAGCTTCTTTGTATATTCAGTAACCGCAAATAGCCTTTGTATATTCAGTAACCCTCAAAATTGCCTTTGTATATTCAGGAACCCCAAATAGCCTTGTATATGCAGTAAAAACCCTCAAATATCCGCTGTAATATTCAGTAACCCCTCAAATAGCCTTGTATATTAGTAACCTCAAATAGCCTTGTATTCAGTAACCCCTCAAATTAGCCTTGTATAGTCAGAACCCTCAAAAGTTTGCCTTGTATAGTCAGTAACCTGCAAATAGCCTTGTATATTCGGTAACCCTCAAATAGCCCTTGTATATTCAATAACCCTCAATAAGCCTGTATATTCAGTAACCTCAAATAGCCTTGTACTCATAACCTCCAGCAATTCAACACCCTCAAATAGCTTGTAATTCAATAACCCCAAATAGACTTGTATATTCAATAGACCCTGAAATGAGCCTTGTATATTCAATAAACCCTCAAATAGGGGGGGGCCCCCTTTTATATTCAGTAACCCTCCAATATAATCAGTACCCTAGCTTGTATATTCAATAACCCTCAAATAGCCTGTATAGTCAGTAACCTCAAATAGCCTTGTATATTCAGTAACCCTCAAGATGCCTTGTATATTAAGTAACCCT
This sequence comes from Hymenochirus boettgeri, assembly GCA_019447015.1. NCBI lineage: Eukaryota > Metazoa > Chordata > Amphibia > Anura > Pipidae > Hymenochirus > Hymenochirus boettgeri. The sequence continues at coordinate 34,857,941 of CM033469.1, forward strand.
CAAATAGACTTGAGTATTCCATAACCCCTACAATAGCCTTGTATATTCAGTACACCCCTCAAATAGCCTTGTATATTCCAGTAAACCCTTAAATAGCTTTGTATATTCAGTAACCTCAAAGTTGCCTGTATATCAGGTAACCCTGCAAATAGCCTTGTATATTCAGTAACCCTCAAATAGCTGTATATTCACTACCCTCAAATAGCCTTGTGTATATTCAGTAGACCCTCAAAATAGCCTTTGTATATTCAATAACCCTCAAAAGTTGCCTGATATGTTCAATCATGTATATCAGTAACCCCTCCAAATAGCCTTGTATAATTCAACCCTAAAGCCGATCATTTCACTAACCTCAAGCCCTTGATATTCAGTAACCCTCAAATAGCCTTGATATTCAATAACCCTCAAATAGCCTTGTAATTAGTAACTCAAAGCCTATCATAACCCTCAAATAGCCTTGTATATTCAGTAACCCTCAAATAGCCTTGTATATTCGTAACCCTCAACTGCCTTGATTATATTCATAACACGCTAAATTAGCTTGTATATTCATAACCCTCTCAAATAGCCTTTTATATTCAGAACCCTCAAATTAGGCCTTGTATATCATAACCCTCAAATAGCCTTGTATATTCAGTAACCTCAAATAGCCTGTATATTCGTAAACCCTCAATAGCCTTGTATATCAGTAACCCTCAAATAGCCTTGTATATTCCATAACCCTCAAAATAGCCTGTATATTCAGTAACCCGTCAAAATACCTTGGTATCATTAATAACCCTCAAAATGCCGTGTGTATAATCAGTACCAAATACCTTGATCATAACCCTCAAATAGCCTGTATATTCGTAACCCTCAATAGCCTGTAAGCCCCATACTATATCAGTAACCCTCTAAATAGCCTTGTATATTCCAATAAACCCTCAAATAGCCTTTATATTCAATACACCCTCAAAGTTAGCCTTGTATATTCAGTAAACCCTCAAAAGCCTTGTATCAGTCTCACAGCGTATATCTAACCTCAAATAGCCTTTGTATATTCAAGAACCTCAAATAGCCTGTATATTCATAACCCTCAATAGACTTTATACTTCATAAACTCAAATAGCCGTTGTATTCAGTAAACCTCAAATACCTTTGTATATTCAGTAACCCTTCAAATAGCCTTGTATATTGCAATAACCCTCATACCATATGCAGCCCTCAAAATTGTATATTCCTCCGCAATGTTAATCATAACCCGCAAATAGCCTTGTAATTTCAGTAACCCTCAAAGTGCTTGTATATTCAGGAACCTCAAATACCTTGTATATTCATAACCCTTCAATAGCCTGATATTCAGTAACCCTGCAAATAGCCCCTTGTATTTCATAACCCTCAAATAGCCTTGTATATTAGAGTAAACCCCAAATAGCCTTGTATATTCAATACCCTCAAATAGCCTTTATATTTCAGTAACCCTACAATCGAGCCTGTTCATTCACATAACCTCAAATAGCCTTGTACTATTCATTAACCCCTCAAATAGCCTTGTATATTCAATAACCCTAAATAGCCTTGGTATATCAAGTAACCTCAAATAGCCTTTGTATACTTAGATAACCCTCAAATAGCCTTTGTAATTCAATAAACCTCAAAGATAGCCTGTATATTCAGTAACCCTCAAATAGCCTTGTATTTCAGGTACCCTCAAAGACCTTGTCATATTTCAATAACCCTCAAAGCATGTATATTCATAACCCTCAACAATACCTTGTATATGCAATAACCCTCAAATAGCCTTGATATTCATAACCCTCAAATAGCCTTGTAATTCAGGAACCCTCATCTGTATATAGTACCTCAAATGCCTTATATCAATAACCCTCAAAATAGCCTTGTCTATCAGTATACCATAACAACTAGCCTTGTATATTCTAAACCTCATGCTGGATATATAGCCTCAATGCCTTTTATTAACCGTCAAATAGCCCATCAAAACCCTACTAGCCTTGTATATTCATACCTTCAAAATAGCCTTGTATATTCAGTAACCTATCCTTGATATAGTAACCCTCAAAATAGCCTGTATATTCAATAACCCTCAAATACCTTGTTATATACTCAATCCTGATATTCAAACCCATGCCCATTCATAACCAATAGCCTTGTATATTCAGTACCTTAAATAGCATTGTATAGTTCAGCTCACCCGCAAAAGCGAATAGCCTCATGCCTTGTATAATTCAGTACACCCTCAAATAGCCTTGTAGATTCAGATACCCTCAAATAGCCCTTGTATATTCAATACTCAAATAGCATTGTTATTATCCCTCAAGCTGTATCAGAACCCTCAAATAGCCTGTATATCAAGTAAACCCTCAAAGATGCCTTGATATTATCCCTCAAAGTGTTCATAACCCGCACAATAGCCTTGTATATTTCAGATAACCTCAAAATAGCCTGTATTTCAGACCTATAACCTAAGCTACACAATAGCCTTGATATCCAGTAACCCTCCAATAGCCTTGATATTTATAACCCTCAAATTAGCCTTGTATATTCATCCTCAATACTTAGTTTAAACCCTCAACTAGCCGGTGTATCTTCAGTAAACCCTCAAATAGCCCTTGTATATTCAATAACCTCAAATTAGCCTTGTCTTTCTGTACGTCATAGTATTCATAACCCTCAATAAAGCCTTGGATATTCAGTAACCCTCAATTAGGCCTGTATATTCAGTAACCCTCTCGAATAGCTTGTTATGTCAATAACCCTCAAATAGCCTTGATATTCAGATAACCCTCAAAATCAGCCTTGTAATTCCAATAACCTCAAAATTATATCCATCCTCATGCCTGTATATTCAGTAACCCCAAAAGCCTTGTATATTCAATAACCCTCAAAACATAGCTGTATATTCAATAACCCTCAAAATAGCCTTGGTTTCATAACCTCACATCTTAATAGTACCCTCAAAAGCCTGTATATTCAGTAACACTCAACTAGCCTTATTTCATAACCTCAAAATACGCCGTGTATATTCAGTTACCTCAAATAGCCTTCCTTGTATATTCATAACCTCAAATAGCCTTGTATATTCTAACCCTATCTTAATATCCGTAACTCAATACTGTATATTCAATAACCCTCAAATAGACCTTGTATAATAACTGCCTGTTTAACCTCTCAAATAGACTTGTATATTCAGTAACCACTCAAATTAGCCTTGTATCCATTCACTGAATAACCTCAAATAGCTTGTATATTCAATAACCTCAAAAAATAGCACTTGTATATTCAAACCCAATAGCATTGTATATCAGACCCCCAAAGTTTATCTACTCAATATACTATTGGACACTAACCTCAAATAGCCTTGTATATTCAGTCTCAAACTTTAATCTTCCAAATAGCCTTGTCATATTCAAATCATAGCGTATATCCTCACAAATACGTATAGTCCAGCCTTGTAGATCATACCCCTCAATACGTATTCAAACCCTCAAATACTTGTATATTCAGTAACCTCAAATGCCCTTGTATATTCATGTAACCACCCTAATAGTCCTTGTTATTCAGTAACCCTCAAATAGCCTGTTAGATTCAGTAAAACCCTCAAAAATAGCCTGTATATTCAAGAACCCTCGAAAGTAGCCTTGCCACATTTACTTCCAAGGAATACCGAAATCTGGAAAATTCCGTAATCCAAATGTTCCAATCGGTCCAAAATGGATCTAAAATGGATTTCAGATTGGGGAATTCCTATTTGGACAGGATCCCTCTCTACTCTGTACACATGATCAATGGCCACAAGTTGTGCCCAAGGGGGGCAATTAATTTTCTTTTATAATATTAGGACGATCTGCCAGGTATATTAGTGAACAGTTTTTTGCGCGACTGGTTAGATCAACGAAACGGCGCAAGACGAACCTCCACAAATGAGCGAGAAGGAACGATTAGGTTGAAATTCTGCCCATGTGTACCCAGCCTAAGAAAACATTAATCCATCGAAAACAATAGTTTACGTTAAATTTTGGCCAAAACAAATGAATTCCAGAAATGTGATATATAGTTAGCAGAAGATGATCGATTTCTAGTCTAAATAGCAAAAATACAAAACTTACCGAGAATGTAATGCAAAATACAATAGAACTACACCCACTATAAGTTATATCCATGTAAGGAAAACATTCCAGCGAAAGTCAATCTAAAATAAAAAAAAAACGTTTTAAGATTGAATTATTCTAAAAGAGGGACAAAGTTAAAAGAAAGCAATGGCAGATGTCTCATTAAAATTCATTCAGCTAGCTTCAGGAATAGGTTCCTCTGTGGACATAACATAAAAAAAAATTAGAAGAATGTTCCTTATATCTTTAATTATCATAGATTGCCTATGAAAAGCAGGCTTGCTCAAAAACTGCAATTAAGATACACAGGGGAAAGTTTCCAAGGATTAGCAGATTGTCTTCAGCTTATCTGAAACACACAAATCTTAAGAAGAGTAAATTCGGAAAACAATTAAATTAGGTGTTACCGTTGCATGACATCCATAATGGTGTTGTTGTATTTTTAAATTCAAAAATCAGTTGTCTAAAGAATTGCATTATGCGTGCAGTCCTCCTCTTTGCCCAAGATGCTCGCTTCTGTTAACACCTCCTTCGAGCCAAATCTTTTGTCGGCACCACCTCACTTTGATATGAATTGGTTATACACAGTAGAGATGGACTAAACTCACTTGAAATCCGTCGTTGCAGTTAATGTATTTTCGAAAAAAAAAACAAAAAAAATTGTAAATCGCAAGCGAACCCATTGAGTTCAATGAGAGCTAAAAAATCTAAATGTTCGGCCTAAAATAAGGTATAAAATAGCACTGGTAACTTGGTATGGTAACTGAGTTTAGGGACCTGGGGAATGATCTGGGGAAACACGAAATTCACATACCCAATATCATTTTAAAAACAAAAACACTACTCCCCAGTGCAACGGAAAACTTCATGTGCCGTTTTGGGTTCCAAGTGGTATTTCAAGGATTCTAGAAATTGCAAGATTTTCGAAATTTTGAAATTTCAGAAATGTCAAAAATTTTTAAAAATAGTCCGCGTGGTCAGGAAAACTTGGAAAAAGTCAGAAATCTGACGGATCCGGGAAATCCTGCTTATGAACCCGGGTTTGGATTCGGGTCCATCTCCTCATCAGAAACACTACAGAACTCTGAATAGAGGCGCATATAATGATAATTGGAAAGGTTTTAAAGTAGTTGTTAGTTTTCAAAATGAATTCCATCCCCGGAGCCAGAACACTGCCTACCGGTAGCTACCTACAGGAAACCAATAACCAAAACACACCCCCAGTTGAGCAGCGAATCCAAATTTGAGGAGCAAACTATGCAAAGAGCAAGTCAGAGTTATTGAGCAAAAACTAAACGCAGCAGAAAGAACTGCTATAAAGGCCCTCCCAACACGTACCAGACATCATAGAGGGAGATTTTAAAAATTGAAAAGTTCATAATTCTAAACAAGACTCCAAGATTATAATGCAAATGTGTACACAGGAGTATTTGAAAAGAACATGTAGAATTCTTGTCCATAGTTTGTGATATTTCTAGTTCACAATCTCTTGCTTTTGAAGTCTTGTAGCAAAGAGGAAAGAATGTTGAAACTTTTTTAATTTAGCTCTAGGATCTGGAAGCTACAAATTCACCCTCCAATTTAAAGTCGATGGTTAATGTAATCCAAAGTTTTATAGTGCAGTTATAACGGTGCAAGTCAACCTGAACTTTATTATTCTTTAGTTAACCTTTAAAGGCATTGTACACGGAAAAAGGCTTAATTGCCCATGTCAGTCTATAATTGAATCCATGTAGCAGCAGTTAACCTGATCTTTTGTGTTGCTGCATGTCTTCAAATCCAGTACCTTGTTTTGCTTAGCTCAGCCTTCATTCGCCCAGCCCCCTGCCAGATTATCTGACTTTATGTGAGGTTCAAGCTAGTTTTGCTCAGTAAACCTATGAGTTAGCACTTCATATACCCAACTGTCCCATTCCAGCTACAGGCAATGTTTCAGAGGATATCTAAGGAAAATGAGGGGACAGATCAACCAAAAAAAATGAGTTCCAGCTATAGTGGGAAGAATGATATTCCAGAACAGGAACAGAAAGGGCAATTTAAAAAAAAAAAATTCCATTGTACATATCCTTAACAGGTAAATTAGAGTCTGGCAGTCTCCATATGGTTTTAAAGATTTAGTTTAAACGGAAATATCTTGTTAGAATGAAAAAAATGTTAGAATGAATATTAAAAATTTTGCGGGTTTCACATATAAATGTTACTGTTGTTGGGGCTGCTCTGGGAAGGGAAGTTAGGGGGTATCTATGTTGAAGGATCCCCTGGGAAAGTGCAATGATGTTTTTGTTATTTAGAGGTCAATTACTATTCTTTTTGGGGCGTGTTTTGCAGTCTTTACCATGCTGGAAAGATCTAGTTCTAGGATAAGGAATTTGTCAAAAATGTATTTTTTCAACATATCAACATAAATTTCAAAAGGGAACCCTTGCAGGTTTTGTAGATAGTTTACCAGTGAAAGTAGGATCTAACAACTGAACCGTATTATATTTTTAAACTGTGGCACTGAGAGACCTTCATCATGTGAGTCCCAATATCCGTTGGGATTGTGTCACTTACTTATGAAAAACAAACACAACAGGACATCTATTACTGATAGAAAAACATCGTGACCCTTCATTCAAGGGCACTCAGACATTTCCAGGAATAACTGCGGGCTGAAGGAAATGAGACGTTTCAGCAAGGGTTATGTAATAAACAGAAGGAGATGTTTGGCGTGAAATTGAATTACAATTCAAAAATAGTAATTCTTCTCTTCTTCTTTTATTGGGTTTCTATGCGAGAATCAGTTGAAAAAAAAAGGGCCCTGTTTGCAAACGTGCGGTATCACAATTTATGTAATGTTATGGCAGAATGATGGGGAGGCGGTCTCGGACATTTACGCAGAACATTTGTAAGAAAGCTGGATTAGTTTTCTGCAAACAAGGAATGTGGCAAGGTAGTGGTATTGATACATTAAAGTAGGACAACCCGTCATAAAATTCTGGTGGGGTTTTTTTGCCCTTCCTATGGATCAACAGTTATGCAGGAAATGAGGATATGTTTAGATGGGTTGGACTGGATGGACCGTATGTCTTTATTCAACCTAAAATTATACATACTAATTAACTACGCCTAAACTACTATACATACTACGCTAACTATTACATATACTATAATATACTAATACTTATAGACTATACTGTAGTTACTATACTATACTACACTAAATATACATACTTAATATACGATACAATACTATACTATAATATACTATACTTACTATTAGTATACAACTATACTATACTATATTGACGTACACACTATACTATGACGAACGTAGACTAGACTATACTACATACATACTGATACTCTAACTAAATACTTGTAATATACGGATACTGTAATAGGACGAACTATACTATACTAGACAATACGAGACTGAGACTGAGACGAAGACGAGCGAGTACGGGGACGAGACGAGACGAGACGCACGAGAACGACCAACGAGACAAGACGAGATGTAGACAATACGAGACGAGGGACGAGAGTACACGAGAAGGTGACGATACGATACTATACTCATACTATACTGGACTATACTAGACTAGGACTACTAGACGAGATGACTAATACTATCACATACTATACTATACTACACTATACTAATTAACGAACGTTCTGTCGTAGAATAGGTAGTAAAAGTTCCGCCATGGATAATATATGGAGATCGGTCAATCTATGATCCCTATTGTCGTAGATTCACGTTTTTGCCAATTTATGATATTACGTTACTTATGATATGATCGGAAAATTAGCGATCGCGTCTAAACTGATCGAAATTAACAATCGGTTTAACGAATGTTAACGTCGCTAAAAAGTGATGACTGCCCCTTTAAACTATGGCCCACAGAGCTCCCCTTTGGTAATATTTCCTGTAAAGAGGCAGTCCACCCCCAAACCTATAATTCCCCCCACTACTGGCCCCAACCATGTGTAGTGTTAATAAAATCATTACCTCACATCACCAGCTCCAACTGGGTTCTACTGTAGTCCCCCCAAAGTCCAACAAATGCCACCCGGAGTTTAGTTTAGCAGAGTCCATATAAGATTCGGCCTCCGATCCCCCTCAGGGAGCAAGTTTGCATGTGCGCAGTGCAGCCCTCCCCCTCCCTCCCCTCCCACTCCCTCCCGTTTTGCGATCCCTTACCGAGTGTAATTTTCCCCGATAGTTACTTATCCTTTTCTCTATCCACCCCCCCCTCCGCGTTTCTGTGCAGCCGGCACCACAATCCGTGATTGGCTGCCTCTGCCGGCGAAGGAGAGAGGAAGGTAAGTAACTATCGGGGCACTGTTTAACATCATTATAGCTGTTGGGGAGGCTGGGAGGAAGGTAAACTATTATTTGGCAGCAAGTTATGTGAAGGGCTGGCCCCGGGAATTTTCCCATTACACCAAAAGGGGACCGGGACCCCTGGTGTGATTGTAAGCAAATGGGGGGGAAACGGAGAGGGAAAATAATACGAGAAAGATTAGCTTACAGATCGCTTATATTCGAGAATTTGCCTTCTAGGTCTATTATGGGCCTGCATCAGTACAATTAAATATGAGCGGCTAAACGGTAATTAGTACCGCGCTTAAAAAAAACCTTCCTTGTAATATCTCACTGTTGTGTAGCTTCAATCTGGTAGGATGGACAGAGTCGTGAAACACAAGATAAACGGATGGAGATACAAGAGCAAGGGCTTGCAAACGGAATGAAATCAGGACAATGTCCCATTAAAGAGTTTTGCTTTTTATTATTTTTTCCCAATGAACTAAAAAAAAACTGAAAACTAAGCTCTTTGGTGTTTCCGTTGGACTTGATGAGATCCAAGAGCGTTTTGAAGGGAACCAAAACTCAGCAGTAACTGACTGGTTTTTGGCTAAACCCCCTCCCTCCTAATATCGTTCTCCATAGGTCCGAGATGGGGAGACTTGTCAGTGACAAGACTGTGGGAGGAAGCAAGGGAGTATATACAGTTTTTTGCATAGTAATTCTATTCATCTCTCTCACCCCAAAGTAACATTTTCTTACTGTGGCTACCAATTTTATCATTGCATTCCATATCCTCACAGCTACAAAAACTGCCCATTGGCCAAACTCTGAAAATTCACCCACAGAGCTCCTCATAAGCCACAAGGTGGTGACAGGCGGTTAGAGACCACATGGTATTAGTTAGTAACAAAACTTTAGTAACATTCTGGTAAATCAAACTCTGAATTCCTACATCTGGGCAAAAGGCAAATCTAACACTATACACATTCATAACCATGCATGGACGCACAACAGTGACATTGCCTAACAAGATGCACTGTCAAAAATAGACAAGAAATAAATAAAATCTATGCTGAAAGTAAAGGGATTTCTAGGCTGACATTTATGAAGTATTGGATAAGATTCCAATGGGCTGAGCTTAATATGGTGTTGACCCCAAAGTCTTCCCAAATCCAATGGAACTAGATTGTTAAACACGGATCTAACAGGAAAAGACATGTCAGATTCCAAACCAAGAATTGTAGGTGGGAGCAGAATAAGTGTTAATGTTAAAAATGCAAAACGATATCTATTCCATGGAGCTATTAGTTATGTCAATATTCTGTAATTATTTGAAATGAAATAATTATCTTAAGAACGATAGATTCCTCCTTATAGAACAGTTCCAATTGGAGGGCTTGGCTTAGTTCTGGCCACAAATTTCTGAGGGGTCCCTACAACCGATGGAATTTACCTTACGAAACCAGGGTCTGTCTCATAAGGGAAGTTGGTCAAGTTGGTGATTGCAGGTGGATTCTACATAAAGTGCAGCACTGAAGGGGGAAGGGAATTCCACATAGAGAAAGAAATGTTGTGTGTCGGATCCAAGATTTGTGTGCTAATCTTCTTTTATTTGTTTCCAGATGTGAGACTGGGCTAAGGGTTTTTTAAAAGGGGCAGTTTAGCCCCATGATCGTATTACGATATTTTCTATTTAAAATATCTTGAGTGGACTCCTGTTAGTAACATTGTCTCCTCTCTTCTAAAAATGAAGGGCCTTGGTTTAATAATAACAAAAGTTTCTTACACATAAGGGGTAGATAGCGACGTATCTCAGACTAAATATTCAAACCCAAGGCATAGTTTAGGAACGATTGAAAAGATTTAAGTTTCAATAGGAAAATCTTTCAAGCGTTCCCCCCACATCTTGTCATTTCGAGTTCAATTACTAATGAGAGAGAGCGTAATAAATAATGGAGTGCCGGAACGGTAAATAATGGTAGTAATACGGTTATAGAAGGAGAGCTCTTGGATTATTTTCTAAATGAATAAAAACATTTACACATAAAAGGCTTTGAAAACCTCCATGCACTGCTTGCTAAAAGTGAGATTTCTCCCTTTTCCCAAGATGGGGTTGTGGACAGTGAGATTACAGGCGGGCAGACACCTAGTGAATTTCAATCGATTCCAGATACAGGTGGGATATTTTAAAGGCAACTGCTTCCTGCATTTGTCACTGTCTCACCCATCCAGAGTTTTATTCATTTAAAAAAACTTGCTTCCATCAATACGTCTGGTCGCTTTCTTCATAAGGTTCCTGAGTTTTTAGATCATCAAAGTACATTGAACCAAATATTTATTTCATGTTGTTTTTCTTTTTTTACAGGGTATGTGGCTTTCATACCACCACATAGTTGTTAAAGGGACCAGTAAACTGTTTGCCCCAATCCCCCAATGGCAATATAAGCCAGGCCACACCTTCTAGCCAAAAAAGGGAAAGACCTTGAAAGTTACCTTTGGGGCCTGGGCTTCCTCCCTGATGGACTCCAGAGGGGGTGGGTACGTCTGCGTATCGGCTGTGTGCTCTAGGAAAAGGGAGTGCTCTCTCCCACATGACAAACAATACAACGATTACCTGGCACCAAAAAGGTCAGAGGCACCGGCTCTAGGCAGGCTATTTAAAACTTGAAAATTTGATTAACAAATTTTTTAAAAGTCCCATAAGTCCATTTGAGGTGAGCATACCTTTCAGGGGTAATCCCAATGCACAAACAGTCTGATGCGGTTCAGGCCTATCTGGCCCTTACTCATAGACAAAAAACTTAACAAAGAGACTTTTTGTGGGATGGGTATAAAAGGGAGTCGTTTATTAAGGTTTTTTAGTCTTAGATGATGGATTATTTGACAAAGGACGTTAGTTTAGGACTTCCTGTAGGGTTAATACAAACTCCACGGGCATATTTAAGGTGGCCATAGATCTAAGATGATATTAATATCCTAAGTTTGACCTGACCACCTTCTTTCCACCTGAAGATTAGAGTTGTCCATTCTAATCTTTGAGCAAGCTTTGGCATTGATTATGCCCTCAGGAAGGCCAATCCATATGGCTGGCGGGTAATGGCGGTCCGATATTTTCTGACCAATATTTAGTTAATTGGGTCAAAACTTTCATTGTGATGGAAGATGTCAAAACCTTCATCTTCTAAATCAAAAAAAATTAGATGGCTATGGCTGTTACATTATGGTATGAATGGCACTGAAGTTCATATCACTGGGCAGAGATAACTAGAAGTGGCGGATCGGAATCTCGAAGAATTCCGGAATTCTACAATTCCACAATTTTTACCTGAACCCCATTCGAAAATTTCAAAACAATCTTGAACACTCGAGAGGATTCTCAAATCGGATTGAGAGATGCGGAAAAAATGGCCAGTGGGGAAAACCCGGAGGGAAGTAGCTTGTCTGTTGCGCGCTGCTATCTTCTGTTTTTTTTTGCTGTTCTTTCCGCGGGGGGGGGGACTGTTCCCAGGGACTATTTCCCAAGTCCCAGAGGGGGCCATTTAAAGTAATTACACTGCTATTTAAAACGTTATTTCAGGCAAAAAAATTTCCACATTTTTTTCTCATTGACTTGCGGAGTTGACAATTTTTTGGATTTTTTCAAAAATCCACAAATCCTTGAGCGGATTTAATTTTCAGAAGTCGGGCCATCTCTACCGATAACCAATCAATTATTGATTGGAAGATAAGGAGTCTGTAATTGGACCAGTGTGGGCCCCCATAAAAATGGTTTGTGGTGTTGGTCATGATAGATGCACCAAATAGTCAACCTGAAATGCTGTATTGGCGTGTGTATATAAGCATTTCGATGAACTGTATAGCTATTAAAGGGAGGGAGATGGGGATCTATAGCTATAAAGGATTGAAATTGCAAAATGAGCTATTGTCCATTAACACCAATCTTACCTTACAGACCACAGCAGTAAATACATGATATTGTATTTAGCATCAGAAAATTCATTCCATTTACATGTGGTGTAAATAACAATAAGTTTGTAAATTACGATCAGTATGTTACAATACAAACATTATTTTGATTGAGGCCATCATAAAACTAACGAACAGCCATTTCCGATATAGTCCTTTATAAAATACCATCTTTTATTCCCAGTGTAAATTTCGTACAGTAAAGACCACGTTGTCCTGACACGTAAACAGTAAAGTCGGTTAGTGCTCCAGGATTTCTGACTAATTTCCGGAATCATTGTACTCAAAGAGATAAAACTCTAAAAATAGTTTATTAGTTGACTGGGTCCGAACGTTATCATTGCCTCTGTTCATAGAGGGTTTTCAAAAGAATTGTGTAAGATAAAAACAGGGACAAAGGAAATCTAATGGTGTAAATGTAACTTGTCAATGATTGACACAAAAGGCGTAGAAGCAATTTAAGTTGATTAAAAAAAAAAGGGAGGGGGGGTTGTTTGCGAGGAACAACATTATCTACCGCAGCTCCTACCATAAATTGCTAAGTGACAAATAAAAATATGTTCAGGTATAGGACATCTTAATTTAAAAGTACTTCTTGTGTTGGGGGTAGGTATGCTGCTTGGTCTGTATATCTCCCAAAAACTAGTATATTGATTGCGATTGGTTTTGATGCTTGCTTGCGTCTTATATATATAGCCTAGGTAACAAACAGTACAGGATTTTGCAAGATGACAGACAAATATGCAAGAATCCTGTCTGCCATCTGTCAAAGATCTGCCATAACAACATAGTACTTCATACATGAACTTCATAAGGAGAACGATCGGACTGGTGTTTCAATAGGCCACGACTAGAAGACTCCTCTAAGGGAGTATGATGTATTATATATGTCGGCCTTGCCTGAATGCGCGTAAGGCGTATCGAGCGTTAGGCGGCGGCCGTGCGCTGTTCGGGAGGACACGACGCGACACACATAACGAAAACCACCGATACCGACGGTTATATCGGGGCTGATCATGTATGTGTGTACCCAGGCTTAACTCCCAGAAACTCTGACACACAGGAATAATATTACCTACAAACTTCATTTATTAGCAAATTAAAACAATAAAAAGCACTAAAAAAACCTTGCAAAAAAAGTCCATTAGCAGTTATTGAAGTTGCACCTCTCCGCTAGGTGTGGGTCCTTTAAATTGTAGTGGTCATTGTGGTAAAGTATATCCACTTGGTAATGGCTTATGAGGTAATCCTAAGCGTTTCGCTGTTGTTTAATCTACAGCAAGCATCGTAAAAAATGTAACGATGCATTACCCCTAGTCCCTAGTGGTAGATAGGCACAAGTGAGTGTTTAAGAATTTTAAATATATGGAAAGGCTTTTAAATGAAAATGAATTTTGTTACTTGATCTGTAACCTATTTTTTTTCTTTTTATTTTTTTTTAAAAACCCCCCCCATACCCCCAAGCAAAGCAAGATACTTTTAAAGATTTTATAAAACAAATCAGTGGACAACTTGCAGTGCAGCCACACTACCAAGTAGCACATTCCCTATCACACCAGAGCACGGAGATGTTTGAAAACTGTTGTTGTTGAGCTTGTTTCTGTTTTTCGAATTTTCGAAAATTCGGAAAACATTTCGAAAATTAGAGTTTCAAATTTATGAAATAGTCGACTTTAAGATTTTCGATAAAAATTCGGGAGTAGTTCCAAAAGTTTGTGGTTTCTATTACGAAACTGGGGTTATTAGAAACCACATTACATCTCTAATAACCCTGATTTTCCATTGGAAATCTCTGTATTAGGAAAACATGGGCACCTGCAATGACAGACTGACTAAAAAGAATACAGAAAGAAATCATTAGTGCGTATTATTAACCGTTGTCCATTTTGTTCTCCTATCATCTATCAGTTCTTTTTTATACGGCCCGGTGGTTCACACAGTGTAAACTGTCATAACTCAAATAGCAAAACCTTTGGAACGTTCCTACTGTAGGATATCGGGACCTTGAACAAGGAAAAAATAAGCCCCACATGACAGCAGAGAATATTTAAAATAATTTTACAAGATTTGCTGAAACAAGCCCAATTCCAGGTGAAGATCAGATACTGTCACGGAGGGCCAACGCACCCAAGGGAAAATCCAGACAGAAAAATGAATACTGTCACCTCTGCATTCCTTGGCGCCCTACATCGCAAGCCTTTGCAAATTAAATGAATCGCCTGTGGTTTTGCTCTGTGCAATGCATCTTGCTGTGTTTCATGTGTTAGGGTAGTTTAGATACATTTTTTGCAAAAAATCTCACAGTTTACAAAGAATTTCTTTTCTCCGGTGTTTATTTGTTCAGTGTTTTTTTTCTTTTTTTTTTACAGATACCAAATGTAGTTAATATGTGCGAGATTTACTGTTAGGAGATTTGTTCATTATACACAAGTTATTTTGACGTGGCTTAATTACCTTTTAGCTTATTGCGGCCCATGGGCATTATTAAATGCCCGCGGTCAAGTGACGATGCATTAAAATGGGTTGATGTTATTAGTGTTCCAAAAATTCAATAAAGACCCTGGAAGTGCACCTTCAGGCTGCCTTTTGTATATGAGAATATGTGAATGTTCAATACTGGTTGAGGACAGTATTGAGTAATATAGATTTAGGTAATGAGGGCGATATCAGCTATAACATTTAAAATATGTACATTTATAAAGTAAAAAAATTATAAAATAAAATGTAAACAGGTAATCCCCACTACTCCCGGATCTTCCGGGAGGGTCTTCCCGCAAAATCGGGGTGGGTGGTCTCCCGAAGCGACTACCCACCTCCCGCCCAAATGGAAAGTCCTCCCATTACACCCCCTTTTTGTCTCCATGCACCCGGAACCCACCCACCACCTGCCCATACCAAGCACCTAACCCAGCCCCCACCCCTAGAGTGTAGTGCCCACGCCTACTGGTGACGTCATGACGTCACACAGCGTGCCACGCCCCCTCAACCCACCCTGCCTTGGAGAACGAGAGGCAGGGGTGGGATGTCTGTGTATAATCACCCAGACAATAAAAACCCTTGTATCTATCCGCGCCAATACGGCTCTTCCCAAATTCAGGAAAAAAAGTTCATTACTCCTATAGACCAGATACGGGTGAATAAATTAAAAAACAAAAGACCCTGAAAATTATTGGAATAAAAATGAATATAAAATATTAGTATTTTAGATGAAACACAGAATCTTGGCGTTATAAGGACTTTTTCGGGGAAAAGATGTTTAAAAAGAGCGTTATGTAACGTACACACTACCAATCTGTAAGATTATAACTGCCAATCTTGATGAGGCTTACACGCAAGTCAATGAGCGTTTAAATATATATATAGTATAGGGAAACTTGTTTGTGACGTCCACAATTAAGGTTGGCCGAGACGCAGAGTGATACAAATGGTCAATACAGGGTATCCGCAGATTATTTCCCGGTGTATGCTTCTTAGGGCCGATTTCATGGCAACGGATAGGGAAGACTTTGGGTAGTTAGAAGAAATAATAGACAAAACGGACCCCTCTATTAACTACCCTCCAGCCACCACCCCTCAAACCCCTTCCCCTTATAATAAAGGACACAAGTCAACAATATGGGAAATACAAAGGCCACAACGGGTATATTCACAGTTTCATAAAGATAAACAGATTGACTATTAATGGCCATAAACAGGAAATATATTTTAACCACAGCCTAGCATTCCCTAAGTAATAACTGTATATCCCAACCTGCCTGATGGTCCCCCCATATGGAAGCTACCGCACACCACCAATACCCTCACTAGCCGTGACCACTAGTTTGGTGAGGGTAAGTTAAACCAGTTGTCCATGATCCCTTGTCCAGATGACTGCCCCAGGGGACTTAAACCCCCATTCCAAAAACTGCCATATATCTCTTCATTAAAGATGGACTGTATGCAAACATATCCCTGGACCACCCCATGGGCCCACCTTTTAAAGTTGTTTAATCCAGTAACTTCCATGGGACACCCGCCAATGCGTTGACACCCTGCCGCCTAAATCGGAGCAAGCAATGCCTCCCAACCATGGCTAATGTTGGGCGGGGAGGGGGGGAGGAAATCTTTGCTGTCTCTGCTGTCTCTTGATGCACTGTCCCCCCTTTATAGGTTCGCTTCTAACCCCTCCCTCCTGCCTGCTTCCTCTACACCTATGGCCTAGCCCTTCAAAACCACGTCATTGTGGATGGAGTGGAAGCACTCCAATCAGGCTAATTTTACAAACTCATTTAGTGGAAGTGCTACTGGATCTGGTAAAACATTTATTACATAGAAAAGATAATCAATGCCCACATCCTAGGCCCCATACAATATCATATAATCTGCCACAATGGCATCTTTCATCATTGATCACAGTAATGTATACTAAAACCCTTTGTTTATAAAGTAGCCAGGTGTTGTAGATAATATAATATTGTTAAGTGTGGCCTAGGAATGTGCATCATTGATTATCTTTCCTATATTTGTAGGTTACTATTTAAGAGTTTTAATTGGGGGGGTTGATAGGGTGGGAGGATCATTACACCTCTTGTAAGGATATAACCACCCTTTGTTGTAACCTATTATTAAGTTAAAAACATCTGAGCAAGGGGCCTTAGACTCCCCAAAACGTTGTGGTGTTAATTGTGCTTTTGTTTGACTACTTCCAGAGTGTTCTCATCAAACTACTGGCATTGTGTTAATGGTAATTACGCTGAGGAAGTGCTGGCACGGGGAAGAGTTTAAACATCTCAGATCTAACCTGTTCGCCTAATCCACCTTTCCATGCCACCCCGGCTGGAAAACCAATTTTCTGGGAGAACATGGATAACCTATCCTGTCATTCAACAGTATTTCATTGGATGCGTTGATTTGAACAATAAAGTTTGGTTTGAAGAAATTTTACTTCTGGTCAGTGTGTTCTCCATTTGTCTCCTGTTGCTTGTATCCACTGGAGAGTGGCTGACATCTTTTTATGAATGATTTACGATCAAGCATGCTGCTCTGACAGAGCCAAGCCATCTTCTAGTGATACAAAGGGAAGAAAGTGCGGTCATTCCTTTAAGTCGGGAAAAGCGTGCCAATCAATATATATTTTAATATAACATATACCATTAGAAGATCTGCATGATAATAGAAGAAAGTTTCCACGCTGCATTATATCAGCACTAAATGGGTAAGCCATTTGAGTGTACAGTATTAAAGAAATTTTCAAAGCATTTTATAATGTAATCATGCTCTTTTACCGAAATCTATCATTAAAGTCACCAATTGGGTTCCACCTTTTAGCATCTGGTCTATACCGGTTCATGTTTCCGTATTTACACTGCATGTTCACCATCCTGCCAATAGACAGGGGGGGTCTTACAGCTGTGTGGGCAGTGGTAGTTAATCTATGGTGGATCCATAGAAAAGAATTACAATCGAATCCGTTTGTGCCAAGAGGTTTTACTGCCATTTCTCTTAACGAAAAACTGATTTGCATGGAAAAGGCAAGAAACTCAAATTGTTTTGACGCAGTCTCCTACGATTCGTTTTCAACAGCTTGAAATGCGGGATATAATGACGCCCAACAATAAGAAAACCACCTGACAAGTCTTGGGCTACAAACAAGAGGGAAAGTTTCCAATTAAAAGTATGGAGTGTAAGGTAGTAGAGGGTCAGAGACAAGATGGAGTGTAAGGTGGACAGGGTCAGAACAAGAGGGAAGTGTATAAGGTACCAGAGGGTCAGGAGACAAGAGGAGTTGAAGGTGGACAGGGTCCGAGACAAGATGGAGGTAAGGTGCGGGACAGGTCAGAGACAAGATGGAGGGTAAGGTTGGACGGGTTAGAGACAAGAGGAGTGTTAAGGGGACAGGGTTCAGAAGAGACAAGATTGTGAGGGTAAGGTGGACAGGACAGGGTCAGAGACAAGATGGAGGTTGTATGTAAGGTGCGACAGGGTCAGAGACAAGTGGATTGTAAGGTAGACGAGGGTCAGAGACAAGGCTTGGAGTGTTAAGGTGGACAGGGTCAGAGACAAGATGGAGTTTAAGGTGGGACAGGGTCAGAGCCAAGATGGAGTTAAGGTGGACAGGGTCAGAGAAGAAGACAGATGGGATGTTAGGTGGACAGGGTCAGAGACACGATGGGTGTAGGGGAAGGGTCAGAGAACAAGATGGATAGTGTAATTTGGGACAGGGGCAGAGGACAAGTGGAGTGTAAGGTAGGACAGGGTCAGAGACAGATGGATGTAAGGTAGAAGGGTCAGAGACAAGATGGAGGGTAAGGTAGACAGGGTCAGAGACAAGATGGAGTGTAAGGTGGGACAGGGTCAGAGACAAGAGGAGTGTAAGGTAGACAGGATAGAGACCAAGATGGAGTTGTAAGGTAGCAGGGTCAGAGGGGGGGGGGGGAAACCAAAGAGGAGGGTTGTAGGTGGACAGGGTCAGAGACAAGATGGAAGTGTAAGGTGGACCGGGGTCAGAGACAAGATGGAGGTAAGGTGGAGGGTTCAGGACAAGATGGAGTAGGTGTAAAGGTGAACAGGGTCAGAGACAAGATGGAGTTGTAAGGTGGACAGGGTCTGAGTCAGAGACAAAGATGGGAGTGTACGGTGGACAGGGTCAGAGACCAGATGGAGTGTAAGGTGGAAGGTCAGAGAACAAGAGGGAAGTGATTGTAATGTGGAACAGGGTCAGAGAACAAGAGGAGGTAAGGTAGACCGGGTCAGAGACAAGATGGAAGGTAAGGTCGAGAGGGTAAGAGACAAGTGAGTGTAAGGTAGACAGGGTCGACAGAGAACAAGATGGAGTGTAAGGATGGACCGGGTCAGAGACAAGATGGAGGGTAAGGTAGACAGGATCAGAGACCAAGAGGGAGGTAAGGAGACCGGGTCAGAGGACAAGATGGAGGTAAGGTGGAAGGGTCAGAGAAAGATGGAGTGTAAGGGGACAGGGTCAGAGACAAGATGGTAGTAGTTATAAGGTGGACAGGGGTCAGAGACAAGATGGATTGTAAGGTAGAGAGGGTCAGGAGACACGATGGAGGTAGGGAGACAGGGTCAGAGAAACCCACAGATGGGAAATGGAAGGTAGAGAGGGTCAGAGGGACGATGGAGTGTAAGTTAGACAGGGGTCCGAGACAAGATGGAGTGTAATGTGGACAGGGGTCAGAGACAAGATGGATGGTGTAAGGTGGGACAGGGTTCGAGACAAGATGGAGTGTAAGGTGGACAGGGTCAGAGAAAAGATGGAGTGTAAGGTACAGAGGGTCAGAGACAAGATGGAGTGTAAGGTGGACAGGGTCAGAGACAAGATGGAGTGTAAGGTAGACCGGGTCAGAGACAAGATGGAATGTAAGGTGGACAGGGTCAGAGACAAGATGGATTGAAGGTAGAGAGGGTCAGAGACAAGATGGAGTGTAAGGTGACAGGGTCAGAGACAAGATGGAGTGTTTGTTATGTAAGGTAGACAGGGTTAGAGACAAGGATGGATTGTAAGGTCGACCAGGGTCAGAGACAAGATGGAGTGTAAGGTTAGACAGGGTCAGAGACAAGATGGAATGTAAGGTAGAGAAGGGTCAGAGACAGATGGAGGGTAAGGTAGGACAGGGTAGAGACAAAGATGGGAGTTGTAAGTGGACCAGGTCGAGACAGATGGGGCGTGTAAGGTTGGACCCGGGTCAGAGAACAAGATGGTAGTGTTTAAGGGTACAGAGGGTCTGAGACAAGATGGAGAGGTAAGGTGGACAGGTCAGAGACAAAGATGGAGTGTTAAGGGAGACCGGGTCAGAGACAAGATGGATGTAAGGTGGCCAGGGTCAGAGGACAAGAGGATGGTAAGGTAGAGGAGGGTCAGGAGACCAGATGGAGTGTAAGGTGGTGACAGGGTCAGAGGGACAAGATGGAGTGTAAGGTAGACAGGGTTTAGGAGACGGTTAGAGACAAGATGGAGTGTAAGGTAGACAGGGTCAAGATGACTATATTGTATTGGTAGTGTAAGGTTAGACACGTGGTCAGAGGACAAGATGGAATGTAATGTGTTAGAGAGGTTTGTGGTAGCTAGAGACAAGATGGAGTGTAGGTAGACAGGGTCAGGAGACAAGATGGAAGTGTAAGTGGCAACAGGGTCAAGAGACCACAAGATGGAGTGTAAGGTGGACAGGGTCAGCGGACAAGATGGAGTGTAAGGTGGACAGGGGCAGGGTCAGAGACAAGATTGGAATGTAAGGTAGAGAAGGGTCAGAGAAAGATGGAGTGTAAGGTAGAAAGGGAAGGAAGACAGAGACAAGATGGAAAGTGTAAGGTTAAACAGGGTGAGAGACAGATGGAGTGTAAGGGTAGAGAGGGTCAGAGACAAGATGTAGTGTAGGTAGACAGGGGTCAGAGACAAGATGGAGGTGTAGGTGGGACAGGCTGGTCAGAGACAGTGGAGTGTAAATGTGGGACAGGTCAGAGACAAGATGGGTGTAAGGTAGACAGGGTCAGAGACAGCTGTGGAAGAATGTAAGTAGAGGAGGGTCAGAGAACAAGATGGAATGTAAGGTAGAGAGGGTCAGAGACAAGATGGAATGTAAGGTAGAGAGGGTGCAGAGACACGATGGAGGTGTAAGGTAGACGGGTCAGAGACAGATTGGAGTGTAAGGTAAGAGGGTCAGAGAAAAGATGGAGTGAAGGTGGACAGGGTCAGAGACAGATGGAGTGTAAGGGTTGGACAGGGTCAGAGACACGATGGAGTGTAAAGGTAGCAGGGTCAGAGGACAAGATGGAGGTGTAAGGTAGACAGGGACAGAGACAAGATGGAGGTACGGTCAGACACGGGTCAGAGACAAAGATGGATGTGTAAGGTTAGTAGAGAGGGTCAGAGACAAGAGGAGTGGTAAGGTGGTTGTGACAGGGTCATGAGGACAAGCTGGAGTGTTAAGGTAGGAAACAGGGTCAGAGACAAGATGGCGTGTAAGGTGGACAGGGTCAGAGGACAGATGGAGTGTAAGTAGACCGGGGTCAGAGACCAGATGGGAGGTGTAATGTGGACAGGGTCAGAGGACAAGATGGAGTGTAAGGTAGACAGGGTCACGAGACAAAAGATGGATGTAAGGTAGACGGGTCAAGACAAGATGGAATGTAAGGTAGACAGGTCAGAGACAAGATGGAGTTAAGGTAGAGCAAGGGTCAGCAGACGCAAGGAAATCGAGAGGAATGTGGAAAGGGTGTGGGATGTGGAGAGGGTCAGAGACAAGGATGAATGTTAAGGTGGACAGGGTCAGAGAACAAGATGGTGGAGATGTAAGGTGGACAGGGTCAGAGGACAACATGGAGGCCGTGTAAGGTTTAGACAGGGTCGAGACAAGCTGGAGTGTAATGGGACAGGGTCAGAGACAAGATGGGTGAAGGTAGACAGGGTCAGAGACAAGAGGAATGTAAGGTAGACAGGGTCAGAGACAAGCTGGAGTTGAATGTGGAGGAGGTCAGAGACAAGATAGAATGTAAGGTGAGACAGGGGTCAGAGACAAGAGGAGTTGTAAGGTAGACAGGATCAGAGACAGATGGAGGGGATGGTTAGAGAGGGTCAGAGACAAGATGGATTTGTAAGGGCGACAGGGTCAGAAGAGACAATGTATGGAGTGTAGGTAGACAGGGTCAGAGACAAGATGGAGTTGTAAGGTAGAGAGGGTCAGAGACCAAGATGGAGTGTAAGGTAGACAGGGTCCGAGACAAGATGGAGTGATATGGTTGTATTGACAGGGTCAGAGGACAAAGATGCGTGTAAGGGGGACAGGGTCAGAGAACAAGATGAGTGTAAAGGTAGACAGGGACAGAGACAAGATGGAGTGTTGTAAGGTAGACAGGGTCAGAGACAAGATGGAGTGTAAGGTTTAGAAGGTCAGAGACAAGAGGGAGTGTAAGGTCGACAGGGTTCAGAGCCAAGATGGAGTTGTAAGGTAGACAGGGTCAGAGACAAGATGGAGTTGGTTAAGGGGACAGGGTCAGAGAAAAGATGGAGTGTAAGGTTTTAGACGGGTCCAGAGACAAGTGGGTGTAGTGTAATGGGTGGACAGGGTCAGAGGGACAAGAGGAGTGTTGTGTTGAAGGTAGAGAGGGTAGGAACAAGATGGAGTTGTAGGTGGGACAGGGTCAGAGCAAGATGGATGTAAGGTAGACAGGGTCAGAGACAAGATGGAGTTGTTAAGGAGACAGGTGTCAGAGACAAGATGGAATGTACGGTGGACAGGGTCAGAGACAAGAGGGAAGTGTAAGGTAGACAGGTCAGAGACAAGATGGAAGGTAAGGTAGACAGGTCAGAGACAAGATGGCGTAGTGTCAAGGAGAAGGGGTAAGAGTGACAAGAGGAATGTACGGTGGTAGACAGGGTTCAGAGACACGATGGATGTAAGGTGGGACAGGGTCAGAGACAAGATGGAATGTAAGGTAGGCCAGGGTCAGAGACAGATGGAGTTTGAAGGTAGGACAGGGTCAGAGACAAGGATGGAGTGTAAGGTGGACAGGGTCAGAGACAAGATGGAGTGTAAGGTAGACAGGGTCAGAGGGACAAGAGGAAGTTGTAAGGTAGACAGGGTCAAGCCACGATGGCACCACGTGTAAAGGGGACAGGGTCAGAGACCAGATGGGAGGGTAAGGTGAGACAGGGGCAGAGACAAGGATGGAGTGTAAGGTAGACAGGGTCGAGAACAGATTGGAGTGTAAGGTAGACAGGGTCAGAGACCAAGATGGAGTGTTTAAGGTGGACAGGGGTCAGGAGGGACAGATGGAGTGTAAGGTGGACAGGGGTCAGAGACAAGGATGGAGTGTAAGTTATAGGACAGGGTCAGAGACAAGAGGGTGTAAGGTAGAGAGGGTCAGAGACAAGATGGAGTTGTAAGGTAGACAGGTCAGAGACAAGATGGAGTGTAAGGTGGACAGGGTAGAGACAAAAGATGGAAGTGTAAGGTAGAGGGGTCAGAGACAAGATGGAGTGTAAAGTGGAACAGGGTCAGCCGGGGACAAGATGGAGGTGTAAGGTGTGGACAGGGTCCGAGAACTGGAAGTGTAAGTGTGGAAAGGGCCAGAGACAAGATGGAGTGTAAGGGGAACAGGTCAGAGACATGGAAAAGGTGAAAGGTAGACAGCTCAGAGACAAGATGAGTGTAAGGTAGACGGCAGGAGACAAGATGGAGTGTAAGGGGTATTGGGTTCAGAGACAAGAGGGAATGTAAGGTAGGGGGTCCTTAGATTCAGTAACCCTCAAAATAGCGCCTTGTATATTCAGTAACCCTCAAAATAAATAGACTCTGTATTCAATAACCTCAAATAGCTCTTGTATATTCAAGGAACCCTTCAAAATAGCCTTGTATATTCAATAACCCTCAAATAGGCCTTTATATTCAGATCCTCAATGCCTTGTTATTCAGTAACCTCAGAATAGCCTTGTAGATCAGTACCCCAATAGCCTGGTATATTCATAACCTCAATAGCCTGTTTTATACTATACATTCAGTAACCCTCAATAGCCTTGTATATTCAGTAACCCTCAAAATAGCCGTTAGTGCAGTACCTCATCAGGTGTATCAAACCCTCAATACGCCTTGTATATTCATACACCCTCACATAGCCTTGTAGATATTCAATAACCCTCAAATAGCCTTGTTTAATCATAACCCCTAATAGCCTTGTAGATTCAGTAACCCTCAAAATAGCGTGTATATCAGTAACCTGCAAATAGCCTTGATATTCAGTAACCCTCAAATAGCCTTATATTCCAGTAACCTCAAATAGCCTTGTATATTCAATAACCTCAATACTTGTATATTCAATAACCCTCAATAGCCTTGTATATTCAATAACCCTCAAATAGCCTTGTATATTCAGTAACCACTCAATAGCCCTTGTAATATCATAACCCTCAAAATAGCCCTTGTATATTCAATAACCCTCAACTTCTTGTATATTCAGTAACCCTCAAGCCTGTATATGTCAGACCCTTATAAGCCTGCTATTCAATTAACCCTCAAATAGCCTTGTATATCATAACCCTCAAATAGCCTGTATATTCCAATAACCCTCAAATAGCCTTGTAATTCATAACCCTCAAATGAGCCTTGTTACGTATCACGTTTAACCCTCAAAGTTCCTTGTATATTCATAACACTCAAATAGCCTTGGTATATTCAGTAACCCTCAAAAGTTGCCGTGTATATCAGTAACCCTCAATATAGCCTGTATATTCAATAACCCTCAAATTAGCCTTGTATATTCAGTAACTCCTAATAGCGTATTTCACCCCAAGCCTGTATATTCATAACCCCAAATAGCCTTGTATATTCAGTAACCCTCAAGAGTCCTTGTATATTAGTAAACCCTCAATAGCCTTGGATATTCATAACCCTCAAATAGCACTGGTATCATTCAATAAACCCTCAATATAGCACTTATATCAGTAACCCTCAATAGTTCTTGTATATTCAGGTACCCTCAAATAGCCTTATTCTGTACATACTTAATTTCAATAACCCTTCAAATAGCCTTGTATATTCAATACTTCAAATAGCCTTGATTAGTCCCAGTAAACCCTCAAATAGCCTGATATATTCCAGTAACCCAAATAGCCTTGTATTCAATAACCTCAATAACCCTTCTACTACTCAAATAGCGTGTATATTCAATACCTCAAAAAATAGCCTTGTATATTCAAACCCTCAATAATAGCCTTTGTATATTCGTAAACCCCTCAAATAGCCTTGTGATTTCAGTAAACCCTCAAATAGCCTGTATATTCAATCACCTCTCAAAATAGCCGTTGTTATATTCAGTAACCCTCAATAGCCTTGTGATATTCAGTAACCCTCAATAGCCTTGTATATTCAGTAACCCTCAAATAGCCTTGTAATCAGTAAACTCATAGCCGGTATCATAACCTAAGAGCCTTGTAATTCTAAACTTCAAATAGCCTTGTATATTCAGGAACCTCAAATAGCCTTGTAGTATTCAGTAACCCCTTCAATAGCCTTTGTTAATATTCAATACACCCTCGAAGCTTTAGTATTCAGTAAACCCTCAAATAGCCTGTATATTCAGTAACCTCAAATAGCCTTGTATATTCACATAACCCCTCAAATAGCCTTGTATATTCAGTACCCTCCAACTAGCCTGTAATTCAGTAACCCTCAATAGCCTTGTATATTCAGTAACCCGCAAATATGCCTTGTATATTCAGTAACACCCTCAAATAGCCTGTATCATACCCTACCTGATTCAGTAACCCTCAAATAGCCTGTATATTCAGTAACCCTCAAATAGCCTTATATTCATACCCCTCAAATAGCCTTGTATATTCAGTAATCCCTCCTATATATTATAACCTACTTTATTATTCAGTACCCTCAAATACCTTGTAAAGTTCAATAACCCTCAAATAGCGTGTATATTCAGTAACCCCTCAAATATCCGTTGATATTCAAATAACCTCAACTAGCCTTGTATCATTGCAGTAACCCTCAATAGCCTTGTTGTAGCAAACTCATCTAATTCAATAACCCTCAAAAATAGCCTTGTTATCTAACCCTCAATAGCCTTGTATATTCAAACCTCAAAATAAGCCTGTATATCAAACCTAAAACCGATTTCAAACCTCCAAACTAGCCTTGTATATTCAATAACCCTCAAATAGCCTTGTAATTTCCATACCCCTCAAAATAGTCTTGATCTTCAAGTACCCCTCAAATAGCCTTGTAATTACAATAACCCTCAAAAAGCCTGTATATTCAATAACCCAATCTGTGAAACCCAAAATAGCCTTGTTATATTCAGTAACCTCAAATGCTTGTATATTCAGTAACCTCAAAAGCCTGTCATATTCACTAACCCGTCAAAAGCCTTGATATTCATAACCTCAAATAGCCGTTGTATATTCAGAACCCTCAAATAGCCTTGTTATTCAATACCCTAAATAGCCTTGTATAGTCATAACCCTCAAATAGCCTGTAGTATTCAGTACCCTCAAATAGCCTTGTATATTCAACTAACCCTCAAATAGCCTTGTTATATTCATAACCCTCAAATAGCCTTGTATATCAGTAACCTCAAATAGAGTATATATTCAATAACCCTCAAAAATAGCTTGTATATTCAAACCCTCAACACCTCTTGTATATTCAGATAAACCCTCAAAATAGCCTTTGTATATTCAAAACCCCCAAAAATAGCCTTGTAATATCCATAACCCTCAAAATAGCCTCTTTTATTCATAACACTACCTTCGGAATAATACCCAATAGCCTTGTATATTCATAACCCTCAAATAAGCCTTGGTATATTCATTAAAACCTCCCAAACTACCCGCCCCCGTTGTTTTTATAACTCAAGAGCCTTGTCAATCAAACAACCCTCAAATAGCCTTGGTATATTTCAGTAACCCTCAATAGCCTTGTATATTCATAACCCTCAAAAGCCGTGTGTATTCAATAAACTCAAATGCCTTGTATATTCAGACACACCAAATAGCCCTTGATATTCATACCCTCAAATAGCCCCTTGTAATTCAATAACCCTCAAATAGACTGTATATTCATTACCCCTCAAAGAGCACCTTGTATATTCAGTAACACCTCAGAATAGCCTGTATATCTCTACCGTGATATCAAACCCTCAAATAGCCTTGTTTATATTCATAACCTCAAAATGCTTTATATATATTCAGATAACCCTCAAATAGCCTTGTTATTAATACCCTTTTTTTCAAAATAATAGTAAAAACCCCCCTCAAATAGCCCTTGTATATGCAATCACCCTCCATGCCTTGTATTGCAATACCTTGGAAAATCAGCACCTAATGAGCCTTGCAATCCTCAATGCAATCAAACCTCAAATAGCCTTGTATATTCAAAAACCCTCAATATTTGTATAGTCTTCCCTCAATTGTATATTCAATAACCCTCAATGCTTGTTATATTCCTAGCACCCTCAAATAGCCCTGTATATTGCAATAACCCTCAATAAAAGCCCTTGTATTTCCATAACATCACAAGAGCCTTGTATATTCAGTAAACCCTCAAATAGCCTTGTATTTCAGTAACGCCTCAAACTTGTAGTACAACCTTGTATATGCAGGTAAACCCTCAAATAGCTGTAATATTCAGTAACCCCTCAAATAGCCTTGTATTTCAGTAACCACTCAAAAGCCTTGTAATATTCAGTAACTCACTACGGTATCTAAACTAAAGAGCCTTGTATATTCAGTAACCCTCAAATAGCCTTGTATATTCATGTAACCCTCAAATAACCTTGTATATTAGTAACCCTCAAAATGCTGTATATTCAGTACCTAAACCTTTCAGAACGATATGCCTTGTAGATTCAATAACCCTCACCATGCCGTGTATATTCATACCCTCAATAGCCGTGTGTATATTCATAACCTCAAATAGCCTTGTATATTCAGTAACACCCTCCAATATAGCCTGTATATCATACCAATCAATGCCCATTCTCTCAAAGTCGCCTTGTATTTATACCTACATACTGTAACCGTAACCCCAAATAGCCTTGTATATTACTAAAAGCTGTATATTCCCTCAAATAGCCTCTTGTATATTCAGTACCCTCAAAATACCTTGTATATTCAAGTAACCCTCAAATAGCCTTGTATCATTCCAAAACCTCAAATGCCTGTATATTCAATAACCCTCAAATAGCCTTTATATTAAACTAACCCTCAAATACCTTGCAATACCTAGCTTGATATTATCCTCAATCCGTATATCAAACCCTCAAATAGCCTTGTATATTCAGTAACCCTCAACAATAGCCTTTTGATATTCAGTAACCCTCAAATACCTTGTATATTCAGTAACCCTCAAATACCTTGTATATATACAATAGCGGTATCAATACCCTCAAAATAGCCTTGTATATTCAGTTAACCCTCAAATAGCCTTGATATCAGTACCTCAAATAGCCTGGTATATTCAATAACCCATCTCAAACTACATAGCCTTGTATATTCCAGTAACCCTCAATATGCCTTGTATCATTCAAACTCAACGCTCAACTACACCAATATGTAGTTCCCTCATACCTGGGTATTCAGTCCCTCATGCTCTCAACCCTCAATAACGTAAGGCCCATCCTTGTTATTCAATAACCCTCAAATAGACTTGTAATAGTCAGTACACCTCAAATAGCCTTGTGTCAGTACTCTACTATCAGTAACCCCTCAAAATTGCCTTGTATATTCAATACCCTCACAATAGCCTTGTATAATTCAGTCACCCTCAAAAATAGCCTTGGTTATTCAGACCTCAAACTTTATCCTCACCAATAGCCTTGTATATTTCAAGTAACCCCTCAAATAGGCCTTTGTATATTCAGGAACCCTCAATATCCTTGTATATGCATAACCCTCAAAAGGCTTGTCATTATCCTCAATATAGCTGTCCTAACATCAATAGCCTTGTATACTCAGATAACCCTCAAATACCTTTATATCATAACCCATCATAGCCTTGTATATTCAGATAACCCTTCAAATGCCTTGTACTAAGTTCAGTAACCCTCAAATAGCCTTGTATATTCAGTACACCCTCAATAGCTTGGATTATTCAGTAACCCTCAAATACCTGTATATTAATATACCCTCAAATCGCCTTGTTATTCAGTAACCCTCAATAGTTGTATATCAGATCCTCATGTGTATATTCAGTAACCCTCAAAAGGTATGCCTTGTATTGCAGTAACCTCAAATAGCCTGTATATTCGTACCGAATAGCCTGAACGTACCCAAAAGCCTTGTATATTCGTACCAATGTTCAAACCCTCAATCCTTTATATATAACTCAAGCTTGTATCTTATCCCTCATGCCTATGATAAATTACCTTATATCAGTCCCAAGTCTATTCCAGTACCAAATATGTATTTAACCATCCTGTATATATCCCTCAAAGCCGATAGTAACCCATACCCTGCTAACCTCAAAGCCTTGTAATCACCTAATAGCCTTGTCATAACCCAGCTTGTATTATAACCGAACACCTTAAGTTAAAGCACCCCAATCCATGATTACGTAAACCTCAATGCCTTGCCCTATATTTTTGCAATACCCCCACCCTCAAAGCCTGTATAGTACCTCACGAAGCTTTATTCAGTAAGTATCCTGTATTTCAGTAGCTCATAGCTGTACATCAGTAACCCTCAAAGCCTTTATACAGTACCCCTCAGGCTGTTATGTACCTAGAGATAGCTGCATATTACAGTACCCTCAAAAAGATGCCATTGTGAAATTCGGTAACCCGCACAAATAGACTCGGTTATGTATATTCATCTACACCCAAATAGCAGATTCACTCAAATAGATCTTTGTATTATTCAAGTAGACCCGTCAAATAGCTATATTCAATCCTCAAAAGTTGCCTTGTATATTCAAGTAAACCCTCAAATAGCCTTGTATATCCATACTCAAATCCTGGACATTCACTAACCTCGAGCCTTGTATATCAGTAACCCTCAAATACCTTGATGTTTCGAATAACCCTCAAATAGCCTTGAACTTACCCTCAAGAGCCTTTTATACCCTCAAATAGCCTTGTACATACTTCAGTAACCCTCGAAATAGACTTGTATATTCAGTAACCCTCAAAACTACGCATTCGTATATTTCATATAACCCTCACCACCATTAGCCTTTGTATATTCAGATAACCCTCTCAAATAGCTTGTATATTCACTAACCTTAAATAGACTTCTTCTATTCAGTAACCCTCAAAGTTGCCTTGTATATGTCAGTAACCCCATGCCAGAATCAGTAAACCCTCCCTAGCCTTGTAATTCAGTCATCAAAACTGTAAATAACCCTCAAATACTTGTAATTCAGTTAACCCTCAAATAGCCTGTATATTCAAGTAACCCGTCAAGTTGACCTTGTTATATTTTCAAGTAACCCTCAAAATATGCCTTGTATATTCAGTAACCCTGCAAATAGTCCTCTTGTATATTCAATAACCCTCAAATAGCCTTGTATATTCAGTAACCCTCAAATAGCCTGTATATTCAAGTAACCACAAACTCAAATAGCCTTTATATTCAGAACCCTCAAATAGCCTTGTATATTCAATAACCTCAAATAGCCTTGTATATTCAATCACCCTCTTCCAAATAGCCTTTGTATATCATAAACCCTCAAATAGGCCCTGGTGATTCAGTAACCCTCAATAGCCGTGTATATTCAGTAACATCAAATCAGCCTTGTATAGTCAATAACCTCAAACTACCTTGTATATTCAGTAACCCTCAAATAGCTTATCTATACTCAATAGTCTTTCAGTAACCCTCAAAACCTTGTATATTCAGATAACCCTCAATAGCCTGTGTATATTCATATAACCAAATACCTGTTATGGTACCTCAAATAGCGTATACTTCCTAACCCAAAGTTGCCTTATAATTCAGTAACCCTCAAAGTTAGCCTTGTATTCAGTAACCCTAAATAGCTTGTTGTAATATAACTACAGCTTGTAACCCTCCAAATACCTAACATACCAAATAGCTCTGTATATTCAGTAACCCGCAAATAGCCCTTGTATATTCAATAACCCTCAAAATGCCTTGTATATGCAGTAAACCCTCAAATAGCCTTGTTATCAGTCCAATAGCTTGAATTTCATCGCCCAATAGCTGTCATTATACTCAAAACCTACCTAACCCTATATAGCCTGTATATTCATACCCTCAGATAGCCTTGTATATTCAGAACCCTCAAATAGCCTTGTATTTCAGATAACCCTCAAATACTGAATTATCCTCAATAGCTATATTCAGTAACCCTCAAATAGCCTTGTATATTCAGTAACCCTCAATAGTCCTTGTATATTCAGATAACCCCTCAAAATAGCTTGTATATTCAGTACCCTCAAATATCACTGTATATCAGATAACCCTCAAATAAGCCTTGATATTCAATACCCTCAAATAGCCTTGTAATTCAGTGAACCCTCAAATAGCCAGTTGTATATTAGTACCCTCCAAATACGCCTTGTATATTCAATAACCGCTCAAATAGCCTGGTATATTCAGTAACCCTCAAACTAGCCTTGTATATTCGTAAACCCTCAAATTAGCCTGTATTTCCAATAACCTCAAATAGCCTGGTTCATACTCTACTGATATCAACCTTCAAAATAGCCTTGTATATTCCATAACACCCTCAAATAGACTTGTATATGTCATAACCCAATGCCTTAGATCGAAACTACATCGCCTGTATATTCAATAAACCTCAATATAGCCTTGTTATTCGTATAACCCTTCAGAATGCCTTGTATATTCAGTAACCCTCAAATAGCCCATATTCGAATCATAGTTTACAATAACCCTCAATAGCCTTGTATATTCATAACCCAAATAGACCTTGTATTCAATAACCCGCAAATAGCCTGTATTCATTAACCTCACAAATACGCCTTGTATATTCGTAACCCTCAAAAATAGCCTTGTATATTCGTAACCCTCAAATAGCCCTTTGTATATTTCAACCTCAAATAGCCTTGTAGATTCAATAACCCTCAATAGCCTTGTATATCAGTAACCCTCAAATAGCCTGTATAGTCAATTCAACCCTCAAAAATAGCCTTGTATATCCAATAACCCTCAAAAGCCTTGTCAATACGCCAAATACTGTTCAATAACTCAAGCCGTTTCATAACCTCTACCGTTCCGTCCTCTAGATTTCAGTAACCTCAAATAGCCTTGATATTCCAGTACCCTAAATAGGCCTTGTAATTCAGAAAACCCTCAAAAGTTAGCCTTGTATTTCAGTAACCCTCAAATAGCCTTGTATATTCAATAACCCTCAAATAGCCTTCTGTTAATACTCAACCTATTCTAGAACCCTCAAATAGCCTTGTGATTCAATAACCCTCAAAAAGCCTGGGATATTCAATAACCCTCAAATAGCCTGTATATTCAGTAACCCTAAACTTTGGCTGGCGTCCGGGTATATTGTAAACCCTTGCGAAATAGCCATTGTATATTCAATAACCGCCGAAATCGACTGTAATAGTCCATTACTCATCCGTGTATATTCCATAACCTCAAAAACCGTCGTCCCCAAATAGCCTTTTATATTCAATAACCCTCAAAATAGCCTGTATATTCAGTAACCCTCAAATAGCCTTGTATATTCAGTAACCCTCAATAGCCTTGATATATCAATAACCACCGATCATAAACTAATGCCTGTATATTCAGTAACCTCAAATAGCCCTTAATTCATCTCATCTGTATATTCATTACCCTCAAATAGCACTTGTATATTCAATAACCCTCAAATAGCCTTGTATATTCGATAACCCTAAAACTTGTTTCCGACTCAATCTGTATATTCAATAAACCTCAAAAAATGCCTTGTATATCGTAACCCTCAAATAGCCTGTAATAGACCCTCAAATTAGCCTTGCTCCACCTAACTGTTTTCAACTCAATAGTTTAACAATCCTCAAATAGCCTTGTATATTCAATAACCCCAAATAGCTTGGTATATTCAATAACCCTCAAAATAAGCCTTTATATCATCACCCATACCCTCTACCTGTATTCACTAACCCTCAAATATAATAGACCCAAGAGCTTTGTATTATACAATACCATATCAAACCCTACTGCCGTTATTACCAAATAGCCTTGTTAGATCATAACCTCAAGCTTAGATATACCCTCAAAGCTTATTGAATAATCCTTGTATATTCAGTAACCACTCAAATCCTTGTATATTCGCTACACCCTCAAATACCTTGTATACTTCAATAACCCTACAAATAGCCTGTAAGATTCAGTAACCCTCAAATAGCCTTGTATATTCAAGTAACCCCAATACTCTGTATATTCATAACCCTCAAATAGCCTTGTATATTCAGTAAACCCTCAAATAGCTTGTATATTCAATACCCTCAAAATAGCCTTGTATATTCAGTAACCCTCAAAGCCCTGTATTTCAGTAACCCTTCAAAATAGCCTTGAGATTATTCATAACCCTCAATCAAGTCGATCAAATAGCCGGTGTGTAGATTCAATAACCTCAATAAGCCCTTGCTACTATCAGTAACCCTCCAATAGCCTTGTATATCCCTCCGTTATCCTCTCAAAGTATCCCTTGTACTATCATCACCCTCAAATAAGCCTTGTAGTATTCATAAAGCCTCAAATAAGCTTGTATAATCAGTACCCTCAAAAATAGCCTGTATATTCACATAACCCTCGAAAGTTAGCCTTGAACCATTTACTTCCAAGAATACCGATAAAAGTAAATGGAAAGTTCCGTAATCCAAATGTGTAGCCAACGGTCCAAATGGATACTAAAATGGAAATTTCGATCTGGGATTCCTATTTGGACCAGGATTCCCTCTCCTCTGTACACATGATCAATGCCACAAGTGTGCCAAGAGTGGGTGGGACAATTAATTTTCTTTTATACATTTGTATGACGATTGTCAGGTATATTAGTGAACACGCCTCGACCTGGTAGATCAACGAAACGGCGCAAGACCGAAACCTCCACAAATGATGCCGAGGAACGATTAGGTTGAAATTCTGCCCATGTGGACCCAGCCTAAGAAAACATTAAATCCATCGAAACAAATCGTTTTACTTAAATTTTGGCCCAAAACAAATGAATCCAGGTGAAATGTGAATATATACGTTATGAGATGACTGATTCTAGTCTTAAATAGCAAATAATAATACAAAAAAATACAAACGACAGAGAAATGTCATGCAATAATACAAAGAACTACACCCACATAAGTAATCCAGTAAAGGGAGAAACCATGCACAGAGAACGCTCAATCTAAATATAAAAAAAAAAGTTAAGATTGAATCTACTAAAGATGGGACCAAAGCTTAAAAGAAGGATGGCAGATGT
The DNA here is from genome assembly GCA_019447015.1 of Hymenochirus boettgeri. Lineage (NCBI taxonomy): Eukaryota > Metazoa > Chordata > Amphibia > Anura > Pipidae > Hymenochirus > Hymenochirus boettgeri. The sequence goes on from CM033469.1 coordinate 34,892,209, forward strand.
CTCATTAAATTCATTCACTAGCTTAGAATAGGTTCCTTGTGACCCTTTGCATACAATAAATAAAAAAAATTAGAAAGGCAAATGTTTCCTATATCTTTATTATCATTAGATGCTATGAAAAGCAGCGTTGGGCTCAAAACTCGCAATCAAGCTACACAGGGGAAAGATTGTTCCAAGGATAGCAGATTGTCTCAGCTTGATTCTCTTTTAACACACAATATCTTAAAGAAGAGAGTTAGTAAAAATCGAATACAAAAATTAAATTTAGGGTGATGTTACCCGTGCAAGAGCATCCATAATGGTGCTATGTGCTTGAAATATAATTCACTAGTCTCAGTTGATATACAATTGAATTGCACTTTAGTGGAGTGCAAGTTCCTGCCTCGTATGATCCCCGAAGATATCGATGCTCCTGATCTTTGGGTAACACCCTTCCTTCGAGCCAATTCTTTGTAAACCACCTACTTGCTATGTGAATTGGGCCTTATATGCATTTTACAACAACGATAGATGTATGGCTGTAAATCACTCAGAAACCGGACACCCGTTTGCTGTGCAGATTCCATGAGTTTCGATAAAAAACCATTCTTGTTAAATCCGCAAGCGAACCCATTGAGTTTATGAGAGCTAAAAAATCTTAAAGTTCGGCTAAAATTAAGGTATAAATGCAATGGTACTTGGTTGGTAACTGGTTAGGGACCGGAAAATATCTGGGGAACACGAATCATAAACCCAATATCATTAAAAACAAAAAACACTATCAGTGCGGAGGAAACTTCAGTGCTCCCTGTTTGGGCATTCCAAGTGGTATTTTCAAGATTTCTAGAAATTGCAAAGATTCGGAAATTTGAAAATTTTCAGAAATGTCAAATTTTTTTTTTAAAAATAGTCCGGTGGTTCAGGAAAAACTGAAAAAGTAGAAATTGACGGTCGGGAAATTGCTTCTGACCCGGTTGGATGCGGGTCCTCTCAATCATCAGTCAACTACTACAAGAAAAATATGAATAGAGGGCATATAAAATGGAAAGTTTTAAAGTGTAGTTGTTAGTTTTCATAAATGAATTCCACGCCCGGACAAGAAACACTGCCTACCGTAGATACCTACAGGAAGGAACACAAACCCAAAAAACACCTAGCCAGTTTGAGCAGCGAATCCCAATTAAGGAGCAAAAACTATGCAAAGGCAAGTCAGAGTTATGGAGGCAAACTAAACGCAGCAGAAAGAACTTGCTAAGAGCCCCCTCCCAACACGTACCAGACATCCATAGAGGGAGATTTTAAAAATTGAAGTTTCATCATTCTAACAAGACTTCCAGATATATGCAAATGTGTACACAGGAGTATTATTGAAAAGAGAACATAGTAAATCTTGATCAACCGACGTTGTCAGGCCGACGCGGTAGACCGTATCCGTTTACCTTTCTAGTTCACAATTCTCTCTTGCTTGATAGTCTGTGTTAGCAAAGAAGGCAAGGAATGTTGAAATCATTGTTTTTTAAATTTAGCTCTTAGGGAGTCGGGATGTGGCACATGCACAAATTACTCAGCCGCTCCACTTCAAGGGAGGATTTATGGTTAATTTTGTACAGTCCAACCGATTATTAAGAGTATGAGCTTGCAGAGTTTTTATAGACGGCAATCTCTCCCTGTTGCACACGCACCAGGGTCTTTGCCATGACCGCGGAACTCTCGACTTGATTATTGCTTTAGTTTTAACTCGACTCCTGCTTTCAAAAGTGCGACGATTGTGACACTGTGAGTAGAGTAGTTGTAAAAGTTTGCACGAGCGAATGTTCCCTGCAGTCTATAATTGCAACAGTAAGCAGAAGTTTACCTGATCTTTGTGGGATTGCACATGCCTGTTGTCCCTTGTCAACATTCGTCCAAGCTACTGGTGTTTTTGGGCCTTAGAAGACGTGTGGTCAAGCCCTTCGGTCGCCAGGCCCGTCGTGCCAATTATTTGAACTTGCTGCTGGCCCTAGCCTTAACCGTATAGTTCCGGGGCGGGAGGTCAAGCATGCTCGCAGTAAACCCTATGAGTTAGCATTGCATATACCAATCTGTCACCAGTTCCAGCTAACACGCAATGTTTCAGACTGCGAATCTAAAGAAATAGGGGACCAGCAGAATCAACAAAAAAAGGTTATACAGCGATTAGTTGGGAAGAATTACAGAATTATAATTTCGGAATGGGCAATTTAAAAAAAAAAAAATTCATTGTACATATCCTTAACAGTTAATTAGAGTCTGGCAGTCTCCATAGGGTTTTAAAGATTTAGTTAAATGAAATATCTTGTTAGAATGATAAAGTAGAATGATAAAACTTTTGCGTGGTTTCACATATAAATTGTTACGTTGTGGGGGCTGACTCTGGGAAAGTTAAGGGGGTATCTACGTTGTGGGAGCACCCTTGGAAAGTGCAATGGGATTGATTTTGGTATTTAGAGGTCAATCTACATTCTTTTTGGGGCTGTTTGCAGTCTTACCATGCTGGAAAGATCTAGTTCTAGGGATGTTTATAGGAATTTGTCAAAAGTCTTTCAACATAAAACACTAAATTTCAAAGCGACTGGGACCCTGCAGTTTTGTAGATAGTGTAACCATGAACGAGATCTACCATGAACCCGTATTATATTACTGTAGCACTGAGAACATTCATCATGTGAGTCCCAATATCCGTGGATTTGTGATCCATGTACTTATAAAAACACACAACAGGACATATATACTGATAGAAAATACGATCGTGGACACTTCATTCAGGGCACTAAGGAAATTTCCAGGAATAACTCGGTGCTGGAAGACATAGAGTTCAGCCAAGGGTAATGTAAATAATAAACAGAAGGATATTGTTGGCTCGTGAAATTGATTACAATTCAAAAGAAGTTAATCTCTCTTCTTCTTGTTATATGGGTTTCTATGCGTATCAGGTGGACAAACACAGGGCCCTGTGCAAACGTGCGGTATCACAATTTAGTGTAATTATGGCAATGATTGGCGGCCCGGTCGTACATTTACGCGACTATGTGTTGGCCAGACAAGTGATGAGTTTCTGCAAACAAGGGAATGTGGCCAAGGTTCGGGGTATGATACATAAAGTAGGAAAACCTGGCCCGTCATAAATTGGTTGGGTTTTTTGCACATTCCTCGGGTGGATCAACAGTTAGGCAGGAAGGAAGTGAGGGAATATGGTTAGAGGGTTGGACTGGGATGGACGTATGTCTTTATCAACCTCAATTACTATATCTATACTATATATACGACCGCTATACTATACTATACTATACACGAGTTACATACTATACGTATATATACTAAGACTCTACTATACGTAGACGGAGTATAGATACGAGACTACATATACGAGACTGAGACGAGATATTACTAGACAAGACTAGTACTAGACGAGGACGAGACGATACGATACTATACTACACACTCATACATACTATATGTACTCGCTACTTGCACACGATGACTAGACTGCACGATACGTTACGTATCAAGAACGAGACTAGACTAGTATAATACGGTAATATTACTAGTACTGTTAATATAATATACGATACTATACTCTATTACTATACAATACTTATACTATACTTACTAATACTATACTAGACGGTACTATACTATAAGAGACGACACGTACGTACACGATACAATACTATAGTAGGACAAGACGATACTATACTATAGGTACACGTATCGGGACTATAACTTACTGCTGAGAGTATCGATACTGGAATATACGATACTATACTACTTGATATCTGATACTAGACCTAATACTATACGATACATACTATACTGACACTATACTTAATTAACGAACGTTCTGTCGTAGGAATAGGTAGTAAAGTTCCGCAATGGTAATCTATCGAGATGGAAATCTATGATCCCGTTTGTCGTTAGGATTACTTTTTGCCAATTTTATGATCATTATCGTTACTGAGATATGATCGAAATTAGCGATCGCTAAAAGATCGAAAATTAAACAAATCGGTTAAAGATGTTAACGTCGCTAAAAAGTTGATACTTGCCCCTTTATAAACTATGGCCCACAGAGTCCCCTTGGTCATATTTTCAACTGTCAAGGGCCATGCCACCCCCAAACTATAATTCCCCCCACTACTGGCCCCAACATTGTAGATGTAATTAAAATTCAACTTACCTCAATCCCACTCCCAAATGGTGCTCCTTAGTCCCCACAAAAGTCCCAAAAATGCCCACCAGGAGTTTAGCAGAGTCCATAAAGATCTGCCTCCATCTCCCCCAGGGAGAAGTTTGGCATGTGCAGTGCAGCCATCCCCCTCCCTCCCAGCCTCCCCATCCCTCCCCGTTTTGCGATCCCTCTCCTTAGTGTAATTTTCCCCGATAGTTACTTACCTTGTCTCTTATCCTCGGCGTTCTGTGCAGCCGGCAGCAATCTGATGCTGCCTCTTGCGGCGAAGGAGGAGAGGGAAGGTGAGTAAACTTCGGGGCACTTTTTAACATCAATTTATAGAGGTGGGGCTCGGGGGAAGTTACCTATTTATTTGGCAGAAAGTTAGTGAAAGGGGCCTGGACATTCCAGTTACACCAAAAGACCGGGACCTGGTGATTGTAATGTCAAATGGGAATGATAGGAAAATATACGAGAAAAGAATTTAGCTACATATCGCTTATATTAGTAATGTGACTTCTAGGTCTATTATGTGCCTGCCTAGTACCCAATTAAATATGATGGGTCTAAACGGTAATTAGTACCTGCGCTAAAACCCTTCCTTGTAAAAATATCTACGTGTTCTAGCTTCAATCGGTTAGGATGTACGAGTAGGAAACACAAGATACACTGGATGGATAGACAAAAAAAAAAAAAAAAAAAAAAAATGAGGGCAAGTGGCTTGCAAACAGGAATGAAATCAGGACCATGTCCCATATTAAAGATTTTGCTTTTTATTATTTTTTCCCCAATGAACTAAAAAAATGAACTAAGCTCTTTGGGGTTCCGTGGGTACTTATGAGATCCAAGAGCTTTATTAAGGAGAACCAAACTCATGCAGTAACTGACTTGTTTTGGCTCCACCCCCTCCCTCACAATATCTGTTCTCCATAGGTCAGAGATGGGAGACTTGTCAGGGTGAACAATGACTTGTGGGGAGGAGCCAATGAGTATACAGTTTGCCAAGTAATCGATATATTCTCTCTCACCCAAAGTACATTTTCTTATTTGTCCAATTTTTATCATTGCATTCCATATCCTCACGCTACCAAAACTGCCAGTGGCCAAACTCTGAATGAAAACTCCCAACATCTCTCCTCATAATCCAAATGGGTTTACATTCGATATACCACAGGTAGTGAATAAACTTTAATTCACATTCTGGTAAAATCAAAACTATGGAATTTACTAAATCTGGGCTAAAAGGCAAATTCTAACAATAACAAGCATCATAACCATGCATGAACGGCACACACAGTGAACATGCTAAAAGATGCATCTGTCCAAAAAATAGGGACAAGAAATAAATAAACTATATGCTGAAAGTAAGGATTTCTCGGGCTTGACTTTATGAGTGGGATAAGATTCACAATGTGCTGAGCCTTAATATGGTGTTGACCCAAGTCTTCCCATATCCAAGGAACTACGAATGTACACACCGGATCTAACAGAACAGACATTTTCAGAATTCCAAACCATGAATTTGTTGTTGGAAGCAGAAGGAAGTGTAACTGCAAACGCATATCTATTCCATGGATGCTATTAGTTATTTCCAATATGCTTGTACTTATTGAAATGAAATAATATAGTAAGAACGCTAATTCATCCTTATATTAACAGTTCCCATTGTGAGGGCTTGCTATTCTGGCAAATTTGAGTCCTACCAACCGATTGGATGTACATTACGAAAAACCAGGAGTTCCGGCTCCTGACGGAAGTGGTCAAGTTGTGGATTGGCAGGTGATTCTACATAAAGTGCAGAAAACTGAAGGGGGAGGGGAAATTCCACCTAGAAAATGTTGTAGTGTCGGATCCACAGATTTTTGTGTGCTAATCTTGATTTGTTCCAGATGTGAGACCTGGGTCTCCTTAAGGTTTAAGGGGCAGTTTAGCACACATGATGTTATACGACATTTCATATTTAAATATCTGAGTGGCCATGTTAGTAAACAGTGTCTCCTCTCTTCAAAAACGTTGAAGGCCGTTGTGTTAATTTAATAATAACAAAAAAAACGTTTCTACACATAAGGGTAGATTAGCGACTGTCTCTCAGACTAAAATTCAAACCCAAGTTCATATTAGAACGATTTGAAAGATTGTTATTCAATCGGAAACATCTTCACTGGGCCCCACATCTTGTCATTTCGAGTTCATTACATAAGAGAGAGATGCGTAATAAATAATGAGGCGGGAACTGGGTAAAAATGGAGTAATACGGTTATATTAAGGGAAAGGCTCTTGGAGATTTCTAAATGAATCAAACATATTACACATAAAGCTTGAAACAACCTCCACTGCACTGCTTGCTAAGTGAGTTTCCCCTCTTTCCAAGATGAGGTATGTGGACAGTGAGAATACAGGCGGCCAGACAACCTAGTGAATTTCAAGCGATTCCAGATACGGTGGGATATTTTAAAGTGCAATGCACTGAATTGTCACGCTCACCCATCCATTTTTTTTTTTTAGTGTCTCATTTTTAAAAAAACTTGCTTTCCATCAATACGTCCTGGTCGATTCTTTCATAGTTCCTGAGTTTTCTAGATCATCAAAGTACCATTTGAACCTAAATATTATTCATGTTGTTTTTCTTATACAGGGTTATGGCTTTCATTACACACATAGTTGTTTAAAGACCAGTAACGTTCTTGCCCAATCCACCAATGGGAATCTAAGCCCTAGGCACACCTTTCTAGCCAAAAAAGGGAAAAGGACCATTGAAAGTACCTTTGGCGGCTCTGGTCTTCCTCCCGATTGGACTCCAGAGGGGGTGGTACGTTCTGGTATCGGCTGTGTGCTTAGAAAGGAGTCGGCTCTTCCCACATACTAAACAAATCCAACGATCTCTGGCCACCAAAAGTCAGAGGCAGGCTTAATTTAAAACTTGAAAATTTTATTAACAATGTTTAAAAGTCCATAACCCATTTGAGTGAGCATACCCTTTCAGGGGTTTAATCCCCAGCCACAAACAGGCTGATGCGTTTCAGGCCTATCTGGCCCTTACTCATAGACCTAAAAAACCTAACAAAGCGATTTTTGTGGGTCTGGGTTATAAAGGGAAGTCGTGTATTAGGTTTTTAGTCTAGATGATGGATGATTTGACAAAGACGTAGTTAAGACTTCCTGTAGGGTTTTAATAAAATCTCAGGATATTTAAGGTGGCAATAGATCTAAAGATGATATTATGCATATCCTAATGTGATTGACCCTGTACACCTTTCTTTCCACCTGAAGAAGTTGTCAATTCTAATCTTGAGCAAAGCTATTGGCCTGATTAAAATCCTCAGGCAGGCATCCTTATGGCTGGCGTACTGGCGGTCCGCTATTCGGACCAATATTTCAGTTAATTGGGTTCAAACTTTCATTGTGAGAATGATGTCAACCTTCACTAAATCAAAAAAATTTAGATTGGCTATGTCTGCTCCAGTTGGAGACTTGCACGAAGTTCATTCACTATGCAGCATAACTAGAGATGGCAGGATCGGAATCTCGCCAGACTTACGGTAATTCTACAATCCAAATTTGTTGGACCCCCCGAAACGTTGTGTACCTGCATGTTGAGCACTTAAATAAATGAAAATTTGTGATTTATCTTCAAGTGTGCCCCCCTGCTTTTTTGATATGGATTATATACTCACCTGATATGGCACAGGTTTCAGGGAGTGCACCTTCTTAACTTACCTGTTGGATATCCACAACTTTTTGATATTTGAACCCTCAAATAGCCTTGTATATTCAGTAACCCTCAAATAGCTTTGTATATTCAATAACCCTCAAATAGCCTTGTATATTCAGTAACCCTCAAATAGCCTTGTATATTCAATAACCCTCAAATAGCCTTGTATATTCAGTAACCCTCAAATAGCCTTGTATATTCAGTAACCCTCAAATAGCCTTGTATATTCAATAACCCTCAATAGCCTTGTATATTCAATAACCCTCAAATAGCCTTGTATATTCAATACCCTCCAATAGCTTGTATATTCATAACCCTCAAATAGCCTTGTATATTCAAGTAACCCTCAAATAGGCCTTGTATATTCAATAACCCTCAAATGCCTTGAATACAAACCTTCAATAGCCTTGTATATTCAGTAACCCTCAAATAGCCTTGTATATTCAATAACCCTCAAATAGCCTTGTATATTCAATAACCCTCAAATAGCCTTGTATATTCAATAACCCTCAAATAGCCTTGTATATTCAGTAAACCCTCAAATAGCCTTGTATATTCAGTAACCCTCAAATTGCCTTGTATATTCAGTAACCCTCAAATAGCCTTGTATATTCAGTAACCCTCCAAATGCCTTGTATATTCAGTAACCCTCAAATAGCCTTGTATATTCAATAACCCTCAAATAGCCTTGTATATTCAGTAACCCTCAAATAGCCTTGTATATTCAATAACCCTCAAATAGCCTTGTATATTCAGTAACCCTCAAATAGCCTTGATATTCAGTAACCTCAAATAGCCTTGTTATTCATAACCTCAAATAGCCTTGTAATTCAATAACCCTCAATAGCCTTGTATATTCAGTAACCCTCAATAGCTTGTATATTCATAACCCTCAATAGCCTTGTATATTCAGATAAACCCTCAAATAGCCTTGATATTCAATAACCCTCAAATAGCCTTGTATATTCAGTAACCCTCAAATAGCCTTGTATATTCAGTAACCCTCAAATAGCCTTGTATATTCAGTAACCCTCAAATAGCCTTGTATATTCAATAACCCTCAAATAGCCTTGTATATTCAATAACCCTCAAATAGCCTTATATTCATAACCCTCAATAGCCTGGTATTCAACCTCAAATAGCTTGTAATTCAGTACCTCAAATAGCCTTGTATATTCAGTAACCCTCAAATAGCCTTCTTGTATATTCAAAACCCTCAAATAGCCTTGTATATTCAGTAACCCTCAAATAGCCTTGTATATCAGTAACCCTCAAATAGCCCTGTATATTCGTAACCTCAAAGCTTGTATATTCAGTAACCCTCAAAAGCCTTGTATTCAGTAACCTCAATAGCCTTGATATTCAGTACCCTCAAATAGCCTTGTATATTCAGTAACCCTCAAATAGCCTTGTATATTCAATAACCCTCAAATAGCCTTGTATATTCAGTAACCCTAAATAGCCTTGTATATTCAGTAACCTCAAATAGCCTTGTATATTCAATGAACCCTCAAATAGCCTTGTATATTCAGTAACCCTCAAATAGCCTGTATATTCAGTAACCCTCAAATAGCCTTGTTATTCAGTAACCCTCAAAATAGCCTGTATATTCAGTAACCTCAAATAGCCTTGTATATTCAGTAACCCTCAATAGCCTTGTATATTCAGTAACCTCAAATAGCCTTGTTATCAGTAACCCTAATAGCCTGTTATTCAGTAACCCTCAAATAGCCTTGTATATTCAGTAACCCTCAAATAGCCTTGTATATTCAATAACCCTCAAATAGCCTTGTATATTCAGTAACCCTCAAATAGCCTTGTATATTCAATAACCCTCAAATAGCCTTGTATATTCAGTAACCCTCAAATAGCCTTGTATATTCATAACCTCAAAAATAGCCTTGTATATTCAGTAACCCTCAAATAGCCTTGTATATTCAGTAACCCTCAAATAGCCTTGTATATTCAATAACCCTCAAAAATAGCCTTGTATATTCAATAACCCTCAAATAGCCTTGTATATTCAATAACCCCAAAAATAGCCTTGTAATTCAATAACCCTCAAATAGCCTTGTATATTCAATAACCCTCAAAAATAGCCTTGTATATTCAATAACCTCAAATAGCCTTGTATATTAATACCCTCAAAAATAGCCTTGTATATTCAGTAACCCTCAAATAGCCTTGTATATTCAATAACCCTCAAAAATAGCCTTGTATATTCAATAACCCTCAAATAGCCTTGTATATTCAGTAACCCTCAAATAGCCTTGTATATTCAGTAACCCTCAAAACAACTTGTATATCAGTAACCCTCAAATAGCCTTGTATATTCAGTAACCCTCAAATAGCCTTGTATATTCAGTAACCCTCAAATAGCCTTGTATATTCAATAACCCTCAAATAGCCTTGTATATTCAATAACCCTCAAATAGCCTTGTATATTCAGTAACCCTCAAATAGCCTGTATATTCAATAACCCTCAAAAATAGCCTTGTAATTCAGAACCCTCAATAGCCTGTAATTCAGTAACCCTCAAATAGCCTTGTATATTCAATAACCCTCAAAATAGCCTTGTATATCAATAACCCTCAAATAGCCTTGTATATTTACAAACCCTCAAAAATAGCCGTATATTCAATAACCCTCAAATAGCCTTGTATATTCAATAACCCTCAAAATAGCCTTGTAATTCAATAACCCTCAAAAGCCTTGTAATTCAATAAACCTCAAATAGCCTTGTATATTCAGTAAACTCAAATAGCTTTATATTCATGACCTCAAATAGCCTGTATATTCAGTAACCCTCAAATAGCCTTGTATATTCAGTAACCCTCAAATAGCCTTGTATATTCAATAACCCTCAAATAGCCTTGTATATTCAATAACCCTCAAATAGCCTTGTATATTCAGTAACCCTCAAATAGCCTTGTATATTCAGTAACCCTCAAAAATAACCCTCAAATAGCCTTGTATATTCAATAACCTCAAATAGCCTTGTATATCAGTACACCCTCAAATAGCCTTGTATATTCAGTAACCCTCAAATAGCCTTGTATATTCAATAACCCTCAAATAGCCTTGTATATTCAGTAACCCTCAAATAGCCTTGTATATTCAGTAACCCTCAAATAGCCTTGTATATTCAATAACCCTCAAATAGCCTTGTATATTCAATAACCCTCAAAATAGCCTTGTATATTCAATAACCCTCAAAAATAGCCTTGTATATTCAATAACCCTCAAATAGCCTTGTATATTCAATAACCCTCAAATAGCCTTGTATATTCAATAACCCTCAAATAGCCTGTATATTCAGTAACCCTCAAATAGCCTTGTATATTCAGTAACCCTCAATATAGCCTTGTATATTCAGTAACCCTCAAATAGCGCCTTGTATATTCAGAACCCTCAAATAGCCTTGTATATTCAGTAACACTCAAATAGCCTTGTATATTCAGTAACCCTCAAATAGCCTTGGTATTCAGTAACCCTCAAATAGCCTTGTATATTCAATAACCCTCAAATAGCCTGTATAATCAGTAACCCTCAAATAGCCTTGTATTTCAGTAACCCTCAAATAGCCTTGTATATTCAGTAACCCTCAAATAGCCTTGTATATTCAGTAACCCTCAAATAGCACTTGTATATTCAGAAACCTCAAATAGCCTTGTATATCAATAACCTCAAATCGCTGTATATCATAACCCTCAAATAGCCTTGTAATTCAGTAACCTCAAATAGCCTTGTATCATAACCCTCAAATAGCCTGTTATATTCAGTAACCCTCAAATAGCCTTGTATATTCAGTAACCCTCAAATAGCCTTGTATATTCAGTAACCCTCAAATAGCTGTATATTAATACCCTCAAAATGCCTTGTATATTCAATAACCCTCAAATAGCCTTGGTATATTCAATAACCCTCAAATAGCCTGTATATTCAAACCCTAAATAGCCTTGTATATTCATAACCCTCAAATAGCCTTGTATATTCAGTAACCCTCAAATAGCCTTGTATATTCAGTAACCCTCAAATAGCCTTGTATATTCAGTAACCTCAAATAGCCTTGTAATTCAAACCTCAAATAGCCCTGTATATTCAGTAACCCTCAATAGCCTTGATATTCAGTAACCCTCAAATAGCCTTGTATATTCAGTAACCCTCAAAATAGCCTTGTATATTCAAAAACCCTCAAATAGCCTTGTTATTCAGTAACCCTCAAATAGCCTTGTAATTCAAACCTCAAATAGCCTTGTATATTCAGTAACCCTCAAATAGCTTGTATATTCAAAAAACCTCAAATAGCCTTGTATATTCAGTAACCCTCAAATAGCCTGTATATTCAATAAACCCTCAAAAGCCTTGTATATTTCAATAACCCTCAAATAGCTTGTATATTCAGTAACCCTCAAATAGCCTTGTATATTCAGTAACCCTCAAATAGCCTTGTATATTCAATAACCCTCAAATAGCCTTGTTATTCAGTAACCTCAATAGCCTTGTATATCAATAACCCTCAAATAGCCTTGTATATTCAGAACCCTCAAATAGCCTTGTATATTCAGTAACCCTCAAATAGCCTTGTATATTCAAACCCTCAAATAGCTGTAATTCAGTAACCCTAATAGCCTTGTATATTCAGTAACCCTCAAATAGCCTTGTATATTCAGTAACCCTCAAATAGCCTTGTATATTCAGTAACCCTCAAAAGTTGCCTTGTATATTCAGTAACCCTCAAATAGCCTTGTATATTCAGTAACCCTCAAATAGCCTTGTATATTCAGTAACCTCAAATAGCCTTGTATATTCAGAACCCTCAAATAGCCTTGTATATTCAGTAACCCTCAAATGCCTTGTATTCAGTAACCCTCAAATAGCCTTGTATATTCAGAACCTCAAATAGCTTGTTATTCAGTAAACCCTCAAATAGCCTTGTATATTCAGTAACCCTCAAATGCTTGTATATTCAGTACCTCAAATGCCTTGTAATCAGTAACCTCAAATAGCACTTGTATATTCAATAACCCTCAAATAGCTTGTTTATCAGTAACCCTCAAATAGCCTTGTATATTCAAAACCCTCAAAAGATTGTATATTCATAACCTCAAATAGCTTGTATATTCAATAACCCTCAAATAGCTTGTATATTCAATAACCCTCAAATAGCCTTGTATATTCAATAACCTCAAATAGCCTTGTATATTCAGTAACCCTCAAATAGCCTGTATATTCAATAACCCTCAAATAGCCTTGTATATTCAGTAACCCTCAAATAGCCTTGTATATTCATAACCCTCAAATAGCCTTGTATATCAGTAACCCTCAAAAGCCTGTCCTGTATATTCAAATAACCCTCAAATAGCCTTGTATATTCAGTAACCCTCAAATAGCCTTGTAATTCAGTAACCCTTAAATAGCCTTGTATATTCAGTAACCCTCAAAAGTTGCCTTGTATATTCAGTAACCCTCAAATAGCCTTGTATATTCAGTAACCCTCAAATAGCCTTGTATATTCAGTAACCCTCAAATAGCCTTGTATATTCAGTAACCCTCAATAGCCTTGTATATCAATAAACCTCAAAAGTTGCCTTGTATATTCAGTAACCTCAAATAGCCTTGTATATTCAGTAACCCTCAAATAGCTTGTATATTCAATAACCCTCAAATAGCCTTGTATATCAGTAACCCTCAAATAGCCTTGTTATATCAATAACCTCAAATAGCCTGTATATTCAAACCCTCAAATAGCCTTGTATATTCAGTAACCCTCAAATAGCCTTGTGATATTCAGTAACCTCAAATAGCCTTGAATATTCAGTAACCTCAAATAGCCTTGTATATTGAACCCTCAATAGCCTGATATTCAGTAACCCTCAAATAGCCTTGTAATTCAATAACCCTCAAATAGCCTGTATATCAGTAACCCTCAATAGCCTTGTATATTCAGTAACCCTCAAATAGCCTTGTATATCAGTAACCCTCAAATAGCCTTGTATATTCAATAAACCCTCAAATAGCCTTGTATATTCAGTAACCCTCAAATAGCCTTGTATATTCAGTAACCTCAAAAGTGCCTTGTATATCGTAACCCTCAAATAGCCTTGTATATCAGTAACCCTCAAATAGCCTGTATATCAATAACCTCAAATAGCCTTGTATATTCAGTAACCCTCAAATAGCCTGTATATTCAAAACCTCAAAAGTTGCCTTGTATATTCAGTAACCCTCAAATAGCCTTGTATATTCAGTAAACCCTCAAATAGCCTTGTTATTCAATAACCCTCAAATAGCCTTGTATATTCAGTAACCCTCAAATAGCCTTGTATATTCAGTAACCCTCAAATAGCCTTGTATTATCAGTAACCCTCAAATAGCCTTGTATATTCAGTAACCCTCAAATAGCCTTGTATATTCAGTAACCCTCAAATAGCCTTGTATATTCAGTAACCCTCAAATAGCCTTGTATATTCAGTAACCCTCAATAGCCTTGTATATTCAGTAACCCTCAATCAAAACCTTGTATATTCAATACCCTCAAATAGCCGTATATTCAGTAACCCTCAAATAGCCTTGTATTCAGTAACCTCAAATAGACCTTGTATATTCAGTTAACCCTCAAATAGCCTTGTTATCAATAACCCCAAATAGCCTTGTATATTCAGTAAACCCTCAAATAGCCTTGTATATTCAAGAACCTCAAATAGCCTTGTATATTCAATAACCCTCAAAATAGCCTTGTATATTCAATAACCCTCAAATAGCCTTGTATATTCAATAACCCTCAAATAGCCTTGTATATTCAGTAACCCTCAAATAGCCTTGTATATTCAATAACCCTCAAAAATAGCCTTGTATATTCAGTAACCCTCAAATAGCCTTGTATATTCAGTACCTCAAATAGCCTTGTATATTCAGTAACCCTCAAATAGCCTTATATTCAGTAACCTCAAATAGCCTTGTATATTCAATAACCCTCAAATAGCCTTGTATATTCAAATAAACCCTCAAATAGCCTTGTATATCAGTAACCCTCAAATAGCCTTGCATATTCAATAACCCTCAAAAATAGCCTTGTATAATCAGTAACCCTCAATAGCCTTGTATATTCAGTAACCCTCAAATGCCTTGTATATTCAATAACCTCAAATAGCCTTGTATAATCAGTAACCTCAAAGCCTTATATCAATAACCTCAAAATAGCCTTGTATATTCAATAACCCTCAAAAAGCCTTGTATATTCATAACCCTCAAATAGCCTTGTATATTCAGTAACCCTCAAATAGCTTGTATATTCAGTACCCTTAAATAGCCTTGTATATTCAAGTAACCCTAAAAAGTTGCCTTGTATATTCAGTAAACCTCAAATAGCCTTGTATAGTAGTATACCCTCAAAAGCCTTGTATATTCATAAACCCTCAAATAGCCTTGTATTTCAGTAACCCTCAAATAGCCTGGATATTTCAATAACCCTCAAAAAGTGCCTTGTATATTCAGTAACCCTCAAATAGCTTGTATATTCAGTAACCCTCAAATAGCCTTGTATATTCAGTAACCCTCAAATAGCCTTGTATTCAATAACCTAAATAGCCTTGTATATTCAGTAACCCTCAAATGCCTTGTATTTCAGTAACCCTCAAATAGCCTTGTATATTCAGTAACCCTCAAATAGCCTGTATATTCAGTAACCCTCAAATAGCCTTGTATATTCAATAACCCTCAAATAGCCTTGTATATTCAGTAACCCTCAAATAGCCTTGTTAATCATAACCCTCAAAGCCTTGTATATTCAGTAACCCTCAATAAGCCTTGTATATTCAATAACCCTCAAATAGCCTTGTATATTCAGTAACCCTCAAATAGCCTTGTTATATCAATAACCCTCAAAAAATAGCCTTGGTATATTCAATAACCCTCAAAATGCCTTGTATATTCAATAACCCTCAAATAGCCTTGTATATCAATAACTCAAAATAGCCTTGTATATTCAATAAACCCTCAAATAGCCTTGTATATTCAGTAACCTCAAATAGCCTTGTTATATCAATAACCCTCAAAATAGCCTTTTGATATTCAGTAACCCTCAAATAGCCTTGTATATTCAGTAACCCTCAAATAGCCTTGTATATTCGAACCCTCAAATAGCCTTGTATATTCAATAACCCTCAAAAAGCCTTGTATATTCAATAACCCCAAATAGCCTTGTAGATTCAATAAAACACTCATAGCCTGTATATTCAATAACCCTCAAAAATAGCCTTGTATTATTCAGTAACCCTCAAATAGCCTTGTATATTCAGTAACCCTCAAATAGCCTTGTATATTCAGTAACCCTCAAATAGCCTTGTACATTCAATAACCCTCAAATAGCCTTGTATATTCAGTAACCCTCAAATAGCCTTGTATATTCAGTAATCCTCAAATAGCCTTGTATATTCATTAACCCTCAAATAGCCTTGTATATTCAGTAAGCCTCAAATAGCCTTGTATAATCAGTAACCCTCAAAAATAGCCTTGTATATTCAATAACCCTCGAAAGTAGCCTTGCACATTTACTTCCAAGGAATACCGAAAATATGGAAAGTTCCGTAATCCAAATGTTCCAATCGGTTCCAAATGGATCTAAATGGAATTTCAGATCTGGGAATTCCTATTTGGACCAGGATTCCCTCTCTACTCTGTACACATGATCAATGGCACAAGTGGTGCCCAAGTGGGCAATTAATTTTCTTTTATTACATCTTTATGACGATCTGCCAGGTATATTAGTGAACATCGCTCGACCTGGTAGATCAACGAAACGGCGCAAGACCGAACCTCCACAAATGAGCGAGGAACGATTAGGTTGAAATTTCTGCCCATGTGTACCCAGCCTAAGAAAACATTAAATCCATCGAACAAATAGTTTTACTTAAATTTTGGCCAAAACAAATGAATCCAGAAATGTGAATATATACGTTATGCAGATGATCTGATTTCTAGTCTAAATAGCAAATAATACAAAACTACAGAGAATGTAATGCAATAATACAAAGAACTACACCCACTATAAGTAATCCATGTAAGGAAAACATTCCAGAGAAAGCTCAATCTAAAATAAAAAAAAAACGTTAAGATTGAATTCTTCTAAAAGATGGGACAAAGTTAAAAGAAGCATGGCAGATGTCTCATTAAATTCATTCAGCTAGCTTCAGAATAGGTTCCTCTGTGACATAACAATAAAAAAAAAAATTAGAAGCAAATGTTTCCTTATATCTTTAATTATCATTAGATGCCTATGAAAAGCAGTTGCTCAAAACTGCAATTAAGCTACACAGGGGAAAGTTTCCAAGGATAGCAGATTGTCTTCAGCTTATTCTCTTAACACACAATATCTTAAAGAAGAGTAAAATTCGAATACAAAATTAAATTAGGGTGATTACCCGTGCAATGAGCATCCATAATGGTGTATTTTTAAAATTCAAATCAGTTGTCTAAAGAATTGCATTTATGCGTGCAGTTCCTCCTCTTATTCCCAAGATGCTCTGCTTCTGGTAACACCTCCTTCTGAGCCAAATCTTTGTCACCACCTACTTGATATGAATTGGGCTTATATCATCAGTAGAGATGGCTAAACTCACTGAAATCCGTTCTGCTTGCAGATTCATGTATTTTCGAAAAAAATTGTAAATCCGCAAGCGAACCCATTGAGTTCTATGAGAGTTAAAAAATCTAAATGTTCGGCCTAAAATTAAGGTATAAATAGCAATGGTAACTTGGTATGGTAACTGGTTTAGGGACCTGGGAAATGATCTGGGGAACACGAATCAATACCCAATATCATTAAAAACAAAAAACACTATCCAGTGCCGGAAACTTCATGTGCTCCCTGTTTTGGCATTCCAAGTGGTATTTTCAAGATTTCTAGAAATTGCAAAGATTTTCGAAATTTTGAAAATTTTCAGAAATGTCAAAATTTTTTAAAAATAGTCCGGTGGTTCAGGAAAACTGAAAAAGTCAGAAATCTGACGGATCCGGGAAATCTGCTTCTGACCCGGGTTTGGATTCGGGTCCATCTCTAATCATCAGCAACACTACAAGAAATATGAATAGAGGGCATATAAATAATTGGAAAGTTTTAAAGGTAGTTGTTAGTTTTCATAAATGAATTCCATCCCCGGAGCCAAGAACACTGCCTACCGTAGATACCTACAGGAACACAATAACCCAAAAAACACCCGCCAGTTTGAGCAGCGAATCCAATTAGGAGCAAACTATGCAAAGAGCAAGTCAGAGTTATTGAGCAAACTAAACGCAGCAGAAAGAACTGCTAAGAGCCCTCCCAACACGTACCAGACATCAATAGAGGGAGATTTTAAAAATTGAAAGTTTCATCATTCTAACAAGACTCCAGATATATGCAAATGTGTACACAGGAGTATTATGAAAAGAACATAGTAGAATTCTTGATCAATAGTTTGTGTATATTTCTAGTTCACAATTCTCTCTTGCTTTTGATAGTCTTGTTAGCAAAGAAGGAAAGAATGTTGAAACTTTTTTAATTTAGCTCTAGGATCTGGAAGCACAAATTCACCCTCCAATTTAAAGTCTATGGTTAATTTTAATCCAAAAGTTTAATAGTTCAGTATAACGGTTCAAGTCACCTGAACTTGATTTATTGCTTTAGTTAACCTTTAAAGGCATTGTACACTGAAAAAGCTAATTTGCCTCATTTCAGTCTATAATTGAATACATGTAAGCAGCAGTTAACCTGATCTTTTTGTGTTGCTGCATGTCTTCAATCCAGTACTTGTTTTGCTTAAGCTCAGCCCTTCAGTCGCCCAGCCCCCTGCCAGATTATCTGACTTTCTGTGAGGTCAAGCATGCTCAGTAAACCCTATGAGTTAGCACTTCATATACCAACTGTCACCATTCCAGCTACAGCAATGTTTCAGACTGGATATCTAAAGAAATAGGGGACAGATCAACAAAAAAAATGGTACAGCGATAGTTGGGAAGAATTATAATTTCCAGAAATGGGCAATTTAAAAAAAAAAAAATTCCATTGTACATATCCTTTAACAGTTAAATTAAGAGTCTGGCAGTCTCCATATGGTTTTAAAGATTTAGTTTAAACTGAAATATCTTGTTAGAATGATCAAATGTTAGAATGATAAAACTTTTGCTGGTTTCACATATAAATTGTTACTGTTGTGGGGCTGACTCTGGGAAAGTTAGGGGGTATCTACTGTTGTAGGGATCACCCTGGGAAAGTGCAATGGGATTGATTTTTGTTATTTTAGAGGTCAATCTACTATTCTTTTTGGGGCTGTTTGCAGTCTTTACCATGCTGGAAAGATCTAGTTCTAGGATATAGGAATTTGTCAAAATGTATTTTCAACATAAACACTAAATTTCAAAGCGACCCCTTGCAGTTTTGTAGATAGTGTAACCAGTGAACGTAGGATCTACCACTGAACCGTATTATATTACTGTAGCACTGAGACATTCATCATGTGAGTCCCAATATCCGTGGGATTTGTGATCACTGTACTTATAAAACCAACACAACAGGACATCTATTACTGATAGAAAACGATCGTGACCCTTCATTCAAGGGCACTCAGACATTTCCAGGAATAACTCGGTGCTGGAAGACATAGAGTTCAGCCAGGGTAATGTAATAAACAGAAGGATATTGTTGGCGTGAAATTGAATTACAATTCAAAATAAGTTAATCTTCTCTTCTTCTTGTTATCTGGGTTTCTATGCGATATCAGTTGACAAACACAGGGCCCTGTTTGCAAACGTGCGGTATCACAATTTAGTGTAATGTATGGCAATGATTGGCGGCGGTCGTACATTTACGCAGAACATTTGTTAAGAAAGCTGGATGAGTTTCTGCAAACAAGGAATGTGGCAAGTTAGTGGTATTGATACATAAAGTAGAAAACCCGTCATAAAATTGGTGGGGTTTTTTGCCTTCCTCTGGATCAACAGTTAGGCAGGAAATGAGGATATTGTTAGATGGGTTGGACTGGATGGACGTATGTCTTTATTCAACCTCAAATACTATACTATACTATATTATACTACGCTATACTATACTATACTATACTACGCTATACTATACTATACTATACTATACTAATACTATACTATACTATACTGTAGTATACTATACTATACTACACTATACTATACTATACTATACTATACTATACAATACTATACTATACTATTACTATACTATACTATACTATACTACACTATACTATACTATATTGTACTGTACTACACTATACTATACTATACTATACTATACAATACTATACTATACTATACTAATACTGTAATATACTATACTGTAATATACTATACTATACTATACTATACAATACTATACTATACTATACTAATACTATACTATACTGTACTATACTATACTATACTACACTATACTATACTATACAATACTATACTATACAATACTATACTATACTATATTACACTATACTGTACTATACTATACTATACTCATACTATACTGTACTATACTATACTATACTACTATACTATACTATACTAATACTATACTATACTATACTATACTACACTATACTAATTAACGAACGTTCTGTCGTAGAATAGGTAGTAAAGTTCCGCCATGGTAATCTATGGAGATCGTAAATCTATGATCCCGTTGTCGTAGATTCACGTTTTTGCCAATTTATGATCATTATCGTTACTTTATGATTATGATCGTAAATTAGCGATCGCTAAACTGATCGAAAATTAACAATCGGTTTAACGAATGTTAACGTCGCTAAAAAGTGATACTGCCCCTTTATAACTATGGCCCACAGAGCTCCCCTTTGGTAATATTTTCCTTTAAAGGGCATGTCCACCCCCAAACCTATAATTCCCCCCACTACTGGCCCCACCATGTAGTGTAATAAAATCCTTACCTCACATCCCAGCTCCAAATGGTTCTCCTGTAGTCCCCCCCAAAGTCCCAAAAACTGCCCACCAGAGTTTAGCAGAGTCCATATAAGATTCTGCCTCCTATCTCCCCTCCGGGAGAAGTTTGGCATGTGCAGTGCAGCCCTCCCCCTCCCTCCCCCTCCCACTCCCTCCCGTTTTGCGATCCCTCTCCCTAGTGTAATTTTCCCCGATAGTTACTTACCTTTTCTCTATCCTCCGGCGTTCTGTGCAGCCGGCAGCCACATCCTTGATTGGCTGCCTCTGCGGCGAAGGAGAGAGGGAAGGTAAGTAACTATCGGGGCACTTTTTAACATCATTTATAGCGGTTGGGGCTGGGGGAAGGTAAACTATTATTTGGCAGAAAGTTAGTGAAAGGGCTGGACATTCCATTTACACCAAAAGACCGGGACCTGGTGATTGTAATGTCAAATGGGGAACTGATAGTGAAAATAATACGAGAAAGATTTAGCTTACATATCGCTTATATTTAGTAATTTGCCTTCTAGGTCTATTATGTGCCTGCCTAGTACCAATTAAATATGATGGGTCTAAACGGTAATTAGTACCTGCGCTAAAAAACCCTTCCTTGTAAAATATCTCCTGTTGTTCTAGCTTCAATCTGTTAGGATGTACAGAGTATGAAACACAAGATACACTGGATGGATATACAAGAGCAAGTGGCTTGCAAACAGGAATGAAATCAGGACCATGTCCCATTAAAGATTTTGCTTTTTATTATTTTTTCCCCAATGAACTAAAAAAAACTGAACTAAGCTCTTTGGTGTTCCGTGTACTTGATGAGATCCAAGAGCTTTATTTAAGGAGAACCAAACTCATGCAGTAACTGACTTGTTTTTGGCTCCACCCCCTCCCTCACTAATATATGTTCTCCATAGGTCAGAGATGGGAGAATTGTCAGTGACAATGACTGTGGGAGGAGCAATGAGTATACAGTTTTGCCAATTAATTCTATATCATCTCTCTCACCCAAAGTACATTTTCTTACTTTGTACAATTTTTATTCATTGCATTCCATATCCTCACAGCTACAAAACTGCCATTGGCCAAACTCTGAAAACTCCCCACATCTCTCCTCATAATCCAAATGGTTTTACATTCGTTATATACCACATGGTAGTAATAACTTTAATTCACATTCTGGTAAATCAAACTCTGAATTTACTACAATCTGGGCTAAAAGGCAAATTCTAACACTATTACAAGCATTCATAACCATGCATGACGCACACACAGTGACATGCTACAAGATGCATCTGTCAAAAATAGACAAGAAATAAATAAATCTATGCTGAAAGTAAATGGATTTCTCGGCTGACATTTATGAAGTATTGGATAAGATTCACAATGTGCTGAGCCTTAATATGGTGTTGACCCCAAGTCTTCCCAACTCCAATGGAACTAGAATGTACACACGGATCTAACCAGAACAGACATGTCAGAATTCCAAACCATAGAATTTGTATGTTGGAGCAGAAGTAAGTGTAAAATGCAAACGCATATCTATTCCATGGAGCTATTAGTTATTTCCGATATTCTGTACTTATTTTGAAATGAAATAATATATTAAGAACGATATATTCCTCCTTATATTAACAGTTGCCATTGTGAGGGCTTGGCTAGTTCTGGCAAATTTCTGAGGTCCTACCAACCGATTGGATTTACCTTACGATAACCAGGGTCTGTCTCCTGACGGGAAGTTGGTCAAGTTGGTGATTGGCAGGTGATTCTACATAAAGTGCAGAACTGAAGGGGGAAATTCCACCTAGAAATGTTGTGTCGGATCCACAGATTTTTGTGTGCTAATCTTTATTTGTTTCCAGATTGTGAGACCTGGGCTAAGGGTTTAAAGGGGCAGTTTAGCACCCATGATGTATACGATATTTTCATATTTAAATATCTGAGTGGCTCCTGTTAGTAAACATTGTCTCCTCTCTTCTAAAACTGAAGGCCGTTGGTTTTAATAATAACAAAAAACGTTTCTTACACATAAGGGTAGATAGCGACTGTATCTCAGACTAAATATTCAAACCCAAGTTCATATTAGAACGATGAAAAGATTTTAATTCAATAGGAAAATCTTCAATGCGTTCCCCACATCTTGTCATTTCGAGTTCATTACTAATGAGAGAGATGCGTAATAAATAATGGAGTGCGGAACGGTAAATAATGGAGTAATACGGTTAATATTAAGGGAGCTCTTGGATATTTTCTAAATGAATAAAACATTACACATAAAAGGCTTTGAAACACCTCCATGCACTGCTTGCTAAAGTGAGATTTCTCCCTTTTCCAAGATGGGTTGTGACAGTGAGATACAGGCGGCCAGACACCTAGTGAATTTCAATCGATTCCAGATACGGTGGGATTATTTTAAAGTGCAATGTCCTGCATTTGTCACTGTCTCACCCATCCAGAGTTTATTCATTTAAAAAACGTGCTTTCCATCAATACGTCCTGGTCGCTTTCTTCATAAGGTTCCTGAGTTTTCTAGATCATCAAAGTACATTGAACCTAAATATTATTTCATGTTGTTTTTCTTTATACAGGTTATGTGCTTTCATTACACACATAGTTGTTAAAGACCAGTAACTGTTTGCCCAATCCACCAATGGCATCTAAGCCCTAGGCCACACCTTTATAGCCAAAAAAGGGAAAGACCATTGAAAGTACCTTTGGCGGCTCTGGTCTTCCTCCCTGATTGGACTCCAGAGGGGGTGTGTACGTCTGGTATCGGGCTGTGTGCTCTAGGAAAGGAGTGCTCTTCTCCACATACTAAACAAATCCAACGATCTCCTGGCACCAAAAGTCAGAGGCAGGCTAATTTAAAACTTGAAAATTTTATTAACAAATGTTAAAAGTCCCATAAGTCCATTTGAGTGAGCATACCTTTCAGGGGTTAATCCCAATGCACAACAGTCTGATGCGTTTCAGGCCTATCTGGCCCTTACTCATAGACTAAAAAACCTTAACAAAGGACTTTTTGTGGGATGGGTATAAAAGGGAAGTCGTTTATTAAGGTTTTTTAGTCTAGATGATGGATTATTTGACAAAGACGTTAGTTTACGACTTCCTGTAGGGTAATACAAATCTCAGGCATATTTAAGGTGGCCATAGATCTAAAGATGATATTCATATCCTAATTATTGACCTGACACCTTTCTTTCCACCTGAAGAAGTTTGTCCATTCTAATCTTGAGCAAGCTATTGGCCATGATTATCCCTCAGGCAGGCAATCCATTATGGCTGGGTACTGGCGGTCCGATATTTCTGACCAATATTTCAGTTAATTGGGTCAAACTTTCATTGTGATGGAATGATGTCAAACCTTCATCTAAATCAAAAAAATTAGATTGGCTATGTCTGTACATTATGGATGAATTGCACTGAAGTTTCATCTACACTGGCAGATAACTAGAGATGGCCGGATCGCGAATCTCGCAGAATTTCCGGAATTCTACAATTCCAAATTTTTACTGAACCCCATTCGGAAAATTTCAAAAATCTTCGAACACTCGAGGATTCTCAAATCGGATTGAGGATTGCGGAAAAAATGGCCAGTGGAAACCCGGAAGTAGCTTGTCTGTGCGCGCTACTTCTGTTTTTTTGCTGTTCTTTCCGCGGGGACTTGTTCCCCAGACTATTTCCAAGTCCCAGGGCCATTTAAAGTAAGTTACCACTGCTATTTAAACCGTTATTTCAGGCAAAAATTTCCACATTTTTTTCTCATTGACTTGCGGAGTTTACATTTTTTGGATTTTTTCAAAAATCCACAAATCCTTGAGCGGATTTAATTTTCAGAAGTTCGGCCATCTCTACAGATAACCAATCAATTTATTGATTGGAAGATAAGTCTGTAATTGGACAGTGTGGCCCCCCATAAAAATGGTTGTTTGGTCATCATAGATGCACCAATAGTCACCTGAAGCCATGTATTGGCGTGTTTATATAAGCATTCAGATACTGTAGCTATAAAGGGAGGGATCTATAGCTATAAAGGATTAAAATTGCTAAATGATGCTATTGTCCAATTAACACAATCTTACCTTACAGACCACAGCAGTAAATAAATGTATTATTCGTATTTAGCATCAGAACATTCATTTCCACTTACAATGTGGTGTAAAATAACATCACGTTTGTAAATTACGATCAGTAGTTTACAATAACAACCATATTTTTATTGAGGCCATCATAAAATACTAACAGCCATTTCCCGATATAGATCCTTTATAAATACCATCTTATATTCCCAGTGTAATTTCGTACAGTAAAGACCACGTTGTCCTGAACACGTAAACCAGTAAATGTCAGGTTAGTGCTCCAGGATTTCTGACAATTTCCTGAATCATTTTACTCAAAGAGATAAAACTAAAAATAGATTTATAAAGTTGACTGGGCCGAACGTTATCATTGCCTCTGTTCTAGAGGGTTTCAAATAGAATCTGTGTAAGATAAAACAGGACAAAGGAATCTAATGGTGTCAATGATACTTGTCAATGATGACACAAAAGGCTGTAGAAGCAATTTAAGTTGATTAAAAAAAAGGGAGGGGGGGTTGTTTGCAGGAACAACATTATCTACCTGCAGCTCCTACCATAAATTGCTAACTGACAAATAAAAATATGTTCCTGTATATGACATCTTTAAAAGTATCTTGCTTGTGCTTGGGGGTATGCTTGCTTGGTCTGTATATCTCCCAAAAACTAGTATATTGCTTGCGCTTGGTTTTGATGCTTGCTTGGTCTATATATAGCTAGGTACACACAGTACAGATTTCTGAAAGATGACAGACAAGATCTGCAAGATCCTGTCTGCCATCTTTCAAAGATCTGCATACACATAGTACTTCATACATGAACTTCATAAGGAGAACGCTCGGGACTGTGTGTTTCCATCGGCCACGCTAGACTCCTCTATAGGGAGTATGTATGTATATATTCGGCCTTTCCTGAATGAGCGTACGGCCGTCTCGATCGTTAGGCGGCCGTGCGCTTGTTCGGGAAA
This sequence comes from Hymenochirus boettgeri, assembly GCA_019447015.1. NCBI lineage: Eukaryota > Metazoa > Chordata > Amphibia > Anura > Pipidae > Hymenochirus > Hymenochirus boettgeri. Next base: position 34,918,074 of record CM033469.1, read on the forward strand.
CGAGCGTACACACATAACGATAAAGCCCCGATACCGACGGTATCGGGGCTTTATCATTACTGTGTGTACCCAGCTTAACTCCCAGAAACTCTGCACACAGGAATAATATTACCTACAAACTTCATTATAGCAATTAAAAACAATAAAAAGCACTAAAAAACCTTGCAAAAACAGTCCATTAGCAGTTGAAGTTGAAGTTGCACCTCTCTGCTATGGTGTGGGTCCTTTAAATTGTAGTGGTCATGTGGTAAGGTATAATCCACTTGGTAATGGCTTATGAGGTAATCCTACGCGTTTCGCTGTTTTAATCCTTACAGCAAGCATCGTAAAAATGTAAAGCATGCATTACCCCTAGTCCCCTAGTGGTAGATAGGCACAAGTGAGTGTTTAAGAATTTTAATATATGGAAGTGTCATTTTAAACTGATTTTTTTTTATCTTGATCTTAACCTATTTCTTTTTTCTTTTTCTTTTTTTTTACCCATACCCCCAAGCACAAGCAAGATACTTTTAAAGATTTTATAAACAAATCAGTGGACAACTTGCAGTGCAGCCACCCTACTCAAGTAGACATTCCCTATCACACCAGAGCACGGAGATGTTTGAAACTGTTGAGCTTTGTTCTGTTTTCGAATTTTCGAAATTTTCGGAAATTTCGAAAATTCGAGTTTCAATTTCTGAAAATCGTCTACTTTAGATTTTCGATAAAAATTCGGGAGTTCCAAAAGTTTTGTTGGTTTCTATTCGAAACTGGGTTAGAAACCACATTACATCTCACCCTGATTCTTCCATTGGAAATCTCTGTATTAGAAACATGGCACCTGCACTGACAGCACTGACTAAAAAGAATACAGAAGAATCATTAGTGCTGTATTATTAAACGTTGTCCATTTTGTTCTCCTATCATCTATCAGTTCTTTTCTTCTACGGCCCGGTTACACAGTGTAACTGTCATAACTCAACATAGCAAACCCTTTGGAAAGTTCCTACTGTAGATATCGGACTTGAACAAGGAAAATAGCCCACACTGACAGCAGATAAAACTAATTTACAAGATTTGCCTGAAACAAGCCCAATTCCAGTGAAGATCAGATACTGTCACGGAGGCCAACTCACCCAAGGGAAATCCAGACAGAAAAATGAATACTGTCACCTCTGCATCCTTGGTGCCTACATCGCAAGCCTTTGCAAATTTAAATGAATCGCCTGTGGTTTCTGCTCTGTGCAATGCATCATTGCCTGTTTCATGTGTTAGGGTAGTTTAGATACATTTTTTGCAAAAAATCTCAAAAGTTTAACAAAGAAAATTTCTTTTCTCCGGTTTATTGTTCAGTGTTTTTTTTTTTTTTTTTTTACAGATACCAAATGTATTTAATATGTGCGTAGATTTACTGATTAGGATGATTTGTTCATTATACAAAGTTCTTTTGACGTGGCATTAATTACCTTTTAGCTTATTGACGGCCATGGGCATTATTAAATGGCGCGGTCAAGTGACGATGCATTAAAATGCGTTGATGTTATAGTGTTCCAATAAATTCAATAAAGACCCTGGAGTGCACCTTCAGCTGCTTTGTCTATAGATATATGTGAATGTCAATACTGGTTGAGGACAGTATTGAGTAATATAGATTTTAGGTAATGAGAGCGATATCAGCTATAACATTTAAAATATGTACATTTATAAAGATATAAAAACTTTATTAAAATAAAATGTAAACAGGTATCCCACTACTCCCGGATCTTCCGGGAGTCTCCCGCAAATCGGGGTGGTCTCCCGCGCGACTACCCCAATCTCCCGCAATGGAAAGTCTCCTCCCCATTACACCCCCTTTTTGTCTGCCATGCCCCCGGACCACCCACACCATGCCCATACCAAGCCCCTAACCCCGCCCCCACCCCCTAGCGTGTATGCCCAGCCTACTGCGTGACGTCAATGACGTCACACAGCGTAGCCACGCCCCCTCACCCACCCTGCCTGGAAGAACGAAGAGGCAGGGTGGGATGTCTGTGTATATCACCCAGACAATAAAAACCCTTGTATCTATCTCGCGCCAATACGGCTCTTTCCCAAATTCAGAAAAAGCCATTACTCCTTATAGACCAAGAATACGGTAATAACATTAAAAACAAAAGACCCTGAAATTATTGGAATAAAATGAATATAAAATATTAGTATTTTAGTATGAACACAGAATTCTGGGCGTATAAGGACTTTTTTCGGGAAAAGATGTTAAAAGAGCGTTATGGTAAGTACACACTACCAATCTGTAAGATTATATCTGCCATCTTGATGAGGCTACACGCAGTCATGAGCGTTCTAACTATATATATAGTATAGGGAACTTGTTTGTGACCGCCACACATCTAATGTTGGCCGTAGACGCAGTGATACAAATGGTCAATACAGGGTATCCGCAGATTATTTCCCTGTGTATGCTCTATTAGGGCCGATTTCATGGCAAGGATAGGGAAGACTTGGTAGAAGAAAATAGACAAAACCTGACCCCTCTATTAACTACCCTCCAGCCACCACCCCCAACTTCCCCTTATAATAAAGGACACAAGTCACCAAATAGTGGAACATAAAAGGCCACAACGTTTATTATTTCACATGTTTCAAAAGATAACAGATTGACATATTAATGGCATAACATTACATATATTTTAACCACATCCTAGCATCCTAAGTAATAACTGTCTAATCCCAACCTGCCGATGGTCCCCCTATGGAAGCTACCGCACACCACCAACTCCCCTCACTAGCCGTGACCCACTAGTTTGGTGAGGGTAAGTAACCAGTTGTCCATGATCCCATTGTCCAGATGCCCCAGGGGACTTAAACCCCCCATTTCCAAAACTGCCATATATCTCTTCATTAAAGATGACTGTATGCAAACATATCTCTGTGACCACCCCATGGGCCACCTTTAAAGTGTTTACTCCAGTAAACTTCCATGGGACCACCGCCAATTGCTGTGACACCCTGCCGCTAAATCGGAGCAATGCCTCCCAACCATGGCTAATGTTGGGCGGGAGGGGGGGAAATCTTTTGCTGTCTCCTGCTGTCTCTGCTGCCTGTCCCCCCTTTTATAGGCTTCGCTTCTAACCCCTCCTCTCCTGCCTGCTTCCTCTAAACCTATGCCTAGCCCTTCCAACCACGTCATTGTGGAAGCACTCCAATCAGGCTAATTTACAACTACATTTAGTGGAAGTGCTACTGATCTGGTAAAACATTTATACATAGAAAAGATAATCAATGCACATTCCTAGGCCCCATACAATATCATATTATCTGCACACTGGCATACTTTCATTCATTGATCACAGTAATGTATACTAAAACCCCTTTGTTTATAAAGTATGCCAGTGTGTAGATAATATAATATTGTATGGGGCCTAGGAATGTGCATTGATTATCTTTTCTATATTTGTATTGTTACTATTAATGAGTTTTAATTGGGTGGGTTGATACGTGTGGGAGGAATTACACCTCTTGTAAGGATATAACCACCCTTTGTCTGTACCTATTATTAAGTTAACCTGAGCAAGGGGACTTGGACTCCCCAAAACGTTGTGTGTGTAATTGGCTTTTGTTTGACTACTTCCAGAGTGTTCCTCCATTCAACTCTCTTGCATTGTGTTAATGGTAATACTCTGAGGAAGTGCTGGCACTGGAAGAGTTAAACATCTCAGATCTCACCTGTTTCGCCTCATCCACCTTTTCCATGCCACCCGGCTGGAAACAATTTCTGGGGAGAACATGGATAACCTATCCTGTCCTTCCAATCAGTATTTCATTGGATGGTTGATTTGAACAATAAAGTTTTGTTTGAAGAAATTTTACTTCTGGTCAGTGTGTTCTCCATTTGTTCTCCTGTTTGCTGTATCCACTGGAGTGGCTGACATCTTTTTCTGACTGCATACTATCAAGCATGCTGCTCTGCAGAGTCAAGCAATCTTCTAGTGATACAAAGGGAAGAAAGTGCTTTCATTCCTTTAAGTCGAAAACGTGCCAAATCAATATATATTTATATATACATATACATTAGAAGATCTGCATGATAATAGAAGAAAGTTTCCAACTGCTGCATTATATCCGCACTAACTGGTTAAGCAATTTGATTGTACAGTTCCTTATAAGAAATTTTCAAAGCATTTATAATGTAATCCTGCTCTTTTCCCGTAAATCTATCACTTAAATGTCACCATTGGGTTCCACCTTTTAGCATCGGTGTCTCTCCTGTTCCTGTTCGTCTTTACCACTGCATGTTTCCATCCTGCAATAGACAGGGTCTTACAGCTGTGTGGGCAGTAGTTTTAATCTCTAGGTTGGAATTCCTAGAAAGAAATTAACATCGAATCCGTGTGCCAGAGGTTTACTGCCTTCTCTTAACGAAACTGATTTGCATGGAAAGCAGAACTCACATTGTTTTGACAGCATCTCATTCGTTTTCATCAGCTGAAATGCGAGATAAATGACGCACAATAGTAAACCACCTGACAGTCTTGGGCTAACAAACAAAGAGAAAGTTCCAATAAAAGTATGGAGTGTAAGGTAGAGGGTCAGAGACAAGATGGAGTGTAAGGTGGACAGGGTCAGAGACAAGATGGAGTGTAAGGTAGAGAGGGTCAGAGACAAGATGGAGTGTAAGGTGGACAGGGTCAGAGACAAGATGGAGTGTAAGGTGGACAGGTCAGAGACAGATTGAGTGTAAGTGGACAGGGTTAGAGACAGATGGAGTGTAAGGTGACAGGGTCAGAGACAAGTGAGTGTAAGGTGGACGAGGTCAGAGACAAGATGGAGTGTGTAGGTGAGACAGGGTCAGAGACAAGATGGATTGTAAGGTAGAGAGGGTCAGAGACAGATGGAGTGTAGTGACAGGTCGAGACAAAGGAGTGTAAGGTGGACAGGGTCAGAGACAAGATGGAGTTAAGGTGGACCAGGTCAAGAGACAAGATGGAGTGTAAGGTGGACAGGGTCAGAGACAAGATGGAGTGTAAGGTGGACAGGGTCAGAGACAAGATGGATTGTAATGTGGACAGGGTCAGAGACAAGATGGAGTGTAAGGTAGACAGGTTCAGAGACAAGATGGAATGTAAGGTAGAGAGGGTCAGAGACAAGATGGAGTGTAAGGTAGACAGGGTCAGAGACAAGATGGAGTGTAAGGGGACGGGTCAAGACAAGATGGAGTGTAAGGTAGGACAGGATCAGAGACAAAGGATGGTAAGGTAGACTGGGTCAGAGACAAGATGGAGTGTAAGGTGTGACGGTCCAGAGACAAGATGGAGTGTAAGGTGGACAGGGTCAGAACAAGATGGATGTGTAAGTGTGACAGGGTCAGAGACAGATGGAGTGTAAGGGTGAGACAGAGGTGAGCAGAGAGACAAATGGAGTGTAAGGTGGACAGGTCAAGACAAATGGATGAAGGGGGACGGGTGAGACAGAGAGTATGGACGGTCAAGACAAGATGGATTAATGGGACAGGGTCAGAGACAAGATGGAGTGAGGTAAGGTCAGAGACAGGGTAAGGTAGAGAGGGTCAGAGACAGAGGAGTGTAGGTAGACAGGTTCGAGACAAGAGGAGTGTAAGGTGGACAGGGTCAGAGACAAGATGGAGTTAAGGTAGACAGATCAGAGACAAGATGGATGTAAGGTAGACAGGGTCAGAGACAAGATGGAGTTAGTGGACAGGGTCAGAGACAAGATGGTGTAATGGTGGACAGGGTCAGAGACAAGATGGTAGTGTAAGGTGGACAGGTCAGATAGACAGATGGATTGTAAGGTAGATAGGGTCAGAGACCCGATGAGGTAAGGTAGACAGGGTCAGAGACAAGATGGAATGTAAGGTAGAGAGGGTCAGAGACAAGATGGAGTGTAAGGTAGACAGGGTCAGAGACAAGATGGAGTGTAATGTGGACAGGGTCAGAGACAAGATGGAGTGTAAGGTGGACAGGGTCAGAGACAAGATGGAGTGTAAGGTTGGACGGGTCAGAGAAGATGGTGTAAGGTACAGGGGTCAAGACAATGGGGAGTGTACGGTGGACAGGGTCAGAGACAGATGGAGTTTAAGGTATACCGGGTCGACAAGATGAAATGTAAGGTGACAGTCAAGACAAGATGATGTAAGTAGAAGGGTCAGAGACAAGATGGAGTGTAGGTGACAGGGTCAAGACAAGATGGAGTGAGGTAGACGGTAGAGACAAGATGGATTGTAAGGTAGACAGGGTCAGAGACAGATGGAGTGTAAGTGACAGGTCAGAGACAAGATGGAATGTAGGTAGAAGGGTCAGAGACAAGATGGAGTGTAAGGTGACAGGGTCCAGACAAGATGGAGTGTAATGGGACAGGGTCAGAGACAAGATGGAGTGTAAGGTGGACAGGGTCAGAGACAAGATGGAGTGTAAGGTACAGGTCAGAGACAAGATGAGTGTAAGGTGGACAGGTCAGAACGATGAGTGTACTGAGGGTCAGAGACAAGATGGAGTTACGGTGGACAGGTCAGAGACAATATGGATGTGTAAGGTAGAGAGGGTCGAGACAAGATGGAGTGTAAGGTGGACAGGGTCAGAGACAAGATGGAGTGTAGGGAGACAGTTAGAGACAAGATGGAGTGAAGGTGACAGGGTCAGAGACAAGATGGAGTGTAAGGTAACGGGTCAGAGACAAGATGGATGTAAGGTAGACAGGGTCAGAGACAAGATGGAGTGTAAGGTAGACAGGGTCAGAGACAAGATGGAGTGTATGTGGACAGGGTCAGAGACAAGATGGAGTGTAAGGTGGACAGGGTCAGAGACAAGATGGAGTGTAAGGTACAGGTCGAGACAGATGGATGTAAGGTAGAAGGGTCAGAGACAAGATGGAGTGTAAGGTAGACAGGGACAGAGACAAGATGGAGTGTAAGGTAACAGGGGTCAGAGACAAGTGGAGTGGTAAGGTAGAGAGGGTCAGAGACAAGATGGAGTGTAAGGTGAGACAGGGTCAGAGACAAGATGGAGTGTGTAAGGTGGACAGGGTCGAGACAAGATGGAGTGTAAGTGGACAGGGTCAGAGACGATGGAGTGTAAGGGGACAGGGCAGAGACAAGATGGAATGGAGGGTCAGAGACAAGAGGTGAGGCAGGAGACAAGATGGAGTGTAAGTGGAAGGGTCAGAGACAAGATGGAGTGTAAGGTAGACAGGGTCAGAGACAAGATGGAGTGTAAGGTAGAAGGGTCAGAAGACAAGATGGGTAAGGTGAGAGGGTCAGAGACAAGATGGAGTGTAAGGTGGACAGGGTCAGAGACAAGATGGAGTGTAAGGTGACAGGGTCAGAGACAAGATGGAGTGTAAGGTAGACAGGGTCAGAGACAAGATGGAGTGTAAGGTAGACAGGGTCAGAGACAATATGGAGTTGTAAGGTGGACAGGTCAGAAACAAGATGGAGTGTAAGGTACGAGAGGTCAGAGACAAGATGGAGTGTAGGTGAAGGGTAGGACAAGATGGATGTAAGTTAACAGGGGAGAGACAAGATGGAGTGTAAGGTGGACAGGGTCAGAGACAAGATGGAGTGTAAGTAGACAGGGTCAGAGACAAGATGGAGTGTAATGTGACAGGGTCAGAGAACAAGATGGAGTGTAAGGTAGACAGGGTCAGATACAGATGGAATGTAAGGTAGACAGGGTCAGAGACAAGATGGAATGTAATGAGACAGGGTCAGAGACAAGATGGAGTGTAAGGTAGACGAGGGTCAGAGACAAGATGGAGTGTAATGGTGACGGGTCAGAGACAAGATGAGATGTAAGGTGGGACAGGGTCAGAGACAAGATGGAGTGTAAGGTGGACAGGGTCAAGACAAGATGGATTGTAAGGTAGACAGGGTCAGAGACAAGGGTTATGGACAGGTATAGACAGTGGAGTGTAAGGTAGACAGGGTCAGAGACAAGATGGAATGTAAGGGTAGAGACAGGTCAGAGGCAAGATGGAGTGTAATGGAGGGTCAAGAAAGATAGAATAAGTAGACAGGCAGAGACAGATGGAGTGTAAGTAACAGTCAGAGACAGATGGAGTGTAAGGTAGAGAGGTCAGAGCAAGATGGAGTTGTAAGGTAACAGGGTCAGAGACAAGATGGAGTGTAAGGTAGACAGGTTCAGAGACAAGATGGAGTAAGGTAGACGAGGGTCAGAGACAAGATGGAGTGTAAGGTAGAAGGGTCGAGACAAGATGGGTGTAAGGTAGACAGGGTCAGAGACAAGATGGAGTTTAAGGTACAGGGTCAGAGACAAGATGGATGTAAGGTAACAGGGCAGAGACAAGATGGATGTAAGGTAGACAGGGTCAGAGACAGGGAGTGTAATGGAGGGTCAGAGACAAGATGGAGTGTAAGGTAGACGGGTCAGAGACAAGATGGAGTGTAAGGTAGACAGGGTCAGAGACAAGATGGAGTGTAAGGTGGACAGGTCAGAGACAAGAGTATGGGTGTAAGGTGAGACAGGGTCAGAGACAAGATGGAGTGTAAGGTGAGACAGGGTCAGAGACAAGATGGAGTGTAAGGTAGAGAGGGTCAGAGACAAGATGGAGTGTAAGGTGGACAGGTCAGAGACAAGATGGAGATGTAGGTAGACAGGGTCAGAGACAAGATGGAGTGGTAAGTAGCAGGGTCAGAGACAAGATGATGTAAGGTGGAAGGGTCAGAGACAAGATGGAGTGTAAGGTAGACAGGGTCAGAGACAGATGGAATGTAAGGTAGACAGGGTCAGAGACAAGATGTGTAGGTAAACAGGGTCAGAGACAAGATGGAGTGTAAGGTAGACAGGGTCAGAGACAAGATGGAGTGTAAGGTGGACAGGTCAGAGACAAAATGGCAGTGTAGGTAACGGGTCAGAGACAAGATGGAGTGTAAGGTAGACAGGTCAGAGACAAGATGGAGTGTAAGGGAGACAGGGTCAGAGACAAGATGGAGTGTAAGGTGACAGGGTCAGAGACAAGATGGAGTGTAAGGTAAGACAGGGTCAGAGACAAGATGGAGTGTAAGGTAGACAGGGTCAGAGACAAGATGGAGTGTAAGGTGGACGGGTCAGAGACAAGATGGAGTGTAAGGTACAGGGTCAGAGACAAGATGGAGTGTAAGGTAGACAGGGTCAGAGACAAGATGGAGTGTAAGGTGGACAGGGTCAGAGACAAGATGGAGTGTAAGGTGGACAGGGTCAGAGACAAATGGAGTGTAAGGTAGACAGGGTCAGAGACAAGATGGAGTGTAAGGTAGAGAGGGTCAGAGACAAGATGGAGTTAAGGTAGACAGGGTCAGAGACAAGATGGAGTGTAAGGTGGACAGGGTCAGAGACAAGATGGAGTGTAAGGTAGAGAGGGTCAGAGACAAGATGGAGTGTAAGTGGACAGGGTCAGAGACAAGATGGAGTGTAAGGGGACAGGGTCAGAGACATGGGTGTAGGTGGACAGGGTCAGAGACAAGATGGAGTGTAAGGTGGACAGGGTCAGAGACATGGAGTGTAAGGTAGACAGGATCAGAGACAAGATGGAGTGTAAGGTAGACAGGGTCAGAGACAAGATGGAGTGTAAGGTGGATAGGGTCAGAGACAAGAGGGAATGTAAGGTAGACAGGGTCAGAGACAAGAGGGAATGTAAGGTAGACAGGGTCAGAGACAAGAGGATGTAAGGTGACAGGTGCAAGACAAGATGGATGTAAGGTGGAAGGGTCAGAGACATGGAGTGTAAGGTAGACAGGGTCAGAGACAAATGGAGTGTAAGTGGAGGACAGGGTCAGAGACAAGAGGGAATGTAAGGTAGACAGGTCGAGACAAGATGGAATGTAGGAGACAGGGTTAGAGACAAGATGGAGTGTAAGGGTGGACAGGGTCAGAGACAAGATGGAGTGTAAGTTGGACAGGTTAGAGACAAGATGGAGTGTAAGGTGGACAGGGTCAGAGAAGGACACGGAAAGAAAGACGCATGCATGAACATTCAGGTAGAGATTTGCTGAAAAGTGCTTTTGAAATAAACCAAGTATCAGTGTTTTTATGACTGATACCACATTGTATTTTAAAGCCACATAGACTACTGCAGTTGATATTTTACAGGGTGGCTAACAGCAGTATTGTAAAGTGTTAGGTATAGCTAGGGATGGGGAATATATTCAGTGTATAAGAAATTTAAACAATGTAATTTGCTTAGACAAGTTTTATATCAGACTAAAACTGCTGTAGGTGGTATAGGGTCAGGGGTTGAACTACCATGGAAGCAACTGCAACTTCTTATTTTTCCTAAGACAGGTATAGCCTCCTCCCAGTGAGTGACACAGTATTTTAATGATTGGCATTTCAGATGACTATTGTGCCTTCATAGCTACCAGCAGGCATTCTGCATAATGAACCAGAATTAACTAACTAGAATGTTGATTGAAGAGAAATCAATATGATGTTGTGAAGAAACGTGTTGCATTACTTAAAGTTATTATGGATTGAAAAAATAAAAAACAAAAGTCTATTAAAGGGCATGTCCACCCCTAAAACAAAAAACTGGTGACTTGTCAGTTATCTGCCGGCATCCGTGACTGCTATTTTTCTTACCAGTTTATATTAACAATAAGTACTCTTCTGTTCTGATAAAGGTGTCTGCCTCCTGCCTTGATTGCATGGAGGGAGGAACTAGCTTTGCAAAATGAAGGCAATAATCATACACTTATGGCTTTTAAAGACCAGATGTATGTACAGGAGAAAGGCATAAAAACTGTTTTAACTGATTAACCCATGAGTTTGGTAGTTTCACTCAGTATTCCCAGGGAAGGAAGTGATAGTTTTTTCATGTCAATTTATTATAATGTCATTTGGGACTAGCAGAGATGACTTGGAACTTTCTTCTTGATCTGCCAGTACTCGTGTGCCCTACTCCTGCTTGTGCATGGTGGCAGATTCTGTCATTTTTATAGTTAGAGGGGGGTATATGGTAATTTACTTATAGGGAAGACCAGGGTCTTGTTAATTAAAATTAGTAGGAGGGCATGACTGTACCTGTCAATTACTTACTGATTGACAGGTCCTCTCTTTTAATAAGGGAAATTTATAAATCTAATATCTACAAAACAGGTGGATGGATTTGGAAAAGAGAGACATGTTGGGGAATAGGGGAAATTAAAGTTTTTTGCATGATGTTTTTAAATGTTTTTAATTTGTTTACATGCCCTTTAAATTGCTCTGCAAGGTGGAGACATCTTGCACAAAGCCTAATATATAGCACAATTCTGTATTATTAGCAAACACAGGGACAAACTGTAGGTCATTTTTGAATAAATTAAAAAAGCACTGGGCCCAGGACAGACCCCTTAGGAACACCACTGAGAACACTGGTCCCACTAGCAAATGCTCCATTTGTAAACACTCCTTGTAAACTATATTTCATTTCTCATTCCAAATACACATACAGTAGGTCAAAACGACTATTCCATAGTTTAACTAGTAACCCTCTATGAGGAACCTATTGTATAAGGTCATTTATATGATTGCATTTAGTTTTTAGGAGGTATAAGGTATATAATATTACATATAGGAAAGGTGTATATGTTTGTGTTTCTCACTATTACCATCTAAATGGCCATACATGTCTATATAGTATAGTACTGACTTTTACTAGGGCAGTACTGCCATATTAGGGAAGAACAGTGGCTCAGTAGTTAGCACTGAGACCTTGCAGTGCTTAAGTCTCGAGATTGCATGTTCTCCCTGTGGTTGGGGGGGATTAATCTGGTTATTTGGGGTCCCCCCCACCCACAATTATAAAGACATACTGATGTAGGTTGTATGTCTAAATAAAGTGATTCAGGGCATGATAGGAATTGATTAAATAATTGCTGTGGAATATGTAATGCTATATAAGAAATAAAATACATACAAGACAAAATATATAAAGTTATAAAAGTACTTGCTGTGCTAATACCCCTATTTCCAAAATAGTCAAAAAGGATGGTTTAGACAAACCCCTTAAATCTCTGCATGTGTTTAGACCAATTAAAACCTCAAGAATGTCAATGTCTGTCAGGTTTCAGTATTACACCCAATAATGTGCGGTCTGTAAAACGTGTTAGCCAATCAAACAAGTACTATATTCTATCATAGTAAAACAGCAGCTGGACTCCCTTCCCCTCTTCAACACTAATTTAAATAAATAGCTCAAGGGTTCCAGTCAGCAGTATAGGTAACCAAGTTGTTCCATAATATATATAGCACACACACAATGATATTACTATCCATGTAACCTCCCTCCAACCCCCCCCCCCACAAACACACACACTTACAAAGTTCACTAACATTTATCCAGGGGTGCAGTTATTTAAAGGAATAAATTAAATATACTTAAATATCTTTAGTAATAGTGTTATATAACGTCCCGCATATTACACTATACAAAATGTACTTGGTTGTGGCATTATAACAGGATACCCATTCAGTAATACAAACACAAGTTTAAATAAATAGCTTCAGGGTCTTTATGGTGCCCATACACTAGAGAACTTTTTTCATGATATTTCTATGAATAGTAGGTAACAAAGTCCAAATATACCGAACTTAAAGGGCATGTCCACTCTAAATAAAAACTTTTGCCAGGTAATAGAATACTGCCCCCCAGCCCCAACCGCTATAAAATTAATTTAAGAAAGTCCCCAGTTCTTTACTTACCTTCCCTCTCTCCTCCGGCGCCCGGCCCGGCCTTCTGCTTGCGAGACACTGCAAGCAGGGGGCGGGACCGGCAGCCGCATCCGTGATTGGCTGAGAGGCAGCCAATCACGGACGCGGCTGCCGGCTTCTCAGAATGCCGGGGGAGCGAGGGAAGGTAAGTACAGTTCTGGGGACTTTCTAAAAATAATTTTTATGTGGTGGGATGGGAGAACATATTTTATTAGGTGGCCAGGGGGTTATGGTAGGGGGAGGGATAGCAAAACGGGAGGGAGAGGGAGGGGGAGGGAGGGGGAGAAGGGCTGCAGTACGCATGCCAAATTCTCCCGGAGGCAGGTAGGAGACAGAGTCCTATATGGATCTGCATCCTCCTGGTGGGCCGTTTTTGGGACTTTGGGGGGGTACAGGAGAACCATTGGAGCTGGGATGTGAGGTAAGGATTAACTACACTACATGATGGGGCCAGTAGTGGGGGGGATTATAGTTTTGGGCTTGGACATGCCCTTTAACTAAAACAACCAAGCGCTGTAATAAAATCAACAAGTGCTTCAACAACGTATTAGTTTAGCAAATGTGACAATTATAGAACCACTAATAGGATTTCTTTATTAACTATTTCTGATTTCTTTTAAACTTCTTGCCTTTGTTTCTTTTTTTTATTTTACAAAACCCTGCAATTTTTTAGTGTGTAGAGATTTTATATCCACTGTATCCACACATAACCAAACATAAACACATAATTCCCACTGTGCACTAGAGTTATGTTCTGATATTGGTTCCACAGAACCGATTAAAGTTTTGAAAATCCAAATACTCAAAATTTTTGTTTTTTATTAACATAACGCCAAGATTGGTTGAGATGTTAATTATGGAGGGTTATTCAATAAAAGTTCTTATCGTTTATAATGGTGCTAATTTTGCCCCAACCAATCAGATGTTAGCTTTCAAATGTTAAATAAGATCTGATTGGTTGGTGAAAAATTAGCACCATTTTAAACGATAAGAAACTTTTATTGAATCTCCCTGAGTGTAATTACATTTTCTCTTTAAGTTAAATGTTATGCCACTGCAAAGCTCTGAGTAGATATTAAATCAGCGACTCTTGACAGTTGTAATGATGAATTTAGACGCGACAGTGGAACACGGACCACTCAGCAAATTATTCAGCGGAAAAAAATGCAAAACTGTATAAATATTGTTCTAATAGAATGAACAGTTGGTGAAAAAGAGAAAAAGAACGAAGAAGAGAAAAGGAAAATATTTATTACGACACATACGCCCTAAGTTAACCACCTGCTAAATATCAACCATGAAAATGGTCCGTGTGGGGACAGTTTTATCTCGTTAGTGTCACTGAAACATTTTATTTTCAGAATTGAATGGAAATCTAAACAATGCATTGTTACTGAGACTATTGGAAAACAAGTGCAATTTAAAAGAATAGCGGGAGATTCATATTGCCGGCTGCGTTACTTACCTTAGCCTGATCCCGCGATACAATACCTGATGTAAACGAGGTTACGTCAGGTATTACATCGCGGGATCGGGCTAAGGTAAGAGCATGGTTTTAACGCTTCCCACACACTAGCATTAAATTTGCGCTACCATGTAGCGCAAAACTTAACGGTTTGGGTTTTGGATCTATAGCACGCCGCTATTTCCAAAAACATTCGGAAATGGAGCTGTGCTCTAAAATCCGTCTAAAACCCACGTTAACCCGAAATTTTGTGGGTTTTAGATGGAAAAGCCCTATATTGAATCTCCCCGTAGGAATTTTATATATTTATTTTCTTTGATGTCAGAAAAAGTCATTGTATCTCTCTAATCTATCCAGTGCACTGGCCAGTTATAATAGATCCACCAATTTCGATTTACCAGTGGGTGGTGCATGGGTCTGGTCATATAAATGGGCCCACCACAATTGGGCTTAAAATGCGCTAGTGTCTCCAAGCCCTTACTGTTGATCCAGAGGTAGGCAAAACAAAACAGATTAACTGGCAGGGGGTTGGGACATTTTGGACAATAGTGATTGCAGTAATGCCAAGTAATTAGTGATGATTGCATGTGTATGGCCAACTTTACCTTGCCCTACAGCCAATCCTCTAAAGAACAGGCTTTACTCTATATATGCAGCTTTACTCTATATATGCAGTATATATGCAGCTTTACTCTATATTGCAGCTTTACTCTATATATGCAGCTTTACTCTATATATTGCAGTATATATGCAGCTTTACTCTATATATGCAGCTTTACTCTATATATGCAGCGTACTCTATAATGCAGTTATATATTGCAGCTTTCTTGTACTCTATATATGCAGTATATATGAAAGCTTTACTCTTATATGCAGCTTTACTCATTATGCGAGTATATATGCATGCTTATTACTCTATTATGCGTTATGCAGCTTTACTCTATATATGCAGTATATATGCAGCTTTACTCTAAATGCAGTATATGCAGCTTACTCTATATATGCAGTATATATGCAGCTTTACTCTATATATGCAGTATATATGCAGCTTTACTCTATATATGCAGCTTTACTCTATATATGCGATGCTATATGCAGCTTTACTCTCATTATATGCAGCTTTTTACCTACACTATGCACTTTACTCTATATTGCAGTATATGCAGCTTACTCTATAGCAGCTTACTCTATATATGCAGTATATATGCACAGCTTTACTCTATATTATGCAGCTTACTCTATTAGCAGTATATTTTATGCAGCTTTACTCTATATATGCAGCTTTACTCTATATTGCAGTAATATGCAGCTTTATCTATAGATGCAGACTTTACTCTTATATGCAGATATATTGCAGCTATTACTCTATATATTGCAGCTTACTCAGTATATGCAGTATATATGCAGCTTTACTCTACATATGCAGCTTTACTCTATATATGCAGTATATATGCAGCTTTACTCTACATATGCAGCTTTACTCTATATATGCAGTATATATGCAGCTTACTCTATATAGCAGCTCTACTCTATATATGCAGTATATATATGCAGCTTATACCTTTACATATGCAGCTTTATCGCTATATATGCAGTTTATATATGAAGCTTTGCTCTAATATCCAGTTTACCTCTAATATGGCAGTTTATATATGCAGCTTTACTCTACTATATCGTCAGCTATTGTTACTCTATATATGGCAGTATATATGAGCTGCTACTCTATATATGCAGCTTTACTCTATATATGCAGTATATATGCAGCTTTACTCTATATATGCAGCTTTACTCTATATATGCAGTATATATGCACTAGCTTTTACTCTATATATGCAGTATATATATGCAGCTCTTTACTTCCTATATATGCAGGCTTTACTCGTATAATATGCAGTTTATAGGCCAGATATAGACTTATATATGCAGCTTTACTCTATATATGCAGCTTTACTTTATTATAATCAGCTTTTACTCTATATATGCAGTAGTATGCAGCTTACTACTATATATGCAGCCTTTTACTCCGTGTCGATATGGGCACAGAATGACGGTAAGTTATATTGCGAGGACTTTACTCGGTATAGATGCATGGCTACTTACTAACTATATCGAATGGCATTATAATGCCGCTTGACTTATAGAATGCAGACCTTTACTAAAGATATCAAGTATATGATGAGCTTTAGCTCTTACAATTGCAGCTTTACTCTTAATATCGCAGGGGGTGAATATATGGCAGGCCAGCTGTTACTAAATGAAGACATATATTGGCACAGCCTTTTTATCTCTATATCAGGAAGGTGGCGGCATTAGGTGCCTAAATATATTGCAGTTCTTTGTACATTAGCTTATTATTATGGCAGTCATTTATCTGCTAAATATAGTTGCAAGGTCGTTAATGCAGCTAGTTACTCTTGGGATTACTGACCAGCTTTATCACCTCATATGGACAGGGAGACATTTATATATTGCAGCGTGATATAACTATACTCAGATATAAGAGCGGCAGTATTACTCCTATACGCTGCAGCTACTATATGACAGCTGCGTCTAACTCTATTATAACTAACATGCAGCTTCAATCATAGACTTATGCTAGAGAGGATATATATGCAGTCACTCTATGCAGTATAGTATGCAGCTTCAGTACCTCTATGAGCTAAAATATGGGCAGATTGTAAAAGTGGTCTCATATTTATAAGCAGAAAACATTTAGCTTGATATCACGTCGCCAAGATAACCCCCTGAGTGCCACACGCTTTACTTCGCTGAGATCCCAATGTATATGCCAACGGACTTTACTTAGTGATTATGTATGCTAGACTTTAACTAATTATATGCAGGTAATAGGGTGCAGCTTTACTAATAATATGTCTGAGCTGTGGTACTTTATAATTGCAAGCTTTAACTAACTAGTATATATGGCAGTATAGCTAGCTTTGACCTATATATTGCAGTAGATATCATGCAGCTTTACTCTATATATGCAGCCTTTACTTTATATTGCAGCTGACTCTATTAGGCAGTTATATATGCAGCTTTACTCTTATAGTGATCAGTATTATGCAGCTGTACTCTATTATGCTAGCCGTACTCTAATATGCCAGTTACTCTATATATGCAGTATATATGCAGCTTTACTCTATATATGCAGCTTTACTCTATATATGCAGTATATATGCAGCTTTACCTATTCATGGACTAGGCGGTATAGCCGGAGAGGTCAACCACAAGCCCATTATATTATGAGCCTTTACTAACTATATATTCGCAGTATAGAATGCAGCTGTAGCTCGATATATTATGAAGCCGTCTTACTCTATATATGACAAGTAATATGCAGTTTATTCTTATATGCAGCTGTACTCTTGTAGTATGCACGTATATATGCAGCTTAACTCTATATATGCAGCTATGACCTATTATAGTGCCCAAGTATATATGACAGCGTTTACTTCTAGTATGCAGCGTTACTCTATATATGCCGTTAAATATGCACGAGCTTTACTCTATATATGCACAGTTTATATATGCAGCTTTACTCATTAATAGCAGCTGTACTCAATCTGATGAGCAGTATATATGCAGCTTTACTCTCCATATGAAGCTTTACTCGATATATGCTGGTAGATATATGCGCTTTACTCTATGAATGCAGCTGTTTTACTCATAATGCAGTATAGTATGCAAGGGCTGTTACTCTTCTAATATGAAGCTTTACTCTAATGATAGGCAGTATCTATGCAGCTGTACTCTTTAATTATGGCAGCTTTACTCTATATATGCAGGTTATATATGCAGAGCTTTAGCTACCTATATATGCAGCTGTTACTCTATATAGCCGTATATATGCCAGCTTTTCTCTATATACTGCGCTTTAACTTATTAGTATGCACAAATATCCATAATGCAGCTTTACTCTATATATGCAGCTTTACTTTATATATGCAGTATAGAGGACTAAGCCTTTACTGCTAGTATATGCAGCGTTCTAAGTATATATTGCAGCTCACCGCGCACTACTATATCAATGCACCCCCACGTCCCCCATTTATATGCAGCTTTACTTCCTATATATGCAGCGTTACTTTATATATCGCCAAGCTTTTATCTCTATATATGCAGTATATATGCAGCTTACTTATATATTGCAGTATATGTGCAGCTTTTACTCATATATGCAGCTTCATATCTTTTATTATATGACACTTTACTCTATATATATGCAGTATATATGAGCTTTACTCATATATGCCAGAATATGCAGCTTACTGCTATATATTGCAGTTTCACTTTTATATATGCAGCTTTACTTAATAATGCAGATATATGCAGCTTTACTGACTATAATCGCAAGTTATATATGACAGGCTTAACTGGGGAATCAGTATGTGCAGCTTTACTTATATATGCAGCGTTTAACTCGACGGCATATATGCAGATATATGCAAGGCTGTTACTCTATATGATGGCAGTCATATTTTTTATGAGCTTTACTTCGAAATGCAAGCTTACGTTATATATGTTGCGTCAGCTACACCAGTTCAGATAGTCAGTATTATTGCAATCGGTCTTTTATACTTCTTATATCATCATGCCAGTTATCATATCGCGACACCTTCACCCTTTCCCCCACTGTGTCCCCGTGAAATGCAGAATCCCGGGCAGGAGGCGACCATGCACTCCTCATATATGACAGCCGGCAGCACCGCATGAAAATACGGCGGAGTGGGGAAAATCTATATCTGCCGTCATTCTGCAGCCCTTTCACCCCTCTACTATCTATCGCCCCTCCCCCCCCGGTCGCTCCCACCCCCCGATCGCAGCTTCTTACCCTCCTACCTCCTGCGCCCCCCCTCCTGCCACCCCCCCCCGCGCCCCCCCCCCCCCTTGGCCCCCCCACCCCCCCCCTACTGTTGTTTGCCTGTTCCCCATATCTCCGGACAAAAGTGAGACGGCAGCTACTCCGGGGCCCCCCCCACGCGGGTCACACTGCCCCCCGCGCCCCGCAGGGGCAGGCGCCGGGAGGCGCACGGCACACCTGCACGCACCAGCGCACGTGCTGCCCCCACCCCTGGCACAGACACGCCGGAGCGCAACTTCTTATTGATTTATCTATTGCAGCTTTACTCTATATATGCAGCTTTACTCTATATATGTAGTTTTATTAAAACTCTTTAAAAAACTGTAGAGGAACAATGAGATCCAGCATTTCACTTTTCTTTGAATTTATAGATTAGATTGACAGACTACTATAGGGAATGGTATAAAAAGCTCCTATAAATTAGTCTATAGTTTAAACTAATTACATCAGTTGTTGGGGATCCCAAGATAGCTTCCCGATATTCCAGATAGCTCCTTACTGGAATCTCTGTAGTCCTAGGAGTCCTCGGATAAACATATCTTAAGAGTCTGCTTACCTTTTGCCAGACTATACACACAAATATCCCAAGAAACAATTTATTTATCCAACACTCCATCTGTTAATGTAACATATTCCTTTCAATTAAATAACCACGTAAATACAGAGGGGAAATAATTAATAGGGCAAGCAGATGTGAGTGTGGAGGGGAAGAGTAACGGAGATTACGTTCTTATTACAAACTCTATCTAATTGTTTGGCAAGGCTTTGCAAAATGATCCTAACTGAGATAAATGAGAATAGTAGACGGGCTGTGGGTTACAATGTGCATAAGGAAAGTCACTGCCAGGGAATTGATCAACTGTATATGTTCAGCAGGTGAACATTAAAGTGATATACTATAAAGATAGAGCAATACAAAGCTCACATTCCCCCGGAACCAACCCGGTGGGGGCAAAGAAAAAGTAATTCTATTAAAGGACCCGGACGTGTTTTGGACCTTTATTAGCATAGGCATAGTGATGAATCCTGGTTTCAAAAGGAACCTGATTTGGAGGCTGGCATGCGGGTTCGAAAATTCGAACTGATAGGGCGGAACTTTTGGAATTTTGTGGAATTTTGCTGAAATAGAAAAGTTTGAACTAAATTCTGTGCCGAAATTCGAAATTCCAAGTTTAAAGGACAATTATATTCACCTTTTCCCTGATTCATTCCTGCAAAGCAACCCAGGGTGAGGACCTAAAATGCTAAATCCTCACCTCCTGGGTACTTTACAGAAGTCCTGCAATACTCACTTGAAGAGTCCATAAAGCAGCCAATGGGAAGACAAGCCTGCTTGCAGACCATATCTTCCCATTGGCCTGCCTCGCTAATTGTCACTCACACGTGGTGAGGCACAAGTAAGTATTGCAGGACTTCTGTAAAGTACCCAGAGGTTATTCAACAAAAGTTCTTATCGTTTAAAATGGTGCTAATTTTGCCCCAACCAATCAGATGTTAGCTTTCAAATGTTAAATAAGATCTGATTGATTGGGGCAAATTAGCACATTTATAACGATAAGAACTTTTATTGAATCTCCCTGTTAGTGTTTTAGGTCCTCATCCAAGGGGATGGTGAGTATAATTGTCCTTTAAAAATGAAAAAAACCACTCCCATGTGCGTGAGATTGTTACGCATTTCGCAGAAACCCCTGGTGGAATGAAACTTTGCATTTTTCTTCATCTCTTTTACTACAATTAAAAGAGAGATATAAATTTAACATACATATATAAACAATGCACCCTATAGTAAAATAAAAGGAAATAAGAAGTCACCACAGAGTTCCATGGAAAGGGCCAAGTTACATACTGGAGGTTATAGAAATCAAAGGTGACTATTATCATTATAGTTTACAGTAGCAGGCCCTTGGTTTCCCATAATATCCATATTCCAGAAAGTCATGTGACACTCCGTAATGACATTGCAAAGCAAATTATAACTGATAATATAGATAAGCATCCTATATAATTAAACCCTAAAGCTGTGTCTGTGACACAGTGTGTGTGTGTGTCACTGCAGTTCCTATGGACTCATCACTAAAGAAAGATGGTAAGATTGTCTCTGCAGTTCCTATTGACTTACCACTAGAGGGAGAAACACAGGGAACAAGCAGGAGGCAGAACACAGCAATTACATAGACCGCAGGTAAGGTTGCTTGGTACAGAGGGGGGCCCTGTATTTGGTACAGAGTGGGGACCCTGTATTTAGGACAGAGGGGGGGACCCTGAATTTGGGACAGAGGTGGGGTCTGGATTTGGGACAGAGGTGAGGCCTGGATTTGGGACAGTGGTGGGGCCTGGATTTGGGACAGGGGGGACTGGATTTGAGACAGAGGGGGGACCCTGGATTTCGGGCAGAGGAGGGCCTGGATTTGGAACAGGGGGGGACCCTGGATTTGGAACAGAGGGGGGACCCTGGATTTGGGACAGAGGGTGGAATCTGGATTTGGGACAGAGGGGAGTGTGTGGATTTGGGACAGAGGGGGGATCCTGGATTTGGGACAGAGGGGGGACCCTGGACTTGGGACAGAGTGGGGGCCCTGAATTTGGGACAGAGGGTGGAATCTGGATTTGGGACAGAGGGGAGTGTGTGGATTTGGGACAGAGGGGGGATCCTGGATTTGGGACAGAGGGGGTCCCTGGACTTGGGACAGAGTGGGGGCCCTGAATTTGGGACAGAGTGGTGTCCCTGGATTTGGGATAGAGGGGGGTCCCTGGATTTGGGACAGAGAATTCCCAGAACTCCCAGAATTCCCTTGCTGCCCTTTTCTTCAGTTGGGGCATAATGGGAGTTGTAGCTTTAAAACATTTGGAGGACGCAGTTTGAGGATCCCTGCCCTAAAGTAAATTAATAGGATGTTAAAAGTCACCTCAGACATCATGGTGGGCAGTCCTCTATAGACCTCGTGGTCGTTGTGGCTAACTGTCAAGTGTGGCTGCTTTTGCCACGACCGCCAGTCCTTCCTCGTGGCCTACCAGTCGGTCAGGAGGAAAGATTGCACCATGTGTACCCAGCTTTAGTCCCTGTCAACCCAGTGGCCAATAGAGGTCCAAACTTTAAGCTACAAAGATACAGAAGAGAGTGGGCCCCATTATAGTTTTGCTGGGATGGGGCCTGATGATTTGTAGTTACACCCCTGATGTGAGTCTCCAACCTCAGGACTGATCCTTTAAATAGAAATAACGTTAAGGAAACCAAACAGTGAAGGGCTACGAATAACATTACCATTAAATTATCTCCCATACCAATTCCTACATGGTCTCAGTCCATGGCAAAGGTAATGTGGTTTTTTTTCTTACACATGCTAAAAAGAAAAAAAATCTCAGCGCTCGGGTTGACCTGTAACCGCCCTGCATCCTCATCAAAAGCTTCCCAGTAATTGGACAGGACTTGGAGGATTTAATACCACATGGCGGGTCGACCTGTAGCACTAACCTCTTATCTTTACACTTGGGTGACAGAACGTTCAGCATATTTCCAAGTACTGAATCAGGAAGACGCAGTACAGACGCATTGGGTTAAGCTGAACTGTGTAGAAAGAGAAGGACGTTTAAATTGCCTTTCAAGCAGAAAATCTGTGTCTTTGCTGACATGTCATGTTCGGCGGGAAGATGGACGCCTGCCGGGCACCTGTGTTCACAATGTAATTCAGATAATGGGTTATTTACAAAGGAACAACTGGCCTTACATTTCCTGTACGTTACTCTAAGGTCACTACAATTTTCTTCGTCTAGATCTTATTTTATTTACACAAAGTGCGAACAATGTTACCTGATTATTAGTCCCCCGGAGTGGGGCTGACCAATCATTTAAAAAAAACCAGGAATCCAGACATGAACCATGAAGAATGACTGTGTGCAAACGGAGCGTTCCTGATAAGGTGACAGCACAGAGATGGAATCTAGATCTATTTCTGTTCCATTTACACACGTCTGATAGGGCACCCCAACGGCACCCCATACACTGGGCATACCACTGACAGGTGCATTGATCTAATATCTGGTAACATAATCGCTTCAATTGACAACATTCCCACAATGTTGTTGACCATTTATATTGCAATAAAACATGGATTGGGAAATGATCAGCCCTTGACGGTTTCAGAACCTGGGGTATCAATAGGCTAGCCAACTAGAATATGGGCTGCATAATGTTTCTGTTAGAAGAAAGTTAGTACAAGTTAGTTAGTTTGATAAAATATTCCAACATATGCTGCAACCAACCAGGTGTAATAGAGGTGTAATAGACCATTAATAGGTAACATCTGATCGGTTGCTTCAGATTAAATAATGTAAATCAATGGTGGCAACTTAGTGCACGTGAGGCATTTTAATCTTTCAGATCTACTGGGCTAACAGGTACTTTCTGTCTGTAACAAACACCATTTTAAAGGGCAAGTCCAGCCCTAAAATGAAACCTTACACACAGGTAAATCACCCCCCAAAACCCTAAACCGTGATAGTTTGAAATGTGAAATATATAAGTCTTACCTGAAATCCTGCCAATGTCATGTTTCCCCTGTTTCTACTTCCTGGTTCTTCCAGTTAGCAACTGTCAGTTATGGATTTGACAGTTGACATCACAGCCAATGACTGAATGTTAATCCCCTGTCTGCCTCTTCTGAGCATGCCCAGGCTCAGTACAGGTTTCTAAATTGCTCAGTCTTCATGAGGCATCCAAAAGCATAGCAGGCATACAGTAATGAATTCATAGGACAAAGTATGATATATCAACATATTTTAAAGAGACCATTCTTTCTAAAAGATGTTCTTATGAGGGTGCAGTTGTCCTTTAATATTGACTTAATAGCCAATGGATTAGTAAACAAAAGCACAAACTCCAAGTTTTTAGCATGTTCACAGAGCTAATTACATTCTTAGCTTTACTAGAAGCAATAAGTGTGATAGGGATTTGACCTGTATAAAATTCCTCTGTTCGGTTGTAAGTTTTTTTTTTTATTATTCTACTAGGTACTTGTCCCAACATCTCTGGGAAATAACATTACTGGACCAACATAGCCTCTCACTTCCCCCCAGAGGTCTGTCCCTTAATCTAAAGGAAATTATTCTGAGCCAAAAATACCCACACACTACTACTCCCCTGCCTACTACTGCTAGCATTCTGTTAATGAATTTCACTGTAATTCAGCGTCTGAACCAATCTCACTGTAATAACTCTCCTGGGGTTCTGAGACATAACACTCCCTCTGGCCATAGCATCACTTCTGTATTTAAATCTGAATATAATTGGGCTTCTGGAAACTGAGCCACCAAAATACCTGATATAGACCATGACCAAGTTATGAAAATCCCATTGAATTTGATTTTTTTATAGCATTTTCCAATCTTCGATATACAATTCTGGTTTTTTTTCGATAGAAATTGATGATTTTTTCAATGGAATTTTCCATGTTTCAATTTTCAAACTTTTATCAAAACGGGGATTCATCGTTACTAATCACCAGATATACTTATACGTCTAGGGAGACATATAAATACATTCATAACATTTTCAGTCACATAGGTTATTATACACATGTATATAGTACTACATATAGACACATATTTATTTATGTATACAATTCTATACCCTGTAAGGGTACTGGATTGGATACATCTGAAAGGTTACTCTTTTGAGAACATAGTGCTGCCATCAAGTGTTCACGGAGTGTTGGTGCACTATTCTACATAAATCAGATTCCCTTTAATATTTAATATGGGGTTTCTCTTATATGTAAAATCTTTCCCATTCTTCCTTATTACACCAGGCATATAACTATGTTTGGAAAAACCTTGTGCCATGTTTGATTTATATTAGCTACACTCCATCTTGACATTCCTGGTCCCTGATGGAACCAAGGCAATATTATCCTTGAGTTCTGTTTCTTAGCGTTTATTTCCCATGGTTAATCTCTTCTGTCTGTACCAAATCCCAACTACGAGTCTCTGGAATGACTGGAAACAATAATGTTGTTTCCTTCCTCGTAGATCTTTTTCATGAAGTTTAATAATGTTTTTGCAGATTGTCCACTGTCAGTATCCACTGATTCCCCCTCCTTTATTATGATGTGTTCCCTTTGTACCTTTATCCATTGTTAATGTCTCTTTTATTCCCATGGTGCTTTCTGTCTTCCCCCTTAACAGAAAGTCCTCTCACATCTCTTGTTCCTCTCTATTAGAGATGGCCACAAAACCAAACTTGAACCCGAGTTCGAGCTGAACTTTATGAGTTGGGACGAACTCGAACTATTCAAACTAGTTTGATTTTCAGGGCACTCGGCTGTATTTTTGATAATTATCATAAATTCGATAATTATTGAATTTACAGACTGTTCACTAGCCCTAAAATGTATCGTTCGCTAGCCCTAAAATGTATCGTTCGCTAACCCTAGAATGTATTGTTCGCTAACCCTCAAAAGTATCGTTCGTTTACAATAACCCTAGAGTGTACGGATCGTTTTTGCTAACCCTAGAATGTATCGTTCGCTAACCTCGAATGTTCGTTCGCTAACCCTAGAATGTCTCGTTTGCTAACCCTAGAATGTATCGTTCGCTAACCCTCGAATGTATCGTTCGCTAACCTAGAATGATCGTTCGCAACCTCGAATGTATCGTTCGCTAACCCTAGAATGTATCGTTTGCTAACCCTAGAATTGTATCGTCGCTAACCCCGAATGTATCGTTCGCTAAACCTAGAATGTAAGTTCGCTAACCCTAGAATTTCTGTTGCTTGTGATGTTCGCTAACCCTAAATGTATCGTTCGCTAACCCTCGAATGTTCGTTCGCTAACCCTAGAAGTATCGTCGTAACCTAGAATGTATCGTTCGCTAACCCTAGAATGTATCGTTCGCTAACCCTAGAATGTATCGTTCGCTAACCTAGAATGTTCGTTACGCTAAACCCTAGAATGGTATCGTTCGCTAACCCTAGAATGTATCGTTCGCTAACCTAGAATTGTATCGTTCGCTAACCTTGAATGATCGTTCGCTAACCTAAGTACGTCGTAAACCTGAATGTTATCGTTCGCTAACCCTAGAATGTATCGTTCGCTAACCCTAGAATGTATCGTTCGCTAACCCTAGAATGTATCGTTCGCTACCCTAGAATGTACGTTGCCTAACCCTGAATGTATGTTCTCTAACCCTAGAATGTATCGTTCTGCTAACCCTAGATGTATCGTTCGCTAACCCTAGAATGTATACGTTCGCTAACCCTAGAATGTATCGTTCGCTAACCCTAGAATGATCGTTCGCTAACCTAGAATGTATCGTTCGCTAACCCTAGAATTATGCAGTGTATCGTTCGCTAACCCTAGAATTATATCGTTCGCTAAACCTCTGAATGTATCGTTCGCTACCCTAGAATGTATCGTTCGCTAACCCTGAATGTATCGTTCGCTACCCTAGAATGTATCGTTCGCTAACCCTAGAATGTATCGTTCGCTACCCTAGAATGTATCGTTCGCTAACCCTAGAATGTATCGTTCGCTCAACCCTAGAATGTATCGTTCGCTAACCCTAGAATGTATCGTTCGCTAACCCTAGAATGTATCGTTCGCTAACCCTAGAATGTATCGTTCGCTAACCCTAGAATGTATCGTTCGCTAACCCTAGAATGTATCGTTCGCTAACCCTAGAATGTATCGTTCTCTAACCCTAGAATGTATCGTTCTCTAACCCTAGAATGTATCGTTCGCTAACCCTAGAATGTATCGTTCACTAACCCTAGAATGTATCGTTCTCTAACCCTAGAATGTATCGTTCACTAACCCTAGAATGTATCGTTCTCTAACCCTAGAATGTATTGTTCGCTAACCCTAGAATGTATCGTTCACTAACCCTAGAATGTATCGTTTTCTAACCCTAGAATGTATGGTTCGCTAACCCTAGAATGTATCGTTTGCTAACCCTCGAATGTATCATTCGCTAACCCTAGAATGTATCGTTCGCTAACCCTAGAATGTATCATTCGCTAACTCTCGAATGTATCGTTCGCTAACCCTAGAATGTATCGTTTGCTAACCCTTGAAAGTATCATTCGCTAACCCTAGAATGTATCGTTTGCTAACCCTAGAATGTATCGTTTGCTAACCCTCGAATGTATCGTTCGCTAACCCTAGAATGTATCGTTCGCTAACCCTAGAATGTATCATTCGCTAACTCTCGAATGTATCGTTCGCTAACCCTAGAATGTATCGTTCACTAACCCTAGAATGTATTGTTCACTAACCCTAGAATGTATCGTTCGCTAACCCTAGAATGTAACGTTCGCTAACTCTAGAATGTATCGTTTGCTAACCCTAGAATGTATAGTTCGCTAACCCTAGAATGTATCGTTCTCTAACCCTTTGAATGTATCATTCGCTAACCCTAGAATGTATTGTTCGCTAACCCTTGAATGTATCGTTCGCTAACCCTTGAATGTATCGTTTGCTAACCCTTGAATGTATCGTTCGCTAACCCTAGAATGTATCGTTCGCTAACCCTCGAATGTATCGTTCGCTAACCCTAGAATGTATCGTTCGCTAACCCTAGAATGTATCGTTCACTAACCCTCGAATGTAGCCTTTGATTTAACCCTCGAATGTAGCCTAATCTCTATCACCATACTTCTGTGAATTCAATTTTCCCTAACACATTCTCGCTGCCTTTAACATTCCTTAAAGGGGATGAATAAATAAATAAATCTTTACAATGAGGAACACATCTTGCTGACAGTTCAGTCTATTTAAGAGGTGAACATAATAGCCAAAGAGAGACCCCATCAATATGTTTAATTAGAAAGTTCTTCTCCACTGGAACTAATTACAACGATGGACGCCATTATTTGTGACTTGCAGTTTGCACTTTAACCTTAAGTTGTGATTTATTTCTACTTAATGTCTGACCTTTCTCTATCTATGTCCTAGGACTGTGGGGAAAAGCGTTCATGAAAAAATTACCACGAATAAAAATGATTTATTTGTCATTTAATAATTTACAGGGAGATGCTATGTTTTACAATGGCTGTTATTACTTTCAGTGTTCCTGCCATGTACAGTAGTAATCACTTTAAGTTAGTGAGTAGCATATGGTAGAGGGTAGAATATAGAAGTGCTTGATTTAACTTATAATTTTTGTGCCAATCAGTTGCAAGAGAGACACTTTACCCGCTAGATACAGGATGGTAAATATTATCAACTATCAGCTGTATCGACTTATTTTATGTTTTATCACCAAATGCTGTAGCTCTGTCTTGTTTGCTGGTGAGAGTTAAATACCAAATGCAGGGCCGTCTCTAGACTTTTTGGCACCTGAAAAAAATCCAACTGCTGCCCCCCCTCGCAGCGATGCTGGAAGGGGTGTGGTTTTATAATTGAAAGTGGAGTGTGGCTTGTCCAAAAGTGAGAGGGGCTTCATACACATGACTGGTAAATAATGCCCACAATGACTGGTGAATGATGCCCACAGTGACTGGTCAATGAGGACAGTACCTCCAGTTTTTTTTTTTACAAACTGCATTTTTGGGGGGCCTTACATCTGGTCCCCAGGCACATGGAAAAATCATGTGCCCCAGGCCAAAAATGTTTTTTTGTTATTTCTTCTGGCATCAAAACTACAGCCTCCCTACAGGGTGCTGCTCTGTAATGTGCTTCACCTTGCCTTATTAAAGAGGCGGTCCTGACCAAATGCAGAGAGCAACATTTTATTATATCCCTATAATAATCACCCAGCTATGTCACTAATCATGTGACCGCTGAAAAAAATTCTCCTGGAGAAAAAAACAACCTCACAAAACAAACTAACAAGAAAATAACAAACAAAAAACTTGTATATTCTAGAAAAAAATACAACATAGGTAATGGACAAAGGTCACCTTGGAAGTCCATGACCGGATATAAAACCACTTGCCCTTTCGCCTGTAGTTATATGGTCATAGGGTAGCAAGTTATTTTTCATGTTGCCATGCACTCTTTGAAAGGCAAGGGGGAAAGATTTATCCCCAAAGCAATTTTTGTTAGTCTAGATTCATTCTTATTACAGCCAGGTATGCAGCCTATCAGAATGAATAGAGAATCAAGGACATTCCAAAGCTAAATCTTTCAGTGTAAAGAACAGAAATGAGGGAAATTCCAGATAACTGTAACCACCTATCCGTGTAGTTATTCTTTTCTCGCCGCACACAAATCACAGATTTTAAGGCCACATCATAAAAAATAATCGGGGAGATTCAATATCACCGCTCCTGTAACTTACCTTAGCCCGATCCCGCGAACTTACCTTAGCCCGATCCCGCCATACAATAACTGATGTAAACGAGATTACATCAGTTATTGCATTGCAGGATTGGGCTAAGGTAAGGAGCGGGACTTTAATGCTCCACAAGCTGTAGCGTTAAGTTTCACATTACAAAGTAGCGCAAAACATAACGCTACGGGTTTTGGATCGTTAGAACAGCGCTATTTCCAAAAACATTCGGAAATGGCGCTGTGCTCGGAAATCCATCCAAAACCCACGTTAACCCAAAAAATGTTCAGGTTAACGTGGGTTTTAGACGGAAAAGGGCCATATTGAATCTCCCCCCAATGTTGTGGTCATAAAATACCAATTTTACAAGTCAGAATGTTATTTTACTGGTGTTTTTTGGCCTAGTTGGTATTTTATTATTAACTGTCCCTTTAACTGCATTTGAAGAGAACTATAATATTATAGCAACGCCGCTTCTTTATAAATCCAGCCCGTAATTGTGACGTATTGTCACTTAAAATTCCTTGCTGCGTTTGGTGTTTTATTCTAAAAGCAGCGCTAAAGTCAGCGTGACATTCATAATGGAATTCTTGGTTTGCGACTCTGTAAATCTCCCCCACAATGCCTTAGTATCTATCGCTTGACACTTCATGGAAAATTCAAAAAAAGCTTGAACCTAAAAAAAAATACTGTTAAAATATTTTATCTGTGGCTGAGCTGTTTCCTATTACATTAAATCTCATCTCTCAAACTGTACTGATGACAGACATTTATACTTCTGAATTGCGATCCAATGTATCCATTGTGTAGCCTTG
Source organism: Hymenochirus boettgeri (assembly GCA_019447015.1). Lineage (NCBI taxonomy): Eukaryota > Metazoa > Chordata > Amphibia > Anura > Pipidae > Hymenochirus > Hymenochirus boettgeri. Next base: position 34,948,158 of record CM033469.1, read on the forward strand.
ATTGCCGTGCTATGGAATTCATCAAGGGACATCTCTATACATTATTCATACACAGACACTTCCACCACGAGCGCTTAGAGATTTTCATTTGTCTTAATCATCCACAGTTCTTTTTAATCTTTTGGCCAAGAAGGATCCTTGCCCCCCCCCCCACACATACACACACTTCTCTATCTCTGTGTCCCTTTCTTGTATTCTTATTATAGTTATCAATTTGAAAGAGACAATGGTTTGGAGGAGAGCAGCATTAGAACTGAACGATTTCACATACCCCTTAGGACGCCGCCAAACTTGGACTGGCCTTATAATTTTGTTTTATAATAAGATGTAGCGAGGAATACATTCAGGGAGATTCAATAAAAGTTCTTATGGTTAGAAATGGTGTTAATCTTGCCCCAACCAATCAGATGTTTACAGATGGTATATAACGTCTGATTGGTTGGGGCAAAATTAGCACCATTTTTTAAGATAAGAAATTTTATTGAATCTCCCTGATTGTCTCCAGTATCAAACTGGGATGCTGTGGGCTAAAAGGATAACCTATTTATTGCACATATTTATTATAAAAATAATATGATGGGGATACACATTAATTGCATACAGTTGGTTTTACACACATTTCACACTCTAATTTTCTTTCCCCTTTCATAAAAACTGCTCGTGTTTGTGTGTCAGTTTGGAGAAATATCTTCATAGATGTGATTGGTCTGTCTCCTCTCTGCCTAAAGGCCCCCATATATGGCATTGATATTCCGATCAATTCACAGAATTCAATCCAATTTATCGGATTATCAAGGACATTTTTTTCTATTGGCAATATTGATCAGTCAATTGAAAAAAAGCTGATCCGGCAAGCTGAAATCTACAGGTTCCAGACAATCGCAAACAGGTTCCAGACAACTGAAACCTAATCGGAAAAATATTGGTCTGTGTATGGCTACCTTTAAGGAGAACTAAGGCAAAATAATTATTTAATTAAAATACTGTATAGCACCCCAGGTTTCCCAGTTTCTAAATGAACTTAGTATGAAATTGGAACTGACAGTTTCTGAACTTGAAAAATTAAAAGAATCAAAAATGTAAAAATTTTTAAATAGTTTTGTTCACTATCGGAACAAAACTTGCCAGTTTAGTTCATCTCTACCTATTACGTAAAGAAATGAATACACCGGAATTTGTATTTCATTTATTAATCTACTTTAGTTCACCTTTAATTGCTTCCCTTTCTTTCAAATGGACTATTTTGTGCAGTAGTAACTGGGATTCCTGCACACGAGATGTTCTGTGTCTTCACTGGAAATTATAATTATCTGGAGCTGTGAACAGAAATTGGATTGATGCAGAGAGACTTATTATATTGTGTAGCAACACAGCTTACTTGGTTTTGGGCTGGGAGAAAATAAATCAAACTGTGGAGGAGATTTGGACTTCTATAAACAAAGGCAAAGCATTATTATTTAATTACATTGGGAGCAAACACATTGTCCAAATGATTAAACAGAATCTCCCAATACACTGGATACTACACTGCTAAAAATCCGGTTGTATTTAAAGGCCATATCCACTCCCAAAACTATATTTTAGATATGACTAGGACCACCACCACCATAAAAACATTCTACTTACAGACTGATCAGCACCTACCTCAAGATATTCTCCCCAGTCTCCTCACTTGTGGAACAGTGAAAACTCAGAAAGCTTTAGCACATGCTCAGGATTCTCTATCTATCTGTCTATATCTCTCTCTCTCTCTCTCTATCTATCTACATGGAGAAATCCTACCTCATCAATAGCACGAATGAGCTTTTGGCAGAAATGAGATCCTGAAGACATGTTTTGTCTTCAGGATGTATTGGCTGCATTGAATGTTATGCAATGCCAGTGGTTCTGAACAAATAAATTCGCCAAAGGGGTATTAAGTGATGATGGACAACTGATCCTTATGGACATTTGAACAGGTTTTTGTCCCAGGAATTGCCCCCACTAGAGTTAGTGCTTGGTCATGTCTGGGCAGAGGTCATTGCTTTAGCTCTTTAGCTGCCACCGTTCTGTCACTGGGAAATAAAGAAGAAACGATACACGTCTCTGCAAATAATATTATGAATGAGGATTTATCCCTCGGTTCTTTGATTTGTGGTGAGTATAATTGTCCTTTAAAACATAAAACTGAAAGTTCTAAGTTTGGGACATACACACCACTGTTCTTCAGGACTAATCTTTGCTGGGTGCTCCACGACTGTGGCCAATAGTAAATGATCACTCTCTCAAAAACCTTGGCCCAACACTTGAAGTTTCATCTATTTATTAGTGAAATGTCAGACAGGAAATGTCTGAAGGTGTGCTTGCTCTTGTTTTACTTATAAAGGCTATAGAGGAGAATGTCTTAGAATGTTCACGCTGAGCCCTTCTAATGGCTGTAACAAGAAGACACTGTCTCGGAATGTTCACACTGAAACCATACAATAGCGATAACGAGAATAGACTATACTCCGAAAAACATTCTTTGCTTAGAACCTGCTCATTCTCGATGTATTTTATGTCATTTCCCCAATATCTTGTCCATCAATATTTTTTTGCTTACCCTAGAAAACCAAATAAATTATTGATATAGTCAGCTCTAACCCACTCCATAGGGTGTCTTCCATTAAAGGGATGTTTTCAACCCCCCCCCCAAAAAACCGCAACTACAATAATTAGTAGTACATGTTTTGCTTTATTAGGCCTAGAGTACGTAAACTGACCTTTAAGACACAGTTAAACTTTACAGCTTCTCATCTTTAGACAATGTTATCCTCCTCTGCATGAGATAAACAATAGGAATTAATAAATCATGTATAAATAAACCCCCCATTCCATAATAGCACACAGGAAAAGAAACAAAACATCCACCTCTGTAGGGTGAGAAAACGATAGGGGGCATATATTCTGTATACTAGCTGTCTCCTAGCTAGTGTAAATGGAACATCCCCCCCCCCCAAAAAAGATATAAAGTCCTATCAAATATTAAAGGGTGATCCCATGTTTACTCACCAAATCAATGTGCAGAGCCAACAAAGCATGATGATTCGGCCAAAGGGCCTTTACCAAGAGCATCAAAAAGGCCTTTTGCCCCATTCCCGCCTCCTCCCACAGTCCTGTACTTGGTCACATGTGCTCTTCAAGAAGAACTATTGGCCAGTCTGGGAACAGTCCTGGAATGTGACAGGGGGTAGGGCCAAGCCAGGACAATGAGACAGACTTTGGAGGGCAAACCAAGGGATGAGAGCCTAGTGGTTTAAGTTCTCACTCTGGGCACTATTAGGAGATGGTGGTAGTTTGAAGCAGCATACTTGCCCTTTAATGAATATAAATCTCTCCAAATACATTACTGTAGTAGTAATGATAATAATATTTACTCCTCCCAGGTGAAAATTTAGCAAAGTTATGAAAAACCCGGACGCACTAAATTCAGTCACGAAGTGTAGCTGAACACCACAAAGTGTAGCCTTAAAAGCGTGAAAAAACGAACATTATAAAACTCTTTTTCAAGAAAATCACTGTTAATTCCATCGCAATGTCGATTCAAACTTTTCTAATTGTGCCCCTTAATGCTCCCTACTAAACCATTCAACATCTAATACGTCTTCGCTCTTACGTTGTGTCTTGTATTGCATTATTTATTATAAAGAGAGCTACACAAAGTACAGGCTGTGTCGCGGGAAGGGTTTGGATAATGGGGTTTGAAGAATCTGTCACCAGTAATGATGGGAAAATGTAGTAATTACTGTACTGTAAGTGTTATTGTTGTGTAGAGAACAACATATTTATGTCATCGATAAAAATCCCTGCCTATCTTTTAAAAAACAAAAAGCCCATTCTAGTGCCTGCTCTTTACAAAGGCATTGAGCAGAAGATCAAATAATTTGTTGGAGCTTTTCTGAAATAAACCAATCCAGACTTGCGCCCAGTACTTCTATCCAGGCTTTGAAATGCGTGGGGCTTCTCTAGTGCATTACTTCTGAGCCGAATAAATGTGCCGTGAGTCTGTTCTTCATGGACGAGATGTCTCCGAATAACATTCTATTAAAGTGAACATAAATAGCTGATTTAGTACACTTCACAGAGGATGAAGAGGAACTTAATGGAAATACATTTAACCCTAGTTCTGGTGTTGGGAGAGCCCAAAACGACAGGGAAGGAAAGAAAAGAACAGTTTTAAAGGGCAAGTCCAGCCTAAAAAAAGTTTACTTTAAAATGTTTAATCCCCCACCAAACCCCAGTTTTCGCAATAATCTTAAATTTCAATGATTCCCATGTAGGGACTTACCTGACCGGGTCCCTCGCCGCCTGGTTGCTGCCCAATGCTCTTGTTTGGAGCAAAAACATGGACAGAGGGTTTCTGGGCTGACAGCTGCTCCACTTGACAGCTCCACTGACAGCCTGGTCGTGGCTGTCAGGCGATTGGCTGTGACGTCAATGTTGCACCTCTACTGACAGCCGAAACCTGGAAGGGGAGCGGCTGTCAGCAGTAGGAGTATCGAGGGACTGGGACAGGTAAGGAAGTTCAGGGGCATCTTTGCGAAACCTAGGTTTTGGGGGGGCGTTAAACATTATTAAGAAAAGTTTGGTTTAGGGTGGACATGTCCTTTAACCAGGAGGGGAGGTATTAATTCCCAAGAAGCAATATCTTTCCCCAATGTAAATGAATGATAAAATCCCCCTCCAGTAGATTACACAATCCAACTCCTTTGTGCTAATGTGCAGTGGGGAACAGACTCCTCATTACTTACATTACTTATCTATATTACTCACACCTACTGTAGATATTCTGCATATTGTCTTCATTTTTCAAAAAAAACCTCTGCTTTGCTTTACTGTGGTATGTGGTTGGTAGTGATTTTGATTATAATGGGACCAGGCCAGTTTGTATGAATCGGTGATTGTTCAGTTACCATCACGGGCATAAATTTACCGTCACGGTCGCACTTTTACGATAAACTGCGTTGATGGAAGTTGCTGATATTGCGGGTTATGGAATATGGCCCATAATCTCTTGCTTTATATCAATTTAAAAGCTTCCGCTACAAGGCTGGTTATCCAGACTCTATCTTGCTACATACGCCTGATGTCACATCTGATTTCTTACCAGACAGTTAATGCTTTATGATTGATGTTAAACCTGTAACGTCCATGGCAAAGTAATTGATCAAAGTTAATTAAATGCATAGAAGCATTTTTAATATGGCTACTGTCCCCTACTGCCATTTTATCTTGGTGAGGCATCCAACATGGCAGCTCCTGCACCCATGAAGATATAAAAGGGATCTCTGTATAGATTTTACTGTATCTAAAGTAAATTCATGTACTGTGTGTTTTTCTCCTTCCAGTTGCCTTTTATATCTTGTCATTTTGAATGTCTCTAACTCCTGTTTAGAATTTTTAAATTGAAAGGGATGGAGGAATCACACAGCAGAGCTCTCCGCATGTTATCCTTTAATTTATTAAAGAGCCAAACATCAGGACAAACAGCGCTAGCTAGCTGGTCTAGTGCTTTTTGTTCTAAGACTTGAAGACAGTGTTGTTTAAACCAAAAAACAAGAAAGCCTTTCTGAGGGTGAGGCCACACTGCAACGCACAGGAATCGCGCACAGAATCGCGAGCGTTATCGCACGCGATTGTGTGCGCGATTCTTGCGTGTTTCGCGCTCGCGTTCACGTTTTGCGCATGCGTTTTCGCCTTTTCGCGTTATGGACACGCATGCGTTAACGCACCAAAAATGGTGAACATCGGAAATCGTGGGAAATTTTGCGTTCCCGCAATTTCCATTTTAGCGAAAATCGCGTGCGCAAACGCGCGAAAAACGCGCTAGTGTGGCCTAGCCCTTAAAGGGCCCACTCCCCAAATAAAAAAAAGCAAAACTTTTTTCTTAAGGCACCCAAGCCCCAATAAAATTCTTCTCTGTACGCCTGCTCCAGCCCAGGCCTCCCTGGCAGCCAATAATTCACAAAGCCTGAGGCTCTGTGCGAGCTGTGTATACTCAAGCTCATACTGTGCTCAAACATGGTGCAGCACACACATCCAAGCTTGCAATAAGCTTGTAAACCAAGGGAAGGAGGCGGAAACCTTTTAAAATCAGGAGGCAGGACTTTGCATTCCAGCTACCAGAGAATGCTCAGTGCACTGGTTGGGGCCTGAGTGCCGTAAGGATGTCGGGTCATTGACATTTTTCCATTCCAGGAAACCACAGTAACCAGGAATAATGAGAAATAGCAAGTTAATTAAACTAAGTAGCCAGGAAAAGTAAGACAGATATGTCAATGAATTGGAAAAGGAGAGATAATATGTTGAGTGGGACCTTAATGCTTCCTGCTGGGTCTCTGATCTTATAATTCCCCATTTCGACACTAGCAGAGTCTCAGATTATTTCTCTATTATTTTCCATCAAAGTTAACCCCATTATACAATGTGAACATTTAGACTGAGGATTGGTATAAATCTGTCAGTTTCCAGCGTTCAGCCTGGTCCCATATATCTACTGGAAATACAATGACAAGAATATCATTTATTGATATTAATAACATTGTGCAAGTATGACATGGATATTCCCCTTTGTATGGGTCATTTTAATTTCATAGGTTCACTCACTATGTACATGGATCAACATAAACTGTGTGGCTGCCTTCACCTGCCCATCTTTTTACAGAAAGGTAATGTGGTCTTACAACCAGTTTGTTATTGGACCAGAGGAAACAGGAAATCCCATTTTAAAGGGCATGTCCACCTTTAACACAAAACTTGTTCCTATCATCAACCCAACTGATATATTCAGCACATCATTAGATGTATTACTAACCAGATATTTAAGCATAATTATTGTCCCCATTCTGGTAGAGTAAGCTGGCTCCTCCTTCCATGCACTCAATCAAGGCTGTCATTGCTGACATCGCAGCCAATGATTGACTGTTGTTTCCCCTGTTATATCCTCTGCACATGCTCAAGCATAGAAAAAGCTCATTGAGCAGAGGGAGGAGGCAGATAACTTTGCCAGAAAGAAATAGAATATATCGTTACATATCTGGTTACAAATGCATCTAATAAAATGAAAAAAAAAAAAATATCAGTTGGGGTTGCAAATAACTGACAAGTCATCAGTGTGTTGTTTTAATGAAGGACATGCCCTTTAAAGTCAGGGATAGAAATTTGCAATTACTGGGGACTATGGAGATCTTTTAGTTTTTATTGATCTCTAGAATTCTGATTGTTTGCTTCAAATGACAAACAATACCCAGCTGTGGGATAAATGTGTAGCCACCTGTATCAGGAGCAAACATACACAAGCTTCTTCTAGACTAAACAAACAATTAGAATAAAAGTGCAGATTATTGGGTTGGATGTATCGCCTTTCACAGTAATTCCAAACTAAATGGAATCCTTTGTGAATTAAATCGTTCACTAGAACAAGTTTGCCAGCAGAGATCATTCATTTTAATCTTCTATATAGATATAGTGCTATATAGATCTAGTCTGAACTTCTCTATTAGCATAGAGGTCCTTTATGATAACTATAGGAATAACTATATACTGTAGTGACCCCTGCAGGTGGCTGGTTCATGCTTAGCCAGCTGAAAAGGAAAATAAATATATTTGTACAATCCAGTATTAGTCCAAAGTCTTATTGAAGCCCAGCTCCTTGTTACAGCTCATGCCTGGCCTGGTAAGTTATCAGGGGCATAACTACCAGACCCTTCTACTGCAGGGGGGTCCATCTTCTTACTTTCCCTATGACAGATACAGCCTCCCCCCAGAAAACCACAGGGACGGGGGCCCATCATAGTTTAGCTGGGGAGCAATGTTCCCTCTAATTGGAAATTGGCTGTGTGTGCAGATATACATTTTCTGTGTGCATACAAAATTAAATTGTGCGCTACATACTGTAGCACTTATTTTCCAGCAGATTTTTGTGTGCGCACCCCTTTAACCTGTGTATGCAGGCCTGCAGAGTTGTGTGCGTGCTTACGAGCGTGCGCCTTAGAGGGAGCACTGCTGGGGAGCCCAGTGACTCCTAGTTATGCCACTGCAGGTACATTTTCACTAATTATAGATATTAATGATCTATAAATACTGTATTGATTTACATGACATTGTACCTTTCTCTCCAAGCTATCGAGTTTGCAACCAAAAAGGGGGAATTTAGAAAACTAAAATACAGAAGAAGCCACAAACGGAAGGAATGGAGAACAATCAGCATTGCTAAATGGCAAGGTCGCATAATTCCCCCATATCAACATGGAACGGCTGACTACAGCGAGACTTTTCTCTTGCAAAATGAACGTATAGAAAATCTTCTAGGGCAAAGTCCTCTGTGAGCTCCACTTTGAAAAAATAAGCTTAGAATTCTAAATAGTGAAGTTCTATTATTATGGTAAATGACCTTGGGCGCATGTTTTGCTTGATAAGCTGAAATTTTCCACCTGCTTAGAAGTATAGGCTTTTCCTTTAACCCACGTCTCGTATATTATTATCCCATTATTTTTGCTTAATTAGAAGATATTTAGATATAGGATTTCAAATGCTATACTTCAGCACAAGTATTTATAAATATATTTTCTAATTTACATTATCTAATTGACCATTATCTGCCCATCCAGCGATTTCTCTGTGTATAAATAAATATTTCCAAGTTGCTGACTTCCCCTAATAGTGTCTGTTATGGTCCCAGTCACTGGGTTGATTGAGTTGATCAGTAGAAATCTGAGCATTTTTGACCCACCCGACAGCCAATCAGTAGAAATTACTGTTAGGAAGATTCCAAGGTAGTGGTGCATCCTGGGAAGAACTGTTATAGAACCTGAAATAGCGCTTTCTACTGACCCAGGGTGAGGACCTAAACACTAGGTCCACTCCTCACCCCTGGGTTAACCTTCTAACACTTCTACTTACATAGTAATTGTAATTGAGGTTGAATAAAGACATACGTCCATCAAGTCCAACCTATTCACTTTTTTTTTTAATCCTTCCTAACAGTTGATCCAGAGAAAGGCATAAAAACCCAGCTAAAAAAGGGGCAAAGCGGCAATCGGAAAGTATCCCTGGATCAACCAGAACTACAGTATATGTATTAATACCAGTAATTCTCAATACTATATAGTATCCTGTACCAATCAGAACTACAGTATATGTATTAATACCAGTAATTCTCAATATTATATAGTATCCCTGTACCAACCCAAACTACAGTATATGTATTAATACCATTAATTCTCAATATTATATAGTATCCCTGTACCAACCAGAACTACAGTATATGTATAATATCGTATCCCGTACCAACCAGAACTACGTATTGTATTAATACCATAATTCTCATATTATATAGTATCCCCATACACCAGAACTACAGTATATGTATTAATACCAGTAATTTCTCAATATTATATAGATCCCTGTACCAACCGAACATAAGTATATGTATTAATACAAGTAATTCTCAATATTATATAGTATCCCCGTACCAACCAGAACTACAGTATATGTATAATACCAGTAATTCTCAATATTATATAGTATCCCATACCAACCAGAACTACAGTATATTATTATACCAGTAATTCTCAATATTATATAGTATCCCTACCAACCCGACATTTATGTATCACTTCTCACTTCTATTACATGTTGAGTTTCTTTGCACAAATGAATGCTGACAAACAGAAGTGACACTGGCTCCATATAATAACCTACTGGTCGAGAGATTTAGAAGGGTTTTTTGATGAGATTAATGCAGTTTTCTCATAAATCCCTCCCCCGACGGGATTATTAATACCAGGCTGTGATGAAACTGGTAACCATGCGAACCCAAATTGCTATAATATTTGAGTTCCACTTTAAAGTATCTCTTAGCCTTTCTGATTGTCTCCCCCCTATAACTCTTCATCAGCCTCCCCATCCCCTCTAGTAAAATTCCCCATCCTGTTTACAATCCGCATTTCGCCTGTTCCTTTCTGTCTGACTAAACTCATTTCTGTTTCTGCCCCGAGATTAAACAAGAATCGCAAACACACACAATCCCCTTAAACCTGGAAAGGAGATGCTACTGCTTGAAGATAAGGGATCTGCTACCGTCTGTTCCTCCCTGAATCTCGCTGATAACTGTCAGGGGAGAATCTACCTCCAGGTGCTATAGAGCAAAATCTACATTCGCATCTCTCCATTTACACTCGGATTTGGCAGCCCCCCCCAGAGACCCCGTCACACTTATTATTTACTTCAACAATCTGAACCTGCATCATCTCATTCACGGGAAGACATAAAGGGAGGGACGTCGGTTTAAATTCCCGGGTCCCTGGTGCTTATGAAGGATTAGAAGGTGGGAGGGTTGGGAAGACGAGGGGACTGGGGTCTGTTCTTCCCTAATATCTCCCGCTGCAATGAGATGTGTCAGGTCACAGGATTTATTCCTTCCTATAGCCCCGCGGAGAGGAAAGTGAAAAGATAAAAGTAACACGGGGAAAGGTGCGAGGTGTTAATGGATGCTGGTGTTTAAATAGAGAGGAGAATAGCTCTGGGAAGAGGGTTCCACAGTACTTTATCTGTTCCCAATGAGATCCATAGGGATGGACAAAATGGTTGACAAATATTGGTTGATTTATTGGTACCTAACATAGTAACATGACATAGTAACTGAGGTTGAATAAAGACATATGTCCATTAAGTTCAACCTTTTCACCTTCCTTTTAAACCCTACTTAACAGTTGATCCAGAGGAACGCAAAAAAAGCTAAAAAAGTTGGAAAAAATTCCTTCCTAACTCCAAATGGCAATTGAAAATTATCCCTGTACCAACCCGAACTATAATATATGTATTAATACAAGTAATTCTCAATATTATATAGTATCCCTGTACCAACCAGAACTACAGTATATGTATTAATACAAGTAATTCTCAATATTATATAGTATCCCCGTACCAACCAGAACTACAGTATATGTATTAATACAAGTAATTCTCAATATTATATAGTATCCCTGTACACACTATAATATATGTATTAATCCCAGTAATTCTCAATATTATATAGTATCCCTGTACCAACCAGAACTACAGTATATGTATTAATACAAGTAATTCTCAATATTATATAGTATCCCTGTACACACTATAATATATGTATTAATACCAGTAATACTCAATATTATATAGTATCCCTGTACCAACCAGAACTACAGTATATGTATTAATACCAGTAATTCTCAATATTATATAGTATCCCTTATACCAACCAGAACTACAGTATATGTATTAATAATAGTAATTCTCAATAATATATAGTATCCCTGTACCAACCAGAACTACAGTATATGTATTAATACCAGTAATTCTCATTATTATATAGTATCCCTGTTCCAACCAAAACTACAGTATATGTATTAATACCAGTAATTCTCAATATTATATAGTATCCCTGTACCAACCCGAACGATAATATATGTATTAATACAAGTAATTCTCAATATTATATAGTATCCCCGTACCAACCAGAACTACAGTATATGTATTAATACCAATAATTCTCAATATTATATAGTATCCCCGTACTAACCAGAACTACAGTATATGTATTAATACCAGTAATTCTCAATATTATATAGTATCCCCTAACCAACCAGAACTACAGTATATGTATTAATACCAATAATTCTCAATATTTTTTAGCTTTAGATACTTATCCAGTATCAACAAACTTGCCATTACTACATCTGCTGGAAGAACGTTCCACAGTTTCACCGTTCTGTAAAGAAACCTTTGTAAGTTATAATAGCCAGCTTCCTTAAGGGAAGGTCAACACTATTAAATGACATGTCCACCTCGAAAACAAAACAAAGCATTATATTCTGATAGAACACCCCCAGAATGGAGTTATGTTTTTTTATCTCTCATCACTCTTTTCTGCAGCTCCCAGCACTTCTGAATAAACATACGCTGCAGTATACGCTGCCGTGACGGATAATGACATGGCCAATGACTGCCAAATATTCAATGAGCTTTCTCTCCTGCAAAAGCTTAGCAAGTCTGCATGAAAGCTCTCTGAGCTTTTGCAGTGTTCAGAAGGGGGTGTGGGGGGGGGGGGGGGGGGGGGGTAGGGCTTCTCACATCTAAAGAGGGATGGGACAATAAAATATAATAAAACATAAGATCAGGGAGAATATGAAAGGAAGATGCATATAAGACACCAGGAGAAACTTTGCTTTATCCTTCATTCCGAGACACAGTTAATGAAAATCTCAGACAATCACCACCCTGGACAAGCTAATGGATGAGTCACAGCGAGAGAATCAAGCTTTGCAATATCAGACAATTTGTTTAGGTTAAACTGTGAAGGGGAAAATTCTCTTGAAAATCATAAGGGACAGAAACAAAACGAAGATGTTTTATTTGATCAGTAACATTTTCATCGAATAAGTAAACAGAACAAACCTTGGCTTGGATCTATTATGTTGTAAATTCTGATCTCAGCCATGTGACAAGTGTTTTGGTTGAACATAAAAGGAAACGGTTTAGATTAACCCTACTGCATAGTCTCACTAATGCTATTGCCATAAAGGGAAAACACTACAAAACAGGAAAACGATGCTCTGGATCCCATTTCTAACAAATAAAAATGTATTATTTAATCATTAAAGGGCAACTAAACTAAAAATGTACTTTAAAAAAGCTCAGGGTTCTGGGCTTTTCTGTATTTAATAGTCATGAGGCACTGCTGAGCAGTTTTCTTCATGCTGGTGGTGCTCCTCAGCCTCCTCTCACATAAACTATATTGGGAGGTAGGGATAACTAATCCTACCTCTTTTTACCTGGTGCTTTTCATTTTAATTGTTTTAACGGGCATGTCCACCCTTCTAAAAAAATGTTTATATGTTGTAGGGCTTCCTCCCCCAGCCCCAACTGCATTATTATTATGGCCAGAAACTCCCCTGATCTTTACTTACCTTCCCTCTATCCTCCGCTGCACTGCCCGGCCTTCTGCTTGCATGAAACTGCAAGCAGGGGGCAGGACCAGCAGCCGCGTCCATGATTGGCTGGATGCAGCCAATCACGGACGTGGCTGCCGGCAGTTCAGAAGGAAGATAGAAGAAAGGTAAGTAAAAATCAGGGGAATTTCTGGCCATAATAATAATGCGGTTGGGGCTGGGGGAGGGAGCCCTAAAACATATAAAAAGGGTTTTGTGCTGGAGGGAGAGGGGGGGGGGGGGGGGGGCTGCAGTGCGCATAGCAGAATTCTCCCAGAGGAGAGACAGAAGACAGAGTCCTATATGGACTCTGCTAGGCTCCTGGAGGCCAGTTTTTTTGGTCTTTGGAGGGACATTACAGGAGAACCATTTGGAGCTGGGATGTAAGGTAAGGATTTTTACGCACTACAGAGTGGGACCAGTAGTGGGGAAAATTATAGTTTTGGGGGTGGACATGCCCTTTTAAAAGAAATTATAATTCTCCTTTAAGAAACAATACTGAAAATGTACTATTTTTTTGCCATGTTCTATAGTAAAATATAAAGTTCCCCTTATATTTGGAAGTCTGTGACATTTGCTGGCTTGTCTCATTGTCATATTGCTTTAGTGGCATATCTGGAAGGGCGACTGTGACATTTACTAATAACAAAAACTGCACAATTAATATCACAAGCAACTACTGAATTGTAAGAAATTGATTAATTAATAGTTAGTCTAAAGCCCGCAGACAGAGTTATTTATCAAATTCTTGCTGGTTTGGTTTAATTACTTACAGTACAGGCTGCCCAGCACATCCCTTTATACTAAATAATTATAAAAAGGTGTGTGTTTTTCAACACATAAACGTGGCTGAGGAGTGTGGTGCATTTAATGACTGGGGTTTAAAGGGGAACTGTGGTCTCAAAATAAATTATGGTCAAATAAATCTCTACAGTCTTACATTTCAAATGAGCCCTGGATCACATTGCTAGGTGCAGTCTGTCAGACGTTATGGTGCTGAAAAGTTTAAAACTTCCTGATTTCAGCAGCTTGTAGTCATGTGATTGGCACATCTGCAAACCTTAGATTTGCTTTTCTTTGTCTATGGAAACATTAGTCAAATGCAGATTGACATTTTGCAACCTTTTCTCTGTCTGTAAAAAGACTGAAAGTTTGGGACTGGGCACTGATGTCCTTAGTCATAATCTGACATTGCAGGTATGTTCTGTCAAAGCAGTAAGTGTTCAATGTGTAACCTTACACCACTGAGAGGGAGGGAATGCAGAGGGTGCAGTTGTTCTAAACAGAAAGTTAGAGCATTTTAAGCATCATAGCTTTTATTTAACACTAAATGTGGGCATGGAAAGTTCGATGTTATTGTTCCGATTGTGCGGGCAATAATATCGATAAGGTGAAAATTTCACCCCTTCCGATGACATAATCAGGCCACCATAATTGTTAGGGAGTTCCTGAGATATAAAACTAATCCTCCATTCCACTGAAAGAAGTAGAATATTCTTCAAAATAGCTGCTCAGTCAGAAATGATCTGTTTTTACACTCTGATGGGTGCTAAGGGGTAGGTGATAGGCAGTGTAGTTTGATTGGAATGGCAGATCCATTTTAGTTTGATACTGATCGGTCCTGATGTCAGTCATTGAGTGGCCACTCTGGTTGGCTTTAAATTGACATTATTTGGTCAATTACAAAACATATGGTAAGTGTAAAAGCCTCAGGGATGTCCAACCTCCAGATGTTTTGAAAACAACATCTCCCAGCATTTCTTGGTTGTATTTTGCACTAAGTGGGTTAGTAATGAGCCGATTAAATCAACTCTTTAAATGTGTAAAAACTGTGTAAAAGCAAGTACCAAGCTTTACACTCACAGTATCACTATACTCTATGTACTATATATATACTCTATAAAGTTCCTTGGGCTCACAGCATGTAAATGTCACTTGTCCATATTTATAGAGATTAGGCAATATGTTTAATTTATCCAGTTTAGAAAAAATGGGAGGATCCAGACTCAAGTTAACTAAGTTAATAAGGGGAATGGAGGAATGTAAAGAGTTTACAGTAACTAAGGGTAACTAAGTTATAAGGGGAATAGAGGAATGTAAAGAGGTTACAGTAACTAAGGGTAACTAAGTTATAAGGGGAATAGAGGAATGTAAAGAGGTTACAGTAACTAAGGGTAACTAAGTTATAAGGGGAATAGAGGAATGTAAAGAGGTTTCCCGCGAGAAGGGTAAATAAAGGGTAACTAAGTTATAAGGGGAATAGAGGAATGTAAAGAGGTTCAAGTAACTAGGGTAACTAAGTTAATAAGGGAATAGAGGAATGTAAAGAGGTTCATAACTAAGGGTAACTAAGTTATAAGGGGAATAGGAATGTAAAGAGGTTACATTACTAAGGTAACTAAGTTATAAGGGAATAGAGGAATGTAAAGAGTTACAGTAACTAAGGGTAACTAAGTTTATAAGGGGAATAGAGAATGGTAAAGATGTTACAGTAACTAAGGTAACTAAGTTATAAGGGAATAAGGAATGTAAAGAGGTTACAGTAAACTAAGGGTAACTAAGTTATAAGGGAATAGAGGAATGTAAAGAGGTTACAGTAACTAGGGTAACTAAGTTATAAGGGGAATAGAGGAATGTAAAAGAGTTACAGTAACTAAGGGTAACTAAGTTATAAGGGGAATAGAGGAATGTAAAGAGGTTCAGTACTAGGTAACTAAGTTATAAGGAATAGGAATGTAAATAGGTTACAGTAACTAAGGGAATTAAGTTATAAGGGGATAGAGGAAATGTAAAGAGGTACAGTAACTAAGGGTAACTAAGTTATAAGGGGAATAGAGAATGTAGAGGTTACAGTAACTAAGGGTACTAAGTTATAAGGGAATGAGAATGAAATTTTACAGTAACTAAGGGTAACTAATTATAAGGGGAATAGGGAATGTGTAAGAGGTTACAGTAACTAAGGGTAACTAGTTATAGGGGAATAGAGGAATGTAAAGGGTTACAGTAACTAAGGGTAACTAGTTAATAAGGAATAGAGGAATGTAAAGAGGTTACAGTAAACTAAGGGTAACTAAAGTTAATAGGGAATAGAGGAATGTAAAGAGGTTACAGTACTAAGGGTACTAAGTTAATAAGGGGAATAGAGGAATGTAAAGAGGTTACAGTAACTAAGGGTAACTAGTTAATAAGGGGAATGAGGAATGTAAGAGGTTACAGTAACTAAGGGTAACTAAGTTATAAGGAAAAGAGGAATGTAAGAGGTTACAGTAACTAAGGGTAACATGTTAATAAGGAATAGAGAATGTAAAGAGGTTACAGTAAATAGGGTAACTAAGTTAATAAGGGGAATAGAGGAATGTAAAGAGTTACAGTAACTAAGGGTAACTATTTATAAGGGGATAGAGGAATGTAAGAGGTTACGTAATCAGGTAACTAAGTTAATAAGGGGAATAGAGGATGTAAAGGGTTACAGTAAATAAGGGTAACAAGTTAAAGGGAATAGATGAATGTAAAGAGGTTACAGTAGCTAAGGGTAACTAAGTTATAAGGGGAATAGAGGAATGTAAAGGGGTTACAGTAAACTAGGGTAACTAAGTTATAAGGGGAATAGAGGAATGTAAAGAGGTTACAGTACTAAGGGAATTAAGTTATAAGGGAATAGAGGAATGTAAGAGGTTACATTAACTAAGGTAACTAAGTTATAAGGGGAATAGAGGAATGTAAAGTGTACAGTAACTAAGGGTAATTAAGTTATAGGGAATAGAGGAATGTAAAGAGGTTACGTAACTAAGGGTAACTAAGTATAGGGAATGAGAAATGTAAAGAGGTTACAGTAACTAAGGGTAACTAAGTAAGGGGAATAGAGGAATGTAAAGAGGTACAGTACTAAGGGTAACTAGTTATAAGGGGATAGAGGAATTAAAGAGGTTCAGTAATCGGGTAACTAAGTTATAAGGGGAATAGAGATGTAAAGAGGTTCCGTAAATAAGGTAACAAGTTATAAGGGGAATAGAGGAATGTAAAGAGGTTACAGTAACTAAGGGTAACAAGTTAATAAGGGAATAGAGATGTAAAGATGTTACAGTAACTAAGGGTAACTAATTAATAAGGGGAATAGAGGAATGTAAAGAGGTTACAGTAATAGGGTAACTAAGTTATAAGGGGAATGAGGAATGTAAAGAGGTTACAGTAGCTAAGGGTAACTAAGTTAATAAGGGGAATAGAGGAATGTAAAGAGGTTACAGTAAATAAGGGTAACTAAGTTAATAAGGGGAATAGAGGAATGTAAAGAGGTTACAGTAACTAAGGGTAATTAAGTTATAAGGGGATAGTAGATTAAGAGGTTACGTAACTAATGGGTACACTAAGTTTATAAGGGAATAGAGGAATGTAAAGAGGTACAGTAATAAGGTAATTAAGTTATAAGGGGAAAGAGGAATGTAAAGAGGTTACAGTAACTAAGGGTAACTAAGTTATAAGGGGAATAAGGAGAATGTAAAGAGGTTACAGTAACTAAGGTAACTATTATAAAGGGGAATAGAGGAATGTAAGAGGTTTACAGTAATAAGGGTAACTAAGTAATAAGGGAATAAGGAATGTTAAAGAGGTTCACGTAACTAAGGGTACTAAGTTTATAAGGAATAGAGAATGTAAGAGGTTACAGTAAATAAGGGTAACTAAATTAATAAGGGGAATAGAGGAATGTAAAGAGGTTACAGTAACTAAGGGTAACTAAGTTAATAAGGGAATAGAGGAATGTAAAGAGGTTACAGTAACTAAGGGTAACTAGTTAATAAGGGGAATAGAGGAATGTAAAGAGGTTACAGTAACTAAGGGTAACTAAGTTATAAGGGGAAATGAGGATGTAAAGAGGTTACAATAACTAAGGGTAACTAAGTTTAATAAGGGGAATGAGGAATTTAAAGAGGTTTACATTAAGGGTAACTATGTTAATAAGGGGAATAGAGGAATGTAAAGAGGTTACAGTAAAAAGGGTAACTAAGTTATAAGGAAAGAGAGAATGTAAAGAGGTTACAGTACTAAGGGTAACTATTAATAAGGGAAAGAGGAATGTAAAGAGGTTACAGTAAATAAGGGTAACTAAGTTAATAAGGGAATAGAGAATGTAAAGAGGTTACAGTAAATAAGGGTAACTATGTTATAAGGGGAATAGAGGAATGTAAAGAGGTTACAGTAGCTAAGGGTAACTAAGTTAATAAGGGGAATAGAGGAATGTAAAGAGGTTACAGTAAATAAGGGTAACTAAGTTATAAGGGGAATAGAGGAATGTAAAGAGGTTACAGTAGCTAAGGGTAACTAATTTAATAAGGGAATAGAGAATGTAAAGAGTTACAGTAAATCCAGTGGTAACTAAGTTCTAGAAGGGGAATCAGAATGTAAAGAGGTTACAGTAAATAAGGGTAACTAAGTTAATAAGGGGAATAGAGAAATGTAAAGAGGTTACAGTAGCTAAGTTACTTACTTTGGAGAAAAGGCTTTGCAAGGGGATATGATCAGTTTACCAGAAATAAATATTAATACACTTTTAGGAGCAATATTCACATTAAACCTGAATTAGTACATGGTCTTTCTGGAAATAACTATGATCCCTTTATTGGAAACACTGTCCCCTGGGGTCCAATTTAATCTTTGGTTCATCTCTTCTCAGCACTTCAAACCATTTCCCAATGTGTCACTTTCCTATGTCAGACTAGAGAACGAGATGTTGAGGGAATAGTCTATTTCGTATAAGTGTCCTAAATGGATAATAAGACTGGAAGACAAGTTGATCCAATCAACCTTGTACCTGACTTTGTGAATTAATGAGCCTATTATATGAAGGCTTTGCTTTGCTCTTTCATGACTTGTTAAAAATAGTGCCATATGGCATGAAAGCGGCAGTTAAAATAGACAATGCGGGTGAAACAAATCTTTTCTACTTCCCTAATAACGAATCACACGGGGAACCTTATATTTTGGGTTTTCGTGGGTTTTTCATTTTTTAAAAAAATGATATTAAATTCATACAATCATTCATTTTATTTGAAGAATCACATTTAAAAGAAGCTAAAATACATTTTCTGACTTTATTTTTTATACAAACACAGCATTATAAAATACCTTTCTTCCCAATAGACAAAGCATGTGGTGTCTGCCCCCTCTCTTGTTGTCTGGTCTGGGCATACTCAGTGTGGTTCATTCAGGGAGAGATAGCAGTTCTCCAGCTACTTTCTGGGATTATCCCAACTTTTAACAATATTAGTAACAATCAGGGTTATTCAATAAAAGTTCTTATGGTTACAAATGGTGCTAATTTTGCCCCAACCAATCAGATGTTAGCTTTCAGATGTTAAATGATTTCTGATTGGTTGGGGCAAAATTAGCACCATTTTTAACAATAAGACCTTTTATTGAATCTCCCTGAATATTTTTTGTATATCAGATTGGGAGAATAGAATCTGCCACACTTCTAAAACTAATTAGGATATGTCCATCACCAAAACTAAAATTTAATTCAACCTAATAACCCCCTCAAACCCAGACCCCACAAGGTTTAAATATAACTTACCAGCACTTGTTCCTTTGGCAGTCTTCTGCTGGTGCTCCATTCCTTTTCTGTGGGCATCAGTGATTGGCTGAGATGCAATGTTCTGGACCTTCATTGGTCCTTAATCTTACACATGTTAAACTGTAAACCTAAACAAAGGTATATGTAGGGCAGAAAAGTAGGGTGGTTAAACTTAGAATAAAGGAACTGAAACATAGACATCTATATCTAACTGTAGATAGTGGCAATAAAATAAAATAATTAGTAAAATAATTACCAGGAGGAATTGCTTAATAGGGTTTCCTAAATCTTCCATTTCTTATAGTGTCAATTAATAAAAACAAACCTGGTTTCAATTTGGAACTGCTGGATGAAAAATCCACGCATCCTATGGATATGTTAGAAATTAAAACTTGGGATCATGCTTTCAGTGTAGCTCCACCCTCTCCTTACTCCAGGATGTTTGAAGGTAAGACATACACACCAAGATGTGCACCTTCCAAATTCTGCATAGTGGTATAGGGAATCCCAGAGATGAGGACCCCTTACCTGGGTCATTTTAGTGGAAGGGTGGTATTTGTGAGAGTATATTTCCTTTAAATATTGTTTGGGCAAAGCAGAAATACTCCATCTCAATGGGAGGTATGACACATTTAAAGGTCATCTATTGTGAAAAAAACACATTGCCCCATTGCTAAATAAGTTAAATAAATGTGCTCTGTGCTGCCTTTCTCCTACCTCTGTCAGTGACTCTGTTTTTCCATTATGTCAGATATCTCTGCAGCACTTCCCCCTCCTCTCTGTTACCTCCTCCATGTCTTAACTCTGGCTGCCCGACAAGCTTATCATGTGCAGCAGGAGTTAAAAGTTCAACATCCTGAAAAACACACCCACGCACAGTGGCCAATAGAAAGCAAGCTGTCCTGGAGACACAGATCTCTTTGTGTCCTGCTGCAATAAAATCTCTCTCTTTGTGACCCATCATCAATCAGTGAAAGGTATCAAGAAGGGGGGTCAAGTGCAGCCTTATCTCTGCAGTCAAAACTACCTCTCTCCCTGCTAATGTTCTGTTTGTAACAGAGCAGGGAGGGCAGAGGGACTTGAGCAGGGAAGAGGGTCACAACACAGGGATTTGATTGACAGTACAAGTAGGAGTAGAGGAATGCAATTACGTCTTCTAATTTGTGTATCTCAGGACAGAGAGGGAAACTAAAGAAAGTAAAGACACTCTGGGGGTGGGGGTGGGGGGGGGGAATTACAGAATATCTGGAAAGAAAGGGAAAAAGTTAATTTTCCCACTATAGATGCCCTTTAATTTATAGGACAACTGTACGGTTGTTGCTTCAACGCCCCCTTGTGACCCATTCTGCAAGAAGCACTTTTTGCCTTTGGATATATTCCAGACTGAGGTGGAGCATAGATAATACGTTGATTGACATTAAATATTCCTGTGTTCTTAGACAATCTCCAGAAATCAGCACTGTAACATTACAAACAGTGTTTTTTTTTCTATGCTTGGAAAAGGTTTTCTAGTTCCACATATTAGTATTCCAGTCAATGATTCGCCACACACTGCAACCAGTCAAGTCTTTGTCAAGCGCTCCCTTTCCTATCTGCCTGTATCTCACCTTGCTAGGCAGAAAATAGCTTAACCTCATTCATATCGGCCTTTTGCTCTGTGAATCTTCAGCTCCATGTGAAGGGCGTGTTTACTACAGAAAGCCGATGGACTTTACATGTTCATCGTATCACATCCTCAGTCTGAAGGGCTTTTTATTTTTCACATGGAAAACAGGATATCTTGGAACAGTAACAGTCCATGGAGTTAAAGAGCATAATTACCTGATTGCATCTCTGAGCACCTACTTCACTATGTATTTTGTGAGATGAAGAATTATTATTACCCCGTTGGCAGAGATATCATGTAATTAGCTGAACACGAAGCACAAAATGAGAAAGAAACCGCGGATGTTTTTATTATTTAGAAGTACCGGATTATACGGCGCAGCTCTCAGATTCACGTTCCTTTAAGCTTTTTGATTTTGAAGGAATTGGAAATTGGTGTCCATAATCATTATCATCTTACATCTGAAGGAAAATGATTCTAAATGGCAGTTATCCAGCAGTCTGGGCTGGTATAATTGCCTCTGCGTTCATGATCTTGCCCTCTGAAAGGATCATTTTGTGTTAACCGGAACACTACATGCCCGCCTTTCAGCAATGCGACCCGACACCTTCAATAAAACGAGCTAAATTTCAGGAATCGGAGCCTGTTGTGGATTGACAGGGATATAGAGATGGCTAGAAATTAGAATTAGGGCAAATCTGGTTAGAGATTAAATGAAAACTTTATAATACAGAATCAAGTAGAAATGTTCAATAAAAAGTATCCTGTTCTGATTGCTGTTGTCCCTGGCTTCTGCACTGCATGCAAGCAAATCCATACCTACCTACACAGGGGTTAAGGCCTATTTAAGCTCTTCCCAGAACCCCTTGGACTGCCCCATTTGGGCTGCAACATTTAATTGGTGGCTGTAGAGTAATAACCGTGGCAATCTTTGGCACCTTTTATTCTTAGCCCCATAGTACAGAGAGAGATTTCTAGAGAGAGAGACATGATTCTATTGCCCCCTCCATTCTAAACCTCCCCGTAATTATCAAATATATTCTAAATATTTACTTATGAAATATAATTTAATAGTTTTATGACCAGTGTAAAAGAACATCAGAGTTGCAAACACCTGTATAAAATAATGGAAAGCCCTGTAACAATTGCACAATGGTACTCCTATTACCCCTAGGACTGCATTGGGGTACACATGTATGGTTGTTTACTGGTATTTACTAATATTCTCAGCTATGGTTTTATCTATATTAAGGAGACCATATAGTAAAGGTTAATGCTGATATTTATTACCATGATGAGCTGTTGGCTGTTAAGCGATCCATTTTAGTTGTTCTAGTTTGTGTCTTATGGGGAATATTTATATTTTGTCTACAAAGTTACATTTAATTTGGGTGTTGTTGGTCCTATATTTTGGCTACAACGTTTTGGCTTAAATGAAACATTGCGCCAACCAACTATTTTATAATAGTGGAGGTACGAGTTGGTGCTCCTTAGAACAACAATCTCACAATCTTTACACAAAGCTCGTCTGTATGGCAAAAAACAAATTCTGTCTTGTTTGCTCTTTAAAAATAATGGCCCCGTGTTTTTAAAATTACCACCCTGCGGGGGGTGGCAGGAAAAGCATCATAGAATAGTACAGAGAGAGTAGCCCCTAAAAGGAGAACACTTGGAAGGAGGACAGTATTCCCTGAATAGTGCTGTAAGTGCTATATCAATCCCCTATTTAGGTAGTTTATTTAATAAATCTATTTCACAGATAAATATAATTTTATATCAGTGACATTTTTTCACTAGTTATTGGTTGATTTACAATGTGTATCCTGTAGACAAGGCAGCTAGAAAGCTTAGGGAGAGGGGGGCCAAAAGGAGCAAAAAGCCCTTCACTGAGCATAAAAATGGAGAAACACCTTCTTATAATAGAAGGAATCTTGCAGTCTCATGCTATATAAATAGCACTGCCCACAAAATCTAAGAAACAAGAAGCAATTTCTTACTCCCATGTTCCCCAATGTAAGGGGCAGAGATATGCAAAATACTCCTTTATGTCCCTTAGCTAATGCATGTGTCCAGAACCACTGGCTTAATAACATGCAATATAGTCTAATATAAAGAGCCAATCATCTGACCTGCAGACATGACATGTTTCGATCTTGTTAGATGTCGTCAGTGCAAGATACAGATTCATGGCTCTATGGTGTAGGACTTGGGTGTACAGTGGACAAGGCAGCTAGAAAGCTTAGGGAGAGGGGTATCATGGTAATCAGTGATGAGTCCCAGTTTCATAAATCCCCACCAGAAGTTTTGTGTCTCAAAAGTTAGTACGTCTAAAAATTGTGTTTGAAAATCTTAAATCTGATAGAAATTGTAAAAATAGTAAGCGATTATTTGAAAATTGAAAAATTAGATACAGTTGGGTTCAAACTCATTTTGGAATTCTATTTGATTCCGAGGAACCGATGTTGGAATGAAACTGAACAGGTTTGTTCCTCTCTAACGGTAATCTACAAGGCACAATAAAGGTCTCTCCATTCTAACAATCCGTATTATAGAATGGAACCTTCCTAAACATTCTAACATCTCCCATCCCTTTCTCTGGATAAGATTAAATTTAGTTCCAAATCCCCTGAGGGATATTGGGCGACTTCGCACTAAAGCACCAAGCCGAACCGGGATATGAGATTCCGAAGACCCTAGAAGCTTTACCGTGCATTCTATGTGTGCGTTCCCCCCATTGTAAGCAGTATTGCTTGGTTCTAATCAGTCATTGTTTATAAACATGGAATATTTTAACGCCGGTGTCAGCACATCTGGAGCCTTTCCAAGGTTGTTTGTATCAGAAGTTGAACATTTGACATTTCATTTGGTAATTTCAGCCCATATTAGACACTTGACTGGGATAATTCCATGGCAGCGATTCTATTAGGCTACTTGATAAAGATCCTATTAAAGGTGCAGTTAGCTCCATTTTAAAATACGATGGCTACAACTTTAACAACTTCCAAAACATATCACTGTAAAAATCTTGAAATATCAACACCTTGAAATCATTGAAAAGGGGACAGTGTTCAGCCCACAAGCAGGAAATAAAATAGCAATAGAAAAAATTTGACGTTTTATCTGACCTTGATCTCGCAAATGCTTTAAACTCCCCTGTAAGACTTACTGCATTGCAGGATCCTGGTTAGGTAAGACGTTTTATTTTCTACATCTGCCCGTAGTCCTTCATAGAAAATGCATGAAAAAATTAGTGAAAAACCCACGCTAACCTAATAGTACTTTGGTTACCATGGGTTTTCCACTGATTTGGATCAAAAATGGCCAATATGAATTGCCCTTTAAGTGTTGGTTAAAGGGCATGCCCAGCCCCACAATGAAAACTTACATATAGGTAAATCACCCACCAAAACCCTAAACTGTAATAGTTTGAAACATGAAATATAGAAGTCTAAGCTGAATTCCTAAACAATGTCCTGTTTCCCCTGTTTTGCTTCCTGGTTCTTCCAGTTAGCAACTGTCAGTTATGTATTTGACAGTTGACATCACAGCCAATGACTGAATGTTAATCCCCTGTCTGCCTCTTCTGAGCATGCCCAGATGATGGTTCCTTATAATTCCTATTTTTAACCAGGGTACTATAATTTATGCAGCGTACAAATATAATGCAAACATTACTAATAGATATTTCAGGTTATTGGAATTCGACTTACCTGCCTGAGATCCCGCAACGTACTAAACAGTTCGTGAAGGCACAACGGTCAGATAAGCTGCGCAACGTACATCGGGTATTATGACAAGATGGATTACACGTTACATTTCATGCTACTAGGTAGCACAAAATGTAACCAAAATGTGCGTTGAATCAGATGCACTGGGCACAGTCTGAGTTTTTTGTCCAAAGGGGCTTATACACACAATCTTGTACACTCTGTATTGGCCTACCTGGTAACCATGAGATTGGCCATACATGATCCAATGATTGGATTATATCATAACATCTGGATATTGTATGATCAGGATAGTCGCGTGCGTGGGACCCAGAATATAAACATTAGTTAATAGATGTTGCTATAAGACATAATAGAAGAAAATTCATTTTGTGGTGCCATCCAGTACATCGCCATCCACTGTCGCAGTTAAAGTGACAGACCCGTCCTCTGGCATTTCACTCAATGATATAGGCTCATAATGTAACTATAGATTTGTTAAATTAAAGGTGAACTAAAGGTAAAATGCAAAATATCCTGAATGGATTTTTCAATTCCTAACTAGCAGATAGCTGTAATTGTCACCTCTGAAATCTACAGCATTGTGGAGAACCACATGAAGGGGCTATTTCTGTTTCAGCTTTAGTTCTCCTTTAAATTAAAATCCCCTTCTAGTAGGCAGCATCTGGTTCTTTACTTATTGCTAATAGCTAATGGCCCATATTCCAAAATAAATCAGCCTGTGTGTATGAATTAACCTCTCGGAATGGACCACACGCGTGATATCAGACAGTACCACTGGAGAGCACCAATCAGGTAAGTTACATGGTGTGTTTCATACTGATTGGTCATTCATTGCTACAGGCAGAATACCATGTGACCACAGAAGTTGAGATTTTAGCTATTTGATTTAGGTGAAAATGAACATTTGGAACCAGATCGAAATATCCCCAACACTGAAATGTGTCACATAGTTTAACATTCGACTGCCCCAAGGTAAACCAGCAAGGCTTAATAACAAGGTTGTGCTCCGGTGATTATATTCCCTCCATGTGGTTTACATCTTGAAGCCATGTAAATATAATCACTCGGTTGGCTCCGTACATAAATAGAATATCAAAGAAACAAACACACAAAGACATAAAAAAGCTGAAAGGGAAACTAAAATCTCCAGTTATGTTACTGTTACCTGATCCGCTCACCAACCATAAAGCACAAACACAATAAACAATGTTAAAAACACATCCACTTGCATGGTATTAAGTTACAGTAGGTCAACTGGAGTTGAAGTTTAGTTCTTGAAGACGTTTCACTAGTCATCCGACTGGATGAAATTTTATAAAAACATTAAAAGTGCTCAGGGTAAGGTGTCAAAAAAGCATGGAAGACAATAGGTTTTGAACCCAGAAGGGTCTGAAGAGTTGAAGATCTGGACAAGTCTTGGGGTCTATTTAGCAGGATCCTATACAATCAGAACCTGAACCAATGCCAGTGGTATATTAATCAGAAGCAAGAGCAGCACTCCGAAAATCCACTTGCAGAATCAAACAGTTCCTTTAGTATTGATTGGTTGTGCTCATATAAAGGACATAAAAAGAAAAAAAAAGAACAAGTTGTTTTAAAAATCCATATCCAATAAAACATATATTAAATAGATAAAACCACTTTTATAAAATAAGGGTGAAGGTCCAGCCAAGGAGTAGATTTTAAAAGCTTTATTTGATTCCAAACAGCATAAAAACAGTATCCAAAAATAAAGTACCCAGTGCAAGGACACAAACTGACATACAAGTGCAAATGTTGCTTTTTTAAAAAAAAAAAACAGGATCCCCTTGGACAGGCTGTGTCCACAGGGGCCAAATTATAGATTCTAAAGTCAACGTGTTTCGCTGCTTAACCATGCAGCTTTCTCAAGACAGTCTATTTTGTGTATAGGGCGAGTTTCCTTTAAATCTCATCATTTCCGCGCTTTTTTTCGCTTTTCGCAAGGAAGTAAGTGGTTTTGTCTATTTAATATGTTTTATTGGATTTTAATTGGATAAGAATTTTTAAAAAAAACTTGTTCTTTTTATTCTTTTTATATCCTTTATATGAGCGCAACCAATCAGTACTAAAGGAACAGGTTCTGACTTTAGTTCAGGATTGACAGATTTTGTCCGCCCCCGAGAGGGAGGGGGCGGTGACATCACAGTATACGGGGCCATGACTGGAGGTGGGGTATGGGGAGGGCGTAACAGGGCAGGGGACTTGGGATTTTGTCCCTGCAGTCGGGACAATCCCTGCAGTAGGGACGCTTGGCAACCCTGATTTTGTTATATATTAAAAGTAGGGCATCCTCTACTAAAAACATTCCAGCTATTCTGGTCACGTTAGCCTTATAATTCTGTCTGCTTTGTTTATTGGCTTGTTATCTACTCATCACAATACTGATTGATTTTTTTGACAATATATATAAAGCGATTAACAACACAAAACAAATTATTTTCCACTCAGCCTGTCAGGGGAACAATGGATAAGAAAAGCCCTGACTTTGCTGTCAGATACGTATCTTTTAGGATATTATAAGACTTTGAAAGTCTCCCAGTTGGTTACAAGGTTGGAACAGGAATATAAACTGAGCTTTTAACTAGGATTTATCTCAGTAATTCTATCCCTGATATTACTGATTAACATGCCCTGGACTGGCTGGACATAGGAAAGCCCTTCACTCCTGAACAATAAAGAAGAATATGCCATGACGGGGAACAGTCCATTCTGGTCTCTGCTCTTACTTTACCTGAGAACCCAACTTAACCCTTATTCCCCCCCACACAGAAGAGACACACACCAAGGAGTTGGATAAGAAAAGGCAGCAGCATCTTTACTAAAGTATTCTTACAAACCGACATTAAAGGGCATGTCCACCCCCAAAACTATAATCCCCCCAACTACTGGCCCCATCATGTAGTGTAGTGTAATCCTTACCTCACATCCCAGCTCCATAGGGTTCTCCTGTAGTCCCCCCCCAAGTCCCTAAAACTGCCCACCAGGAGGATAGCAGAGTGCACTGAATGACCGGCAGCCGCGTCCGTGATTGGCTGCCGCTCATCCAATCACAGACACGACTGCCGGTCCCGCCCCTCTGCTTGCATTCTCGCAAGCAGAGGGCCGGCAGTGCGGCGAAGGAAAGAGGGGAGGTAAGTAAGAGTTTGGGGAGCTTTCTAAAAATAAAAATCATGCGGTTGGGGCTGGGGGACCAGGGGGAAGGCTATATTAAAAAATAGAATTAAGGGTGGACATACCCTTTAAAACAGCTTAACATCTTACAATATATAATTATCTCATTTTACACAAATAACATTTTGCAACTGCATTTCACGCATGTATAATAAAACAAATATCCTACCAAACATTTCAATGCATAAAGTGCCCCTGCAAGCCCCGCTTTTCTCCACTGCCACTCCCCTACCTACAATGCCCCAGCCACAGGGACCTTATAAGCGGGCGCCTCCCCCCAGCAAGACAAACGGCTTTTTCAACTTCTTGCTCTAAACCCAATAGAAAAAATTCAGGCCCACATCTGAAAGATGGACTCCATTGGAAAGGTAATATCGAGGTAACCATTGTTCAAGCTCAAAATGGGGAATCACCACACTACCTGTTTTCCAAATGAAGATGGCCATGAGCTTGTTGACTTTTCCACAACATTTTCCATCTACTTCAGATCCCTTTAACTCACACTGAGGGACCTTACCCAAATGGTTCCCACCAGCGTGCAGCACCAAGATATTGGGCCGCCTACCCTCCTCCCCCAGCCCCAACCGCATTATTCTTATGTCCAGAAACTCCCCCGATCTTTACTTACCTTCCCTCTTTCCTCTGCCGTACTGCTTGGCCCTCTGCTTGCATGAAACTGCAAGCAGGTGGCCGGACCAGCAGCTGAAAGAGGGAAGCTAAGTAAAGTTTCTAGACATAAGAATAATGTGGTTGGGGCTGGGGGAGGAAGCCCTACAATTCCCCAAGGGGATTTAAACTAGGGGGAGGGAGAGGAAAACAGGAGGAGGGAGAGGGAAGGGGTGGGGGAGGAGGGCTGCTCTGAGCAAGCCAAAAACCTCTAAGAGGAAGACTCAGAGGTGGAAACTATTTCCCTCCCTGCATTGCTCCTGGTGGCAACTTTTTTGGACTTTGGAGGGACATTACAGGAGAACCATTTGGAGCTGGGATGTAAGGTAGGGATTTTATTACACTACAGAGTGGGGCCAGTAGTGGGTTAAATTATAGTTTTGGGGGTGGACATGCCCTTTAATAGCAAGAACTGAATCTCCCCATAGGCCCAAAGGTTGCAAAGCCATTGTGATCCTCACCCTGGGTACAGTAAAAGGGAGGAGGGTTTCTTTACCTCTGTACTTGACATATCTTACAAGAGGCTCGTTTGCTGCCCACACCTGGCCAAACGCAATAGGAATGCAGCAAAGTATTATATTACGGTTAAACAAACAGACACAGAGGCACCGCGCTTTTTACATACAGTTACGGATTTTGGTTTATAACAGGGACCTGTTATATATGCCTACGTCAAATCCCAGAGTGGATAAATAGCCTTGGGGCAGGATACGCAGCGTGGAACATAATGGAATGAGCCTCAGGCAGTTGTCATTGCGTACAGAGCATGGAACCAATTACAAACCCCTCATAGCTTCAAGATAAGAAATTAGTCAGATTGTTAATATGGAAAAATCCCTATTCATTGCTATGTATTGGATCTGTTATGAATTTTGCAGGAACCTTTTTAAACCTAAAATAAAACGCTGCGGTCTATTAGAAACACCCTGTTTATAATATGTTTATTAAATGATCCCTAATGCAAACCTATGAAATAGAGTGAAAGGTTCTGTATAAATGTGAGCGATGTCAGAACAATAGTGTCTGTTCCCTGTCTAACTGGTTTTTATTACCTGTCAATTTGGGGTACAATTAGAAGCGTTCGGTAACTTTTCACCCAATTTGGACTTTACGACGACAAGTGTTTTCTTGCGTTAAGTTGCGTAAGTGCCCATATATGTAGCCTGCCAGTGGGTCCTTGGAAGGTGCCTACATTGTGGAGTTTTTCAATACTTATAAAGGTCCAGGAGGGTGTTAAACTATTTTCCAACATTTACTGTAATACAATTGTAACAGTGAACAGTGATTTCCTAAGAACGCTTTTTGTAGGTTCCGCTTTTCTCATCAAACGGGGGTCTTATGTCAACATATACATATGCTAATGTCCCCCCTTTCATGTTGGCAGATTTGTGCTTGTCTGGTAATGGCCGATGTTAGAGAGCAATTTCGCTTTTCACCGCGATACCATCATAATGAATATGGTGGACGCCAGTGCACATCTCCAATACTTCCGCCACACATTGTCGAGGCAACACAGCTTCTGATTTAGAAATACGGCTATGATAAGTTTCCTGCAATAACGAAATAGCAAAAATAGCAATTGTTTAAAAATATGATCCTTTTGTCCCATGGACTTTATTTTAACCTATTGCCAAACTGTGACCTTTCCTTCTACCATAACAGAGATCAACTGTTTGGGGGAAAGTGTAAATAATTACCCTAACCATAACATCAATCCCAAAAAGAAAGTTTCCCTTTGAAAGATACATAAAGAAGAAGTCTGGGTTATAAACCAACCCAGGCCAGACTCATCTGCAAACCTACAGCCAACAAAATATTTCAGACCCAGGGTTGTGTTTGTAAAGGTGCCGTATCGCAAATTTGGCAAACACCGATAACCACGTCCTTTGTTTTGCACTACAAATTACCAACACCGTCATAGTCATAGAATACCACATCAGTAATAGTACCAATACGGTATGTTACTTTACAGGCGCGTGGTAAATAGGAAAGAGAATTATGTAGCCGTGTCTAAACTGTTTTCTAAGGCTGTCAAAACCACATCAGTATGTGCTAAAGTAAATCCACACGTAATTGGAATGCGTCTAAAAATCAAATCTGACTCTTAAAGGACAACTTATCTTTACTCTTAAAAATTTAATTTTCAAAAAGCGTACCTTTAGATACAGCAAGATCCCACTGATCCAAAACTTTTTGCAGATTTTAAAAGCTGTAAATTCTGAGAAATCATCATTAAATTCACAGCATTTACAGGGAAAGACCTGTCACTCCAGAAGCAGAAATTATAATATGTGACCCATGCCTGACCTCTTTTCCTGCCTATCACTTTCTGTTACATTTAAGATAATCAGCAGAGAAAAGAAAGAAGTGGGGAGGGGTAGAGAGATATGTATGCAGAGCAGTGCCCATGGTGAGGCTGTGCAGAACTTATAAGTGTCACAGACACTACAAGAAGGCAGTGAGTAAGGGAGGGTGGGGGAATTAGGAGCACTCACTAAACATTAATAATTTAATGACAAAGCAAGCACAGATAAATATGTGAGTATCACCATTTTACTTCTCTCAAATTCCTTTAATGAGTTAGTAGTAAGCTGCTGTCTTGACTTTAAATTGGACCCTAAATCACTTCTTTTTATGCAGATTGTTAAAAGTTATGGTGTTGAAAGGTTTATGTTTTCTGCTTCTTTTCTAAGCATCAAGCAGTAAGTAGAGATTGATCGAACCCGAATTCGACCCGAAGTTTAATAGTTTGGACGAACTTGAACTCTTCAGAACTACAAAATAGTTCGGGTTTTTGGAATTTGCGGACTTATTTCAATCAAATTCTCAAATCAGTAACCCACAAATTTATCCAAAATCGAATGTAGCCTTCGATTTTGGTAATCCTCTAATGTATCGTTCGGTAACTCTCAAATGTAGCCTTTGATTTCGGTAACCCTTGAATAGATCATTTTGTAACCCTCAGATGTAGTATTCGGTAACCCTCAAATTGGCCATGATCCTCGAATGCAGCATGCGGAAACTCGACAATTGCCAATCGTGGGGAAAGTTACAGCCCGATGCACCGAGAGTCGTTATCGTCAACCTGGTGCAAACTGCCGACAATGCTATATGCCGATAGTGGTTCTCTATGCTATTAGTTGGTGTTTAAAGTGTCGCAATAGAATGACGCTTTCAGCATATAACAACAGTTGCGGCAGCTGTGTGGTGAACTTCTGCATTAGCCACGCAGCCACCGTAGGAAAGGAGTATAAGTCACACTAACTGATATAACATTGGTTAGCGTGACTTAAACTCCAGAACAGGAGCAGTGCACCCGTTGGTGATATGTACGTTTTGGTGATATGTACATGTTTCCCAGACCAATTCCCAGGTCCCACAGCCATTTAAAGTAAGTTACCATTGATATTGTATTTAATCCAAACTTTTCAAACTATTTCTCCCCATTGACTTTAATGATAGACAGATGTACAATGTTAAAGGGCATGTCCACCTCTTTTAAAAACTTTTGGGGTACAGTAGGTCTCCCTCCCCCAGCCCCAACCGCTGGTTCTGTAAATAGTTTTTACAGAAACTCCCCCGAACGCTACTTACCTTCCCTCTTTCCTTTGGTGTACTGTCCCGGCCTTCTGCTTGCATGAAACTGCAAGCAGGGGGCCGGACCGGCAGACGCGTTTGGCTGAGAGGCAGCCAATCTCGGACGTGGCTGCTGGCAGTGGAGAATGCCAGGGGGAGAGAGGTAAGGTAAGTAATGATCGGGGGAGTTTCTGTAAAAACTATTATAGTGGTTGGAGCTGGGGGAGGGAGACCTACTATACCACAGAGGGGTTACACACTAGGGGGAGGAAGAGCAAAACATATGGGAGAGGGAGGGGAGAGCTGCAGTGCACATGGCAAAATTCTCCCGGAGGAGAGACAGGAGGCAGAGTCCTATAAAGACTCTTCCAGGCTCCTGGTGGCCAGTTTTTGGGACTTTGGAGGGACATTACAGGAGAACCACTTGGAGCTGGGATGTAAAGTGAGGACTTTTATGCACTACACAGTGGGGCCAGTAGATGGTTAAATTCTAACTTTGGGGGTGGACATGCCCTTTAATTACACTAAGATGTAACCGTAAGTTAACATCATGTTTTCACTTTATATGCACTAGGTCACTTTGTATAGCATAGTGATATGTGGAAGGTTGTCCTTTTGATAAGCCATGCTGTATTAATATATGAACGTGTGCAATAAATAATAATATATTTTGCATGTATGTGGTGGGTTTATATTGCAATCTAATGTCGCATTCTAAGATCGGGAAAATGTACTTGTAATGTAATTTTTTGCCCAATGAATGGAATTATTGTATTGTATGTTGGATTGTACATAAAATCGGCCTAATGTATGGTCAAGTCGGGACTCAGATTTGATTTGAAACTGGGTTCTAATCGAACCCACATTACATCTCTAGTTTTGAAGTTAAGGCAGCAGGTTTGTATTTAACCCTAACTTGTTTCTATAATAAAATAATACCCAGTATGCATGCTGTTCTCATACACATGAAGAAACATATTCCACCATTTTGGGCACTCCATATGTAAGGCATATAAAAGTGTAAATAGTAGCACCCCAATAAAATGTATTATTTGTTATTTCTAAATAAAATGGAAAGCTGTTACTATGCAGGAAGCATTAGTGAAACCACCTGCTGTGCTGTTAGAGTAACACATAGAAAAAACATGGAAAATATTGTTACTTATTTAAATATGGTAATTAAGTAAAGAATGCTGCTGCCTTTTCAATCCAACCTCTGGTGTGTGGTCTATTGGGAGGAACAAGAGGAGAGTTAAGGAAGGGGAAGGTCTGGGGTGGGTGAAAGGAGTTAAGAGAGTCAGGAGCGACTCAGTTGACTGTTCCCTGTCAAGAATACCAACCAACTGAGTGGTTAATAGTGTATGGACAAAACACAAGAGGCCACCCCAAAGACTTCACTAGTTTAGGATTTTGGTTCACTGGGCACACTGTGTAACCTGGGAATAGAATGCTGGTTATTACTATCCAAGCTGTAATATTATGACTTTTATCTAATTGGCAGCTCTATAAAGAGATACAGGCCAAGCCATAACAGGTTATTTCATATGAGATATGTATTTAGTTATTGTAACAACAGCTAAAAACCATCTACTAAGGTTACGGGCAGCTGAAACCTCTTTTCTCTATACAACTGCTTATCAGATTGGGAGCAATAAACACTCCCGGGGAAGCAAGCAGCAGGTTAAATTTATAGACTAGTAATAAAAAAGAACAGTCAATCAATCTGAGGATTTTCCATTTTGAATTTAAAAGGGGGTCTAATGAGTGAACACCTGCATCCGTAATATGTGCAAATCATTAAAGGTTTAATGTAAACGAGACGGAATGGATTATATACAGCAAATAGCTTGTAACTGACAAAATCAGCAGTATTGTGAAGCAAGCATCCATATTTCCTGGCCTTCCCCGGCAGCATATTCAAACACATATGGGTTCCCTCCTAGCAGACAGAAGATACCTACCCTTAAAAAGGGATCCGCCTCCTTCCCTCCTCATTCTTTTTCTTCTGTCGGACAGGAATGTTCCCCATTTCCGGCTGTGGACAGGCCGCCAGCCGAAGCCTCTGCCATTGTAAGTGCCAATGCGCCTCTCAGGCGAGGTAGGAATCCTCCTCTACCCCACTGGTGCGGCAGGGCTGAGTTCCCAGGCTTCCGGGTTCAATGCCATCACCCGGCATCTCCCTTCTACAAACTGTTACTGGAGCTTCCAGAGGATGGAGCAGGCTGCAACCAGGGAGAGCGAGTCCAGGGGGAGGGGGTGGGTGGTTGGGTGCCCAGAGGTACTGTTTAATTACTGTTATCTGCATCAGCTGCCTGTTTTATCTCTTTTCAGCCCATCTGAACATTCTGGGGAACATTCTAAGAGGAAAAATGTGAGCTCAAGCTCTGACGAGGAGGAGACCACCTGCAGATCGTGCAGTAGGAAGGCTGAAAAGGGGGGAAAGCTCTGCAGAAGGTGCATGGCTGAGGTGGATAATAGGGACAGATACTCTTCCCACTGAAAGCAGCAATCAAACAGACCTGCTGCTGCCTCGGAGGTGACAGCGCAGTCGGATATTCTCCAATGGATCACCCAGGTGGTGTCTCAGGGAATCAAGGAGGCACAGGCACGAGTTTTTCCATCCACCTCAACAGCGAAAAAAGGGCCACAGGCTGCGACTTTGGAAGCCGGGGAGGTTGAATCCTCAGCGGAGTCAGGTGATGAAGAGAGTGTGTTCGACTTTAAACAAGTATCGAGTATTGTTAGGTTGGTGAAACACACGCTGACTATTGAGGAGGTGGAGCAACCACCAGCGTCAGTGCTATTCCATAGAAAGAGGAAGACCTGATTTCCTGTTCAAGAGGAGGTCAGGGGGTTAATCAATACCGAATGGCAAAAGGTTTCGAGGAAGGTCCCGGTGGAGAATACATTTGACAAACTGTACCCCTTCCAGCAGGATTTCTCAGATCTATTGGATAAGGCTTCAGTGGTCGACTCTCAGTAGCCCGACTTTCAAAAAAAACAGCTCTCTCCCGATGGATGATGCCTCATCACTAAAGCACCCAATGGAGAGGAAACTGGAGACAGAATTAAAAAAGGCTTTTTTAACTGCCGGTGCTACCTGCAAGGTGGTGGCGGCTATGATTTCAGTAATGCAATCCATGTTAACCCTAGTTGACAAGCTAGAAGAAGCCATTACTAACGGAATTGAAAGGAAAATCTCATTGGAAGCCATAACAGATTTCAGACTTCATCATTCGGGTTAGAATTACCTGGAAATCTAATAAAGTTAGGAGCAAATGGCATTGGATTTTCGGTCTCCACTAGAAGGGCCCTGTGCCTCAAAGTCTGGTATGTGGACACTCAATCTAAGAATTCGCTGTGTCTGCTTCCCTATAAAGGTAAGAGGCTGTTTGGGAAAGCCTTGGATGAAGTCATTTCAAAGTCTTCAGGTGGTAAAAGCACCTTTGTGCCTTAAGGAAATAGAAGGCCAGGGGAATTCCCTAGAACTCAGAAGAATAAATTTCCTAACAGGAGAAGAGAGGAAAGCAGACTGATTCTCTAGATTGGTCTGGAAGGGTGGTCAATTCAGCCTTTTTTGGGGCAAACAGCTCAATCCTAAGGCTGGCAAGGACCCCAATTGCTTATGAAGCGAGGCCTGCCCAAGCCCCTAAGGTGGGGGCCAGATTGTTACATTTCTGAGAGGTTTGGGCAGGAAAGACATCAGATGCCTGGGTAAAGGCAGTAGTTTTCAGGGGATATCGAATAGAATTTCAGAAAACCCCCAGGAAGAATTTTTTCGTTCAAATCCCCAAAACAATGTATCTGGAAAAGTTAGAAGTCCTACAGACATATATTCAGAAGCTTCTGGACAAGAAATCTATTGTTCCAGTGCCAATAGGACAGGAGGAAACAGTATAGTATAGTATAGTATAGTATTTGAGGTTGAATAAAGACATACATACATAAAGACATCCAGTCCAACCCATCTAGCAATATCCTCATTTCCTGAACTGTTGATCCAGAGGAAGGCAAAAAAAACCCCACCAAATTTATGAAGGGGAAAAAATTCCTATTGTATCCAATACTGTGTATTTAACTGCTCGTTTAGAAACCACTGTTTACATCATTCCACTATTGTAAGTGCTTCTTAATATTCCCTTTTCATATGGGTATATATTCACTCACTTGTAATGATAGGGAGGCCCGGGTGTAAACCACCCCGGACCTATCACTTCCCCTTCCCCCTGTTCTCCAATCTTCACCTTGCAAATAGTAACACAATGCAAACGTATAGTTAAGACTCACCCCTCTGCTGGGTTGGTCCGGGTGCCACAAGAGCCCCAGACCAGTCGCTTGGATCCACTCCGTAAATTTGTAATATAATAAAGGACTCCTGGTTCCCAACAGACAGCTCCTCGGCACTTCAATTATAATTAAACATCTTTTTTATACATACATATCTAAAAATGCAGAACCACCTGACGCGTTTCGGGAACATGCTATCCCCTTAGTCTGGAGATCTGTGTCCGATACTGAACCTCAGAAGGCTGAACAAATTTGTAAGATGTTGGAGTTTCAAGATGGAGACTCTACAAACCATTCAAGGGGCTATATCAGAGGGAGACTGGATGTGATCGGTGGATCTGAGGGATGCGTATCTCCATGTGCCAGTAGCTCTAGAACACATACGGTTCCTAAGGTTGGGAAACCAACACTTCCAGTTTACCTGCCTACCCTTTGGTCTTTCAACGTCCCCCCGAACGTTTACGAAAATGTTGGTGGCAGTAGTAGCTTACTTTAGGATGTTAGGGGTGGAGATCTTCCACTTCCTGAATGACCTTTTGATCATAGCCAGGAGAGAAGACCAACTCGTTCACAAACACTTGGTCAGTTTGGTTGGCTAGTCAATGGAGAGAAAAGCCAAATTCAACTATCTCAAAGACTAAATTTCCTGGGAGCAAGCATAGATACAGGTCTAGGACTCGTATCTCTGTCAGCCGCAAGGATAGAGAATATCTACTGTCTAGCCCTAGAGGTTTTGGATCTCAAGAGGATGTCAGCAAGACAATTAATGAGGGTACTGGGGACTTAATAAACTTAACCAGTACTTTCAAATTAATCTGATGAAGGGGTTGTTACCCCGAAACGTTGTTTGATTTGCTGATGTTTGGCTACTAATAAACTATTCACCATTTGGAGTGCAAGTCTACCTGTGATATTTTATAGCTATTCGTTCCCTTTTGAAGTGGGGATTCTGGACTGTTTGCACCCACCTGGGGTTAGTGTGCATATGGACTTTGTTCTTATCTACTTTCAAATTAAGTCTATCCTGGTGGGGGGAGCAAGCAAATCTTCAGGTAGGAACTCCCCTAGCGGAATCCAAGTGGATTCACATATTCACCGATGCATCAGGAAAAGGTTGGGGAGCCCACTTAGGCCAAAGGTGTGTTCAAGCGCAGTGGGATGTGGACCTGTCTCACCTACCCTCTCCAGTCATAGAATTGAAGGCCTCAAGGCTTTCTTACCTCTAATTCAGGCAATGCCGATATGCATAAGAACAAACAATGTGGTGGCAGTGTCATACATAAAGAATCAGGGAGGCACAAAGAGTCATACTCTTATGAAGGAGGTAGCCCCAATAATAATATGGACACAATGCAATCTGTCAGATCTCACAGCATTACACAAAGCGGGAGCTCAGAATCATGTAGCAGATGTTTTGTCAAGGAACCAGCTGGACAACACAGAATGGAGTTTAAACAGCAGAGTATTTCAGGAACTGACATCTAGATGGTGGAAGCCAGACTGGGATCTGATGGCAACAACCCAGAATACAAAAGCGAGGACATTTTTTTCGAGGTATCCTCAGAGGGGGATGGAGGCTATAGATGCACTCAGCCAAAACTGAAGGCATATATTTTCCCACCAATACCATTCATCATTAAGGTATTGAAGTAGATCAGGTCCTCCAGGATCCAGGTCATAGCCATCATACCAGACTGGCCATGCAGGCCTTGGTACCCGTTATTGAGGAGACTAGCAGTGCAAGACCCGATTTATCTCCCACCCATAAAGGATCTTCTTCATCAGGGTCAGTTTCTCCCCCCAATCCCAGAAATCTTCAGTTTGACAGTGTGGAGATTGATCAGGGAAGGCTGAGTAGTCAGGGTTGCTCCAGTCAGGTGGTACGAACTTTGTTGTAGGCGAGAGAGCCATCTACCTCATCAAGATATGCCAGCATCTGGGAAGCCTTTAGAACATGGGCTGAGTCAAATGAAGTTCACTTCTTACAACCATCTATTCCTTGCAAGCAGGCCTAGATAGAGGTCTGAGTCTTAGTACATTGAAGGTGCAAACATCAGCCTTATCGATGGCATTGGATAGGAAGCTGTTCCAGGATGACTTAGTCAGGAGATTCCTTCAAGGGGTGCGATGGATTAGACCACCCAGAAGGCGTTTGTTGCCCCAGTGGGACCTACCCACTGTACTGAAATCCTTAGTTAAATCACCATTTGAGCCGAAAGAATCAGCCTCTATGTGGGATCTAACATTGAAAACCATATTGTTAGTGGCACTAACATCAGGTACAAGTGCCGGTGAAATAGCAGCCCTTTCAATTAGGGAGCCCAATATGAAGATTCTTCCAGAGGCAACCATCATGCATCACACTGAGGACTTCTTACCTAAAGTTATATCAAGTTTCCATGTTAATGAGTCGATAGTTCTCTCCTGCAGAGGACATAGAAAGGAATCCTGACTTAAGGAACCTGGATGTGTGAGCATGTATCCTCACCTACTAAACTCAAAGCTTCAGAAAATCAGATACCGATGGGTCCAAAAAAGGGAGCAGCAGCAACTGTCTCCATAGTAAGAAGATGGCTCGTCGGAGCAATTAAATTGCAGCATCTTGGGCAGCGGAAGAGGAAGCCACAACAGAAACTGTTTGCCGAGCAGCTACATGGGCAACACCCAATACTTTTGTTAAGCATTATAAGCTAAATCTTAAGTTTGATT
Organism: Hymenochirus boettgeri; assembly: GCA_019447015.1. NCBI lineage: Eukaryota > Metazoa > Chordata > Amphibia > Anura > Pipidae > Hymenochirus > Hymenochirus boettgeri. Next base: position 34,987,479 of record CM033469.1, read on the forward strand.
CAAATATGTTGGATTTGAAGCAAATATTTCAAATATGTTGTAAGGTGTTACAGTCCATCTCTGATGAGTAAAATATTTTTGTTCTGCAGTTTGGACAATATTTATTTCCCACCCCATGATTGCTTGGGTATGACCCATATGTGTTTGAATATGCTGCCGGGGATGGCCAGGAAAGCTGAAACTCTTATCATACTTACAGAGAGTTTCCTTTGCTGGCCATCCCCCAGCATCCCTCCCATGTTATAGCTTGAAACTAGACTGAGGAGGGAAGGAGGCGGATCCCTTTTAAAGGGTAGATATCTTCTGTCTGGTAGGAGGGAACCCATTGGTGTTTGAATATGCTGCCTGGGGGATGGCCAGGAAAGGAAACTCTCGGTAAGTATGATAGGAGTTTCAGCTTTCTACAGGATTATGGCATTTGCTGATTTCCACAGGCTTTCTACCCATTGAGTAACAATCAGGCTTATTTAAAAAGTGGTGCAGAAGTTTTTATGGGCTATTAAAAAGTGTATCATTTTTTAAAGGGACAGTTCAGTGGAAATGAGCAATATTTGTTAAATTGTTAGTTTGTGTAATGCCTTCTTAGTTCTACATATTCTCTCCCATTTTGAATATGTTGTCAAGGAACCAGCTGGTTCCTCCCCAACCTTTTCCTGATGCATCGGTGAATATGTGAATCCACTTGGATTCTGCTAGGGGAATTCCTACCTGAAGATTTGCTTGCTCCGCCCACCAGGATAGACTTAATTTGAAAGTACTGGTTAAGTTTATTATTTGAGACCAGTCTTGCTGAACTTTGTTCCATTTGCTTAGAAAATAGTTTTGTAGGGGTCTGATTCTCCATTTTGCCCATTTTATGAGGCCGATGGTTGGTGTTAGAGTCCCCAGTACCCTCAATAATTGTCTTGCTGACATCCTCTTGAGATCCAAAACCTCTAGGGCTAGACAGTAGATATTCTCTATCCTTGCGGCTGACAGAGATACGAGTCCTAGACGTGTATCTATGCTTGCTCCCAGGAAATTTAGTCTTTGAGATAGTTGAATTTGGCTTTTCTCTCCATTGACTAGCCAACCAAACTGACCAAGTGTTTGTGAACGAGTTGGTCTTCTCTCCTGGCTATGATCAATAGGTTGTCCAGGAAGTAGAAGATCTCCACCCCTAACATCCTAAAGTAAGCTACTACTGCCACCAACATTTTCGTAAACACCTAATATTTTTAAAAGGGGAAATTAAGTCCCTAAAATCAACGTTCCTTTTAATGCAGGATAAGGACCTAAAAATGTTAGACATGCAGGCCAACCCATAGGAAGTGCATAACAGACAGCACATACATTTTAACTATCATTTTTCATTGTATTATTTATGAAATAGAATAAAAACCTAATAGACATCTATCCAAAACAATTATACCCAACAGGCTCAGGTCAAACCTGGCATTTATTTCTGATATAAGAAGTAAACATTCCCAACATTTAAACCCTATTTTGAAGCATTGAAAAGCTGATGTCCTGAATTTAGAAAGATCTCCCTATAAATTATTTCTGCCAGAGCCGTTAAAAGGAACTGGAATATAGTAAATGATTCTGTGGGTTATATTGTAAAACTAAATTGCTGTTAAATGGAAGGCATCAGCAAAGGTTATTACATTGTAATTAGTTTCTCTAATGAATCTCGGTGCAAAAAAATTGCTTTATTTACATTTAGCACTATTCTAAAAGGTTTCATTTAATTCTTGCCTTGTGAAGTTTTTAAAGATGAAACTTTGAACGTGTTTATGTGCTTGGTAATAATGTGTGCAATTTGCTTTGCCTCTCTCCTCTGACGTTCAGTCACGGCCCTCTGCTTGCATGAAACTGCAAGCAGAGGGCCGGATCGGCAGCCGCGTCCGTGATTGGCTGAGAAGCAGCCAATCACGGACGTGGCTTCCGGCTGTACTGAACGTCGGGGGAAAGAGGCTATGTAAGTAATGATCGGGGGAGTTTTGCTTCAAATAACTACAGCAAAGGGGTTTGGAGATAGGGAGAGGGAGAGAGAAACGGGAGGGAGGGGGGTAGGGCTGCACTGAGCATGTGCAAATTCTCCCGGAGGAGAAACAGGAGGCAGAGTCATATATGGACTCGGCCAGGCTCCTGGTGGTCAGTTTTTTTTGACTTTGGAGGAACATTACAGGAGAACCATTTGGAGCAGGGATGTAAGGTAAGGATTTTACTACACTACACAGTGGGGCCAGTAGTGGGTTAAATTGTAGTTTTGGGGGTGGACATGCCCTTTAAACTGCACTAGATGCAAAAAGGGAGAATCAATAAAAGTTCTTATTATTAAAAATGGTGCGAGTTTTGCCCCAACCACTTGCTATGGCTCGGGGGTTCCACCTATAGCTCTATGCACTTTAGGTATCTTTTTTCTGTAGACTCTCCATGTGTTCACCATTACATACATTTATAAAAGCCAAGTAATCCATCCTTCTAACAGCTGTTCTCTAACTGCTTCTTTTCTGGAGACCATCGTTTTGTACATTTCCAGTCTAAAATTCTCAATGTTCCAATTCCATTTATTTTCAATTTAAGGTATTTTTGCTTTGTCCCTTCCAACATCTATTAACCTTTGTCCACTTTCCATCCTTCACCCTCTGTACACTGTATTTCATATCATTCTCCCTCTTCTCGGTTCATATCTTTCTCACTGTATTTTCTCCTTCACTTCACATCTTTATAGCCCTGACATTCCATAGCTACGGCATGTTCACATTGTGCGTTTCTAGATTGTTTTGGAGACCTAAAGCAATAACATAAATCAACAGATTGTCAAAACGATTGAATTCATTATTTCCCCAAAAGCTGCAGATCTATCTGAGATCATTATCTTTTACCCTTGCAACAGAAAAAAAAATCTCAGATGGATGTAAGAAGTTTATTTCCCACTCAATAGTTAAACTTGAAAGACCAAACTACCTGGAATCGTCTCTCAGGGAGGTGAAATGATTAATGTCCATTGACCCCATAGGCTGAGCCTAAACATGCAAACTCCTCTGTACCCTCTCTGCACACCCAGCCAAGCTACTTATAGATTGAGCAGTCAGGGGACTTATAACAGAATTATAACATTGGTTTTTATTCATCCTTGTTAATGTATATAGTATATTATTCAGTCATATTCCACTGGGTGGTTCAGTGAATTGACATTTCACTTCTTACCCAAGTGGCTTTCTTTAGTTCAACTGATCTTTAATTGCTAAGTTGAAGGTTTAAAAAGAAGACAAAAGGAGGTGTTAATGGTCCCTGTTTCTTTTTGTGGATTGTTTCTCCAAAGATGGACCATAATCCCCAACTGTCACATTTTCTGCATGGACAGATCCAATCCAATTGGGTATAGCTTTGTGGAGCATGATGGCCTCTTCTAGTTAAACTGAAGTGCCAATGTGTGTGTGACCTAAACCCATAATTCAACTGCGACTGTGTGTATGCAACTGGTAAACTCCAGATCTGACAATGCTTAAAAAACAGGCAATAGTTGAATTTTTGCTTTGTTTTTATAAGGTTTGGGGGAAAGAGGAATTGTCATTCAGGGCACATCAACGCCTCTACTTGTAGAGTCTTCTGAGGGATACAACAGTTATTCATTTAAGCCTAAATGAAAGATAACAAAAACCATTCAGCTACAGTATAGATACGCAATGGGAAATGTTCTCATTTTATAACTTAGGTTTGTGTTCAGATATTCTTCTATTTCTTAACTCCAGCCTGACATTCAAATAATACACGTAAGGCTGCACCAATGTTAAAAAATTACAACAATCAAACACATTTAAAAATATAAATACAATTAAGAACAACCAATTGCAAAGATTTTGAATCACTAATCACTTTAAAGGGAAATCTTTACACTAATAACAAGATTAATTCTAGCCCTAGATCACCCAACTCTGGTTCCTGTGAGCTCTGTACTAGGAGACTAGGATATAGAAATGGATTGAGGAGAAGGAGTCCAGGATACAGGAACTAGACAGAAAAAAAGGAGACTAGAATACAGGAACTAGATAGAGGAAAGAGGAGACTAGAATACAGGGACTAGATAGAGGAAGTGGAGACTAGAATACAGGGACTAGATAGAAAAAGAGGAGACTAGGAAACAGTAACTAGATTGAGGAAAATGAGACTAGGATACATGAACTAGATAAAGGAAGAGAAGACTAGGATACAGGAACTGGATTAAGGAGACTAGGATACAGGAGCTGGATTGAGGAGACTAGGATACAGGAACTGGATAGAGGAAAAAGAGACTAGGATACATGAACTGGATAAAGGAAGAGAAGACTAGGATACAGGAATATAATAGAGGAAGAGGAGACTAGGGTACAGGAACTGGATAGAGTAAGAGGAGACTAGAATACAGGAATTGGATAAATGAAGAGGAGACATGTAAAGGAACTGGGTAAAAAAAAAGGAGACTTGGATACAGGATATGAATAGAGAAAGGAGACTAGGATACATGGACTGGATAAAGGAAGAGGAGACTAGGATACAGGAATTGGATAAAGGAAGAGGAGACTAGAATACAGGAACTGGACAGAAGAAGATGAGACTAGGATACAGGAACTGGACAGAGGAAGAGGAGATTAGGATACAGGAAATGGACAGAGGAAGAGGAGACTAGGATACAGGAACTGGACAAAGAAGAGAAGACTAGGATACAGGAACTGGACAGAGGAAGGGAACTAGAATACAGGAGCTGGACAGAGGAGAGAAGACTAGATACAGGTATGAATAAGCAGAGGAGACTAGGACAGGATAATAGAGGAAAGAGACCTAGGATACAGGATATGAATAGAGGAAGAGAACTAGGATTAGGATCAGGAACTGGACAGAGGAAGAGAAGACTAGGATACAGGATATGAATAGAGGTAGAGGAGACTAGGATACAGGATATGAATAGAGGAAGAGGAGACTAGGATACAGGAACTGGATAAAGGAAGAGAGACTAGGATACAGGAACTGGACAGAGGAAGAGAAGACTAGGATACAGGATATAAATAGAGGAAGAGGAGACTAGGATACAGGATATAATAGAGGAAGAGGAACTAGGATACAGGAACTGGACAGAGGAAGAGAACTAGGATACAGGATATGAATAGAGGCAGAGGAGAACTAGGATAAAGAGATGAATAGAGGAAGAGGAGACTAGGATACAGGATATGAATAGAGGAAGAGGAGACTAGGATACAGGAACTGGACAGAGGAAGAGAAGACTAGGATACAGGATATAAATAGAGGAAGAGGAGACTAGGATACAGGATATGAATAGAGGCAGAGAGACTAGGATACAGGATATGAATAGAGGAAGAGAAGACTAGGATACAGGAACTAGACAGAGAAGAGGAGAGACTAGGATACAAGAACTGGACAGAGGAAGAGGAGACTAGAATACAGGAACAGGACAGAGGAAGTTGAGACTAGGATGCACGAACTGGAAAGAGGAAGAGGAGACTAGAATATAGGAACTGGACAGAGGAAGAGGAGACTAGAATACAGGAACTGGACAGAGGAAGAGGAGATACTAGAAAGACTGAGAGAAAGACTAGGACAGATGACAGAGGAAGGTAGAGACTAGATACAGGAACTGGACAGAGGAAGAGGAGAGACTAGGATACAGGAACTGGACAGAGGAAGAGGAGAGACTAGGATACAGGAACTGGACAGAGGAAAGGAACTAGAATGCAGGAACTGGACGAGGAAGAGGAGACAGGATACAAACTGGAAAGAGAAGAGAGACTAAGGATAGAGAACTAGACAGAAGAAGAGGAGAGACTAGATACAGGAACTGGACAAGGAAGCGGAGACTAGAATACAGGAACTGGACAGAGGAAGAGGAGACTAGAATACAGGAACTGGACAGAGGAAGAGGAGACTAGAATACGACTGACAGAGGAAGCGAACTAGAATCGAGGAACTGGACAGAGGAAGAGAAGACTAGAATACAGGAACTAGACAGAGGAAGAGGAGAGACTAGGATACAAAAACTGGACAGAGGAGAGGAGACTAGAATACAGGAACTGACAGAGGAAGAGGAGAGATTAGATACAAAACTGGACAGAGGAAAATGAGAAACTAGGATACAGGAACTGGACAGAGGAAGAGGAGAGACTAGGATACAGGAACTGACAGAAAAGGAGACTAGGATACAGGAGCTAGACAGAGGAAGAGGAGAGACTAGGAGGCAAGAACTGGACAGAGGAAGAGGAGACTAGAATACAGCAACTGGACTAAGGAGGATAGAGACTAGGATACAGGAACTAGACAGAGAAAGAGGAGAGACTAGGATACAAGAACTGGACAGAGGAAGAGACTAGAATACAGGAACTGGACAGAGGAAGAGCGACTAGGGTACAGGAACTGGACAGAGGAAGCGGAGACTAGAATACAGGAACTGGACAGAGGAAGAGGGGAGACTAGGATACAGGAACTGGACAGAGGAAGAGGAAACTAGAATACAGGAACTTGACAGAGGAAGTTGAGACTAGGATACAGGAACTGGACAGAGCAGAGGAGACTAGAATACAGGAACTGGACAGAGGAAGAGGAGAGACTAGAATACAGGAACTGGACAGAGGAAGAAGAGACTAGAATAAAGGAACTGGACAGAGGAAGAGTAGAGACTAGGATACAGGAACTAGACAGAGGAAGAGGAGACTAGGATACAGTAACTGGACAGAGGAAGAGGAAACTAGGATACAGGATCTAGAAAGAGGAAGAGGAGAGACTAGGATACAAGGACTGGACAGAGGAAGAGGAGACTAGAACACAGGAACTGGACAGAGGAGAGAGACTAGGATACAAGATACTGGACAGAGGAGAGGGAGAGACTAGGATACAGGAACTGGACAGAGGAAGAGGAGAGACTAGGATCAGGAACTGGAAAGAGAAGAGGAGACTAGGATAAAGGAACTAGACAGAGGAAGAGGAGACTAGGATAAGGAACTAGACAGAGGAAGCAGAGGAAGAGGAGAGACTAGGATACAAGAACTGGACAGAGAAAGAGGAGACTAGAATACAGGAACTGTACAGAGGAAGGGAGACTAGAATACAGGAACTGGACAGAGGAAGAGGAGACTAGGATACAGGAACTAGACAGAGGAAGAGGAGAGAACTAGGATACAAGACCTGGACAGAGGAAAAGGAACTAGAATACAGGAACTGGGCAGAGGAAGAGGAGACTAGAATACAGGAACTGGACAGAGGAAGAGGAGACTAGAATACAGGAACTGGACAGAGGAAGAGGAGACTAGAATACAGGAACTGGACAGAGGAAGAGGAGACTAGGATACAGAAACTAGACAGAGGAAGAGGAGACTAGGATACAGGAACTGGACAGAGGAAGAGGAGACTAGAATACAGGAGCTGGACAGAGGAAGAGGAGACTAGGATACAGGAACTGGATAAAGGAAGAGGAGACTAGGATACAGGAACTGGACAGAGGAAGAGAAGAGCTAGGATACAGGATATAAATAGAGGAAGAGGAGACTAGGATACAGGATATGAATAGAGGCAGAGGAACTAGGGTACAGGAACTGGATAGAGTAAGAGGAGACTAGAATACAGGAATTGGATAAAGAGGAGACTAGGATAAAGGAACTGGGTAAAAGAAAAGGAGACTTGGATACAGGATATGAATAGAGGAAAGGAGACTAGGATACAGGAACTGGATAAAGGAAGAGGAGACTAGGATACAGGAATTGGATAAAGGAAGAGGAGACTAGAATACAGGAACTGGAAAGAAGAAGATGAGACTAGGATACAGGAACTGGACAGAGGAAGAGGAGATTAGGATACAGGAATGGACAGAGGAAGAGAAGACTAGGATACAGGAACTGGACAGAGGAAGAGGAGACTAGAATACAGGACTGGACAGAGGAAGAGAAACAGGATACAGGATATGAATAGAGGCGAGGAGACTAGGATACAGATATGTATAGAGAAGAGGAGACTAGGATACAGATATGAATAGAGGAAAGAGAACTAGGATACAGGAACTGGACAGTAGGAAGAGAGACTAGGATCAGGATATGAAATAGGCAGAGAGTAGATAAGGATATGAATAGAGGAAGAGGAGACTAGGATACAGGAATGGATAAAGGAAGAGGAGACTAGGATACAGGAACTGGACAGAGGAAGAGAAGACTAGGATACAGGATATAAATAGAGGAAGAGGAGACTAGGATACAGGATATGTAGAGCAGAGGAGACTAGGATACAGGATATGAATAGAGGAAGAGAAGACTAGGATACAGGAACTAGACAGAGGAAGAGGAGAGACTAGGATACAAGAACTGGACAGAGGAAGAGGAGACAAGAATACAGGAATAGGACAGAGGAAGTTGAGACTAGGATACATGAACTGGAAAGAGGAGGAGAGATAGAATATAGGAACTACAGGAAAGGAGACTAGAATCAGAACTGACAGAGGAAGAGGAGATACTAGAATACAGGAACTGGACAGAGGAAGAGGAGACTAGGATACAGGAACTGGACAGAGGAAGAGGAAGACTAGGATACAGGAACTGGACAGAGGAAGAGGAGAGACTAGGATACAGGAACTGGACAGAGGAAGAGGAAGAGACTAGGATACAGGAACTGGATAGAGGAAGAGGAGACTAGGATACAGGAACTGGACAGAGGAAGAGAAGACTAGGATACAGGATATAAATAGAGGAAGAGGAACTAGGATACAGGATATGAATAGAGGCAGAGGAGACTAGGGTACAGGAACTGGATAGAGTAGAGGAGACTAGAATACAGGAATTGGATAAATGAAGAGGAGACTAGGATAAAGGAACTGGGTAAAAGAAAAGGAGACTTGGATACAGGATATGAATAGAGGAAGAGGAGACTAGGATACAGGGACTGGATAAAGGAAGAGGAGACTAGGATACAGGATGGATAAAGGAAGAGGAGACAGAATACAGGAACTGGAAAGAAGAAGATGAGACTAGGATACAGGAACTGGACAGAGGAAGAGGAGATTAGGATACAGGAAATGGATAGAGGAAGAGGAGACTAGGATACAGGAACTGGACAGAGCAAGAGAAGACAGGATACAGGAACTGGACAGAGGAAGAGGAGACTAGAATACAGGAGCTGGACAGAGGAAGAGAAGACTAGGATACAGGATATGAATAGAGGCAGAGGAGACTAGGATACAGGATATGAATAGAGGAAGAGGAGACTAGGATACAGGATATGAATAGAGGAAGAGGAGACTAGGATACAGGAACTGGACAGAGGAAGAGAAGACTAGGATACAGGATATGAATAGAGGCAGAGGAGACTAGGATACGATATGAATAGAGGAAGAGGAGACTAGGATACAGGAACTGGATAAAGGAAGAGGAGACTAGGATACAGGAACTGGACAGAGGAAGAGAAACTAGGAACATATAAATAGAGAAGAGGAGACGGATCAGATATGAATAGAGGCAAGGGAGACTAGGATACAGGATATGAATAGAGGAGAGAAGACTAGGATACAGGAACAGACAGAGGAAAGAGGAGAGACTAGGATACAAGAACTGACAGAGGAAGGAGACTAAGAATACAGGAACAGGACAGAGGAGTTGAGACTAGGATACATGAACTGGAAAGAGGAAGAGGAGACTAGAATATAGGAACTGGACAGAGGAAGAGGAGACTAGAATACAGGAACTGGACAGAGGAAGAGGAGACTAGGAATACAGACTGACAGAGGAAGTGGAGACTAGGATACAGGAAACTGACAGAGGAAGAGAGAGACTAGGATCAGGAACTGGACAGAGGAAGAGGAGATACTAGGATACAGGAACTGGACAGAGGAGAGGAGAGACTAGGATACAGGAACTGGATAAGGAAGAGGACTAGGATACAGAAACTGGACAAGAGGAAGAGAGACTAGGATACAGGATTAAATAGAGGAAGAGGAGACTAGGATACAGGATATGAATAGAGGAAGAGGAGACTAGGGTACAGGAACTGGATAGAGTAAGAGGAGACTAGAATACAGGAATTGGATAAATGAAGAGGAGACTAGGATAAAGGAACTGGTAAAAGAAAAGGAGACTTGGATACAGGATATGAATAGAGGAAGAGGAGACTAGGATACAGGGACTGGATAAAGGAAGAGGAGACTAGGATACAGGAATTGGATAAAGGAAGAGGAGACTAGAATACAGGAACTGGAAAGAAGAAGATGAGAGACTAGGATACAGGAACTGGACAGAGGAAGAGGAGATTAGGATCAGGAAATGGACAGAGGAAGAGGAGACTAGGAAGGAACTGGACAGAGCAAGAGAAGACTAGGATACAGGAACTGGACAGAGGAAGAGGAGACTAGAATACAGGAGCTGGACAGAGGAAGAGAAGACTAGGATACAGGATATGAATAGAGGCAGAGGAGACTAGGATACAGGATGTGAATAGAGGAAGAGGAGACTAGGATACAGGATATGAATAGAGGAAGAGGAGACTAGGATACAGGAACTGGACAGAGGAAGAGAAGACTAGGATACAGGATATGAATAGAGGCAGAGGAGACTAGGATACGGATATGAATAGAGGAGAGAGACTAGGATCAGGAACTGGATAAAGGAAGAGGAGACTAGGATACGGAACTGGACAAGAGAAGAGAGACTAGATACGGATATAATAGAGGAAGAGGAGACTAGGATACAGGATATGAATAGAGGCAGAGGAGACTAGGATACGGATATGAATAGAGGAAGAGAAGACTAGGATACAGGAACTAGACAGAGGAAGAGGAGAGACTAGGATACAAGAACTGGACAGAGGAAGAGGAGACTAGAATACAGGAACAGGACAGAGGAAGTTGAGACTAGGATACATGAACTGGAAAGAGGAAGAGGAGACTAGAATATAGGAACTGGACAGAGGAAGAGAGCTAGAATACAGGAACTGGACAGAGGAAGAGGAGATACTAGAATACAGGAACTGGACAGAGGAAGTTGAGACTAGGATACAGGAACTGGACAGAGGAAGAGAGAGACTAGGATACAGGAACTGGACAGAGGAAGAGGAGAGACTAGGATACAGGAACTGGACAGAGGAGAGGAGAGACTAGGATACAGGAACTGGACAGAGGAAGAGGAGACTAGAATGCAGGAACTGGACAGAGAAAGAGGAGAGACTAGGATACAAGAACTGGAAAGAGGAAGAGGAGACTAGGATATAGGAACTAGACAGAAGAAGAGGAGAGAACTAGGATAGACTGAACTGGACAGAGGAAGCGGAGACTAGAATACAGGAACTGGACAGAGGAAGAGGAGACTAGAATACAGGAACTGGACGAGGAAGAGGAGACTAGAATACAGGAACTGGACAGAGGAAGCGGAGACTAGAATAGAGGAACTGGACAGAGGAAGAGAAGACTAGAATACAGGAACTAGACAGAGAAGAGGAGGACTAGGATACAAAAACTGGACAGAGGAAGAGGAGACTAGAATACAGGAACTGGACAGAGGAAGAGGAGAGATTAGGATACAAGAACTGGACAGAGGAAAATGAGAAACTAGGATACAGGAACTGGACAGAGGAAGAGGAGGAACTAGGATACAGGAACTGGACAGAGGAAAAGGAGACTAGGATACAGGAGCTAGACAGAGGAAGAGGAAGACTAGGAGGCAAGAACTGGACAGAGGAAGAGGAGACTAGAATACACGCAACTGGACTAAGGAGGAGTAGAGACTAGGATACAGGAACTAGACAGAGAAAGAGGAGAGACTAGGATACAAGAACTGGACAGAGGAAGAGACTAGAATACAGGAACTGGACAGAGGAAGAGCAGACTAGGGTACAGGAACTGGACAGAGGAAGCGGAGACTAGAATACAGGAACTGGACAGAGGAAGAGGGGAGACTAGGATACAGGAACTGGACAGAGGAAGAGGAAACTAGAATACAGAACTTGAACAGAGGAAGTTGAGACTAGGATACAGGAACTGGACAGAGCAAGAGGAGACTAGAATACAGGAACTGGACAGAGGAAAGGAGAGACTAGAATACAGGAACTGGACAGAGGAAGAAGAGACTAGAATAAAGGAACTGGACAGAGGAAGAGTAGAGACTAGGATACAGGAACTAGACAGAGGAAGAGGAGACTAGGATACAGTAACTGGACAGAGGAAGAGGAAACTAGGATACAGGATCTAGAAAGAGGAAGAGGAGAGACTAGGATACAAGGACTGGACAGAGGAAGAGGAGACTAGAACACAGGAACTGGACAGAGGAAGAGGAGACTAGGATACAAGATACTGGACAGAGGAAGAGGAGAGACTAGGATACAGGAACTGGACAGAGGAAAAGGAGAGACTAGGATACAGGACTGGAAAGAGGAAGAGGAGACTAGGATAAAGGAACTAGACAGAGGAAGAGGAGACTAGGATAAAGGAACTAGACAGAGGAAGCAGAGGAAGAGGAGAGACTAGGATACAAGAACTGGACAGAGAAAGAGGGAGACTAGAATACAGGAACTGTACAGAGGAAGAGGAGACTAGAATACAGGAACTGGACAGAGGAAGAGGAGACTAGGATACAGGAACTAGACAGAGGAAGAGGAGAGACTAGGATACAAGAACTGGACAGAGGAAAAGGAGACTAGAATACAGAACTGGACAGAGGAAGAGGAGACTAGAATACAGGACCTGGACAGAGGAAGAGGAGACTAGAATACAGGAACTGGACAGAGGAAGAGGAGACAGAATACAGGAACTGGACAGAGGAAGAGGAGACTAGGATACAGAAACTAGACAGAGGAAGAGGAGACTAGGATACAGGAACTGGACAGAGGAAGAGGAGACTAGAATACAGGAGCTGACAGAGGAAGAGGAGACTAGGATACGAACTGGTATAAGGAAGAGGAGACTAGGATACAGGAACTGACAGAGGAAGAGAAGACTAGGATACAGGATATAAATAGAGGAAGAGGAGACTAGGATACAGGATATGAATAGAGGCAGAGGAGACTAGGGTACAGGAACTGGATAGAGTAAGAGGAGACTAGAATACAGGAATTGGATAAATGAAGAGGAACTAGGATAAAGGAACTGGGTAAAAGAAAAGGAGACTTGGATACAGGATATGAATAGAGGAAGAGGAGACTAGGATACAGGAACTGGATAAAAGAGGAGACTAGGATACGGAATTGGATAAGGAAGGGAGACTAGAATACAGGAACTGGAAAGAAGAAGATAAGACTAGGATACAGGAACTGGACAGAGGAAGAGGAGATTAGGATACAGGAAATGGACAGAGGAAGAGAGACTAGGATACAGGAACTGGACAGAGGAAGAGGAGACTAGAATACAGGGGCTGGACAGAGGAAGAGAAGACTAGGATACAGGATATGAATAGAGGCAGAGGAGACTAGGATACAGGATATGAATAGAGGAAGAGGAGACGATACAGGATATGATAGAGGAAGAGAGACTAGGATACAGGAACTGGACAGAGGAAGAGAAGACTAGGATACAGGTATATAGAGGAAGAGGAGACTAGGATACAGGATATGAATAGAGGCAGAGGAGACTAGGATATAGGATATGAATAGAGGAAGAGAAGACTAGGATACAGGAACTAGACAGAGGAAGAGGAGAGACTAGGATACAAGAACTGGACAGAGGAAGAAGGAGACTAGAATACAGGACAGGGACAGAGGAAGTTGAGACTAGGATACATAACTGGAAAGAGGAAGAGGAGACTAGAATATAGGAACTGGGACAAGGAGAGAGATAGATACAGAACTGGACAGAGGAGAGGAGATACTAAATACAGGAACTGGACAGAGGAAGTTGAGACTATGATACAGAGAACTGGACAGAGGAAGAGGAGAGACTAGGATAACGGAACTGGGACAGAGGAAGAGGAGAGACTAGGATACAGGAACTGGACAGAGGAAGAGGAGAGACTAGGATCAGGAACTGAATAAGGAAGAGGAGACTAGGATACGGAACTGGACAGAGAAGGAAGATAGTGATACAGGATATAAATAGAGGAAGAGGAGGAACTAGGATACAGGATATGAATAGAGGCCAGAGGAGACTAGGGTACAGGAACTGGATAGAGTAGAGGAGACTAGAATACAGGAATTGATAATGAAAGAGGAGACTAGGATAAAGGAACTGGGTAAAAGAAAAGGGACTTGGATACAGGATATGAATAGAGGAAGAGGAGACTAGGATACAGGGACTGGATAAGGAAGAGGAGACTAGGATACAGGAATTGGATAAAGAAGAGAGACTAGAATACAGGAACTGGAAAGAAGAAGATGAGACTAGGATACAGGAACTGGACAGAGGAGAGGAGATAGGATACAGGAAATGGATAGAGAAGGGAACTAGGATACAGGAACTGGACAGAGCAAGAGAAGACTAGATACGGAACTGGACAGAGGAAGAGAGACTAGTAATACAGGAGCTGGACAGAAGGAGAGAAGACTAGGAACGATATATAGAGCAGAGGAGACTAGGATACAGGTATATGAATAGAGGAAGAGGAGACTAGGATACAGGATATGAATAGAGGAAGAGGAGACTAGGATACAGGAACTGGACAGAGGAAGAAAGACTAGGATACAGGATATGAATAGAGGCAGAGGAGACTAGGATACAGGATATGAATAGAGGAAGAGGAGACTAGGATACAGGAACTGGATAAAGGAAGGAGAGACAGATACAGGAACTGACAGAGGAAGAGAGACAGGATACAGGATATAAATAGAGGAAGAGGAGACTAGGATACAGGATATGAATGAGGCAGGGAGACTAGGATACAGGATATGAATGAGGAAGAGAAGACTAGGATACAGGAACTAGACAGAGGAAGAGGAGAGACTAGATACAAGAACTGGACAGAGGAAGAGGAGACTAGAATACAGGAACAGGACAGAGGAAGTTGAGACTAGGATACATGAACTGGAAAGAGGAAGAGGAGACTAGAATATAGGAACTGGACAGAGGAAGAGGAGACTAGAATACAGGAACTGGACAAGGAAGAGGAGATACTAGAATACGGAACTGGACAGAGGAAGTTGAGACTAGGATACAGGAACTGGACAGAGGAAGAGGAGAGACTAGGATACAGGAACTGGACAGAGAAGAGGAGAGACTAGGATACAGGAACTGGACAGAGGAAGAGGAGAGACTAGGATACAGGAACTGGATAAAGAAGAGGAGACTAGGATACAGGAACTGGACGAGGAAGAGAAGACTAGGATACAGGATATAAATAGAGGAAGAGGGAGACTAGGATACAGGATATGAATAGAGGCAGAGGAGACTAGGGTACAGGAACTGGATAGAGTAAGAGGAGACTAGATACAGGAATTTAAATGAAGAGGAGACTAGGATAAAGGAACTGGGTAAAAGAAAAGGAGACTTGGATACAGGATATGAATAGAGGAAGAGGAGACTAGGATACAGGGACTGGATAAAGGAAGAGGAGACTAGGTATACAGGAATTGGATAAAGGAAGAGGAGACTAGAATACAGGAACTGGAAAGAAGAAGATAAGACTAGGATACAGGAACTGGACAGAGGAAGAGGAGATTAGGATACAGGAAATGGACAGAGGAAGAGGAGACTAGGATACAGGAACTGGACAGAGCAAGAGAAGACTAGGATACAGGAACTGGACAGAGGAAGAGGAGACTAGAATACAGGAGCTGGACAGAGGAAGAGAAGACTAGGATACAGGATATGAATAGAGGCAGAGGAGACTAGGATACAGGATGGAATAGAGGAAGAGGAGACTAGGATACAGGATATGAATAGAGGAAGAGGAGACTAGGATACAGGAACTGGACAGAGGAAGAGAAGACTAGGATACAGGATATGAATGAGGCAGAGGAGACTAGGATACAGGATATGAATAGAGGAAGAGGAGACTAGGATACAGGAACTGATAAAGGAAGAGAACTAGGATACAGGAACTGGACAGAGGAAGAGAAGACTAGGATACAGGATATAAATAGAGGAAGAGGAGACTAGGATACAGGATATGAATAGAGGCAGAGGAGACTAGGATACAGGATATGAATAGAGGAAGAGAAGACTAGGATACAGGAACTAGACAGAGGAAGAGGAGAGACTAGGATACAAGAACTGGACAGAGGAAGAGGAGACTAGAATACAGGAACAGGACAGAGGAAGTTGAGACTAGGATACATGAACTGGAAAGAGGAAGAGGAGACTAGAATATAGGAACTGGACAGAGAAGAGGAGACTAGAATACAGGAACTGGACAGAGGAAGAGAAACTAAAAGGAACTGACAGAGGAAGTTGAGCTAGATACAGGAACTGGACAGAGGAAGAGGAGAGACTAGGATACAGGAACTGGACAGAGGAAGAGAGAGACTAGGATACAGGAACTGGACAGAGGAAGAGGAGAGACTAGGATACAGGAATGGACAGAGGAAGAGGAGACTAGAATGCAGGAACTGGACAGAGGAAGAGGAGAGACTAGGATACAAGAACTGGAAAGAGGAAGAGGAGACTAGGATATAGGAACTAGACAGAAGAAGAGGAGAGACTAGGATACAGGAACTGGACAGAGGAAGCGGAGACTAGAATACAGGAACTGGACAGAGGAAGAGGAGACTAGAATACAGGAACTGGACAGAGGAGAGGAGACTAGAATACAGGAACTGGACAGAGGAAGCGGAGACTAGAATAGAGAACTGGACAGAGGAAGAGGAGACTAGAATACAGGACTAGACAGAGGAAGAGGAGAGACTAGGATACAAAAACTGGACAGAGGAAGAGGAGACTAGAATACAGGAACTGGACAGAGGAAGAGGAGAGATTAGGATACAAGAACTGGACAGAGGAAAATGAGAAACTAGGATACAGGAACTGGACAGAGGAAGAGGAGAGACTAGGATACAGGAACTGGACAGAGGAAAAGGAGACTAGGATACAGGAGCTAGACAGAGGAAGAGGAGAGACTAGGGGCCATATTTATAAAAGAGCGAAAAGTGGCGAAAAGTTTTCGCGTTCGCTTTTCGCATGGTTTTTCCAAAAAGACAGTTAACGCTATTTATAAAGGTAGCGTTAACGAATGGCGAAACCGTTTACGCGAGCTATCGCTAAAACCCTTTTCGCCTTACTTCGCCATACATCGCACTGGTAATTTTAGCGAAAAGGGAGCGAAAGGAGCGAAAAAACTAACGCGATTATAAAAGCGAAAAGTGGTTTTGGCGTTAAAAAGAGCGAAAGATTAACGCGACCTGAAGGTGGTGAAAATCATTGTTTGAGCGAAAAGGCATGTTTGAGCTGTCTGTTGGGAATTTGGATTGGTTCCTGATTTTTAAGGCAACAAAAATGTAAAAGCCATTCAGACAAATTGTCTTACATGTTTTTGGAACACATCTATGAGATATTGCTTTTTCCATTTGGTCTGTATAGGAATAATTGTAGCTTGGACTTCAAATGAGTTCTGCATTTTGTCGTTCACGTGAACGCACCGTCACCCCCTTCTTTCTCGGTGTGTTTTAAGCGTTTTCAATGTAGGCTTAATTTTTCATTTAAATTGCGAGGTCAATTGTTGGCTTCAGGGTGCGTGCTTTATGCTCTTCTTTTGGTGGCGTTAATAAGGGCTAGGCAACACTTGCGCTTTTTTCACACGTTTTCGCATGCAAAACACATCGTTTTTGGGTAAAATGGAAATTGCGGGAACGCGTCAGGTTCCTCAATTTCTGATGTGCATGCGATTGTGCCTACGTTTCCCTTTGGTTAACACGTGTTCACTATTTTTGTGGCGTTTAATGCATGCATTTCCTAACCAAAAAGTTGAAATTGCACACGCAACGCCAAATGCAGAAGGCTTGCGTGCACAATTGTGTGCAATAGTGTTCGTGATTTTGTGTGCGATTCGTGTGAGTTGCAGTGGTGGCCTCAGCCTGGCTCAGGACACACTGCTACGCACAGGAAACGGGACACAAAATTGCAAACGCTATTGGCCGTATTGTTACGTATTTTTTTTGTGCATGCGTTTTTTCCGTCTTGCGTTATGGAAACGCATGCGTTAATGCATCCAAAATGGTGAACGCATATACAGGGTTATTCAATAAAAGTTCATATCGTTGAAAGGTGCTAATTTTCCCAAACCAATCAGATGTTAGCTTTCACATGTTTAAATAAGATTTGATTGGTTGGGTCAAATTACCAGCATTTTAAACGATAAGAACTTTATTGATTCTCCATGATATCTCCATAAGCGAACGGACATGCAATCTGAAATCAACGCAAACACGGACGCAACGCAAAAAACGCCGTGGTTTGGCTTCACCCTTTAAAATCATTGTCTGTTTCGTCTTGCTAATGCGCGATCGCCTTTGAATCGCGTTCGCCTCCTACTACCCGCTCATCTTGCTAATGCGCGTTCGCTTTCGTAATGCGTGTTCGCCTTTTGAATGTCGGTCGCTTTTTAATGCGCATTCGCCTTTTGAATGCGCATGCGCGTTCGTCTTTCGAATGGGCGTTTTTTTCTGGTGAATAGGCATGTTGTTCACTTTCTTGGTTTAGTTTCTCCAAATTCGCCCAATTTTCGTATAATTGAAAATATACTGCCAATAACGTTTAACAAGCTGGCTAGTCACTAACAAAGAATCGGACGTGGTTTTCCCTTATTTTGGACACAAATGGAGCGACTTTAGAAAAGAGGAACATAAAGTTTGATTGATAACAAACACTATTTAAACCAGCAGATGAAGCTGATCATTGTGGGTAGAGAAAATGAGTGAGGAGAGATCTGATTGTGGCTGTGGCAATCTAATTGCGTCAGCAGCTGCTGTGTTGCTGGGATGAGGAGGAACACAGGCAGGTGGAGTGCAGAGGAGGGAACATTTTTCAGTTAGGATCAGACAGCCTCGTTTCTTTCGAAGGAGATTTTGTCTTCTGGACGAGTCTGTCTGATGAGGAGGTTGTGCGTCCACTTTCGCCTAAATCGCCCAGCCGTACAGGAGTTGTATGGCAAACTGGGCGATTTGTTGGAGCCACAACAAGGCGGAATGTGGCATTGCCTGGGATGACAAAGCTTTTGTCTGTCCTTTATTTTTTTGGCAATGCCACATTCCAGCCTGTGACGTCACAACTCCTTGGCATGAGTCAGCCTTCTTTTTCTCGGATCCGCCAAGGTTCTGAGTGCAATTTTGCCCTGTCCAGACAATACATCCAGTTTCCATCCAGTGAGTCAGAGTGGCAAAACATCAAATCTGATTTTTTCAGCTAGGGGGTTTTCCCAACTGCCTAGGAGCATTGATTGTACGCATATTTCGCTCGCACCACCTAAACAGAGAATGGAAGTGTATCTGAACAGAAAACACTTCATTCTCTTAATGTTCAGGTGGTGTGTGATTCTCACCTTCGCATTATGGGTATAAACAGTGCGTTTCCTGGAAGTTGCCACGACTCCCATATTTTGCGCCAGTCAGCTCTCTACCGCAAGTTTACCAGCGGACGGATGCCAGAGGGCTGGCTTGTGGGTAAGTGGTTCTTTTCCCTCCATTTTCAAGGGAATGTGTATCCAAATGACTTACATCCATTATTTCCCCTTTCCAAACAGGAGACGCAGGGTATGGGATTCATTCCTGGCTCATGACCCCCCTGAGGAATCCAAGGACACCTGCAGGAGGCGCTATAATTTAGCAGACGTCACACAAAAACGTGATTGAAAGACTCTTCGGAGTCTGGAAATCACGTTTCGCGGTGTCTCTCATCTACCGGTGGGAAAACTCCTTTATTCTCCCGGGAAGGTGTCAGATATCATCATTGTGTGCGCTGTGCTCCTAATTTAGCAATAAAGCATGGGTACAGCGGCACAATGATGATATGCTGGCAGCCGAGGATGAGGGCCGTCTGTAGTATGCTGAGGATTCCTCTGAAGACGGACAGAGGACAAGGGCAGAATTAATTGCTTCTTTTTTCAGGGTAAGTTGAGACAATCAATGTTAAGGTATTTACAATGTTATACGTGTCAAAAAAACATGTTTAATGTCATACACGGTATGTTATACTGATATCTTCTCCCTTATTAGGAACCTAAAGAAGGCTGACCTGCCCCTAACTGACACTGTTTGACTGCTACTACTTTGGGTATGGCTGATTTTGTGTAACAAGTGTTTCATTACTTCCTAATGCTATTGTGAAGGACCAGTAGAATGAATAATCAATAGGAATGTATTGTTTCCCCCGCCAAATCCCCCATACTGGTTGCATAGCTCCTCACACACCTCCGTTAGGTTGCTCCCCTCTATTACCACCAGAGGGTTTGACGCACTTATAGCAATCATGTTCCATGTAGTCACGTTTGCTCTCCTTCCACATGCGCCAGTTAAGCGAACATTAATCTAGGGATAAACATCGAACAAATGTTGCCTTTCCAAAGAGGAAACCTTCAACAATGTATATAGATTAACTTGGAAGATAGTTAAGATTGTGTGTTTCTTATTAACAGGGGCGTAGCTCCAGGGTGCAGGGGATGCGACTACACCAGGTCCCTTGTCCAAGAAGGGCCCCATTTTGGTGGTAAGTTTCTAAATATACCAGTCTGTGTGCCAACTGTTTTACAGTGGTGGATCTGTACAAAAGCATTTGTACATTATCTGTGTCAGCATTTAACCAGTGCCTGGCTGTGCAGTGCCAGTTTCCCCAACAATCTATCAGTGTCTGCATGCCAAGCATTTCACCAGCCTTTGTGTCAACAATGTTACCAGTGGTTACTACAAACATTTGACATAGTTCTTTGTTTTCAGTACCAATTGTGTTTGTGGCGGTGTTGATGCGCCTTTCTTCGTGGCAACATCCTGTGAGGACTAACTGCAACCCTGGTTTGGATAATAAGACAGACAACTTTAGATTTGGCTTAAATTTTTTATGAAAGCCTTTTTTTTTTTAAATCTAAACTGTTTTTTTTTTTTGCTTTTAAAACTTTGGGTCACACATTGTAAAAACATAGATTGTAATAAACATATAAAATAAAAGAATACAAAAAAACAAAAGAAAATAAACTATTGCGGATGAAAAAAGCCCATCTCCTCTCAGCCGTAACATCTTGGCTCATGCCGTCCAATTTTGCATTGAGGACCTCGCTCATGTTTAGAATGAGGTCCCTTATCTCCTGTGGTGGTGGTGGAGGGCTCCTCGGTGGGGGAGGTGTTTGCCTGGGGAGAGCATTGGTGGCGTGGGAGATGCAGCTGTTGCTCCTCCTCATCCTCCTCTCCTGTGGAGCTGTTGTTTCCGTCTCATCTGGAAATGATGGTAAATTAAAAAAAGTTGAACAGTGTAATGTCATGTTATGTGAAATCTTTCTTAGAATAGCCTTTGAATGGCGTAAATAGGAATCCTGGTCCTCCCAGCAAAAAAATGGATGTGGCCCTCTATCCATGCTTCCCCCACGGTGGTTTTAGGAAAGAAGGCTAGACTTGTTAGACGATAAATGAGAAGGGGCCCCCTTGGCTCCTGGGCCCCCGTTGTTGCTCCCCCTGCAGTTACACCCCTGCTTTGTGTAATGTGTTTTGGCACATGATATGTGCTAAATGTGCACAATGCATCGGTGTTTAAACCTTTGTAGGATTCTATGTTCTTACTGACACATTATATGAAGTTATCAGATTCTAGTGTAAAACTTCGAACAATACATGTAGGAATCTTATTATATTTTCTCACACTAATATGAACTTTGAAAAGTACCTTCATCCATCCTCCTCTTATGTCTTGGACATACTGGGGCCTCCTCCTCTTCAAATCACTCCAATTTCTTTGGAGCTCCTTCAGGCTCGAGATCCACCCCATATCTCCGCAGGATCCCTTTGGAGACTCTCCATTATCGCCTTTTTTTTCTCCTTCCTGTTGGTTGTGCCAACAGGGAGGCAATCATAGCTTTTCTTGGTGAGGTACCTCACCATCACCCTCAGATACCTCCTAGTCATGGTGGCTGTGTATATAGAGCGAGAACAACAATCCTTCTTGCCTGTGGCGCACTTCCGGCATAAAAAGCGAAAGTCGCTAGCGAAAAAACAACCAAAAAAAGCGAACAATCAACCAAATTCAGGGGAAGGCGAAATTCGGAAAGTGAATTAAAGAGCGTATGCTGTGAAATAATATTTGATGCACAATATTCTCAATGTGTTTAAATGAATATTTTTACATTGTTCAGAACAATACAGCATTGCTATCTAATTAATGACACTCTATTTTCCGCATCTTCAAAGTCCGCATCTTTCGCCTTCGCTTTTCGTCTTTCGCTTTTCATCTTTGGAGTTTAGAGAAAGCGAATACGAATGCGAATAGCGAATGCGAATAGCGAAAGCGAGATGTATTTTCGCGTTTAAGAGCGCGGCCGTTTGGCGCCAAAACAAGGGGGCGGGGCGTTTTCGCTCTATTCAGGATGACGAGGCGTTACTTAAAGCTGATGGTGAGACAGTCTCACAAAAAAAATTATGACAACTTGCCTGTGGGGACCACAGATAAAAAAAGAAAGAAGCGGCCTGATTATGGAGAGCCTCCAGAGGAAAATAGGGAGGAAAATGACATCCAACTGTCACTCCAGGACCTGCAAAGAACTGGAGTGACCTAAAGAGAAGGAGGCCTGCATTTGTGCAGGACATTAGGAGCAGGATGCGTACAGGTTATTTTACAATGCATATTATTATTATCCCAACGAATATATTCTTATTTTTTGTTTTTGTAAGTTTGAAGAATAGAAACTGATAACTGTATAAAATGTGTCTTAAGCAAATATATATCCTCTCAATGTTTAGACAGATGTAATGATGCAAATTGTGCACATATCACGTGCCTTAAGCCAAGCAACACTATAACACACCAAATCAAGCACGCAATTGATCATTGTCGCACACGATTTTGTGCACAATTCTGTTCGTTTTGCGTTTCACGTGCTTTTCCCATTTTCCATTATGGAAACGCATGCATTAACGGCACAAAAATAGGGAATGCATGTGTTAACAAAATGCAAACGGACGCGCAATCACTTAGGACTAGGCCACACTTACGCGTTTTTTAAGCGTTTGTGCATGCGTTTTGCGTTGGCAAAAGCGCATGCGATTGGTTGAATGGAAAATGCAGGAACCAAATATCCACCGCAATTTCCCATGTGCATGCGATTGCGCATCCATTTCCGTTTTGGTAACACATGCATTGCCATAACAGAAAACAGCCAAATCGCATGCGCAAACGCACGAGCAACGGAAATCGCACAAGAATGACGCAAAAATGGGGAACGCATGCATTACCAAAATGGAAACGGATGCACAATCGCATGCGCATGGTAAATCGCGGGGAATTTTGCGTTCCCGCGATTTCCATTATAACCAAATCGCATGCGCATTTGCGAACGCAAAACGCCTAGCCATAAATAGCATGAATTTGCGTGTTCCCGACATTTCCATTTTAGGCCAAATCACAGGGACAATCTAGTGCAAACTAGTGTGGCTAGACCCCTTAACATGGCATTATAGTTGACAACTTCTTGAACTTTCTTCTAATTTCAAGGTGACATGGAACGACCAGAGGAGGAGGAGGAGGAGGAGGAGGAGGCCGGACCATTGGCTGAGGAGGAGGCGGACCATTGGCCAGGAGGAGGCCGGGCCATCGGCTCCAGAGCCTTCCACCACCCACCCTATCCCCAGTCTCGTAGCAGCATCCCCACCACCCCTGGAGCAGGATCGGAAGGGCATTGTGAGGCGGATGTCGCCCAAATTAAGAAAAGGCTGCTCCGGCTGGAGCGCCAAGTGGCTCTTTTAAGGAGCAGAGTTTAATTTCTTTATTTTTTGTTTTTACCTAAAAAAATATTTTTACAAAATTTTACAAGTTTATAGTTAAATATAACTTCATATTTAAATCAAACTGTAAAGTTGTCTGTCTGTTTCTCTTACCTAACTATTCCAATTCTATCTTTTATGATATTAAGGTGACCATACAGTAGGAAAATATTCCATACATAAGATGTTGATGTAAGGTCCTCTATTATATGCCAGATTGGCTTAATTAGTCTCCCCAAATTTAAAGATAGGATATATTTTATTGAAACACACAATAAGGAATTCTGCAACAACATGTTCCATCCTTGCTAGGCAGGGACACTTATCCACTAACATGCCATATTTCCTAACAGATTAGTCAATGTAAGGCTGGGTACGTATTAGAATTTTGTTTAAAATGAATGATTGTGCATCATTACGTGGCACAAAAATAGATTAACATGTGTGCGGCCAAACAAGGTAATTCCCCCATTTTTCAGAATGCCAATCAGGTATGATTGTGCGGTTCCCTATAGGCCTGCATGATGGTCCTGAAAAACAACAGCCACTGTTGTGGCAACATACACTCATTTGTCCTGACCAAACGCTTGATAGTATCAAACACTCAGTTGTGTTTAGGCGGTGCGAGCGCAATATGCGTACACAATGGGCTCATAGGCATTTCTGAAAAACCCCTTAAGATAAAAAACACCTTGGATTTTTCCACTCTGACTCATGACTAGACGGAAAGGTGATGTATGCCATAGACCAGGGTAAAAATTGCATTCATCACCTGTGGAAGGCTCTGGAAAAAGAAGGCTGACTCCTGACAAGAAGATGTAAGGTCACAGGGCTGGAATGAGGCATTGCACAAAAATACAGGACAGAAACGAATTGGGACATTGTCCCTGTGCCCTGCTGAGGTTGCTGGGACCCCACCATAAAAGAGCCATCGCAACATTAGAAGGCAATCGTACATAATGGGGAATATGGCTTCGAAAAGCGATTGCCACATTCTAGTGGGTAATATGCTTGGAAAAGCGAACGCGCATTAGAAGGGCGAACGCAAATTAGAAAGGCGACCGCACATTATAATGGAATATGGCTTGAAAAGGCGATCGCGCATTAGAAAGGCGAACACACATTAGAGTGTATATGCCTTGGAAAAAGCGAACGCGCATTAGAAGGGCGAACGCAAATTAAAAAGGCGACCGCAACATTATAATGGAATATGCTTGAAAAGGCGATTGCGCATTAAAGAAGGCGAACACACATTAGAGTGTAATATGCCTTGGAAAAGCGAACGCGCATTAGAAAGGCGACCCGCGCATTAGAATGTAATATGCCTTGGAAAAACAAATTAGAAGGCGATCGCGCATTAGAATGTAATTGCTTGAAAAGCGAACGTGCATTGAAAGGCGACCGCGCATTAGAATGTAATATGCTTGGAAAAGCGACCGTGCATTAGAAAGGCGACCGCGCATTAGAAGGGCGAATGTGCAGTGCAAAGAGAATTGTATTCCAATTGAGAATTCTAAAAAGATTGACTAAATAAGACATGGCTGACTTGTTGGTAAATGTGAGGTGCCATTTTGAACTTGACAAATCATTTCCTAGTGGGCTTTTCTGGTTTCGAATGGTTTTCGCAATGCAGTCTTCTTAGATGCGTTAAGTTTTCGCTGCGATACTTTTCGCTCTTTATCGCGCCCGTTCGCCCTTTTCAGATGCGAAGTGCTGCGAAGTGTGTTTTTTTGCGCTTTTTTATAAATAAGGCGAAACGAAGCCCCAAATGGCGCTATTTTCGCTGCGATGTACTGCGCTAATTATTTGGCGAAAAAGACAATCCTTTATAAATATGGCCCTAGGAGGCAAGAACTGGACAGAGGAAGAGGAGACTAGAATACAGGAACTGGACTAAGGAGGAGTAGAGACTAGGATACAGGAACTAGACAGAGAAAGAGGAGAGACTAGGATACAAGAACTGGACAGAGGAAGAGACTAGAATACAGAAACTGGACAGAGGAAGAGCGACTAGGGACAGGAACTGGACAGAGGAAGCGGAGACTAGAATACAGGAACTGGACAGAGGAAGAGGGGAGACTAGGATACAGGAACTGGACAGAGGAAGAGGAAACTAGAATACAGGAACTTGACAGAGGAAGTTGAGACTAGGATACAGGAACTGGATAGAGCAAGAGGAGACTAGAATACAGGAACTGGACAGAGGAAGAGGAGAGACTAGAATCAGGAACTGGACAGAGGAAGAAGAGACTAGAATAAAGGACTGGACAGAGGAAGAGTAGAGACTAGGATACAGTGAACTAAGACAGAGAAGAGGAGACTAGGATACAGTAACTGGACAGAGGAAGAGGAAACTAGGATACAGGATCTAGAAAGAGGAAGAGGAGAACTAGGATCAAGGACTGACAGAGGAGAGGAGACTAGAACGAACTGGACAGAGGAAGAGAGACTAGGATACAATATCTGGATCAGAGGAAGGAGGAGGACTAGGATACAGGAACTGAAAGAGGAAGAGGAGAACTAGATAAGGAACTGGAAAGAGGAGAAGAGATACTAGGATAGGAACTAGACAGAGGAAGAGAGACTAGGATAAAGAACGAGGAAGAGGATAGAGAACTAGGATACAAGACTGGACAGAAAGAAGGAGACTAAATACAGGAACTGTAAGAGGAAGAGGAGACAGAATAACAGGAACTGGACAGAGGAAGAGGAGACTAGGATACAGGAACTAGACAGAGAAGAGGAGAGACTAGATCAGAACTGACAGAGGGAGAGACTAGAATACAGGAACTGGACAGAGGAAGAGGAGACTAGAATACAGGAACTGGACGAGGAAAGGAGACTAGAACGGAACTGGACAGAGGAAGAGAGACTAGAATACAGGAACTGGACAGAGAAGAGGAGACTAGGATACAGAAACTAGACAGAGGAAGAGGAGACTAGGATACAGGAACTGACAGAGGAAGAGGAGACTAGAATCGGAGCTGGACAGAGGAAGAGGAGACTAGGATACTACCACACCGGGGTATTAGTATCCCTTAAAAAGTATACTATATTGAGCACAACACTGTAAAGCAGTAAAAAATTGAGTTTATTGGGCATAAAACCAAACTTCACAAACATGTAAAAATTCCCGATAATCCCCTCCCCCTCCTTACTCAACAAACGGGGCGTCCCCGGTGCACCTGAGGAACCCCACATGTGTAATCAATCAGTTGGTGAAACGCACGTCGGTGATCTCCTCAGACCAGCACTTTATCACACTATGGAATTGGTAATTGTTTGTGTAGTCCCAGTCTGCTGTGTCTGCTGCTTATACATCGAAGTATTTTGGAAACCCCTGTGCGGGACCACCAACTCGGCGGGTAAAGACAGCGCCAAGATAGAGATCAGGAGAGGGACCTACAAACAGACCTAGAGACGGGCGTCCAGTGAACATCATGAGACGGTTTGGAGGACTAAGACCCGCTGGAGGATGGTATAACCCGGAACCTATACATGGGCATAACAGTATCAACCTTTTTTGCATCTATGTTTAATATTGTTATCAGCATACGGCTACTGTTACATTTGCTATATTATTGTAGCAGACACTTAAGGGGGAATTAGCAACAAGAGAGAGCAGGACAATAGAACTGCTACAAAGTTCAGCTGTGAGAGCTGTTTTGATTGCAGCGTAGCATTTGGATACAGTTGCTACAAGTGGATCCCTCGAGCCATAATTTACCCTCATTGGATACATTGTCAAAAACGGATACCATTCTGTATTTATTATATACCATATATTTATGTTTTGTTCCTATGTGTGTGATAAGCTGGTGCTTTGAGGGTTATAGGGTTATACGGGGACGCCCCGTTTGTTGAGTAGGTGGGGGAGGGATTACGGGATTTTTTACATTGTTTGTGAAGTTTGGTTTTATGGCCCAATAACTAATTTTTTACTGCTTTACAGTGTTGTGCTCAATATAGTATACTTTTTAAGGGGGGATACTAATACCCCCGGTGTGGTAGTTTAATTGACAATTTATACTTAGAGCACCGCCTAATCGTATGGCGTTAAACAGCTGTTTAATCCTTTTGGCAGTGCAATAGAAACATCCAGTAAGAGGAGACTAGGATACAGGAACTGGACAGAGGAAGAGAAGACTATAATACAGGACTGGACAGAGGAGAGGAGAGACTAGGATACAGAACTGGACAGAGGAAGAGGAGAGACTAGATACAGGAACTGGACAGAGGAAGAGGAGAGACTAGTGATACAGGAAACTGGACGAGGAAGAGGAGACTAGATACAGAAACTGACAGAGGACGAGGAGACTAGAATCAGGAACTGGACAGAGGAAGAGGAGACTAGATACAGGAGCTGGACAGAGGAAGAGGACACTAGGATACAGGAACTGGACAGAGGAAGAGGAGACTAGAATACAGAAACTGGACAGAGGAAGAGGAGAGACTAGGATACAGGAACTGGACAGAGGAAGAGGAGGGACTAGGATACAGGAACTGGACAGAGGAAGAGGAGAGACTAGGATACAGGAACTGGACAGAGGAAGAGGAGAGACTAGGATACTGGAACTGGACAAGGAAGAGGAGAGACTAGGATATAGGAACTGGACAGAGGAAGAGGAGAGACTGGGATACAGGAACTGGACAGAGGAAGAGGAGACTAGAATACAGAAACTGTACAGAGGAAGAGGAGACTAGATACAGAACGGGACGAGGGAGAGGAGAACTAGAAATACAGGAGCTGGACAGAGGAAGAGGAGACTAGGATACAGGAACTGGACAGAGGAAGAGGAGACTAGAATACATGAGCTGGACAGAGGAAGAGGAGACTAGGATACAGGAACTGGACAGAGGAAGAGGAGACTAGAATACAGGAGCTGGACAGAGGAAGAGGAGACTAGGATACAGGAACTGGACAGAGGAAGAGGAGACTAGAATACATGAGACTGGACAGAGAAGAGGAGACTAGGATACAGGACTGGACAGAGGAAGAGGAGACTATAATACAGAAACTGGACAGAGGAAGAGGAGACTAGGATAAAGGAACTGGACAGAGGAAGAGGAGAATAGGATACAGGAACTGGACAGAGGAAAGAGACTAAATACAGGAACTGCAGAGAAGAGGAGACTAGAATACAGGAATGACAGAGGAAAGGAGTCTCTCTTTCTGGTCTTAAAAAGGTTTTTATGTAGAATATTTTGTACATGATTTTGCAGAGTGCAATGTAATTTTCTCCTGGTGAGCACGCCATGATAATAATATGCTACGTGCTAGAAAATAGACTTATTTTCATTGTTATGGTTTGTACTTTCTTGTGGATTCCAGTGATATGTTGTTGTTCTTTGGAAACCTATATCTAAATGTCCTATAATTTTCTTTATTTCCTTTCTTTTAGTTTTACATTTATATTTAGATATATTCATATTAATCAGATACTCTCTCACATGCCTATTTTTTTTTGCAATCAATTACTTCAATGTAGCAATTACTATAAGATAATCACATGGTTTAAAAAAATTCAAGTGAAAAATGAGGACAATAAACGCTAATTAAGTGTTGGCTCCAAGGAGACAACTTATAGGAACTGATGCAACGTTATCATATTTAGCCCAATCAAAGACTCATCAAGTAAATGATCACGTAACGTATGTTGGGTTGAAAGATGATAGTTTAGCAATGAGAAATAAATGAGTGTGTGTTGATATGTTTTGATACATAAAGTTTCCGTTTGCCATACTGTTTTTTGTGCCATCCTCTGGATCAACTGTTAGATGCTCACCGGGGCAACAGCCCTAGCGATGTTATATACTAATAGCGGCTCTCAGTGCATCGCTAAGAGGCACTTTAAACAGCACTGCAGTCATTAGCCGAAATAGTGTTCCGCAATTTGCATATTACATCATGGTTAACTCTCAAGTTAGCGACACAGCCACTGCAATGAGGGAGATGCTAAACAATATATCATCGATTATTATGACTTTAACTCCAGAGCAGGAGCATTGTGCCTCTTGGTGTATCACCCTGCCTGTGAGTAAATGTTTTTCAGCCAAAAAAAGAAAAATATAAATACAATTTCAAATTTGTGTATATTACCTGCCAACTACATACTGTAGTTACAAAGTAAAATAGGATTGGAGGTTATATAAAGACATGCATCCATCTAGTCCAACCTTTATACCCTACCCATAATGTCTGTATAACAGTTACATAGTAACATAGTATTAGAGGCTGTATAAAGACATATATCCATCTAGTCCAACCTTTATACCCTACCCATAATGTCTGTCTAACAGTTACAAAGTAACATAGTATTGGAGGTTGTATAAAGACATACGTCCATCTAGTCCAACCTTATACCCTACCCATAATGTTGTATAAACAGTTACATAGTAAAATAGTATTGGAGGTTATATAAAGACATGATCCATCTAGTCCAACCTTTATACCCTACCCATAATGTCTGTATAACAGTTACATAGTAACATAGTATTAGAGGCTGTATAAAGACATATATACATCTAGTCCAACCTTATACCCTACCCATAATGTCTGTCTAACCGTTACAAGTAACATGTAGTGGAGGTTGTATAAAGACATACGTCCATCTAGTCCAACCTTTATACCCTACCATAATGTCTGTATAACAGTTACATAGTAACATAGTATTGGAGGTTGTATAAGACATAGTCCATCTAGTCCAACCTTATACCCTACCCATAATGTCTGTATAACAGTTAATGTAACATAGTATGGAGGTGTATAAAGACATACTCCATCTAGTCCAACCTTATACCCTACCCATAAGTCTGTCTAACAGTCATAGTAACATAGTATTGGAGGTTGTATAAAGACATACGCCACCTCTAGTCCAACACTTTATACCCTAACCATAATGTCTGTATAACAGTTACATAGAACATAGTATTGGAGGTTGTATAAAGACATAGTCCATCTAGTCCAACCTTTATACCACCCATAATGTCTGTATAACAGTTACATAGTAACATAGTATTGGAGGTTGTAAAGACATACGTCCATTTAGTCCAACCTTTATACCCTACCCATAATGTCTGTATAACAGTTACATAGTAACATAGTATTGGAGGTTGTATAAAGACATACCCATTAGTCCAACCTTTATACCCTACCCATAATGTCTGTAAACAGTTACCTAGTAACATAGTATTGGAGGTTGTATAAAGACATACTCATCTAGTCCAACCTTTATACCCTACCCATAATGTTTGTATAACAGTTACATAGTAACATAGTATTGAGGTGATAAGACATACGTCCATCTAGTCCAACCTTATACCCTACCCATAATGTCGTATAACAGTTACATAGTAGTAACATAGTAATGGAGGTTGTATAAAGACATAGTCCATCTAGTCAACCTTTATACCCTACCATAAGTCTGTAACAGTACATAGTAACATGTATTGGAGGTTGTATAAAGACATAGTCATCTAGTCAACTTTATATTCCCTACCATAATGTCTGTATAACAGTTACCTAGTAAAATAGTATTGGAGGTTGATAAAGACATACGTCCATCTAGTCCAACCTTTATAACCTACCCATAATGTGTTATAAACAGTTACATAGTAACATAGTATTGGAGGTTGAATAAAGACATACGTCCATCTAGTCCAACCTTATACCCTACCATAATGTCTGTATAACAGTTTACATAGTAACATAGTATTGGAGGTTGAATAAAGACATGCGTCCATCTAGTCCAACCTTTTAATCCTACTTATGAACCTAACCTAAGAGTTAATCCAGAGGATGGGAAATGAGGTGCGTGTGTGTTTTTCTTCCTGACTTAAAATGGCAACTGGAATGGTTCCCTGGATATTAATACCAGTAATTCTCAATATTTTATAGTTTTAGAAACTTATCCAGGCCACTTTTAAAGCTATTCAATGAACTTGCCATTACCACATCTGCTGGAAGACAGTTCCACAGTTTCACCGTTCTCACTGTAAAGAAACCTGCCCTAACCTGAAGATGAAACTTCTTTTCTTTCAACCTTAAAGGATGTCCATTTATGTATAGTATATTATTCAGTATATTCCACGGGGTGGTTCAGTGCAATTGACATTGCACTTCTACCAAAGGGCTTTCTTAGTTCAACTGATCTTTAATGCTAAGTTGAAGGTTTAAAAAGAAGACAAAAGGAGGGTGTTAATGGTCCCTGTTTCTTTTTGTGGATTGTTTCTCAAAGATGGACCATAATCCCAACTGTCACATTTTGGCATGGACAGATCCAACCCAATTGGGTATAGCTTTGTGGAGCATGATGGGCCTCTTCTAGTTAAATGAAGTGCAATGTGTGTGTGACCTAAACCCATAATTCAACTGGTGTGTGTATGCAACTGGTAAAACCAGACTGACAATGCTTAAAAAACAGGCAATAGTTGAATTTTTGCTTTGTTTTTATAGGTTTGGGGGAAAGAGGAATTGTCATTCAGGGCACATCAACGCCTCTACTTGTAGAGTCTTCTGTGGGATACACAGTTATTCATTTAAGCCTAATGAAAAGATAACAAAAACCATTCAGCTACAGTATAGATACGCAATGGGAAAGTTCTCATTTATAACTTAGGTTTGTGTTCAGATTTCTTCTATTTCTTAAACTCCAGCCTGACATTCAAATAATACACGTAAGGCTGCAACCAATGTTAAAAAATTACAACAATCAAACAATTTAAAAATATAAATACAATTAAGAACAATCAATTGCAAAGATTTTGAATCACTAATCACTTTAAGAAGGAATCTTTTCACTAATAACAAGATTAATTCTAGCACCTAGATCACCCACTCTGGGTTCCTGTGAGCTCTGTACTAGGAGACTGGATATAGAAATGGATTGAGGAGAAGGAGTCCAGGATACAGGAACTAGACAGAAAAAAAAAGGAGACTGAATACAGGAACTAGATAGAGGAAAGAGGAGATAGAATACAGGATGATAGAGAAGTGGAGACTAGAATACAGGGACTAGAGTAGAAAAAAGGAGACTAGGAAACGTAAATAGATTGAGGAAAATGAAACTAGGTACATGAACTGATACAAGGAGAGAAGACTAGGATACAGGAACTGGATTAAGGAGACTAGGATACAGGAGCTGGATTGAGGAAAAAGAGACTAGGATACATGAACTGGATAAAGGAAGAGAAGACTAGGATACAGGATATAAACAGAGGAAGAGGAGGACTAGGGTACAGGAACTGGATAGAGTAAGAGGAGACTAGAATACAGGAATTGGATAAATGAAGAGGAGACTAGGATAAAGGAACTGGTAAAGAAAGGAGACTAGGATACAGAATGGATAAAAAGAAAGGAAGAGGAGAATAGAATAAGGAACTGGACAGCAGAAGAGAGACTAGGATACAGAACTGGACAGAGGAAGAGGAGACTAGGATACAGGAACTGGACAGAGGAAGAGAGAGAGGATACAGGAACTGGACAGAGGAAGAGGAGCTAGAATACAGGACTGGACAGAGGAAGGACGAGAGGACTAGGATACAGGAATGAATAGAGGCAGAGGAGACTAGGATACAGGAATGTGAATAGAGGAAGAGGAGACTAGGATACAGGATAGATAGAGGAAGAGGAGACTAGGATACAGGAACTGGACAGAGGAAGAGAAGCTAGGATACGGATATGAATAGAGGCAGAGGAGACTAGGATACAGGGATATGACAGAGGAAGAGGAGACTAGGATACAGGACTGATAAAGGGAAGGGAGATAGGATACAGGAACTGGACAGAGGAAGAGAAGACTAGGATACAGGATATAATAGAGGAGAGGAGACTAGGATACAGGATATGAATAGAGGAGAGGAAACTAGGGTACAGGACTGGATAGAGAAGAGGAGACTAGAGATACAGGAATGGAAATAAATGAAGAGGGACTAGGATAAAGAACTGGGTAAAGAAAGGAGCTGGATACAGGATATGAAGAGGAAGAGGAGACTGAGGAACAGGGATAGGGGATAAAGTAAGAGGAACTAGGATAAAAGAACTGGGAAGAGGAAGAAGGAGACTAGAATACAGGAACTGGAGAGGAAGAGGAGAGGAGGCTAGAATACAGGAAACTGGACAGAGGAAGAGGGGACTAGAATACAGGAACTGGACAGAGGAAGAGGAGACTAGGGATACAGGAACTGGACAGAGGAAGAGGAGACTAGAATACAGGAACTGGACAGAGGAAGAGGAGACTAGGATACAGAAACTAGACAGAGGAAGAGGAGACTAAAATACAGGAGCTGGACAGAGGAAGAGGAGACTAGGATACAGGAACTGGACAGAGGAAGAGGAGACTAGAATACAGGAGCTGGACAGAGGAAGAGGAGACTAGGATACTACCACACCGGGGGTATTAGTATCCCCTTAAAAAGTATACTATATTGAGCACAACACTGTAAAGCAGTAAAAAATTGAGTTTATTGGGCCATAAAACCAAACTTCACAAACAATGTAAAAAATTCCCGTAATCCCCCTCCCCCTCCTTACTCAACAAACGGGGCGTCCCCCGGTGCACCCTGAGGAAGCCCACATGTGTAATCAATCAGTGGGGTGAAACGCACGTCGGTGATCTCCTCAGACCAGCACTTTATCACACTATAGGAATTGGTAATTGTTTGTGTAGTCCCAGTCTGCTGTGTCTGCTGCTTATACATCGAAGTATTTTGGAAACCCCTGTGCGGGACCACCAACTCCGGCGGGTAAAGACAGCGCCAAGATAGAGATCAGGAGAGGGACCTACGAACAGCAACTAGAGAGGGCGTCCAGTGAACATCATGAGACGGTTGGGAGGACTAAGACCCGCTGGAGGATGGTATAAACCCGGGGGAACCTATACATGGAGCAGTAACAGTATCAACCTTTTTTGCATCTATGTTTAATATTGTTATCAGCATACGGCTACTGTTACATTTGCTATATTATTGTAGCAGACACTTAAGGGGGAATTAGCAACAAGAGAGAGCGGGACAATAGAACTGCTACAAAGTTCAGCTGTGAGAGCTGTTTTGATTGCAGCGTAGCATTTGGATACAGTTGCTACAAGTGGATCCCTCGAGCCATAATTTACCCTCATTGGGATACATTGTCAAAAACGGATACCATTCTGTATTTATTATATACCATTATTATGTTTTGTTCCTATGTGTGTGATAAGCTGGTGCTTTGAGGGGTATATAGGGTTATACGGGGGACGCCCCGTTTGTTGAGTAAGGTGGGGGGAGGGGGATTACGGGATTTTTACATTGTTTGTGAGTTTGGTTTTATGGCCCAATAAACTAATTTTTTACTCTTTACAGTGTTTGCTCAATAGTATACTTTTTAAGGGGGGATCTAATACCCCGGTGTGGTAGTTTAATTGACAATTTATACTTAGAGCACCGCCTAATCGTTATGGGTTAAACAGCAGTTAATCCTTTTGGCAGTGCATAGAAACATCCGTAAGAGGAGACTAGGATACAGGAACTGGACAGAGGAAGAGAAGACTATAATACAGGAACTGGACAAGACGAGAGAGAGAGAGACTAGGATACAGAAATGGACAGAGGAAGAGGAGAGACTAGGATACAGGAACTGGACAGAGGAAGAGGAGAGACTAGGATACTGGAACTGGACAGGGAAGAGGAGGAGACTAGGATACAGGAATGGACAAGGAAGAGAGAGACTAGGATACAGGAACTGGACAGAGGAAGAGGAGACTAGGATACAGGAACTGGACAGAGGAGAGAGACTAGAATACAGGAACTGGACAGGGAAGAGGAGACTAGATACAGAAAACTGTACAGAGGAGAGGAGACTAGAATACAGGAACTGGACAGAGAAGAGGAGACTAGATACAGAGTGACAGATAGAGGACTAGGATACAGGAACTGGACAGAGGAAGAGGAGACTAGATACAGGAACTGGACAGAGGAAGAGGAGAGGGACTAGGGGATACAGGAACTGGACAGAGGAAGAGGAGAGACTAGGATACAGGACTGGACAGAGGAAGAGGGGAGACTAGGATACAGGAAATGGACAGAGGAAGAGGGAGACTAGGATACGGAACTGGACAGAGGAAGAGGAGAGACTAGGATATAGGAACTGGACAGAGGAAGAGGAGAGACTAGATACAGGAACGGACAGAGGAAGAGGAGACTAGAATACAGAGAAACTGGACAGAGGAAGAGGAGACTAGAATACAGGATGGACAGAGGAAGAGAGATAGAATACAGGAGCTGGACAGAGAAGAGAGAGGAGACTAGGATACAGGAACTGGACAAAGAAGAGGAGACTAGAATACATGAGCGGACAGAGGAAGAGGAGACTAGGATAAAGGAACTGGACAGAGGAAGGAGACTATAATACAGAAACTGGACAGAGGAAGAGGAGACTAGGATAAAGGAACTGGACAGAGGGAAGAGGAATAGGATACAGGAACTGGACAGAGGAGAGGAGACTAGAATACAGGAACTGGACAGAGGAAGAGGAGACTAGAATACAGGAACTGGACAGAGGAAGAGGAGTCTCTCTTCTTCTAATGGTCTTAAAAAGGTTTTTATGTAGAATATTTTGTACATGATTTTGCAGAGTGCAATGTAATTTTCTCCTGGTGAGCAACGCCATGATATAATAATATGCTACATGCTAGAAAATAGACTTATTTCATTGTTATGGTTTGTACTTCTTGTGGATTCCAGTGATATGTTTGTTCTTTGGAAACCTATATCTAAATGTCCTATAATTTTCTTTATTCCTTTCTTTTAGTTTTACATTATATTTTTAGATATATATCATATTAATCAGATACTCTCTCACATGCCTATTTTTTTGCAATCAATTACTTCAATGTAGCAATTACTATAAGATAATCACATGGTTTTAAAAAATTCAAGTGAAAAATGAGGACAATAAACGCTAATTAAGTGTGGCTCCAAGGAGACAACTTATAGGAACTGATGCAACGTTTCATATTTAGCCCAATGAAGACTCATCAAGTAAATGATCAAGTAACGTATGTTGGGTTGAAAGATGATAGTTTAGCAATGAGAAAAAATGAGTGTGTGTTGATATGTTTTGATACATAAAGTTTCCGTTGCCATACTGTTTTTTGTGCCATCCTCTGGATCAACTGTTAGATGCTCACCGGTGCAACAGCCCTAGCGATGTTATATACTAATAGCGGCTCTCAGTGCATCGCTAAGAGGCACTTTAAACAGCACTGCAGTCAATTAGCCGAAATAGTGTTCCGCAATTTGCATATTACATCATGATAACTCTCCAGTTAGGACACAGCCACTGCAATGAGGGAGATGCTAAACAATATATCATCGATTATTATGACTTAACTCCAGAGCAGGAGCATTGTGCCTCTTGGTGTATCACCCTGCCTGTGAAGTAAATGTTTTTCAGCCAAAAAAGAAAAAATAAAATACAATTTCAACTTGTGTATATTACCTGCCAACGACATACTGTAGTTACAAAGTAAAATAGGATTGGAGGGGTTATAAAGACATTGATCCATCTAGTCCAACCTTTATACCCTACCCATAATGTCTGTATAACAAGTACATAGTAACATAGTATAGAGGCGTTAAAGACATATATCCATCTAGTCCAACCTTTATACCCTACCCATTATGTCTGTCTAACAGTTACAAATAGTAACAATAGTATTGGAGGTTGTATAAAGACATACGTCCATCTAGTCCAACCTTTATACCCTACCCATAATGTTGTATAACAGTTACATAGTAACATAGTATTGGAGGTTAATAAAGACATGCATCCATCTAGTCCAACCTTTTACCCTACCCATAATGTCTGTATAACAGTACATAGTAACATAGTATTAGAGGCTGTATAAAGACATATATCATCTAGTCCAACCTTTAACCCTACCCAAATGTCTGTAACAGTTACAAAGTAACATAGTATTGGAGGTTGTATAAAGACATACGTCCATCTAGTCCAACCTTTATACCCTACCCATAATGTCTGTATAACAGTTACATAGTAACATAGTATTGGAGGTTGTATAAGACATAAGTCCACTAGTCCAACCTTTATACCCTACCCAAATGTCTGTATAACAGTACATAGTAACTAGTATGGAGGTGTATAAAGACATACGTCCATCTAGTCCAACCTTTATACCCTACCCATAAGTGTCTGTATACAGTTACATAGTAACATAGTATTGGAGGCTGTATAAAGACATACGTCCATCTAGTCCAACCTTTATACCCTACCCCTAATGTCTGTATAACAGTTACATAGTAACATAGTATTGGAGTGGTTGTATAAAGACATATGTCCATCTAGATCCAACCTTTATACCCTACCCATAATGTCTGTATAACAGTTACATAGTAACATAGTATTGGAGGTGTATAAAGACATACGTCCATTTTAGTCCAACCTTTATACCCTACCCATAATGTCTGTAAACAGTTACATAGTAACATAGTATTGGAGGTTGTATAAAGACATACGTCCATCTAGTCCAACCTTTATACCCTACCCATAATGTCTGTATAACAGTTACATAGTACATAGTATTGGAGGTTGTATAAAGAAAGACATCATCCATCTAGTCCAACCTTTATACCCTACCCATAATGTCTGTATAACAGTTACATAGTAACATAGTATTAGAGGCTGTATAAAGACTACGCCATCTAGTCCAACTTATACCCTACCCATAATGTCTGTATAACAGTTACATAGTAACATAGTATTGGAGGTTGTATAAAGACTATGTCCATCTAGTCTAACCTTTATACCCTACCCATAATGTCTGTCAACGTACATAGTAACATAGTATTGGAGGTTGTATAAAGACATACGTCAATCTAGTCCAACCTTTATACCCTACCATAATGTCTGTATAACAGTTACATAGTAAAATAGTATTGGAGGTTGATAAAGACAATCCGTCCATCTAGTCCAACCTTTATACCCTACCCATAATGTCTGTAAACAGTTACATAGTAACATAGTATTGGAGGTTGAATAAAGACATACGGCCATCTAGTCCAACCCTTATACCCTATCCATAATGTCTGTATAACAGTTTACATGTAACATAGTATTGGAGGTGAATAAAGACATGCGTCCATCTAGTCCAACCTTTTAATCCTACTTATGAACCTCTACCTAAGAGTTAATCCAGAGGATGGGAAATGAGGTGCGTGTGTTGTTTTTCTTCCTGACTTTAAATGGCAACTGGAATGGTTCCCTGGATATTAATACCAGTAATTCTCAATATTTTATAGTTTTAGAAACTTATCCAGGCCACTTTTAACAGCTATTCAATGAACTTGCCATTACACATCTGCTGGAAGACAGTTCCACAGTTTCACCGTTCTCACTGTAAAGAAACCTGCCTAACCTGAAACCTGAAGATGAAACTTCTTTTCTTTCAACCTTAAAGGATGTCCATGTGTCCAGAGAGTTCATTGTATGGCAAATTATATTCCACTGACAATTTAGTTACAGCTACTGATCTGCTTCACTAATGTTTCATCCCCATCTCCTCTAGGCTGTAAGCTCTCGGGCAGGGCCCTCCATCCTATTGTACCACAGTAATGCTGTAACTTACCACACTGAATGCTGCTGGACCAGCACTTACATTTTTTGCACTTTACATTTTTTACACCTTGTATTACTTGCACTACCCTTGTATGTAACATATATGTTTTCCTCCTGCATATTAATGGAAGTGTAAAGAACCATGGAAGATGTTGGTGCTATATAAATCTACAGTAATAATAATAATTTGCATTAAGTGATCATATCCCTGTGCAATCGCTGCTTTTCCAGTATAAACAGCCCTAACTTGTCTAATCTTTCTGCATAGTCGATCACCTGAATTCCTCTTATTAAAGGGGAACTGTGGTCCAAAAATGATAAATTGATAGGAATTTCTCTCCTGAGAATTTTTGC
This sequence comes from Hymenochirus boettgeri, assembly GCA_019447015.1. NCBI lineage: Eukaryota > Metazoa > Chordata > Amphibia > Anura > Pipidae > Hymenochirus > Hymenochirus boettgeri. Next base: position 35,027,260 of record CM033469.1, read on the forward strand.
AATATATTGTCATTGTTTATTTTGCATAGTTTTGAAACCATGTCAGTCAATCTGCCCTGTGTCTCCTCCTCCCCTTGCAGCCCCCTCCTCTTGCAAGCCCCCCCTGGCCCCTCCCACTCATGGAGCCTATTGCCCCTCCATTTGCAGGCCCTCCTTGGCCCCTTCCCTTACAGCCCCATGTGGCCCCGCCCACTCACAAGTGTCTTAGCCCTGCCCACTCATAAGTGTCTTAGCCCCGTCCACTCATGGATGTCTTAGCCCCACCTACCTGTGGGTGTCTTAGCCCTGCCCACTCGTGGGTGCCGTGGCCCCACCCACTCATGAGTGCCATGGTCCTGCCCACTCGCAGGTGCTGTGGGCCACTCAGACACACACACACCCTACTGAAAACTGTGTGAAAACTGCCAGAAAAGGCTGTTTTCACATAGTGAGAGAGAAGGGCTGTAGATTCCCTTACCTACTCTATCAGGACTTCACACAGCAGAGAGGAGGAGGGACTTCCTGTCTCCCTCACACACTGAGGGAGTCTGAGGCTGTGCTCGCCGGCGGCACTGTGCAGGAGAAGCCTTAGGAATGTCACATGTCAGCCTCCCACCCATTAACTTTCTGGTCAATAAGTTCTTTATATCTTGGGCCATGGAGCAGATAGAGAGGTGGTTGATGGCTCGTTTTAAAGGTAAGAAACTGGCCTTTCATTTAGACCACAGTTTCCCTTTAATGTATTTGCCTTTGTCCTTTTTGTATATGGGATTCCAAAGTAGCACCGCATATTCCAAATGAGGCCTTACCAGTGCTTTGTAATGGGGAAGAATAATATTTTTGTCCATTGAATTTATTCCCCTATTTATACAAGGCAATATACAGCGCTGCTCAGCCTATTCAATATACCTTGTAGTGCTTAAAACTTACAGGCAGATTCAATAAAAGTTCTTATCGTTTAAAATGGTGCTAATTTTGCCCCAACCAATCAGAACTTATGTAACATTTGAAAGCTAACATCTGATTGGTTGGGGCAAAATTAGCACCATTTTAAACGATAAGAACTTTTATTGAATAACCCCCTTAATGCTTACTGAATGGAATAAACCTAACATCTTACCTGACTGGGAATTCAGTAAGTCTTGCAAAAAAATGAACTGCATATTGAGATCACGAAAAAGTAACGCCGTAAAAATTACAACACTGCCCCTTTCGCTCCAATGATTACCGCAAACCAAATAAGCATGTCACTGAGTTGTCCTAATATTAAAAACATAGGCCAATGGGCTAATACTGCACAAATATTATAAAGGAGTATTGTTGTAATTTAGCAATATTACTTTTTACAATTTCAGTAGAGTGGAAATACACTATTGCCTACAAGTTTTAAAGGGAACTTTCAAAAAATGTATTTCTCTGATTAATTCTATAATTCTATTTAATGACCCCCCCCCCCGGTAATTTTTCTTTACATAAAGGTCTATGGGAGTGGAACTGTCTAAAGGTTCGTACACACGTGCTATCGCGGGTCCCGAACCGTGACGCATGATGTGTGCAATCAAGCATTTCTGACGGTAATCGGACCGTGTATGGGCCCTTTATCTGCTGAAATGGTCGTTCGTTCGGCGATCGTTGCCCGATCCACAGGGCGGATCACTGAATGAGTGGCCGATTGTCGCCCGAAACGCTCGTTCGTACACATCGCGCGGCGCAGGTCAGGACTCGCGATTGAGCTTCAACGTTCTGGAATTTTCTCAATCTTTGATAATAATAACCCACCCAACACTCCATATAGATTTCCCAGCTCAATCCTCATTAGGCTAAACGAAATCCCAGACAGCCGACTCCACATTCTAATTCTGATTTCCAGTTCTAATATAAGAAGCCTTAGCTTTCTGGCAAATGAATTAAAGAATGTAAACCTCTAACACAGAGTACTGCTAGGGATAGATTTTTCAATGAAGAAAATAATTATCAAGAAAATAACCTTGAAACGTAAGGAGAAAGTATTGATCAGACTTTAAGAGTGAAATACCTTTAAATAACCGTTATTAAAGGGGAACTGCTCTCTCTATACAAGTGGCCTTTATTAAAAAGGGCACAATCCTTCCTTTAGGGCTCGTTCACACTAGGTCCGTTTTTGGTAAGTTTTTCTGAACGGAGTGTTTTTAAAAATGCAATGACGCGTAGAATTCGATAGTATCATTCACACTAATGCCTTCCGATTGTGTCCGCTTGTGTTCCGGTCCCTTGCGTTTAAAAAATGCGCTGCATGCAGCATTCCTGTCTGTTTTTTGCATGCGTTTTTGCATGGAAAGGGACACAAATGCACACAAAAAAATGCATGCTGTGCGTTTGTCAGTTTCTAGTGTGAACAAGCGCTTAAAATGTCTCCAGGATTGTGCTCCTATCTGCAGTCTATCCAATGTTAAAGCAGTATAACGAGTGTTTGTTTCTTGCTAGTACTGTGAGCTGTGACATCACCAGCATCACTAGTATGGCCCTAAGTTTAAAGGACAACTAAAGCCTTGAAGAACACTAAAAAACAGAGCTCCATGATATAGAAGCAGTCATCTCTGTCTTTCCTCTCATTTGGGTGCTGGGAAATTTACCTTACAAACATGAGGTTTGTGTTTAATTCCAGTGTCACAAAGAATGGTCACTGACCATTGAGTTCCGTGCACATGCCCAGACGTAAGCTACCGCAGGAACTTGTTACAACAGGTCACGCCTACTAGTAGCTTCTAGCCAATCCTGTTATAGTCCATATAAGGTGGGGAAGCATGTGACTCAGGCCAGAAGGTGTAGCCAGACAATGCATGTGCACCCAGTTATCTTATCCAGTTCTTCATGGAATATAAAAATGTTGGTTTAGTTCTCCTTTAAGGTTGGATCATGCCCACTCCTGAGACAGAAAATCATCAGCTGCATCATAAACCCTGCTGCATAGGTGTCTTTTGTGAGACCCAATCAGCATCGCAAGAAAGGGGTTAAAGTCACGTTAATCAGTTGGCTGGGGGTGAAAAGAGCCATAGGTGCTCACCCCTGGGATTACTTTAAAATAGTTGCATTCTGTCTCTGAAGTTCCGATCACTGGTCCAGTCTGTTTCTGGTCCTGAACCAAGCCAATAGGAATTTCCTTTATGCTTTAATTAGTACTTTAATTAGGAGGCTGTTGGGTGGGAGCAGTACTAAACATAATATCAGATTTCTAAACTTTTTCCTGTCTATTAGACCTTATTTTGCACAAAAACAGCCTGAACTCTTTTCCCTACACTGTCCCTGCTATGACCTGGAAGAATGCAGAGTATTAAAAATGAAACGCGTTGTATCCATAATGCTTTTTGTAGGACATTATAATGCTATTTCCAAGCTTTTTAATGCAAAACAGAAAAGACACATTTTTAATCGGATTTCATTCTTCACTTGAGTCACTTTATGTAAGGATTAAATGAAAACATCCTTCTAACCACAGAGTTTACTGCAGAGACTTTAAATATTCCAAACCATCTGGTTATTACCTTGGCGGAACCGGTTTGCGGATTTCTAAGAACATTTTATCAACATTAAACACAGCAGAGCCTGGAGAGAAGATTCCAAGTGGAATGTATCCGTTGACATCCAGAAAGCTATTTCTTAATCTGAGCAGAGGCTGCTTATTAGTAGAAATAAAGAAGTCACAAGGACGTGTCCCATTTCATCTCTAAATGAGGATATGGAGTGATAATAAATTCCTGGAGGACACAATGCTACAAACGAATGACTTTAAAACGGATGGCGTTATATAATTTGTTATGCGTTTATTATAAATTATGGACGTTAATGAATCGTGGCTGGAGTCACTTTGATGTTTTCGTGGGAAAACGTGATAACGACGAGGCCAAATCCCAGAACTACTTTTAAAAGCGTCACTTTGTACTTTGTCAGTGGGGAAGCAACATGAATTATGGGGTTGATAATAGGAATGTAAGGGGGAAGTAAATGCTGTGAAATTCCCATGTTTGGTTGAATTAAATGTTATATCACTGTCTGTCTGGTTCATGAGATCTAGCCTGCTGAATTTAGTGTTGGACTGGACGGTTGGGGCTCACCAGGGAATCTGAGACCAGGGGCCACCTAAAATTTCATATCTCTATTATTACAGATTTACCAGCACCAGACATCCCTGACAATTACCCCCATCCTATATCATCAATCCTCCTCCCACTGTCTGCGCCCCACTGCCTTGGAGAAGTCGACCCCTACTTGCGTGCGAGAGAGAAACATCAATGCCGTTTCCAGGAGGGGTAAAAGAGATAGAGTAATAGAGGAGGGAGAGAAAGATCTCTGTTCTGCACATGTGCAAGCTTGTAAAGGAGCATGTACATGCAAATTTCCTTATTGCTATATTGCCCAGCAAGATAAGTTGGTAGGTGATTTAGGTGAGTTTATTTAAAAAGGTTGCAGGTATATACTATACTAAGCAGGTATGATACACTATACATGGAAACATTATCATAACTACATGGGCCTGGGTCCCCCTGCAAGTTACTGCTCTAAACCCCCACAATCCCCTACTCGTGGCAGGCCTGGTAGTGCTGGTTAGTGGCAGGCTAGTACCATCCACAGCTGTTAAAAATAGCTGATCACGTAGCCAATCATTGGTCCCTGTTCGTCCCCAGTCACCAGGTGTGGCTTCAGCATACAAATCACACCTCTTTATTGGAATGTCTGTCGATTATACCAATACAACGTTTATTGTTTACCCCTCATTTACACAAAAGCATTTACTATTATTGGAGATCAAGGAATAGTTTTTTCTTCACATAAAGTTTGTCCCATCTGGGGGGAAAAATTGCTGATTTTGTGTATGATGAAGATTTTTCAACCTCAAATATTTATTCTAAGAATTATCAGAAGCTGTGGCTGGTTTACAGATGCAGAATCCGAAGATTAGTGTTAATAGAAAGATTCGCCCAGGCAAGACATTTACTATCACTAAACAGAGTGTGAATATATTAAACGTAATGTTGTTTGTGCAAATTAGATCCTTGCCAGAGCATAATTCTGTGTTCTTAAAAGCATTCCTTTATCAGATTACGGAGATACCCTCATTAGATAATTTACTAGGAAGAAAAAGATACGTCCTTAAAGCTAACTGCCATGTTTTCCCTTAACAAGGAAAAAGACAGAAATATTGCCGTGATTTATTAGGCAATTTTTGTTATAGGCTGTAATGGTGCATTCAAAGATGTTTCATGACTAATACATGCAATAGAAATGAGATGTGCTGACACACAAAATTTTAAACCAAAATTTAAAAAGAAAGAATAAAGAGTCAGAATGCGATTTTATAGACGTCTTAGAACTCCAGAGTCAGGCAGACCATTGTGGCAACTCTTGGTGTATCACCGACTGCCTGTGAAGTAAATGTTTTTCAGCCAAAAAAGAAAAATATAAATACAATTTCAATTTGTGTATATTACCTGCCAATACATCTGTAGTTACAAAACAAATAGGATTGGAGGTTATATAAAGACATCCATCTTAGTCCAACCTTTATACCCACCCATAATGTCTGTATAACAGTTACATAGTAACATAGTATAGAGGCTGTTAAAAGAAATATCCATCTAGTCTCAACCTTTATACCCTACCCATAATGTCTGTCTAACAGTTACAAGTAACATAGATTGGAGGTTGTTAAAGACAATACGTCCATCTAGTCCAACCTTTATACCCTACCATAATGTCTGTATACAGTTACATTAGTAACTAGTATTGGAGGTTTATAAAGACATGCATCCATCTAGTCCAACCTTTACCCCTACCCATAATGTCTGTATACCAGTTACATAGTAACATAGTATTAGAGGCTGTATAAAGACATATATCCATCTAGTCCAACCTTTATACCCTACCCATAATGTCTGTTCTAACAGTTACAAAGTAACATAGTATTGGAGGTTGTATAAAGACATACGTCCATCTAGTCCAACCCTATACCCTACCCATAATGTCTGTAAACAGTTACATAGTAACATAGTATTGGAGGTTGTATAAAGACATACGTCCATCTAGTCCAACCTTTATAACCCTACCCATATGTCTGTATAACATTACATAGTAACATAGTATTGGAGGTTTTATAAAGACATACGTCCATAGTCCAACCTTTATACCCTACCCATAATGTCTGTATAACAGTTACATAGTAACATAGTATTGGAGGCTGATAAAGACATACGTCCATCTAGTCCAACCTTTATACCCTACCCATATGTCTGTATAACAGTTACATAGTAACATAGTATTGAGGTTGTATAAAGACATATGTCCTCTAGTCCACCTTTATACCCTACCCATAATGTCTGTATAACAGTTACATAGTAACATGTATTGGAGGTTGTATAAAGACATACGTCCTTTATTCCAACCTTTATACCCTACCCATAATGTCTGTATAACAGTTACATAGTAACATAGTATTGGAGGTTGTATAAAGACATACGTCCTCTAGTCCAACCTTTATACCCTACCCATAATGTCTGTATAACAGTTACATAGTAACAGTATTGGAGGTTGTATAAAGACATACTTCCATCTAGTCCAACCTTATACCCTACCCTAATGTCTGTATAACAGTTACATAGTAACATAGTATTAGAGGCTGTATAAAGACATACGTCCATCTAGTCCAACCTTTATACCCTACCCATAATGTCTGTATAAACGTTACATAGTACAATAGTATGGAGGTTGTAATAAAGACATATGTCCATCTAGTCTAACCTTATACCCTACCCATAATGTCTGTCTAACAGTTACATAGTAACATAGTATTGGAGGTTGTATAAAGACATACGTCAATCTAGTCCAACCTTTATACCCTACCATAATGTCTGTATAACAGTTTACAAGTAACATAGTATTGGAGGTTGATAAAGACATCCGTCCATCTAGTCCAACCTTTATACCCTACCCATAATGTCTGTATAACAGTTACATAGTACATAGTATTGAGGTTGAATAAGACATACGTCCATCTAGTCCAACCTTATACCCTATCCATAATGTCTGTATAACAGTTTACATAGTAACATAGTATTGGAGGTGTAATAAAGACATGCGTCCATCTATCCAAACTTTTAATCCTACTTATGAACCTAACCTAAGAGTTAATCCAGAGGATGGGAAATGAGGTGCGTGTGTGTTTTTTTTTTCTTCCTGACTTAAAATGGCAACTGGAATGGTTCCCTGGTATTAATACCAGTAATTCTCAATTTTTATAGTTTTAGAAACTTATCCAGGCCACTTTTAAAGCTATTCAATGAACTTGCCATTACCACATCTGCTGAGACAGTTCCACAGTTTCACCGTTCTCACTGTAAAGAAACCTGCCTAACCTGAAATGAAAACTTCTTTTCTTTCAACTTAAAGGATGTCCATGTGTCCAGAGAGTTCATTGTATGGCAAATTATATTCCACTGACAATTTAGTTACAGCTACTGATCTGCTTCACTAATGTTTCATCCCCATCTCCTCTAGGCTGTAAGCTCTCGGAGGGCCCTCCATCCTATTGTACCACAGTAATGCTGTAACTTACCACACTGAATGCTGCTGGACCACACTTACATTTTTTGCACTTTACATTTTTTACACTTTGTATTACTGCACTACCCTTGTATGTAACATATATGTTTTCTCCTGTATATTAATGGAAGTGTAAAGAACCATGAAGATGTTGGTGCTATATAAATCTGCAGTATAATAATAATAATAATTTGCATTAAGTGATCATATCCCTGTGCAATCGCTGCTTTTCCAGTATAAACAGCCCTAACTTGTCTAATCTTTCTGCATAGTCGATCACCTGAATTCCTCTTATTAAAGGGGAACTGTGGTCCAAAAATGTAAATTGATAGGAATTTCTCTCCTGAGAATTTTTGCAATATATTGTCATTGTTTATTTTGCAATAGTTTTTTGAAACCAATGTCAGTCAATCTGCCCTGTGTCCTCCTCCTCCCCTTGCAGCCCCCTCCTCTTGCAAGCCCCCCCTGGCCCCCCCACTCATGGAGCCTATTGCCCCTCCATTTGCAGGCCCTCCTTGGCCCTTCCCTTACGGCCCCATGTGGCCCTGCCCACTCACAAGTGTCTTAGCCCTGCCCACTCATAAGTGTCTTAGCCCCGTCCACTCATGGATGTCTTAGCCCCACCTACTGTGGGTGTCTTAGCCCTGCCCACTCGTGGGTGCCGTGGCCCCCCCACCTCATGAGTGCCATGGTCCTGCCCACTCGCAGGTGCTGTGGGCCACTCAGACACACACACACCCTACTGAAACTGTGTGAAAACCCCAAAAGGCTGTTTTCACAGTGAGAGAGAAGGGCTGTAGATTCCCTTACCTACTCTATCAGGACTTCACACAGCATAGAGGAGGAGGGACTTCCTGTCTCCCTCCACACGATGGAGTCTGAGGCTGTGCTCGCCGGCGGCACTGTGCAGGAAGACCTTAGAAATGTCACTGTCAGCCTCCCACCCATTAACTTCTGGTCAATAATTCTTTATATCTTGGGCCATGGAGCAGATAGAGAGGTGTTGATGGCTCGTTTTAAAGTAAGAAACTGGCCTTTCATTTAGACCACAGTTTCCCTTTAATGTATTGCCTTTGTCCTTTTTGTATATGGGATTCCAAAGTAGCACCGCATATTCCAAATGAGGCCTTACCAGTGCTTTGTAATGGGGAGAAATAATATTTTTGTCCATTGAATTTATTCCCCTATTTACAAGGCAATACAGCGCTGCTCAGCCTATTCAATATACCTTGTATTGCTTAAAACTTACAGGCGATTCAATAAAGTTCTTATCGTTTAAAATGGTGCTAATTTTGCCCCACCAATCAGACTTATGTAACATTTGAAAGCTAACATCTGATGGTTGGGGCAAAATTAGCACCATTTTAACGATAAGAACTTTTATTGAATAACCCCCTTTGCTTACTGAATGGAATACCTAACATCTACCTGACTGGGAATTCAGTAAGTCTTGCAAAAAAATGACTGCATATTGAGATCACGAAAAAGTTACGCCGTAAAAATTACAACACTGCCCCTTTCGCCCAATGATTACCGCCAAACCAATAAGCATGTCACTGAGTTGTCCTAATATAAAAACATAGGCCAATGGGCTAATACTGCACAAATATTATAAGGAGTATTGTTGTAATTTAGCAATATTACTTTTTTACAATTTCAGTAGATTGAAATACACTATTGCCTACAATTTTAAAGGGAACTTTCAAAAAATGTATTTCTCTGATTAATTCATAATTCTTTAATGACCCCCCCCCCCCCTCCCCGGTAATTTTTCTTTACATAAAGGTCTGTGGGAGTGGAACGTCTAAAGTTTCGTACACACTTGCTATCGCGGGTCCCGAACCGTGACGCATGATGTGTGCAATCAGCATTTCTGACGGTAATCGAACCGTGTATGGGCACTTTATCTGCTGAAATGGTCGTTCGTTTCGGCGATCGTTGCCCGATCCACAGGGCGGATCACTGAATGAGTGGCCGATTGTCGCCCGAAACGCTCGTTCGTACACATCGCGCGCGCAGGTCAGGACTCGCGATGTGAGCTTCAACGTTCTGGAATTTTCTCAATCTTTGATATAATAACCCACCCACACTCCATATAGATTTCCCAGCTCAATCCTCATTAGGCTAAACGAAATCCCAGACAGCCGACTCCACATTCTAATTCTGATTTCCAGTTCTAATATAAGAAGCCTTAGCTTTCTGGCAAATGAATTAAAGAATGTAAACCTCTAACACAGAGTACTGCTAGGGATAGATTTTTCAATGAAGAAAATAATTATCAAGAAAATAACCTTGAAACGTAAGGAGAAAGTATTGATCAGACTTTAAGAGTGAAATACCTTTAAATAACCGTTATTAAAGGACTGCTCTCTCTATACAAGTGGCCTTTATTAAAAAGGGCACAATCCTTCCTTTAGGGCTCGTTCACACTAGGTCCGTTTTTTGGTAAGTTTTTCTGAACGGAGTGTTTTTAAAAATGCAATGACGCGTAGAATTCGATAGTATCATTCACACTAATGCCTTCCGATTGTGTCCGCTTGTGTTCCGGTCCCTTGCGTTTAAAAAATGCGCTGCATGCAGCATTCCTGTCTGTTTTTTGCATGCGTTTTTGCATGGAAAGGGACACAAATGCACACAAAAAAATGCATGCTGTGCGTTTGTCAGTTTTCTAGTGTGAACAAGCGCTTAAAATGTCTCCAGGATTGTGCTCCTATCTGCAGTCTATCCAATGTTAAAGCAGTATAACGAGTGTTTGTTTCTTGCTAGTACTGTAGCTGTGACTCACCAGCATCACTAGTATGGCCCTAAGTTTAAAGGACAACTAAAGCCTTGAAGAACACTAAAAAAACAGAGCTCCATGATATAGAAGCAGTCATCTCTGTCTTTCCTCTCATTTGGGTGCTGGGAAATTTACCTTACAAACATGAGGTTTGTGTTTAATTCCAGTGTCACAAAGAATGGTCACTGACCTTGAGTTCCGTGCACATGCCCAGACGTAAGCTAACCGCAGGAACTTGTTACAACAGGTCCCGCCTACTAGTAGCTTCTAGCCAATCCTGTTATAGTCCATATAAGGTGGGGAAGCATGTGACTCAGGCCAGAAGGTGTAGCCAGACAATGCATGTGCACCCAGTTATCTTATCCAGTTTTTCTCATGGAATATAAAATGTTGGTTTAGTTCTCCTTTAAGGTTGGATCATGCCCACTCCTGAGACAGAAAATCATCAGCTGCATCATAAACCTCGCTGCATAGGTGTCTTTTTGTGAACCCAATCAGCATCGCAAGAAGGGGTTAAGTCACGTTAATCAGTTGGCTGGGGGTGAAAAGAGCCATAGGTGCTCACCCCTGGGATTACTTTAAATAGTTGCTTTCTGTCTCTGAAGTTCCGATCACTGGTCCAGTCTGTTTCTGGTCCTGAACCAAGCCAATAGGAATTTCCTTTACTAGTACTTTAATTAGGAGGCTGTTGGGTGGGAGCAGTACTAACATAATATCAGATTTCTAAACTTTTTCCTGTCTATTAGACCTTATTTTGCACAAAAACAGCCTGAACTCTTTTCCCTACACTGTCCCTGCTATGACCTGGAAGATGCAGAGTATTAAAAATGAAACGCGTTGTATCCATAATGCTTTTTGTAGGACTTATAATGCTATTTCCAAGCTTTTTAATGCAAACAGAAAAGACACATTTTTAATCGGATTTCATTCTTCACTTGAGTCACTTTATGTAAGGATTAATGAAAACATCCTTCTAACCACAGAGTTTACTGCAGAGACTTTAAATATTCCAAACCATCTGGTTATTACCTTGGCGGAACCGGTTTGCGGATTTCTAAGAACATTTTATCAACATTAAACACAGCAGAGCCTGGAGAGAAGATTCCAAGTGGAATGTTCCGTTGACATCCAGAAAGCTATTTCTAATCTGAGAGGCGGCTTATTAGTAGAATAAAGAAGTCACAGGACGTGTCCCATTTCATCTCTAAATGAGGATATGGAGTGATATAAATTTCCTGGAGGACACAATGCTACAAACGAATGACTTTAAAACGGATGGCGTTATATATTTGTTATGCGTTTATTATAATTTGGACGTTAAGAATCGTGGCTGGAGTCACTTTGATGTTTTCGTGGGAAAACGTGATAACGACGAGGCCAAATCCCAAACTACTTTAAAGCGTCACTTTGTACTTTGTCAGTGGGGAACACATGAATTATGGGGTTGATAATAGGAATGTAAGGGGGAAGTAAATGCTGTGAAATTCCCATGTTTGGTTGAATAATGTTTATATCACTGTCTGTCTGGTTCATGAGATCTAGCCGGCTGAATTTAGTGTTGGACTGGACGTTGGGGCTCACCGGGAATCTGAACCAGGGGCCACCTAAAATTTCATATCTCTATTATTACAGATTTACCAGCACCAGACATCCCTGCAATTACCCCCATCCTATATCATCATCCCCTCCCACTGTCTGCGCCCCACTGCCTTGGAGAAGTCGACCCCTACTTGCGTGCGAGAGAGAAACATCAATGCCGTTTCCAGGAGGGGTAAAAGAGATAGAGTAATAGAGGAGGGAGAGAAAGATCTCTGTTCTGCACATGTGCAAGCTTGTAAAGGAGCATGTACATGCAAATTTCCTTATTGCTATATTGCCCAGCAAGATAAGTTGGTAGGTGATTTAGGTGAGTTATTTAAAAAGGTTGCAGGTATATACTATACTAAGCAGGTATGATACACATACATGGAAACATTATCATACTACAAATGGCCTGGTCCCCCTGCAAGTTACTGCTCTAAACCCCCACAACCCCTACTCGTGGCAGGCCTGTTAGTGCTGGTTAGTGGCAGGCTAGTACCATCCACCTGTTAAAATAGCTGATCACGTAGCCAATCATTGGTCCCTGTTCGTCCCCAGTCACCAGGTGTGGCTTCAGCATACAAATCACCACCTCTTTATTGGAATGTCTGTCGATTATCCAATACAACGTTTATTGTTACCCCTCATTTACACAAAAGCATTTACTATTATTGGAGATCAAGGAATAGTTTTTTCTTCACATAAAGTTTGTCCCATCTGGGGGGAAAAATTGCTGATTTTGTGTATGATGAAGATTTTTCAACCTCAAATATTTATTCTAAGAATTATCAGAAGCTGTGCTGGTTTACAGATGCAGAATCCGAAGATTAGTGTTAATAGAAAGATTCGCCCAGGCAAGACATTTACTATCACTAAACAGAGTGTGAATATATTAAACGTAATGTTGTTTTGTGCAAATTAGATCCTTGCCAGAGCATAATTCTGTGTTCTTAAAAGCATTCCTTTATCAGATTACGGAGATACCCTCATTAGATAATTTACTAGGAAAAAAAATACGTCCTTAAAGCTAACTGCCATGTTTTCCCTTAACAAGGAAAAAGACAGAAATATTGCCGTGATTTATTAGGCAATTTTTGTTATAGGCTGTAATGGTGCATTCAAAGATGTTTCATGACTAATACATGCAAAGAATATGTACACACTAGAAATCACATAGACAGATAGACAATAGATGATGATAGATAGATAGATAGATAGATAGATCGATAGATGAAGAATAGATAGATAGATAGATAGTAGATAGATGATTAATAAATAGCTATACATATAGATAGATAGATAGATAGATAGATAGATAGATAGATAGTATAGATGATAGATAGATATTAGATAGATAGCTATACAGATATATAGATAGATAGATAGATAGATAGATAGATAGATAGATAGATAGATAGATAGATGATATATGGATAGATAGATATTAGATAGATGCTATACGATAGATAGATAGATAGATAGAGTAGATAGTCTGATATATAGATATAGATAGATAGATAGATAGATAGATAGATAGATAGATGATAGAATAGATGATAGATAGATGATAGATAGATGATAGATAGCTAAGATGATAGATAGATAGATAGATAGATAGATAGATAGATAGATAGATTAGATAGAATAGATAGATATTAGATAGATAGATATACAGATATATAGATAGATAGATAGAAGTGATTAGATAGAATCTTAGATAGATAGCTATACAGAATAGATAGATAGATAGATGAGATATAGATGATAGATATAGATAGATAGATAGATAGATGATGATAGATGATAGATAGATAGATATAGATAGATAGCTATACAGATAGATAGATAGATAGATAGATAGATAGATAGATAGATAGATAGATAGATAGATAGATAGATAGAAAGATAGATGGATTGATCGATATATAGATAGATAGAGATATAGATAATAGAAAGAAGAAAGAGAGAGAGATGGAGAAAAAAGAGAGGAAAGAGAAAGAAAGAAAGAAGAAAGAAAAAAAGAGTATTAATATCAATATATTATGTATAAATAGAACAGGACTTTATCTTTGAAACTTGAAATGAAATTCATTTCAGAGATATTAGTTGTTTAAAAAGATGAACACCTATTATTCCTCTTTCAATGTGATTTCCCACTTATCTTAACACCATAGTAATGTCTGATAAGGGAGCGAAAAATCTGTGTGTGTGTACATATCCTTCCTATTATGTAAAATAACTTGTGAGTTCATTGGATGTGGAATATACTAACAGCTGCTATCGTTCTTTATAAATCCCCCACCTCAAGTATTGGTTAGCAGTAAATAGGATGGCTAAAATATTTGTAAAGTAGGAGAACAGTTTAACTGTTTAACTGCTCTCTTTGGATTTTGAAAGGTGGATGGGTGACTGGGTTCCCTAAAGGGGGGACATATGTGGCAATAATATTAAAGGACAACTAAAGCCACAGAACAACACTGAACCAGAAGGCAGAACACCTTGATATAAAACCAGTAATCTGTGTCTTACATCTCATTTTGATACGGGAGCTGGGAAATGTACGTTAAAAACATATGGTTTGGGCTTTACTTCCCAGTATTCTATTATCACACAGTTTGGTCAACGACCATTATGTTCTGCACATGCTCAGTCCTTAGCTATGGCAGAAATTGTTACAGTTGGTCACACCCATTAATAATCTCTAGCCAATCCTTTTACAGGACAGATAAAGCAAGGAAGCATGTGACTGAGGTCAGGAGGTGTGGTCTGACACTGCACACACACACAGATACTTCATCCAGTTCTTAACAGGCTTACATTTACTTTAATACAATTTACTGGAGTGTGATTTTATAGCTTATTGGTGTTTTTAGGGGGGTTGTTTTCAGATTCTAGAGTATAAAAATTGGGTTTAGTTCTCCTTTAATAAAAACTTTCCACATATCCACATAGCCCCATGCACACTAATCCAAATTGATAATGGTGTCATATCAAGGGAGAAGGGGGGCCAAGGGGGCCCCATTATATTATTTTTACTATGATGTATATAGCCTCCTCCCAGAAAACCACAATTGATGAAGCATGGAGAGGGGCCCAACCATAGTTTTTCTGGGGGCCCACTGATTCCTAGTTACGCTACTGGTCATATGCATTAAATTAACCAGTTACACATACCTGGTACATTTAATTGCCATATCAAGAGGGCATTATGCAAGAAATAGAAACATTGATATAAAAAACCAATTGGTGATTTGTGAAGTGTTAATATGTACAATTATTCAGTCCGTAATTAATATACAAGCACACATTTATTTCCAGGAAGAAAGATGTACACATAAACACATAAATACATCATTTAGCATATAATGCCCCTTACATTACATAGGACAATGCAAGTAAACAAAATGGTAGCAGGATACTAAGTCTAGTTCAAATCATTAGCTCTAGGGCTCCAATCAGCAGTACAGGCCACCTTAATGTAAAATGTTTATAAATTGTCTCAATAATAAAATGTAGCAAATGTAATACCTGTAACTGTACAGAATATAAAGCATTTAAACAACCCATGGCACCAATAAGTAAGGAAACATGGATCAACGTGACGTCCCTCCAGACTGATGTAGAAAGCTAGTCATTGAGGCACACAGTAAAACCTTTGATCTGATTGCACAATCACAAGTCGAATCAACGTTCATCAATGTAATATTAACCCAGTGTATTGACCAGTATTACTCACAAAGCAAAATAGTGTAATGAGACCCAGATTCAAATATTGGCCAAATATTAAAAACATCATGGCACATCATGGTAACATCATGGCGACATCATGGTGTATACAGCATCGTAAATAGGGACTACTTTCCTTCAGAACGGAGCTGGTGCTTTAGTCAAGGTGAGAAAAAAATCATAATAGCCCCAAGCATTAATCTATTTTGTTACACAACCTTTAAGCAACTACTAGGTAGCAATATATAGACGGAAGATCTAATTTCAACAATAATTGCCTACAGCATGCATGGGGCATATGATAAATGTTGGTTCATCAGCAACTGTTGAAAAAGCTACCACTAGAACAGGATATTGGTTGGGGTTCTAGGTATGTTCGTAATCAGTGTTCCACAACGCCAGCACAGATCCAAATAGCAATAATGGGTACATACGAAAGCAGCCTGTGAAAAATAGTAGGTATTCCCACAAATTATGTTTCAGTCCGATTGTATTTGTATCAGTATTTTGTATTGCTACTGGAAGATTCTGTCAGCATTTCACACTGGTTGGTAAATAAAAAACAGAGTTGCATATAAAAGTTTTGTACATATGTTGAAAGTTTATATTTTTTAGAACGTAATGGAAACAAACAAATTAGCAATAAACTCAGGCAGTAGATTATGTTTATTGTTTCATAAGTAAACTAGAGGATTTGAACTGTTGTTCCTATAAACATGGCGTTGACATGGTGCGCCACCAGCACCTAACCAATGATGGGTACATCTAGAAACTTTCAGGGAGATTCAATAAAAGTTCTTATCGTTAAAAATGGTGCTAATTTTGCCCAACCAATCAGATGTTGTTAGTTTCAAATGTTAAATAATATCTGATTGGTTGGGGCAAAATTAGCACCATTTTAACATAAGAACTTTTATTGAATAAAGGTGGCCATACATCTATGAGATATTTCTTACCCGACCGAACGCTCACACGATGTTCCTTCGATCCTGCCGGAACCGCTTCCTCCGATCTTACAATTCGACCAACATGCGATCGCAAAATGAATGGGATTTTGCAATCGCATGTCGGTCAAATATGAATCGGAGAGAAGCGGTTCCGGCCGCGCAGCATCAGCTACATACGTGAGTCTGCGGAGTGTCGGTCGGGTAAGTAATATATAGCATGTTATGGCCACCTTAAAGGGCAAGTCCAGCCCAAATAATAAAACTTATATACAGGGAAATCACCCCCCAAAACCCTAAACGAAAATATTTTGAAATGTTGAAATATATAAGTCTAACCTGAAATCCTGCCAATGTCCTGTTCTCCCCTGTTTCTGCTTCCTGGTTTCTTCCATTAGAACTGTCCGTTATGGATTTGACAGTTGACATCACAGCCAATGACTGAATGTAAATCCCCTGTCTGCCCCTTCTGAGCGATGCCCAGGCTCAGTAGATGCTCAGTACAGGTTTCTAAATTGCTCAGAGTCCAGAGAGCATCCAGAAGCATAGCAGGCAATACAGTAATGAATTCATAGGACTGAATCTAGGGCGTGGCTCTTTGAAGAGTGCTTAGACTGGATCCTGCTGAAAAGCATTAACATAGATACAAAAACAATGTAGAGCTTCTCCATTAGTAAAAAAAATAAGATTTAGTTTCTATTATAGGTAGAGAATGTAGAATATATACAGATCATCTCGAGATAGACACTTTAAGGGTATGTCCATCATATTTGCTAAGTTTCTTTCCCTGTTTTACTGAAGAACAGGAAGTAAATGCACGATCTCTTACCTACCGTTCTTCAGTAATCTTACAGGAGAGAGGAGGGACACTTACCCGCGGATCGATCCAGCGCCGACTCTCTGACAGTCTCCGACACTTCCTCGCTCCTTCACACTGTGAGACATGTGCACGTGCGAAGTTTCTCTCTGCATGGCCGCTATGTGTGTGGAAAATGCAATACAGGGGTAAGGATCTTAGACATCACCTGTAGGTTAATCAACAATGCGCCTCCTCCTGGAGCATTCTTACGATTTTACTGAAGAACGTTGTGATGATTTAAGTAGATTTAGATGCATTAACCTACTTCTGGTTCTTCGAAAAATGTTACAAGACAAAAGTATAAAGCAGAACAGTTGGTTAAATACAGATGGACATTCCTATGTAATATACCCTAAGCATGGACTAGTATATTTCATGGGAGGTAGGCATCCTCCAGTTTTTTCGATGTTAAAAGACTTAAAGGGTTTCCCAAGCAGTCCTTACTATAAGTGTTTACACCACTTCTGTTTGCTTAGGTCTCTGGTGGAATCATAATATCGAAAAATATCTCCTAAACAATTAAAGCGTCACACACATCTTATCCACATGATATTGACTACGATCTCATGACGAGTTGGATCCTGAATAAATATTCTGTTTCCGCCCCACCACACCTTTCCGATGTTATTACATTGTCCCGTACTGATTTCCGTGCCCTATATCAACGGATGTAAACCACCTGATTCGATGGCCCAACCAGATTGAAATTTGCATTGTTTTATCTCACAGGCGCTGTCTAGTCTCCGTTATTATCTCTCGTCCTAAACCTCATGTGTGATTTCACATTTACGTTCTTTAAATAAAAGCAATTCACAACATCCACGGGCAATGCATTTTGGCAGAGTTTGAAATGGGAGCGTCGGGGAAGGAGATCATAAAATACTTTATATCCTTCTGCTGAAACTCTCGTTGTTCAGGGGAAACACTCCTATCCACACAGAATTTAGCTTTTGCTCTCTAGCCGTTATTCAGTCGCTGTTTAGTTAAAAAATAGCCCATTTTACCAGTGCAATAAATTGGTTCAGACAGACTGATCTTCCAGGCTATACGCTTGCAGAAAGTCAATTTATTATCCATCCTTTTATTTATCATCTGTTCTAACTGCCCTGTTTTCAAATCACCCTCTCACTTATCTCTAGTTATTGACATACTCTAGTGAGTATACATAAAGTTTTCTTCTTTTTTCTATGCCCAGACACGCTAATACATAGGAATCTGAAGGTTACGTTTACCACTAATACATTATCTGGTTTTAAAGGAAAAATAAGCCACCTATTAAATTGTGAAAATAATTAGCAAATAATTTTGCCCCAATTTTTTTTAACTCTTTTTTTTTTTTTGCCCCAATTTTCTAGCTCAATTTCAAATTTTCGTTTACTATAAGTTCTGAGTTTTGGAATTGGTAAAAACCAATAGTGACTGATGGCTCAAACAAGGTATCACCGTTTAAAGTCATTCTTGGCTCTGTGCCCTACTGGTTACTCATCTCCCACTCAGCAATGAGTGTTGTATGTCGATGAAGAGATATAAAACATCAATATAATTTCGTGGTCTATAAACTAGTAAACTACTTATGGATTAACCATTCTGGTAGCCCGTCGTGTCAGAATTAAAATAAATATTGATCAGCGTGTACGCAGATTAACTCCTTATATTAATTTGGGCAGTCTGAGCCAGGTTGGACATCCCTGCCATAGATATTATTACCGCTTTCAAAATTCCCTTTCACTGTGCACTTCATGATTAGCTTGCGAATGTAAATACATTACAGGGACAGAATAATAGTTTAGTCTGAAATGACTTAGCAGTAATTTGAAATTTTTTAAACTTTGCAGCGTAATCCCGGAAATAATCGGCAATCGCTCATGTCAACCATGTTTTTATTTTCATTTGTTGTTGATCATCCCTGTCAGTGTGTCTTGCCAGCAAGGTGCGTAGGAACAACATACTGTACATAGCCAGTATGCAATGGAGGAAAACTGTGTCATTTACAATGGTTTGATTAATGCAGATTTTCTCCCCCACGCAGCTTGGCTTTTAGTCATGCCTCTCAAATCTAGAGAGCAATTAGGACCAAATTGCATTTTTTTGTTCTGAGTATCGAAAACTGCATAGGAAAAAATACCAACAAAACAAAGAGATACTGTGCTGGAAATATAAAAACTTACAGTACCAGGCCCATGTTTTAAAATAAAATAATTGCCTAATGCAAACGTTTAGAAAAAAAAAAATCTAAACAAAAACTTGTAAAGATAAAGAAGCGATCACACAATCAGGGCTGATACCTTCCCAAAAGTTATTTGTTCTCAGTTAATACCTGCACACTTGGTGCTCGTTTATGCTGAGGCAAATGTCATCACTGTGCCTCCTTGTCATCTGGTTTTCTGCAGCTAAGGAAGAAGGACGTAATGCTTAGCAAAATTTTCACCAGTTTAGCCCTGCCCCCTTCCTGTGTCCATGGCCTGGCCTATGGAGGGAAGATACCACTACAAGCACTGATCAGTTAGTGATTAGCTAGGTTAGAGAATAAACAATGATATCTATGGCAATTTGTCATAAAAATAGGCATGTCTGTCCTCCCCCAGCCATTCACTGTGTATCTGCAGACCCCAAACTCTGACGGCCCGATCTCTGACTGCTCTATCCGCACGCCAATGTCCTGCTTTCAGGTAGTAGGGCCGCTACCTATGTAATTATATTTTACCTTAAAATCATTCATTATAGTGTTGCCTTTCTCCATGTTTCCCATGGTCATTTGCTGGCAATGATGTAACCCCATTATATCGATTTTGCCAATAAGGATTGGTACTCACAGGGAAGTTTACCATAAGCAGAGGAGCTTGGGAAGAAGAGGAGGATCAGTGCCACACATAAGATACATTTTTAGGCAACTAATACAATGTGAGGTTTAACTGACATTATCATTATTTAAAGGGCGTTCAGTGGAAATTATCAATATTTGTTTAATTGTTTGTTAATGATACTTAGTTATCTACATATTCTCTTCCCATTTTGAAAAACAAGTTGATTTATCGCCTTTGCGTGTTCCCTGTTGTTGAGTTAGTGAGCTGACATTTCGATTTTAAGGTCCTCTCCCAGAAGCACCACACCTTGGAATGTTCCTAACAATAATTTCTACTGATTGGCTGTTGGATGGTCAAAAATGCTCAGATCTCTACTGAGCAACTGAATTAACCCGGTGTGGGTCAAGGTTAACACCATAAATGTTCATTAGGGGTCCTGCAAACAGGAAGTCAGTATTTCTGTTACATTTATTTATACACAGACAAAAGCTGAATTGCAGGTTAAGGTCATTAGGATGAAAAAAATACTGCTCTTTTTTCTGGAAAAGTACATGTATTTCACTGGACATTCCCCTTTAAAGAATCATCTAAACTAGCACGTTCCTTGCAGCTTCTGTCGTGCCTTCCCATGGTTCAATACTGGTAGTGAAAGGGGTGTGTCTGGAGCTGGTTTTACAAAGCTATTTTTAGGGGACCCCTTGTCAGCAATAAGGTAAGTTTAGGTCCTCACCCTGGGTACTATCAACCAGGGGATGGGGCAGACAGGTGGCCCATATCTGGAATTCAGAGGCAAGAAATTGTCATTTGTGTGTTTGCGAAGATGGAATAAGTTATTCAGGGAGTGTTCCATGGGACGTAGGTAATCACGAGAAGTAGATCTCTAGGATGGGGAGCGTCCTGGTCCCTTATCTTAACATGTTTTGCGATTGCTCTTCTGTGGAATAGTAGTGATTTTCAGGCATCTTTCCAAAAGTTCCGAACAGGGACCCCTAGAAGTTAAGTGGAGGCGCATTGTTGCATTGCTAGTTTCGCTGTCCGTCAATGTTTTGGAGTGGGCCCACGACTAATGGGCCTATATCCAGAGACCTACAGCTCCTCTGTCAGGGAGATGACACGAAGGGTACTACACTGGTCACAAGAAGGGCCACCGGCGTGAAATAAATGCTTTAGGATTGTTAAAAGGGTATGAAAACCACTGAAAAACTATTGGTTCTTAGTTTTATAAGAACCAGATACTTTCCTCAACCGACGATACGCGAACGCCGAAGTTTTCACAAGTCAGACTGCCCTTAGTGTTTTATTTGACGTATATTTGAAGAGCTAACAAGTCTAGGAAGTCGTATTAAAGAGACTTTAGGAGCAGCATGTTATCTAACACGAAAAAACGTACGATTCGGGAGATTATTACTCGAGAACAATTTCTTTAGGAATCGTCTAATGACCGAAAATACGATCTTTCGAGGTGCAACCTACTTTCCTGAACCCAGGTGGGGTATAGCCGGAAAACAAGATCACTATACTTTTTGCTGTCTGGATTAGGGTTGGTTGTTGAACATATAAACTGCATAGTTACCGAAGAAGAGTTCTAAATTCGCTGTTCAGCCTCTATACATAGTTCGTCTTACTTAAGTGCATGTGATCGCGGTATACGCGATTAATTTGTGCTATAATCACTGTGAGTCTTATTCGTGATGGACTATAATTTAAGTTCTGTAGTCCTGAGAATACTGGATTCTGATATCATTTTCACTATTGATGTTTTTAGTTTGTGTTGTTTTGTATTTTTTTTATCTGAATTTAATATCTGAAGCATCAAAAATTTCCTTTTATTAGTACGACAGTTAACTGATATCTCTGTCAAGCTATTATTGAGACAACAGCTCTATACACAAGTAATTTCTGACATTGTTCACTCTTGACTGTTTCGTGGGTTTGTCTGTTTATAATCTGCTGGACTCTTGTTTTGTCCATATCATGTAGGAGTTGTTGATTTTTTTCCTTGAGAATACCCACGAAGTCTGGTAAATCACCAATTACTTACTATCAACTAAAGTTAAGATGATTGATGGAAGTAGAAGTGTAGGTTTGAGGTATTTATGGTTTTGTATTAATTTTGGTGTTGTATAAAACCTAGAGCGAAATAAAGTGCATACAAATCTGACGTCAATCATTTAACGTTTTATCATGATGCGGGGCAGGTTTTACTACCCGAAATGAAAGCCCTGTATCATTACTTTACTACGGGGTTACCGGAAATCTGATCAATTACTTTCTATAGGCGTTACCTGAAGTGGAATTTCCATTATTTATGTATCATCGAGATTGTAGCACAATGGACAAGGGTCTAAATAATTCTTTGTGGTTCATGTTATTTAAAGTTTTTAAATGGTTTCTCCATTACGTAAGTCAATCACAGTTTGTTTATTACTTTAATGTTTGCCTACCTAGGAGCGTGTTCAGGGAGAAAATTTTGAAAAATTAAAATGTCAACAAAGTACACGGTACAGCAGCGTACACATCATGGTCAAGTTCTGATGCCATTTAGTTTTATCACCTCCGTCGTTGTTATGTATAGTATATTATTCAGTAATATCCACTGGGTGGTTCAGTGCAATTGACATTGCACTTCTACCAAAGGGCTTTCTTAGTTCACTGGATCTTTAATTGTAAGTGAAGGTTTTAAAAAGAAGACAAAGGGGGTGTTTTAATGGTCCCTGTTTCTTTTTGGGTGGATTGTTTCTCCAAAGATGGACCATAATCCCACCCACTGTCCACATTTTCGGCATGGACAGATCCAATCTCCAATTGGGCTTATAGCTTTGTGGAGCATGATGGCCTCATTCTAGTTAAACTGAAAGTGCAATGTGTGTGTGACCTAAACCCATAATTAAACTGGAATGTGTGTAGACACTGGTAAAACATCAGCTCGACAATGTGCTTAAAAACAGGCAAATAGTTGAATTTTGCTTGTTTTTATAACGGCTGCTTGGGGAAAGAGGAATTGTCATTCAGGGCAATCAACGCCTTCTACTTGTTAGAGTCTCTGTGTGGTATACAACGTTATTCATTTAAGCCTATAATGAAAAGATAACAAAAACCATTCAGCTACAGTATAGATACGCACATGGGAATGTTCTCATATTGATAACTCTAGGTTTGTGTTCAGATCAGTTCTTCTATCTTCTTAACGCCAGCCTGAATTCAAATAATACCGTTAAGGCTGACCAATGTTAACAATATTTTTACAAACAATCAAACAATTTAAAAAATATAAAACAATTAAAACATCAATTGCAAAGATTTTTGAATCACTACTCAACTTTAGGAAGGGAATCTTTTCACTAATCACAAATTAATTCTAGCCCTAATCACCACTCTGTTCCTGTGAGCTCTGTTACTAGGAGACTGGAAAGAAAGGATTGAGGAGAGGGTCCAGGATACAGGTAACTAAGACAAAAAAAGGAGACTCAGAATACAGGAACTATGATAGAGAAAGAGGAGACATATACAGGATAGATACGAGGAAGTGTGAACTAGAATACAGGGACTGAGTAGAAAAGAGGAGACATGGTAAACGTAACTATATTTGAGGAAAATGAAATCATAGGTACATGAACTCGATAAAGGAGAGACGAAGACTGGATAACAGAACGGATTAATGAGACCAGATACAGAGCTCATTAGGATAAACAGAGAACTAGGATACAGGACTGGATAAGGAACGAGGAAGAAATAGGATTACAGGATATAAACAGAGGAAGAGGAGGACTAGGGTACAGGAACTGGATTAGAGGAAGAGGAGACTAGATAACAGGAATTGGATAAATGAAGAGGAGACTAGGATAAAGGAACTGGTAAAGAGAAGGAGACTAGTGATACAGGAATGGAAAAAGATAAGGAGAGGGAACTAGAATAAGGAACTGGTACAGCAGAAGAGAGACTAGGATACAGAACTGGGACAGAGGAAGAGGAGGACTAGGATACAGGAACTGACAGAGGAAGAGAGAGAGGATACAGGAACTGGAAGGGAAGAGGAGCTAGAAACAGGACTTGGACAGAGGAAGGGAGAAGGACTAGGATACAGGATACTGAATAGAGCAGAGGAGACTAGGAACAGGAACTGTGAATAGAGGAAGAGGGACTAGGATACAGGATATGAATAGAGGAAGAGAGACTAGGATACAGGAACTGGACAGAGGAAGAGAGTAGGACTACGGATATTGAAATAGAGGCAGAGGAGACTAGGATACAGGGATATGACTAGAGGAAGAGGAGACTAGGATACAGGACTGAAAAGGAAGGAGACTAGGATACAGGAACGGACAGAGGAGAGAAGAATAGGATACAGGAAAATAGAGGAGAGGAGACTAGGATACATGGAATGAAAGAGGAGAGGAAACTAGGAGTACAGGACATGGATAGAGGAAGAGGAGACTAGAGATACAGGACATGGAAATAAATGAAGAGGGACTAGGATAAAGAACTGTAAGAAAAGGAGCTGGAAAAGGATATGAGGAGAGGAAGAGGAGGGACGAGGAACAGGAAGACTGGGGATAAGTAAGAGGGAACTAGGATAAAAGAACTGGAGAAGAGGAAGAAGAGAGACTAGAATACAGGATAGAGAGAGGAAGAGGAGAGAGCTAGAATACAGGAACTGGACAGAGGAAGAGAGGACTAGAATACAGGAACTGGACAGAGGAAGAGGAGACTAGAGGATACAGGAACTGGAAAGAGGAAGAGAGAGACTAGAATACAGGACTGGACAGAGGAAGAGGAGACTAGGAACAGAACTACAGAGGAAGAGGAGACTAAAATAAGAGCTGGACGAGGAAGAGGAGACTAGGATACAGGAACTGGACAGAGGAAGAGGAGACTAGAATACTGAAGCTGGACAGAGGAAGAGGAGACTAGGATACTACACACCGGGGGTATTAGTATCCCCTTAAAAAGTATACTATATGAGCACAACACTGTAAAGCAGTAAAAAATTGAGTTTATTGGGCCATAAAACCAAACTCTCACAAACAATGTAAAAAATCCCGTAATCCCCCCCCCCCTTACTCAACAAACGGGGCGTCCCCGGTGCACCCTGAGGAAGCCACATGTGTAATCAATCAGTGGTGGTGAAACGCACGTCGGTGGATCTCCTCAGACCAGCACTTTATCACACTATAGGATTGGTAATTGTTTGTGTAGTCCCAGTCTGCTGTGTCTGCTGCTTATACATCGAGTATTGTGGAAACCCTGTGCGGACCCAACTCCGGCGGTGAAAGACAGCGCCAAGATAGAGATAGGAGAGGGACCTACAACCAGCAACTAGAGAGGCGTCCAGTGAACATCATGAGACGGTTGGGAGGACTAAGACCGCTGGAGGATGTATAAAACCCGGGGGAACCTATACATGGAGCAGTAACAGTATCAACCTTTTTTGCATTCATGTTTAATATTGTTATCGCATACGGCTAACTGTTACATTTGCTATATTATTGTAGCAGACACTAAGGGGAATTAGCACACAAGAGAGAGGGACAATAGAACTGCTACAAAGTTCACTGTGAGAGCTGTTTTGATTGCAGCGTAGCATTTGGATACAGTTGTACCAAGTGGATCCCTCGAGCCATAATTTACCCTCATTGGGATACATTGTCAAAAACGGATACCATTCTGTATTTATTATATACCATATATTTATGTTTTGTTCCTATGTGTGTGATAAGCTGGTGCTTTGAGGGTTATATAGGGTTATACGGGGGACGCCCCGTTTGTTGAGTAAGGTGGGGGAGGGGGATTACGGGATTTTTTACATTGTTTGTGAAGTTTGGTTTTATGGCCCAATAAACTCAATTTTTTACTGCTTTACAGTGTTGTGCTCAATATAGTATACTTTTTAAGGGGGGATACTAATACCCCCGGTGTGGTAGTTTAATTGACAATTTATACTTAGAGCACCGCCTAATCGTATGGCGTTAAACAGCAGTTTAATCCTTTTGGCAGTGCAATAGAAACATCCAGTAAGAGGAGACTAGGATACAGGAACTGGACAGAGGAAGAGAAGACTATAATACAGGAACTGGACAGAGGAAGAGGAGAGACTAGGATACAGGAACTGGACAGAGGAAGAGGAGAGACTAGGATACAGGAACTGGACAGAGGAAGAGGAGAGACTAGGATACTGGAACTGGACAGGGAAGAGGAGGAGACTAGGATACAGGAATGGACAAGGAAAGGAGACTAGGATCAGGAACTGGACAGAGGAGAGGAGACTAGGATACAGGAAACTGGACAGAGGAGAGAGAACTAGAATACAGGAACTGGACAGGGAAGAGGAGACTAGATACAGAAAAACTGTACAGAGGAAGAGGAGACTAGAATACAGGAACTGGACAGAGGAGAAGAGGAGACTAGATACAGGAGTGACAGAGAGAGGGACTAGGATACAGAACTGGACAGAGGAAGAGGGAGACTAGTGACAGGAACTGGACAGAGGAAGAGGAGAGGGACTAGGGGATACAGGAACTGGACAGAGGAAGAGGGAGACTAGATACAGACTGGACAGAGGAAGAGGAGACTAGGATACAGGAATGGACAGAGGAAGAGGGAGACTAGGATACGGAAACTGGACAGAGGAAGAGGAGAGACTAGGATACTAGGAACTGGACAGAGGAAGAGGAGAGGACTAGATACAGGAACGGACAGAGGAAGAGGAGACTAGAATAAGAGAAACTGGACAGAGGAAGAGAGACTAGAAGGATGGACAGAGAAAGAGGAGAATACAGGAGCTGACAGAGAGAAGAGGAGACTAGGATACGGAACTGGACAAAGAAGAGGAGACTAGAATACATGAGCTGGACAGAGGAAGAGGAGACTAGGATAAAGGAACTGGACAGAGGAAGGAGACTATAATACAGAAACTGGACAGAGGAAAGAGGAGACTAGGATAAAGGAACTGGACAGAGGAAGAGGAATAGGATACAGGAACTGGACAGAGGAGAGGAGGACTAGAATACAGGACTGGACAGAGGAAGAGGAGACTAGAATACAGGAATGGACAGAGGAAGAGGAGTCTCTCTTCTTCTAATGGTCTTAAAAAGGTTTTTATGTAGAATATTTGTACATGATTTTGCAGAGTGCAATGTAATTTTCTCCTGGTGAGCACGCCATGATATAATAATATGCTACATGCTAGAAAATAGACTTATTTCATTGTTATGGTTTGTACTTTCTTGTGGATCCAGTGATATGTTTGTTCTTTGGAAACCTATATCTAAATGTCCTATAATTTTCTTTATTCCTTTCTTTTAGTTTTACATTATATTTTTTAGATATATATCATATTAATCAGATACTCTCTCACATGCCTATTTTTTTGCAATCAATTACTTCAATGTAGCAATTACTATAAGATAATCACATGGTTTTTAAAAAATTCAAGTGAAAAATGAGGACAATAAACGTAATTAAGTGTTGGTCCAAGGAGACAACTTATAGGAACTGATGCAACGTTTTCATATTTAGCCCAATAAGACTCATCAAGTAAATGATCAAGTAAAGTATGTTGGGTTGAAAGATGATAGTTTAGCAATGAGAAAAAATGAGTGTGTGTTGATATGTTTTGATACATAAAGTTTCCGTTGCCATACTGTTTTTTGTGCCATCCTCTGGATCAACTGTTAGATGCTCACCGGTGCAACAGCCCTAGCGATGTTATATACTAATAGCGGCTCTCAGTGCATCGCTAAGAGGCACTTTAAACAGCACTGCAGTCATTAGCCGAAATAGTGTTCCGCAATTTGCATATTACATCATGATAACTCTCACAGTTAGGACACAGCCACTGCAATGAGGGAGATGCTAAACAATATATCATCGATTATTATGACTTAACTCCAGAGCAGGAGCATTGTGCCTCTTGGTGTATCACCCTGCCTGTGAGTAAATGTTTTTCAGCCAAAAAAGAAAAAATAAAATACAATTTCAACATTTGTGTATATATACCTGCCAACGTACATACTGTAGTTACAAAGTAAAATAGGATTGGAGGGGTTATAAAGACATGATCCATCTAGTCCAACCTTTATACCCTACCCATAATGTCTGTATAACAAGTACATAGTAACATAGTATAGAGGCGTTAAAGACATATATCCATCTAGTCCAACCTTTATACCCTACCCATATGTCTGTCTAACAGTTACAAAAGTAACATATTAGTATTGGAGGTTTATAAAGACATACGTCCATCTAGTCCAAACCTTTATACCCTACCCATAATGTCTGTATAACAGTTACATAGTAACATAGTATTGGAGGTTAATAAAGACATGCATCCATCTAGTCCAACCTTTATACCCTACCCATAATGTCTGTATAAACAGTACATAGTAAATAGTATTAGAGGCTGTATAAAGACATATATCATCAGTCCAACCTTTAACCCTACCCAAATGTCTGTAACAGTTACAAAGTAACATAGTATTGGAGGTTGTATAAAGACATACGTCCATCTAGTCCAACCTTTATACCCTACCCATAATGTCTGTATAACAGTTACATAGTAACATAGTATTGGAGGTTGTATAAGACATAATCCATCTAGTCCAACCTTTATACCCTACCCAAATGTCTGTATAACAGTACATAGTAACTAGTATTGGAGGTGTATAAAGACAACGTCCATCTAGTCCAACCTTTATACCCTACCATAATGTCTGTATACAGTTACATAGTAACATAGTATTGGAGGCTGTATAAAGACATACGTCCATCTAGTCCAACCTTTATACCCTACCCCAATGTCTGTATAACAGTTACATAGTAACATAGTATTGGAGTGGTTGTATAAAGACATATGTCCATCTAGTCCAACCTTTATACCCTACCATAATGTCTGTATAACAGTTACATAGTAACATAGTATTGGAGGTGTATAAAGACATACCGTCCATTTAGTCCAACCTTTATACCCTACCCATAATGTCTGTAAACAGTTACATAGTAACATAGTATTGGAGGTTGTATAAAGACATACGTCCATCTAGTCCAACCTTTATACCCTACCCATAATGTCTGTATAACAGTTACATAGTACATAGTATTGGAGGTTGTATAAAAAAGACATCATCCATCTAGTCCAACCTTTATACCCTACCCATAATGTCTGTATAACAGTTACATAGTAACATAGTATTAGAGGCTGTATAAAGACTACGTCCATCTAGTCCAACTTATACCCTACCCATAATGTCTGTATAACAGTTACATAGTAACATAGTATTGGAGGTTGTAATAAAGACTATGTCCATCTAGTCTAACCTTTATACCCTACCCATAATGTCTGTCTAACCGTTACATAGTAACATAGTATTGGAGGTTGTATAAAGACATACGTCAATCTAGTCCAACCTTTATACCCTACCATAATGTCTGTATAACAGTTACATAGTAACATAGTATTGGAGGTTGATAAAGACAATCCGTCCATCTAGTCAACCTTTATACCCTACCCATAATGTCTGTAAACAGTTACATAGTACATAGTATTGGAGGTTGAATAAAGACATACGGCCATCTAGTCAACCTTATACCCTATCCATAATGTCTGTATAACAGTTTACATGTAACATGTATTGGAGGTGAATAAAGACATGCGTCCATCTAGTCCAACCTTTTAATCCTACTTATGAACCCTAACCTAAGAGTTAATCCAGAGGATGGGAAATGAGGTGCGTGTGTTGTTTTTCTTCCTGACTTTAAATGGCAACTGGAATGGTTCCCTGGATATTAATACCAGTAATTCTCAATATTTTATAGTTTTAGAAACTTATCCAGGCCACTTTTAAAGCTATTCAA
This sequence comes from Hymenochirus boettgeri, assembly GCA_019447015.1. Taxonomy (NCBI): domain Eukaryota; kingdom Metazoa; phylum Chordata; class Amphibia; order Anura; family Pipidae; genus Hymenochirus; species Hymenochirus boettgeri. Next base: position 35,057,353 of record CM033469.1, read on the forward strand.
TGAACTTGCCATTACAAATCTGCTGGAAGACAGTTCCACAGTTTCACCGTTCTCACTGTAAAGAAACCTGCCTAACCTGAATGATGAAACTTCTTTTCTTTCAACCTTAAAGGATGTCCATGTGTCCAGAGAGTTCATTGTATGGCAAATTATATTCCACTGACAATTTAGTTACAGCTACTGATCTGCCTTCACTAATGTTTATCCCCATCTCCTCTAGGCTGTAAGCTCTCGGGCAGGGCCCTCCATCTATTGTACCACAGTATGCTGTAACTTACCACACTGAATGCTGCTGGACCAGCACTTACATTTTTTGCACTTTACATTTTTTACACCTTTGTATTACTTGCACTACCCTTGTATGTAACATATATGTTTTCCTCCTGTATATTAATGGAAGTGTAAAGAACCATGGAAGATGTTGGTGCTATATAAATCTGCAGTATAATAATAATAAAATTTGCATTAAGTGATCATATCCCTGTGCAATCGTGCTTTTCCAGTAAACAGCCCTAACTTGTCTAATCTTTCTGCATAGTCGATCACCTGAATTCCTCTTATTAAAGGGGAACTGTGGTCCAAAAATGATAAATTGATAGGAATTTCTCTCCTGAGAATTTTTGCAATATATTGTCATTGTTTATTTTGCATAGTTTTGAAACCATGTCAGTCAATCTGCCCTGTGTCTCCTCCTCCCTTGCAGCCCCCTCCTCTTGCAAGCCCCCCCTGGCCTCCCATCATGGAGCCTATTGCCCCTCCATTTGCAGGCCTCCTTGGCCCCTTCCCTTACAGCCCCATGTGGCCCTGCCCACTCACAAGTGTCTTAGCCTGCCCACTCATAAGTGTCTTAGCCCCGTCCACTCATGGATGTCTAGCCCCACCTACCTGGGGTGTCTTAGCCCTGCCCACTCGTGGGTGCCGTGGCCCCACCCACTCTGAGTGCCATGGTCCTGCCCACTCGCAGGTGTGTGGGCCACCTAGACACACACACACCCTACTGAAAACTGTGTGAAAACGCCAAAAAGGCGTGTTTTCACATAGTGAGAGAGAGGGCTGTAGATTCCCTTACCTACTCTTCAGGACTTCACACAGCAGAGAGGAGGAGGGACTTCTGTCTCCCTCACACACTGAGGGAGTCTGAGGCTGTGCTCGCCGGCGGCACTGTGCAGGAGAAGCCTTAGGAATGTCACATGTCAGCCTCCCACCCATTAACTTCTGGTCAATAATTTTTAATCTTGGCCATGGAGCAGATAGAGAGGTGGTTGATGGCTCGTTTTAAAGGTAAGAAACTGGCCTTTCATTTAGACCACAGTTTCCCTTTAATGTATTTGCCTTTGTCCTTTTTGATATGGGATTCCAAAGTAGCACCGCATATTCCAAATGAGGCCTTACCAGTGCTTTGTAATGGGGAAGAATAATATTTTTGTCCATTGAATTTATTCCCCTATTATACAAGGCAATTACAGCGCTGCTCAGCCTATTCAATATAACCTTGTAGTGCTTAAAACTTACAGGCAGATTCAAAAAGTTCTTATCGTTTAAAATGGTGCTAATTGCCCAACCAATCAGAACTTATGTAACATTTGAAAGCTAACATCTGTTGGTGTGGGCAAAATTAGCACCATTTTAAACGATAAGAACTTTTATTGAATAACCCCCTTAATGCTTACTGAATGGAAAACCTAACATCTACCTGACTGGGAATCAGTAAGTCTTGCAAAAAATGAACTGCATATTGAGATCACGAAAAAGTACGCCGTTAAAAATTACAACACTGCCCCTTCGCCAATGATTACCGCCAAAACCAAATAAGCATGTCACTGAGTTGTCCTAATTTAAAAACATAGGCCAATGGGCTAATACTGCACAAATATATAAAGGAGTATTGTTGTAATTTAGCAATATTACTTTTTACAATTTCAGTAGAGTGGAAATACACTATTGCCTACAAGTTTTAAAGGGAACTTTCAAAAAATGTATTTCTCTGATTAATTCTATAATTCTATTTAATGACCCCCCCCCCCCCCCGTGTAATTTTTCTTTACATAAAGTCTGTGGGAGTGGAACGTTCTAAGGTTCGTACACACGTGCTATCGCGGGTCCCGAACCGTGACGCATGATGTGTGCAATCAAGCATTTCTGACGGTAATCGGACCGTGTATGGGCACTTTATCTGCTGAAATGGTCGTTCGTCGTGCGATCGTTGCCCGATCCACAGGGCGGATCACTGAATGAGTGGCCGATTGTCGCCCGAAACGCTCGTTCGTACACCATCGGGCGGCGCAGGTCAGGACTCGCGATTGAGCTTCAACGTTCTGGAATTTTCTCAATCTGATAATAATAACCCACCCAACACTCCATATAGATTTCCCAGCTCAATCCTCATTAGGCTAAACGAAATCCCAGACAGCCGACTCCACATTCTAATTCTGATTTCCAGTTCTAATATAAGAAGCCTTAGTTTCTGGCAAATGAATTAAAGAATGTAAACCTCTAACACAGAGTACTGCTAGGGATAGATTTTTCAATGAGAAAATAATTATCAAGAAAATAACCTTGAAACGTAAGGAGAAAGTATTGATCAGACTTTAAGAGTGAAATACCTTTAAATAACCGTTATTAAAGGGAACTGCTCTCTCTATACAAGTGGCCTTTATTAAAAGGGCACAATCCTTCCTTTAGGGCTCGTTCACACTAGGTCCGTTTTTGGTAAGTTTTTCTGAACGGAGTGTTTTTAAAAATGCAATGACGCGTAGAATTCGATAGTATCATTCACACTAATGCCTTCCGATTGTGTCCGCTTGTGTTCCGGTCCCTTGCGTTTAAAAAATGCGCTGCATGCAGCATTCCTGTCTGTTTTTTGCATGCGTTTTTGCATGGAAAGGGACACAAATGCACACAAAAAATGCATGCTGTGCGTTTGTCAGTTTCTAGGTGTGAACAGCGCTTAAAATGTCTCCAGGATTGTGCTCCTATCTGCAGTCTATCCAATGTTAAAGCAGTAAAACGAGTGTTTGTTTCTTGCTAGTACTGTGAGCTGTGACATCACCAGCATCACTAGTATGGCCCTAAGTTTAAAGGACAACTAAAGCCTTGAAGAACACTAAAAAACAGAGCTCCATGATATAGAAGCAGTCATCTCTGTCTTTCCTCTCATTTGGGTGCTGGGAAATTTACCTTACAAACATGAGGTTTGTGTTTATTCCAGTGTCACAAGAATGGTCACTGACCATTGAGTTCCGTGCACATGCCCAGACGTAAGCTACCGCAGGAACTTGTTACAAAAGGTCACGCCTACTAGTAGCTTCTAGCCAATCCTGTTATAGTCCATATAAGGTGGGGAAGCATGTGACTCAGGCCAGAAGGTGTAGCCAGACAATGCATGTGCACCCAGTTATCTTATCCTTCTTCATGGATATAAAAATGTTGGTTTAGTTCTCCTTTAAGGTTGGATCATGCCCATCCTGAGACAGAAAATCATCAGCTGCATCATAAACCTGCTGCATAGGTGTCTTTTGTGAGACCCAATCAGCATCGCCAAGAAGGGGTTAAAGTCACGTTAATCAGTTGGCTGGGGGTGAAAAGAGCCATAGGTGCTCACCCCTGGGATTACTTTAAAATAGTTGCATTCTGTCTCTGAAGTTCCGATCACTGGTCCGTCTGTTTCTGGTCCTGAACCAACCAATAGGAATTTCCTTTACTAGTACTTTAATTAGGAGGCTGTTGGGTGGGAGCAGTACTAACATATAATCAGATTTCTAAACTTTTTCCTGTCATTAGACCTTATTTTGCACAAAAACAGCCTGAACTCTTTTCCCTACACTGTCCCTGCTATGACCTGGAAGAATGCAGAGTATTAAAAATGAAACGCGTTGTATCCATAATGCTTTTTGTAGGACATTATAATGCTATTTCCAAGCTTTTTAATGCAAACAGAAAAGACAATTTTTAATCGGATTTCATTCTTCACTTGAGTCACTTTATGTAAGGATTTAATGAAAACATCCTTCTAAACACAGAGTTTACTCAGAGACTTTAAATATTCCAAACCACTGGTTATTACCTTGGCGGAACCGGTTTGCGGATTTCTAAGAACATTTTATCAACATTAAACACAGCAGAGCCTGGAGAGAGATTCCAAGTGGAATGTATCCGTTGACATCCAGAAGCTATTTCTTAATCTGAGCAGAGGCTGCTTATTAGTAGAATAAAGAAGTACAAGGACGTGTCCCATTTCATCTTAATGAGGATATGGAGTGAAATAAATTCCTGGAGGACACAATGCTACAAACGAATGACTTTAAAACGGATGGCGTTATTAATTTGTTATGCGTTTATTATAAATATGGACGTTAGAATCGTGGCTGGAGTCACTTTGATGTTTTCTGGGAAAACGTGATAACGACGAGGCCAAATCCCAGAACTACTTTTAAAAGCGTCACTTTGTACTTTGTCAGTGGGGAGCAAACATGAATTATGGGGTTGATAATAGGAAGTAAGGGGAAGTAAATGCTGTGAAATTCCCATGTTTGGTTGAATTAAATGTTATATCACTGTCTGTCTGGTTCATAGATCTAGCCTGCTGAATTTAGTGTTGGACTGGACGGTTGGGGCTCACCAGGGAATCTGAGACCAGGGGCCACCTAAAATTTCATATCTCTATTATTACAGATTTACCAGCACCAGACATCCCTGACAATTACCCCCATCCTATATCATCAATCTCCTCCCACTGTCTGCGCCCCACTGCCTTGGAGAGTCGACCCCTACTTGCGTGCGAGAGAGAAACATCAATGCCGTTTCCAGGAGGGGTAAAAGAGATAGAGTAATAGAGGAGGGAGAGAAAGATCTCTGTTCTGCACATGTGCAAGCTTGTAAAGGAGCATGTACATGCAAATTTCCTTATTGCTATATTGCCCAGCAAGATAAGTTGGTAGGTGATTTAGGTGAGTTTATTAAAAAGGTTGCAGGTATATACTATACTAAGCAGGTATGATACACTATACATGGAAACATTATCATAACTACATGGGCCTGGGTCCCCCTGCAAGTTACGCTCTAAACCCCACAATCCCCTACTCGTGGCAGGCCTGGTAGTGCTGGTTAGTGGCAGGCTAGTACCATCCACAGCTGTTAAAATAGCTGATCACGTAGCCAATCATTGGTCCCTGTTCGTCCCCAGTCACCAGGTGTGGCTTCAGCATACAAATCACACCTCTTTATTGGAATGTCTGTCGATTATACCAATACAACTTATTGTTTACCCTTCATTTACACAAAACATTTACTATTATTGGAGATCAAGGAATAGTTTTTTCTTCACATAAAGTTTGTCCCATCTGGGGGGAAAAATTGCTGATTTTGTGTATGATGAAGATTTTTCAACCTCAAATATTTATTCTAAGAATTATCAGAAGCTGTGGCTGGTTTACAGATGCAGAATCCGAAGATTAGTGTTAATAGAAAGATTCGCCCAGGCAAGACATTTACTATCACTAAACAGAGTGTGAATATATTAAACGTAATGTTGTTTGTGCAAATTAGATCCTTGCCAGAGCATAATTCTGTGTTCTTAAAAGCATTCCTTTATCAGATTACGGAGATACCCTCATTAGATAATTTACTAGGAGAAAAAGATACGTCCTTAAAGCTAACTGCCATGTTTTCCTTAACAAGGAAAAAGACAGAAATATTGCCGTGATTTATTAGGCAATTTTTGTTATAGGCTGTAATGGTGCATTCAAAGATGTTTCATGACTAATACATGCAATAGAAATATGTACACACTAGAAATCACATAGACAGATAGACAATAGAGATAGATAGATAGATAGATTAGATAGATAGATAGATAGATTAGATAGATAGATAGATAGATAGATAGTAGAAGATATTAGATAGATAGCTATACAGATAGATAGATAGATAGATAGATAGATAGATAGATAGATAGATAGATGATAGATAGATATTAGATAGATAGCTATACAGAATAGGATGATAGATAGATAGATAGATAGATAGATAGAGATAGATAGATAGATAGATAGATGATATATAGATAGATTAGTATTAGATAGATGCTATACAGATAGATAGATAGTGAGCTAGATAGATGATAGATAGATAGCATAGATGATAGATGATGATGTGATAGATAGATGATAGATGTGTGATGATAGTAGCTGATGATGTGTAGTAGATGTTGATAATAGATAGATAGTAGTAGATCGATAGATGATAGAAGATACAGATAGATATAGATAGATAGATAGATAGTAGATATTAGATAGATAGATCGAAGATAGATAGATAGATAGATGATAGATAGATAGATATAGATAGATAGATAGATAGAAGATGATAGATAGATAGATAGATATAGATAGATAGCTATCAGATAGATAGATAGATAGTAATAGATAGATAGTAGATAGATAGATAGATAGTAGATAGATAGAAAGATAGAGGATTGATATATATAGATAGATAGAGATAACGATAGATAATAGAAAGAAAGAAGAAGAGAGAGAGATGGAGAAAAAGAGAGAGAAAGAGAAAGAAAGAAAGAAAGAAAGAAAAAAGAAGTATTATAATAAATATATTATGATAATAATAGAACAGGACTTGTATCTTTGAAACTTGAAAATGAAATTCATTTCAGAGATGATTAGTTCTGTTAAAAAGAATGAACACCTATTATTCCTCTTTCAATGTGATTTCCACTTATCTTAACACCATAGTAATGTCTGATAAGGGAGAAAAATTGTGTGTGGTACATATCCTTCCTTTATGTAAAATAACTTGTGAGTTCATTGGATGTGGAATATACTAACAGCTGCTATCGTTCTTTATAAATCCCCCACCTCAAGTATTGGTTAGCAGTAAATAGGATGGCTAAAATATTTGTAAAGTAGGAGAACAGTTTAACTGTTTAACTGCTCTCTTTGGATTTTGAAAGGTGGATGGGTGACTGGGTTCCCTAAAGGGGGGACATATGTGGCAATAATATTAAAGGACAACTAAAGCCACAGAAAAACACTGAACCAGAAGGCAGAACACCTTGATATAAAAACAAATCTGTGTCTTACATCTCATTTTGATACGGGAGCTGGGAAATGTACGTTAAAAAACATATGGTTTGGCTTTACTTCCCAGTTCTTATTTATCCACAGTTTGGTCAACGACCATTATGTTCTGCACATGCTCAGTCTTAGCTATGGCAGAAATTGTTACAGTTGGTCACACCCATTAATAATCTCTAGCCAATCCTTTTACAGGACAGATAAAGCAAGGAAGCATGTGACTGAGGTCAGGAGGTGGGTCTGACACTGCACACACACAAGATACTTCATCCGTTCTTAACAGGCTACATTTACTTTAAACAATTTACTGGGGTGTGATTTATAGCTTATGGTGTTTTTAGGGGGGTTGTTTTCAGATTCTAGAGTTATAAATTGGGTTTAGTTCTCCTTAATAAAAACTTTCCACATATCACATAGCCCAGCACACTAATCCAAATTGATAATGGTGTCATATCAAGGGAGAAGGGGGGCCAAGGGGGCCCCATTATATTATTTTTACTATGATTGTATATAGCCTCCTCCTCCAGAAAACCACAATTGATGAAGCATGGAGAGGGGCCCAACCATAGTTTTTCTGGGGACTGGGGGCCCACTGATTCCTAGTTACGCTACTGGTCATATGCATTAAAGTGGGCATGCAAGTAGAATAAACACATTTGGTGTTGTGCAAGTGTAATATGATACTAAATTCAGTTCCGTAATTAATATACAAGCACACATTTATTTCCAGGAAGAAAGACTGTACACATAAACACATAAATACATCATTTAGCATTATAATGCCCCTTACATTACATAGGACATGCAAGTAAACAAAATGGTAGCAGGATACTAAGTCTAGTTCAAATCATTAGCTCTAGGGCTCCAATCAGCAGTACAGGCCACCTTAATGTAAAATTTTAATAATTGTCTCAATAATAAAATGTAGCCAAATGTAAATACCTGTAACTGTACAGAATATAAAGCATTAAACAACCCATGGAGCACCAATAAGTAAAGGAAACATAGATCAACAGTGACGTCCCTCCAAGACTGATGAGAAAACTAGTCATTGAGGCCTACAGATAAAACCTTTGTACTGATTGACATCACAATCGAATCAACGTTCATCAATGTAATATTAACCCAGTGTATGACCAGTATTACTCACAAAGCAAAATAGTGTAATGAGACCCAGATTCAAATATATGGCCATAATATTAAAAACATCATGGCACATCATGGTAACATCATGGCACATCATGGTGTATACAGCATCGTAAATAGGGACTACTTTCCTTCAGACGGAGCTGGTGCTTTAGTCAAGGTGAGAAAAAAAATCATAAATAGCCCCAAGCATTAATCTATTTTGTTACACAACCTTTAAGCAACTACTAGGTAGCTAAATATAGACAGGAAGATCTAATTTCAACATACTAACCTACAGCATGCATGGGGCATATTGATAAATGTTGGTCATCAGCAATGTCTGAAAAAGCTACCACTAGAACAGGATATTGGTTGGGGTTCTAGGTATGTTCGTAATCAGTGTTCCACAACGCCAGCACAGATCCAAATAGCAATAATGGGTACATACGAAAGCAGCTGTGAAAAATAGTAGTGTATTCCCACAAATTATGTTTCAGTCCGATTGGTATTTTGTATCAGTATTTTGTATTGCTACTGGAAGACTGTCAGCATTTCACACTGGTTGGTAAATAAAAAACAGAGTTGCTATATATAAAGTTTGTACATATGTTGAAAGTTTATATTTTTCTAGAACGTAATGGAAACAAACAAATTAGCAATAAACTCAGGCAGTAGATTATGTTTTATTGTTTCATAAGTAAACTAGAGGATTTGAACTGTTTGTTCCTATAAACATGGCGTTGACATGGTGCGCCACCAGCAACCTAACAATGTGGGTACATCTAGAAACTTTCAGGGAGATTCAATAAAAGTTCTTATCGTTAAAAATGGTGCTAATTTTGCCCCAACCAATCAGATGTTAGCTTTCAAATGTTAAATAATATCTGATTGGTTGGGGCAAAATTAGCACCATTTTTAACAATAAGAACTTTTATTGAATAAAGGTGGCCATACATCTATGAGATATTTCTTACCCGACCGAACGCTCACACGATGTTCCTTCGATCCTGCCGGAACCGCTTCTCCCGATCTTACATTCGACCAACATGCGATCGCAAAATGAATGGGATTTTGCAATCGCATGTCGGTCAAATATACGATCGGGAGAAGCGGTTCCGGCCAGCATCGATGAACATCGCGTGAGTGCTCGGTCGGGTAAGTAATATCTCATAGATGTATGGCCACCTTAAAGGGCAAGTCCAGCCCCAAAATAAAAACTTACATACAGGTAAATCACCCCCCAAAACCCTAAACGAAAATAGTTTGAAATGTGAAATATATAAGTCTAACCTGAAATCCTGCCAATGTCCTGTTTCCCCTGTTTCTGCTTCCTGGTTCTTCCAGTTAGCAACTGTCCGTTATGGATTTGACAGTTGACATCACAGCCAATGACTGAATGTAAATCCCCTGTCTGCCCCTTCTGAGCATGCCCAGGCTCAGTAGATGCTCAGTACAGGTTTCTAAATTGCTCAGAGTCCAGAAGCATCCAGAAGCATAGCAGGCATACAGTAATGAATTCATAGGACTGAATCCTCAGGGGCGTGGCTCTTTGAAGGCAAGATGGACTTGAACTGGTAACAACTGGGGAGAAAAGCATTCACATTAGGATTAAAAAAAATAAGTTTAGTTCTCCTTTAAGGTAAGAAATGTAGATATATATACAGATCATCTCAGAATGACACTTTAAGGGTATGTCCATCATATTTGCTAAGTTTCTTTTCCCTGTTTTACTGAAGAACAGGAAGTAAATGCACGATCTCTTACCTACCGTTCTTCAGTAAATCTTACAGGAGAGGAGGAGACACTTACCCGCGGATCGATCCAGCGCCGACTTCTCTGACAGTCTCCGACACTTCCTCGCTCCTTCACACTGTGAGCACATGTGCACAGTGCCAAGATTTCTCTGCAGCGCTGGAACAATCTGGGTAAGTTTCACCTGCTCTCCTGCACGATTTACTGAAGAACGGGAGTTAAGAGATAGTGCATTAACCTCCTGTTCTTCAGTAAAACAGTAAAAGAGAAACATGTTAAATACGATGGACATACCCTTTAAAACCCCTTAATATATTTCATGGAGGTGCTCCTCCATTTTTCGATTGTAAAGACTATAAAGGTTTCCCAGCCACCTACTATAAAGGTTTCCTTCTTCTTGTAGTCTGTTATAATATAAAAATACTCTAAACAATTAAACTCCCACACATTATGATTCTGCTGATCTCAGAGTGTTGATCCTGAATAAATATTCTTTTCGTCCACCTTTCAGAATGTTATTAATGTCCACGGCGATTCCGCCAACTCGCGTTCCAACCATGAAATTCTGCATTGTTTTATCTCACAGGCGCTGTCTAGTCTCCGTTATTATCTCTCGTCCTAAACCTCATGTGTGATTTCACATTTACGTTCTTTAAATAAAATGCAATTCACAACATCCACGGGCAATGCATTTTGGCAGAGTTTGAAATGGGAGCGTCGGGGAAGGAGATCATAAAATACTTTATATCCTTCTGCTGAAACTCTCGTTGCTCCAGGGGAAACACTCCTTATCCACACAGAATTTAGCTTTTGCCTCTCTAGCCGTTATTCAGTCGCTGTTTAGTTAAAAAATAGACCCATTTTACCAAGTGCAATAAATTGGTTCAGACAGACTGAATCCTTCCAGGCTATACGCTTGGCAGAAAGTCAATTTATTATCCATCCTTTTATTTTATCATCTGTTCTAACTGCCCTGTTTTCAAATCACCCTCACTCTTACTTCTCTAGTTATTGACATGTTACTCACGTGATAACATAAAGTTTTCTTCTTTTTTTCTATGCCCAGACACGCTAATACATAGGAATCTGAAGGTTACGTTTACCACTAATACATTATCTGGGTTTTAAAGGAAAACTAAGCCACCTATTAAAATTGTGAAAATAATTTAGCAAATAATTTTTGCCCCAATTTTTTTTAACTCTTTTTTTTTTTTTGCCCCAATTTTCTAGCTCAATTTTCAAATTTTTCGATATAAGTTCTGAGTTTTGGAATTGGTAAAAACCAATATAGTGACTGATGGCTCAAACAAGGTATCACCGTTTAAAGTCATTCTTGGCTCTGTGCCCTACTGGTTACTCATCTCCCACTCAGCAATGAGTGTTTGTATGTCTGATGAAGAGATATAAAACATCAATATAATTTGCGGTCTATAAACTAGTAAACTACTTATGGATTAACCATCTGGTAGCCCGTCTGTCAGGAATTAAAATAAATATTGATCAGCGTGTACGCAGATTAACTCCTTTAATTAATTTGGGCAGTCTGAGCCAGGTTGGACATCCCTGCCATAGATCATTATTACCGCTTTCAAAATTCCCTTTCACTGTGCACTTCATGATTAAGCTTGCGAATGTAAATACATTACAGGGACAGAATAATAGTTTTAGTCTGAAATGACTTAGCAGTAATTTGAAATTTCTTTAAACTTTGCAGCGTAATCCCCGGAAATAATCGGCAATCGCTCATGTCAACTATGTTTTTATTTTTTCATTTATGTTGTTGATCATCCATGTCAGTGGTCTTGCCAGCAAAAGGTGCGTAGGAACACAATACTGTACATAGCCAGTATGCAATGGAAGGAACATTGTGTCATTTACAATTGGTTTGATTTAATTGCAGATTTTCTCCCCCACGCAAGCTTGGCTTTTAGTCATGCCTCTCAAATCTAGAGAGCAATTAGGACCAAATTAGCATTTTGTTCTGAGTATCGAAAACTGCATAGGAAAAAATACCAACAAAACAAGAGAATACTGTGCTGGAAATATAAAAACTTACAGTACCAGGCCCATGTTTTAAAAATAAATAGATTGCCTAATGCAAACGTTGTTAGAAAAAAAAAATCTAAACAAAAACTTGTAAAGATAAAGAAGCGATCACACAATCAGGGCTGATACCTTCCCAAAAGTTATTTGTTTCTCAGTTAATACCTGCACTCTGGTGCTCGTTTATGCTGAGGCAAATGTCATCACTGTGCCTCCTCTGTCATCATTGGTTCTTCTGCAGCTAAAGGAAGAAGGACGTAATGCTTAGCAAAATTTTCACCAGTTTAGCCATGCCCCCTTCCTGTGTCCATGGCCTGGCCTATGGGAAGATACACACTACAAGCACTGATCAGTTAGTGATTAGCTAGGTTAGAGAATAAACAATGAATATCTATGGCAATTTGTCATAAAAATAGGCATGTCTGTCCTCCCCCAGCCATTCACCTGTGTATCTGCAGACCCCAAATCTCTGACGGCCCGATCTCTGACTGCTCTATCCGCACGCCAATGTCCTGCTTTCAGGTAGTAGGCCGCTACCTATGTAATTATATTTTACCTTAAAATCATTCCATTTATTAGTGTTGCCTTTCTCCATGTTTCCCATGGTCATTTGCTGGCAATGATGTAACCCCATTCATATCGATTTTGCCAAATAAGGATTTAGCTCACAGGGAAGTATTACCATAAGCAGAGGAGCTTGGGAAGAAGAGGAGGATCAGTGCCAACAATAAGATACATTTTTAGGCAACTAATACAATTGTGAGGTTTAACTGACATTATCATTATTTAAAGGGACAGTTCAGTGGAAATTATCAATATTTGTTTAATTGTTTGTTTAATGTATACTTAGTTATTCTACATATTCTCTCCCATTTTGAAAAACAAGTTGATTTAATGTCCTTTGCTGTTCCCTGTTGTTGAAGTTAGTGAGCTGACATTTCAGATTTTAATGGTCCTTCTTCCCAGAATGCACCACATCCTTGGAATGTTCCTAACAATAATTTCTACTGATTGGCTGTTGGATGGGTCAAACATGCTCAGATCTCTACTGAGCAACTGAATCAACCCTGGCGCTGGGTCAAGGTTAACACCATAACAGTCTCTATTAGGGGTCCTGCAAACAGGAAGTCAGTATTTCTGTTACATTTATTTATACACAGACAAAATGCTGAATTGGCAGGTTAAGGTCATTAGGATGAAAAAATACTGCTCTTTTTTCTGAAAAGTACATGTATTTCCACTGAACTTCCCCTTTAAAGAATCATCTAAACTAGCACGTTCCTTGCAAAGCGTGCCTTCCCATTGGTTCAATACTGGGTAGTGAAAGGGGTGTGTCTGGAGCTGGTTTTACAAAGCTATTTTTGAGGGGACCCTTGTCAGCAATAAGGTAAGTTTAGGTCCTCACCCTGGGTACTATCAACCAGGGGATGGGGCAGACGGTGGCCCATATCTGCAATTCAGAGGCAAGAAATTGTCATTTGTGTGTTTGCGAAGATTGGAATAAGTTACTTCAGGGACCATGGGTACGTAGGTGAAGTAGTATCTCTAGGACTGGGGAGGTCCTTATCTTAAATTTTGATGCTGGTGTGGTGGTGGTGGACATGTCTTCTAAAGACATACAGGGATATTCAATAATAGTTCTTATTGTTTAAAATGCTGCTAATTTTGCCCCAACCAATCAGATGTTATTTAATATTTGAAAGCTAACATCTAATCGTTTAAAATTAGCAGCATTTTAAACAATAAGAACTTTTATTGAATTTCCCTGATAAAGTTTTCTGGATTGCTGATTTGTGTTCTGCTAAACTGAAGTCTTAATGCTTTAGTTGCCCTTTAACATTCTCTGGATAAAACAGCAAATTCCTTTTAGTGCTATGCACATTATAACAATCCTGCCTCGGTTCTGTCTGGGTGTCTTTCATCTGCTGCCTACATGTAGATCCCAATGTAACCCACCTAATAAAAATGAATAGATGTGAGTTTGGTGAAAGTGCAAATCCAGTTTCAGTCGGGCAGTTTCTACAATGACCTTGGCATTTCCATTATTTATATCTCAGTATTAGCATACAGGGAATTCTGTGGTTTCAGTAAAGTTGCCCATAGAAATGTCAACACATTTTTTTATGTTCCGTGTTCAGGAAATTTTAAAAATTAAAATGTCACACGTACACACGTACACTATCATGTCTAAGTACTGATGCCATTTATTTTATCACCTGCCTCTGCGGGTTGTATTATGTGGGAACCATGGGTACATAGGGAACGGATGGACAACCATTGTTCCTATATACGTTCGGCCTTCATAGGCCGAGGCCACACTACAACGCAAATTGTGCGCAATTGCGAGCGGTATCTCACACGATTGTGCCTTGTTCCGCATGTGTTATTGTCATTTAACACCATAAAAACGCATGCGCAAAAAACGCGTTAGTGTGGTTTAGCCCTTAAGGTTCATTCACACGTCCAATTTGGCACCGAGCCACGCCCCCCACCGCCAATACATTTGCGCGACGAACGGTCTTTCGGGCAAGAATCGCGCTTGTGTATTCGTTCGGACGGGGGTCGTTCGGATCACTGAACGAATACACATGCACGATTCTCGCCCGCAACGTCCGTTCGTCACTCAAATTGTAACGGTGTCGGGGGTCGTGGCTCGGTGTGCACATCAGACATTTGTACGAACCTTTAGTCAAGGGAGATCCTAAAATGCTGGAAGTACCTTTGTAATATGGTGAATAGTTGGTAGCCTGACACTTCAGGTAGAGAAGCCACACCCTTTCCACCATGGATGGCAATTGATCTAATAACAGGAAAGAGCCCGACTGTTACTGCAGATTGGCCCCCAAAGAATGATTAAGGGTAAAGGAGAGACCCAGTGAGAGTAATATCTTCCATTGACTATCAGCACAGTAGGGCTTTGTTCCAGATGAGTAGGCACTATACCAGTAAGGGTCTAGAGACATACATTATGGTAAATGCATACACCACACAAAGGCTGTATATATTAAATGTAGCTCCAGTGAACAATAATAACGACCTTGTAACAATTGTTGTTACTAAGATAAGCAGTATAGTACCAAGACAGGCAGTCCTAGGATCTGCTCTGTAAGTAATGTCATTAAAAAGTTATACTGTACCTATAGGATAAGTTGTACCCTACTAAGTATCTAAGCAGCCCGATATAGTAAATATTAGTAAATTATGGTTATGTTGCCACCTAATCTTTAACCTGTGCAAGCTTGTTATTGTCTCACACACGCTCTGTGAAGGCAGCTAGTGGAATAGCTGCCTCCTCTGTCACATCCATGATTGACAGCTGCTAACCAGTGGCATAATTACCGCCCCCGCCACTCCCGCGACCATGGGGGGGCCTGGACGGTATTAGGACTCGCCACAAGCCCAAATCCCTGCAGTATCGAGCCTTTAGAGCTGATCGCGCGTATGAAGAAAACATACACGCGATCAGCTCTTTAAAACCGGGCCCGAACTTCCGGAACTGAAGCAGAAGTTCGGGTTTGGTTTTAAACAGTTGATTGCGCGTATGTTTTCTTCATACGCGTGATCAGCTCTTTAAAAAGGCAGGGATCTTGGAAGTCTGCGCAGGAGTGAGGAGGGAGTCAGGGGCCCAGCCCCAGCGGGGGGGGGGGGCATCTTCAGGTATGCCCCTGCTGCTAACTGGAACCAAGAAGTAGAAAGAATGGTAACAGGACATCAGGCAGTGGGATGATTTACCTATACACCATTTTTCATTTAAAGGGGTGGGCATGTCCTTTAAACTTTATTTTTTTTACACAATTATTTGATCTCATTATATCCACAAAGTCACATGCACCTTGTAAGTATTTGGTTACTAGCTACGTCCTGTAAATAGTAATAAACCCACACTGATTGTCTTCAATTACAATTCAGTCCCTATAAATGTTATTTGAGGTCTTGATAAATCAAACATGTAACATTAGAGATGAAAACCGAGATTAAGTGGCAAGTTAGGTTAAAGGACAACTACACTATAAGAAAATATTTTAACCTAGGGGCATATTTATAAACGTGCATTAACTTTTTGCTGATGTTATAGACAAAATATATATATAATATAATATATTGTTATCGACCATGCCCGATTTATTAAGCATTGATAATTGTCGACTAAAAGTCATTTGCTCGATTGTATTTATAAAGCGGCTATAATGGGGATGTTGCGCTAATTTCTGGTGTTTCTGCTAGGTGCTGCGTGCTGTGCATTCTGGGCTGCGAGGGGCTGCTGGGAAGTATGTGGCATGTCCCAATAGTGTTGTCCCCATGGGGGGTGCACACTAACACGGGGGCTTCCCCCACCTCCATCGGCAGAGACCCCGCAACCCACAGGGGACTCCAGATAGTTTAATATTTTATTAAAATTGGATTTAGTCTTTCAACAATGCTAAATAAAGACGTGCAAACCTATGCAGGACTCAGAAGTCATCATGATAATGAAAAAGATGGAAGAAGATAAAAGACTCTAAGATCAAGATGGCAGCAGTGCCATTGTTGATGGCGGTGTTATCGGTGGCCGTGATGACATCATTGTCTTCCTTGGTATCATCGCCAACATCTGCAGGGCCGAGAAAAAAGGACCAGAGGTTTCCAGCTGTGGGACCCATTAAGCTCCAAAAGGCACTTGTCCATGCCACAAGGGCACTAATATATGCCAGGGAGGGGGTCCCGGTTTCGAGTTGCGGGACCCCTTAAGGCCCATAAGGCTCTATTATGGGCCCCTGGTGGGGTGCCTGTGGAGGTGGGGGAGGCCTCCCCTGCTAGTGTGCACCCCCATGGGTACGGCACTAGTGGGACACCACAATCCCTTCCATGCAGCCCCTCACACAGTAGTTTCTCTACTGTACATGTGTGAGGCAAAAATTAGCTTATTAGCTAGAGAAATCAGCATTAAGGCTGGAGGTACAGTGCACAGAATCCGTTAAACGAAGGCATTGAGTGTTTTATTGCGGTCTTTGTCATCTTTACCACTGATTTCCCAGGTTACATCTGTTGGGTATTATATTATTATAATTTTTTTTTGACCCAGCTATTTTTGTTGGGAAATGAGATTTCAAGAACATGAAGTTGTTCTTATTGTTTTTATTGTGTTTCCTATTTTATTTCACCATAGACAGTTTCATTCTCAGTTACTGATCAATAGGAATGAAAAGAATGCGGAATGTATCGCGAATAGAGCAATATTGTTTATTCCTTTATAGAGTCGCAGGACAGATAAAACAAGCGGAGGGACCCATTTTAAAGTCTGTTATTTGCCCATGTTTGAATCAAATGTTTTTTTTTATTTGCCCTTGTGTTTCGTCTGGTTCCTAATTTGCAAAGGTTCCTATCAAAGTAAAATCTTTTAAAAGGAGCATCTGACATCACTGCAGTTCCCTATAAATATCTCAATCAGACGGTTAATTTATGTATCCACTCGCACTTGTAATAATTAAAGGGCATGTTCACCCCCAACCTAAAATTGGTATACCACTAAATTACTCCACCCCAGCACTGCCCCGTCCCCTCCCTACACCACAACACACTTATTAGCTTTGCTGATCTTTTGTTCCCCAGCTGTCTCCTCCACAGGAAGTACAAGCACTTTAATGACTTTGCACATGTGCAGAAGAGGTTGCTTTCTTTGTACTTATGAAAGCAGGGGGAGACAGATGGGGTGCAGAATGGAAGAATTTAATGGCAAACTTAATTAATTCCACAAAAGGAGTCAACATGCCACTGCCTGCTTAGATTTCTATTGACTGGAACAGCCAGACATGTCAGAAAATAAATCAAGCTGTTCGGTCTTTTGGTGGGAAATAACACTCACAATTTTTTTCAAAATAAATATGTACTGTACCTGGAGCTTAAAGATCTGTAGTGACCAGATAGGGAACGGAGGCCATGGCAGGTATTTGTAGTGAGTTTAGAGGGTGCTGCTTGGTTAGGGTGAAATTTCAAAAGGGGTAGGTAAGAGATTGTTGGGTTAGGGGGGCGGGTCAAAGGTTTATAAGGTGTCTTCAGGAGGAGTTTGGGGCCAGTTCGTTAGGAAAAGAGACCTGCCCATCCACCCCTTGGATCAGGGATGAGTCTGGGTCGTAAGGCAGGTCAAGATAATAGATATGGGTAGGAGATTATACATGTCACAGCAGCTGGCGGTGGTCCATGGAGAAGTGGCATGAAGGTGTAGCCGTGAAGATAGGGCCTTTTGTTATGAAAGGCGATATGAGACTGGATATACAGAGGCGATAGGAGACTGGATATGTTAGGCACCCACTGAGCCTGTGTTCACATGGCTGATGGGCAGCAGGAAAATATTGGGTTGAGGAGAAGTAGATGTCCAAGGGTTTATTGGACCTCAGCCCTGCAAGGCATATATATTTTTAATTCATTTTGAAATCATGTAACTGGACCTGTAGGTTCAATTAAAAACAAACTTCCATTACGTAATCTGCAAGTAAATCTAAAGACCAGAATAAAGGAGCCAACACCATCTTTTCTCTAAAAATATCAATGAGTGTTTTATAAAAAGAAAGCGTTGGTGTCCAGCATAAGATGATAACATTGGAAACTGATTTACAAATTCTCTCAAAATGTTTCTTATTTACATATTGATCTTTTTTCACAATCCCATTAAAACCCACGCATCCACCATATTTGATGATCTCATTTCGAAAATCTTAACTGGCTGTTATCCTGTAATCACCCATGTCCAACCCAAGCGATTCAGCAGCTTTGCAGTAGCAATGTTCTGAATATGAGTATAAACGTCTATCACAGGATCTGTGGAGCCAAAACTAAAAGGAGGAGACCCGGAAATATAAATAATAACATATAATATAGTAACAGAGTATTGGAGGTTGTTTTAATACAGTTAAGTGCAACCTTTTTATGACATCCATGATGCCTGGCTGCTGTTGATCCAGAAAAAGGCAAAACATCTCCCCCACCTTTTTCTGAAGAGGTAAAAAAAAAAGACCCCAAATAGCAATTAGCAATGGAAAATCTGTGAATATAACCCGTAACTTAATATTCTTTAATTTCAGAAACAGAAACCTGAAGCTAAAACTTTTTTCTTTAAACTTAAGGGATGTCCACATGTTTTCTGATTTGTTGGAGAGCAATGCATCAGAGTTTATTGCCCAACCCATTTGTGGTCTCCATACCAGTAACCTCAATTCAAACACCATTAAAAAGAGCTCTCTCCTACCTTTCAAACACGTCTAATATACTGTCTCTAGATTTTGTCAATCAAAAGCAATAGCCTTGTAGAATTTCACTTCCTAGTTTGCACTTTATGTCGGAAGATCCAGTATTGCATCATGGGATTGTGGCAAGGTAAGACACGCTGATTTGCGCTCCTTTTCAAACCCATACAATGCCTTGATCAGTTTCGCGCTATGAGGAAATTTTATCGGGAGCGCTGCACTATTTCCAAAAACAGATGAAAAATGGTACAGCCCCCTTTATATGTTTAAAACCCCCATTGGCCCAGTATTACATTAGATTGTGTGGATTTTGCACTTATTTTTACATTATTGAATCTCCCTGGTAGTTTTTATGGGTATTTTTAAAATTGAGGGGTGTTTACTGTAATTAGAAAAGTCCTCAATACAGAACAGACTGGCACTTTTTTCTGTAATGTTTTTTGTGCATTGGCCTTATTTGGTTCTAGTTGCTGGCCACATCTATGTATCAACCCATGCATGTGGCATACCATTCAGAGGAGGTTTGAACTAAATATTTTAGTATATTTTGATCAAAACTTGTGCAGTTTATGCTTAAAAAGAAGTTTATTATTTCTTGCTAGTAAGAGTGCACAAAATTAGAAATGTTAAAGGTTATTAAGTTAAAGGTTTTTATTCCATGCATCTTATGCATGGTATATCAATATTCATTACTATGGCTAATTATGTAAGCTTCCTGTTTGACTTCCATTTTGGTTATTATACTGCACCTATATCTTTATAGTCCCACACAAAAAAAATTATTTACTTAAAGAATCTTTAGGGTTTTGTCTTTTCTTCTCTCTAGTTATCCGTCATTTTCTATTTTATTGATTTCTTTAATTCCTTATTAGAGATCGTTTTAAAAAAAGTTAGGAACACCATATGGATGAAAAACAAAAGTATGATTTACAGCCAAACCCACAACAGACAACACCCACTTCAACCACATCAAAATGAACCATTCCAGTTACCCTCTGTGTACGGTATTTATAAAGGATCAATATTGGTAAATACAGATATGGGTCCTTTTACCAATGCAGCAGAAATACTACTACTAGTGGATAGCTAGCTATAGTGATCAATTATAATTACAAACCTATTTCTGTAAAATATAATACCAATCACACAGTAAGATAATTAAATATAAGCACTATGTAAATGTGCATAAATATGTGTGAAATAGAAAGTTAGTGGTTATTCTTTTTCCCTCTCTCTGCCTTATTACATGAAAACACAAATTCTAGTGCTGTTTTCTCAGCAAATACGGGTAATATGCATGATTTAGTTCCATGGAGTTGGCCTGTACCACATAGGTGCAGTATAGTAACCAAGATGGAAGTCAAACAGGAAGCTTACATAATTAGCCGTACTGGTGAATACAAATCACTGATGATTCCAGTAATTTCCCCTTTGTCCCTACAGACATAATGAAGAGCCATTTTCCCAGGACCTGATAAGAAGTTCAGGGCACTTCCTATAGCAAGGGCAGGATCTGCACTGGAATCAAATACATGATATCCCAGGGTGATGTTGGGCAGTAGATTGGGATTCTTGTCTATTTCCTCAATGGCAAATAGAAATGTTTGCATTTAATATAAATTTCTGCAAAAGGACTGTGAAAAGACACAATATGTATAAGTATACGTATAAGGCGATAGTAAAATGGAGGTACTTAATTAATCTAGAGACTGTCAGCCTTACCCAAATTCTATGCACAAGGCTCTTATTTATCAGGATCAGGCCCTCGCATATGTTGGAGGCAGGGTGTTGCTGAACTACCCCTCTAGGAAGAATGCAATAAATCTATCACTCCTGGTGTGATCTATAACAGAATCTAATCTCACATTAACTGGGCCTATCTGTTATCTAGATCCCAGGCTCGTCTCCTCTCCTCTGGGGAAACTCCAGGAAGTAGAAAGAGCCTGAGCACATGGTTGCTCTTACTTTTATACATTTACACAGTGGCCCCTACTGGCCGAATCCTGCCAGAACAAGAAGACTGAAGGGTAACTACCTGTAGTTTATAGTTTATAGTTCCCTACATTCTCCCCCTGGTAAATTCCTTTTGTCCCGGCAAGGAACAATACAAAAACATTTAGTTACACATTAAATTTAACATACGCTTCAGTAGACACTCCAGAGACCTACTCTGGACAACGCTCTGCTGAAATGGAATAAGAAAAAAAGTCCTTGACCAGAGTTAGCAGAAGTGCTTGGGCTTTCAGCCATAATAGGAACAGGGGACAGTTCATTTTCTATCCTTGGCTGAAAAGGAGGGGTAGCATCATCTAAGATTGCAAAGATTGTCCAGGAATATCAAGTGGGGATACAAACCAGTCATGGTCAGTAACTTGTCCATCATCACAGTCTGTGGGTACATTGTCAGCATTAGCTGCAGTATTAGGGTTCTCATCAACAGTGGGGACTTGGGTACTGGGAGAAAATAATTTCTGTGCCAGACTTTAATCCTTCCCTCTGGATCACGGGTTTTGTACACAGCAATATTAGATAGCTTACCCACTACCTCAAAAAACTCTTTCTTCCATCTGTTGGCCAACTTATGTTCTGCAGCTTGACCCCTATGCCTCCTTTAAGCTTGCTCGGAGACAAGCCACATACTGATAATGCTCTTGAAATCCTATCCCATTAGTGGCTACACCTAGCTGGATGTCAATTGGGAGTCAAGCTTCTCTCCCGAACATGAGAAAAAGGGAAGAAAACCCAGTTGAATCATGACGCATGCAATTTTCTCCATGAACCATCGCACCCACATGGCGACTCCAAGATTGCTTAGCCACAGCTGTACCCAGCATATCCAAGAGAGTGTGATTAAAGCGTTCAGGAAGGGCATCCCCCTCAGGATGATAGGGAGTAATAAGACTTTTTTAACATCCAGTAGACTTAACAACTCCTTTATTAGTCGGCTCTCAAAGTCTGTCCCTTGGACTGAGTAAATTCGGTAGGGAAGCCCTTAAAGTACAAAGAACTTCTCCCATAACATTTTCGCTACCGTCACATCTTTCTGATCTATAGTGGGATAAGCTTGGGAATACTGTGTATAAGGATCAGTCACAATCAGAACATTGCCAAATCCACTAGTTTCATTGTCAATGCACAAAAAGTCCATTCATACTAAATCCATAGGCCCAGTACTTTTTAAATGCTCCATTGGTGCATCCTTAGTAGGCAGGGTCTTTCTTTGCAAACAAGCTTCGCATCTCCTGCAATATTCGACTATTGTTTCCCTCATCCTGGGCCAGGAAAAACGAACCTGCACTAGGCCATATGTTTTTTCAGTTCCTAAATGTCCATGTTGATCATGTTAACTTCTCAAAACAGCTTTTATGTAAGGTAGGTTCACGTCGCAGGAGTTTGTGGTGCTCTCGCAGGTGTGTGGGAGACCATGCCAAAATCAGGGAGACTCCCGGGAGGGTTTTGATACCTGTAACAGTATCTAATCTCACACTAACTGGGCCTATTTGTTATAGGCCCTTCCCCTCTCCTCTGGGGAAACTCCAGGAAGTCAGAAAGAAAGAGGCTTAGCACATGGTTGCTCTACCTTTTATACTTTTATATATAACTACTATACTATACTATAACTACTGTACTATACTATAACTACTGTACTATACTATAACTACTGTACTATACTATAACTACTATACTAAATTATAACTACTATATTATACTATAACTACTATACTATACTATAACTGCTATACTATACTACTATACTATACTATAACGACTATACTATACTATACTATACTATAACTACTGTACTATACTATAACTACTATACTAAATTATAACTACTATATTATACTATAACTACTATACTAACTATACTATACTATAACTACTATACTATACTATAACTACTATGCTATACTATAACTGCTATACTATACTATAACTGTTACTGTATATTATACTATAACAACTATACTAAACTAACTACTATACTATACATATTATACTATACTATAACTGCTATACTATACTTACCATGCTATACTATAACTACTATACCATAACTACTATACCATAGTTACTATACTATATTATAACTACTATACTATAATTGCTATACTATACTACTATACTATACTATACTATAACTATTATACTATAACTAATATACCATAACTACTATACTACTATATTATACTTTAATACTATACTATAACTACTATACTATACTATAATACTATACTATACTATAACTACTATACTATACTACAGTATACTATACTATAACTACTATACTATATTACTACAGTATACTATACTATAACTACTATACTATACTATACTATACTATAACTACTATACTATACTATAAATACTATACTATACTATACTACAATACTATACTATAACTACTATACTATACTACTACAGTATACTGTACTATAACTACTATACTATACTATACTATAACTACTATACTATACTTTAATACTATACTATAATATACTATAAATACTTAACCATAACTACTATACCATACAATACTATAACTGCTATACTATACTATACTATTCTATACTGAGTCCGAGTTTCAATTAGGAACTACAGGTTTGGGAATTTAGTGGATCTTACGGAATTTTTAACATTTTCGAAAGTGGGAACTTATCTTCAACTCAAAAACTAAATATCAAAAAACTGAAAATTAGGATATTGCAATTAAAATATAGAAAAGTTGTTTTTGAAAATCAGGAGATTTTGTTTGAAATTCCAGTTCAATGGGAAACAAAACTCATTGGTTTTGTTAATCTCTATTGAGGGGCAGGTGTGGGAGGTGTTAACGTTAGACTAAAGTTAAAATCCACTTTATTTCAGCCAATTGAAGTGGTTTCATCTTCATTGCTATTTAAAATATTGGTCTCTGCATTGGTTAATATAGGAATAGGCTTGCTCTTAATAAAAGGGAAAATCTTTGCCACACACTTAAGCTTTGCCAAACATAAGATCATTTTCGTAGAATGTGCCTGACGTACGTTCAGCAACCGTCTCGTTATACACTAGTTCTGCCAACGACGCCTGTACTTACATCAACGATAGTGGATAGATAATGTTCATTGGTAAAGGTGGTGTATGTATTAAGGGATGTTCGGAATATCGCGTGATCTCGAAATGTTGCACATTCATTCTTCCATTACACTCTACCGATAATCTGCCGACTATGTAGTACAAACAAACGCCAATCAGGACGGATCCGCCAGGCTGATCATCGGAAAAAGCCGAGAATAGTCGTGGATCATTGGTCCTAGAAGATCATTAAAGCTTCCTTTTCGCACGAATGTCGCATGATGGGAATGTCGCATGATGGCAAAGCGTGTGAAAATTATCCAACGTGTGTACGAGGCTTAAGAAAGTGGTAATATCAATCAGTGAAACAACTGAATGATGATGAGGTGCCCGGCAAGGACTTAATGCAACTTAAATAAGGGAAATTGCTTGTTTATTCATCACACAACATGTTTCGGACAACTTGGTCCTTTATCAATCAAACAGATAAAGGTTCTATAACTTGAGGTCCAGAATGGGAAAGATCTTGAGAAAGGAAGGAACACAATAAGGCAAATGAATTGAATGATGCTGAAAACAATGTTTTTTTAATAATTGTCCCAAGGTTCATTGTTTGGTGATTTGTTTTGTTAACAGCATTCCTCGCCTTTCAGAGCTGTTAAAGCCTTCACGCTGCACAGAATAAATGTTTGTTTAATGCCGCTCGGTCTGCAGAAAACTGTTACTTAGGGAATTGGGGACTGTGAATTTAATCTTTTATTTTTAGCGAGTCTGCAGACAATGTTTTATTTCTTTCTTATTCCGCACTAGTGAGTCTTTGGATGAGTTGAATATAAAACCCGCCGAGGAGCAGAAACCGCTAAGCTGTAATTATCAGTTTGCTGGGATGACGGGGGGGGCTAATTTTCGCTGGGTTTTTCGTTTTAGGTCTCCAGTTAATATATCCAATAATGTGGTGGCTTCTATCTTAAAATGTATCCCGTCTTGTTAATCTGCAGCAACCAATCAGATGTTGGGTGTTGCGGTTTCCTTCAATAAAGTTTCACTTCATCTATTTGTTGCTTCTTTCTGGTGTATGATGTGTATTCTGGGTGCCATTAACTTGTTTGAAATATAACCACCTTGGCATTTTACATGCACATCAAGGGTGAGTGTTGCTGCATGCCTTCAATCCAGTACGTGTATTTCTCTGCCTCAGTCTCCCCCTCCCTGAATAATATGAAACTCGCATGCTCATTAATCACTATGAAGCAAGAACTGGGAGAGGAAATTTCCCATCATGCAATTTACACATACCAACTGCACCCTTAACTACACACAGCAGATGAGTTTATGATAATAATGCCCTTGATTGACAGCTGAAATATAAGATGGATCAGATTAGATATCTAAAGAAATAGGAAACAGATCTGGTGAGAAGCTGGGGAGAATTATAGTTTCCAGTAATGGAAACAAAAACTATTTTTCCACTTACCCATAAGTTAACACATGCTTCCCTATAATTCTATGTTTTTAAAGAAGATAAAAACTATTTAAATAAAATAAGTCACTTTTAATTTTCGTTCACTCCGAACCCCAACTGAAATATTCAGCACATTATTAGATGATAATTGGCTGAGACAATTGGCTGAGACAATCGCGTCTCAGCCAATCACTGTCACGTCTACCGGTCCATCCCCTTCTGCTTGCTTTTGTGCATGAAAAACGCACAGCCTGGAGACAAGCAGAAGGCAGTCGAGGGGACGAGAGCTGGTAGGTATGTACAGGAGACGATTTCAACTCTATAAACCTAGGAGGTTTTGGCTGGTCTTCTGCTAACAGACAAATTTTTGTTGGGGAGGGGGTGGACATGCCATTTAAAAATTAAACCATAACAAAAGGAAACGGCCTGCGTCTCCAAAGGAAACTACCTGCGCAGTACCCTCTTAAAAGCACCTCACATTTGAAAGTCATAAAGGTAAACCTTTATTGTGGTCAATTCTAAAACCATATATAAATAAATAAGCAATCCCACACACACAGATATATTACCCAGTACATAAAACCATAAAGAGAATTCAGCCGTCCCTGAGTCCCTCGAATCAATACCCCCTCCCCCTACGGAAAAATAGTCTCAAAAGCTCGGGTCCAAATTCACCCGACCAACCCCCTATAATGAATACATGGACTGCTCAACAGAGACTGGGTAGTCCGCAGCAGGTGCCTAAGAATAACAGCTCAAATAATCAGCACCGCTCATAGTGCACAAAAAGCATAAATATTCTGACTCTCGTAGCACAGCCTCCTCTGCACATGTATATAAAAAGCTCATAGAGCAGAGGGAACGGGCAGATACTTTTGCCAGAACAGAAGAGAATTTATCAATTAATATCTGGTTACAAATTTATGTTAAGATAGAGAATTTATGTTGCAGGTAGAGAGCTCACAAGTCACTAGTTTCTTTGTTTTAAAGGTGGACATGCCCTTTAAAATGTAAAGAAACAGGCTTTGGTGGAACTGAAAGGTCGGGTAATTTTCAGATTGTGTAATGTGTAAAATTCTTAGATCATGGTGTCAATGGAAAAGGGAGATTGCTGGAAAGACTGCAGTGTGACATCATTTTGCTTATGAACAAACTGATTGCTCTGTTGGGTTGTGCAACATTTGTTAACAATGTGTAAAGTGAACTTACTTAGCTGTGAATTGAGCCTGCAATAAAAAGGAGCTTAGATTAAAGGGCATGTCCACCCACAACAGTATAATTTAACCCACTACTGGCCCTACTGTGTAGTGTAATAAAATCCTTACCTTACATCCCAGCTCCATATGGTTTTCCTGTAATATCCCCCCAAAGTCCCAAAAACTGGCCACCAGGAGCCTGGCAGAGTCCTGTTTCCCCTCCGGGACAATTTTGCCATGCGCACTGCAGCCCTCCCTCTCCCTCCCTCTCCCACCCTCTCCCTCCAATTTTGGTCTCTCTCCCCCTACCATAAATCCCTTTTAATATATTGTAGGGCTTCCTCCCCCAGCCCCAACCGCATTATCATAATTGCCAGATACTCCCCCAATCTTTACTTACCTTCCCTCAATCCCCCCACCGTTCTGAACTGCCGGCAGCCGCGTCAGTGATTGGCTGCATCTCAGCCAATCACAGACGCAGCTGCCGGTCTGGCCCCCTGCTTGCCATTCCATGCAAGAAGAAGGCAGAGGATAGAGGGAATGTAAGTAATGTTCGGGGGAGCTTCTGGCCATAATAATAATGCGGTTGGGGCTAGGGGAAGAAGCCTACAACATATAACATTTTTTTAGAAGGGTGGACATGCCCTTTAAGAAACATATATATGACAAAAACAAGGCAAAGTAATTCATTTCTGCTGCTTAATATTAGCAATAAAACAGAATGTTCGGAAAGCTTCAGGACATGGCTACCCTACCTACAGTGAATATGTGGGGAATTTGCATCAGGATTGATTTATGAGGAGACTTTAGTTCAGTTTTCCTTTTATACATTTCCATTATAATCCTACAGAAATGTTTTATTTTTCCATGTATTTTCTGCATCCAGCTGGCACACTGTTCGAATAATTCAAATTAATCAGAATTATTTGTGAAGAGCCCAACCCCTCCACAGCTGGGGATGCAGCGATTTAATTATTTAAAATAAATGCCACTAGCAATCACTTATGGCTTCTTAATGTGCGGAAGAATACACTGCAGTCGTAAAACTAATAATAATAATAATTAGAATGCAAAGAAACTCAACTGGAATTTATCAATAATTCCCATAGCTTGAAATCTTTGTTTTAATCTCCACTTACGTAATTTGCTAACAGTGGCAAATTTAAAGCAATTCAATTTATCGGAACCATGTCTTGTATTGTAAATGTCACAGAAAATAGCCATGTAATTCTCCAATCAGAACCTCCTGTTTTAATCGCTCTGTGGCTGACCAATAGTTTACAGAATGGCCGCGGCCCCACATGTGGTCACAAGGAAGAACGCACAATCGCAATGGCCGTGCGTGCATCCGTGCGTGTGTGCAGCACTTAAAAAATGAAACCCTATCAGTGCATGTGATGCGCACCAAAAAGGGTGATCGCATGTGCTCCAACAACATGCATGCAGTGGGGCCGCTCCAATAGGGTTGCATGGGTTTGCACAATCACTAGTGTGGCCTAGCCCAAATCTTTTCGTAGGAGTCACTTGAACTGTATCTCCTTCATGGAACCATTTTTCTGCCTCCTACTTAAAATGTTAGCCAGTGGGCACACCTATACTTTACCGTCCCACATTATAAGTCACCTGTACCATATACATAGTAAGCTGTAGGTTGAATAAACATATACGTCCATCTAGTTCAACCTTTTAAGCTGACATGACAGCTGCCTAATTGGTTGGTATGGGAATTGCATGGTGGAAAATCCTCTCTTCCAGTGCTGCCTCTTGGTGATTACTGAGCATGCTTGACTTCACAGAAAGTTAGGTCAAACGGGAGTTAAGAGTGTGAGTGAAACAAGTACTGGATTTAAGGCATGCAACAGCACATACGCTACTTATATCTGTTGTATTCAATTAGATCAACTGGACTTGAAATGTAGTTCTTGAAGACGTTTCGCTAGTCATCCGACTGGCTTTCTCAATTCAGAATGACTTGTACAAGAATCTGTGGCAATTATGTACCCTGGAAAATCCCAAGCGAAACGAACCATACATTCCAAGGTTAGCGAAAACGAACCATACATTCTAGGGATAGCGAAACGAACCATACATTCCAAGGTTAGCGAAAATGAACCATACATTCTAGGATAGCGAAACGAAACATACATTCCAAGGTTAGCGAAACGACCATACATTCTAGGATACGAGAACGAACCATACATTTAGTGATAGCGAAACGAACCATACATTTGAGGGTTATTGAAAACGAACCATACATTGAGGGTTAGCGAAAACTAATGATACATTAAGGGTTATTGAAAACTAATGATACATTCTAGGGTTAGCAAATGGCCATAAATTCGATAATTATCAAATTTACGATAATTACGAAAATACAGCCGTAAGTTAAAAAAAAACGAACTCATAAAGTTCATCCCAAACTGGTTGAGTTGGGTTTTGTTTCCATAACTATCAGGGGGTGGAAAATAAGGGGTGGGGGGGAAATTGTCTCAAGAATCAAATTCCAATTAATTACATTCTGGATTTAACTTTCATTTACTGCAATCAGTGAAGTAGACTGGCTGTGCAGCAAATGTAGCACTGAGGCTAAAACCTACAGGGAATGGCTGGCAGGACTGAGTTGGCATCTGAACCTGTTTATAATGAGACTGGCCCTTTCTTCATAATATTTTCAACCAAGCAACAACTTGCAACTTTTAATGTTTTTTTTTAAAACCCCAGGTGAAAAGACTATGGACATGTGGGGGCAGAGATATTACTGCAATTGGGAACATTCCTGTGTAACTTTGAGTTTGGTATCAACAATGTGGATGGAAACCAGAGGCGAGGACAAGGGAAATGGACTTTAATTGTTATTTGCTATATATTTCACTTTATCCAGGTAGAGATTGGCAAGACACATCTGGGGTCATCCAATGGTACGCATGTGTTTTTTTCTATGGCCAATTCCACCTCCTATAGAGATAAAAGGTTATTCTCACCACCCGGAGGCATTTCCAGAACATAATATCCCCTGTGGGTTTATTTTATATTTCTTGCATGTGACAATGTTGCCCAGGTCCACAAGAGCTTTCTCATATCTTAGAATATTAGGGAAAATCCATTTTTAGCGGGACATTTGGTAAAGTGCACTAGTACAAGGGTGAGCGGCTGGCTGGGACTGTATTTTTGGGTTACTAATTGTAGAGCTGCAGTTAGAGAATTTATTTTCTATGTCAGACAGGGTGAATGCCCAAATGTACATTTTGTTAAAGGGCTCTAGAGTAATACAGTCATTATGTGCGTTCTTCTAGCCTCTCACAGTTATTCTACATCAGTTACTTTTGTCTGCATTTTTAATAAAATGGCCTCTTCATTGTGTATTTAAGGGTGAAACTCAAGAAAAGCATTTTCCTAAAATTATCATTTTCATTACCTGACGTCCATTTTGTTTTAAAATAAATGTTTATCACACCTGACGTCCATTTGTTTTAAAATAAATGTTTATCACTACCTGACGTCCATTTTGTTTTAAAATAAATGTCTTATTATTACCCGACGTCCATTTTGTTTTAAAATAAATGTCTTATCCTTACCTGACGTCCATTTTGTTTTAAAATAAATGTCTTATGATACCTGACGTCCATTTTTTTGTTTAAAATAAATGTCTTATTATTACCCGACGTCCATTTTGTTTTAAAATAAATGTCTTATCATTACCTGACGTCCATTTTGTTTTAAAATAAATGTCTTATCATTACCTGACATCCATTTTGTTTTAAAATAAATGTCTTATCATTACCTGACGTCCATTTTGTTTTACAATAAATGTCTTATCATTACCTGACATCCATTTTGTTTTAAAATAAATGTTTATTATTACCCGACGTCCATTTTGTTTTAAAATAAATGTCTACATTACCTGACGTCCATTTTGTTTTAAAATAAATGTCTTATTATACCGATGTCCATTTTGTTTTAAAATAAATGTCTTATCATTACCTGACGTCCATTTTGTTTAAATAATAAATGTCTTATCATTACCCGACGTCCATTTTGTTTAAAAATAATGTCTTATCATTACCTGACGTCCATTTTGTTTTAAAATAAAGGTCTTATCATTACCCGACGTCCATTTTGTTTAAAATAATGTCTTATCATTACTGAGTCCATTGTTTTAAAATAAATGTCTTATCATATATACTGACGTCCATTTTGTTTTAAAAATAATGTTTATCATACCTGACGTCCATTTTGTTTTAAAATAAATGTCTTATCATTACCGACGTCCATTTTGTTTTAAAATAAATGTCTTATCATTACTTGACGTCCATTTTGTTTTACAATAAATGTCTTATCATTACCTGACATCCATTTTGTTTTAAAATAAATGTCTTATTATTACCCGACGTCCATTTTGTTTTAAAATAAATGTCTTATCATTACCTGACGTCCATTTTGTTTTAAAATAAATGTCTTATTATTACCCGATGTCCATTTTGATTTAAAATAAAGTCTTATCATTACCTGACGTCCATTTGTTTTTAAAATAAATGTCTTATCATTACCTGACGTCCATTTTGTTTTAAATAAATGTCTTATCATTACCTGACGTCCATTTGTTTTACAAAAATTAAATGTCTTATTATTACCTGATGTCCATTTTTTTTTAAATAAATGTCTTATCATTACCTGACGTCCCTTTTGTTTTAAAATAAATGTCTTATTATACCTGACGTCCATTTTTTTTTTAAATAAATGTCTTATCATACCTGACGTCCATTTTGTTTTAAAATAAATGTCCTATCAATACCCGACGTCCATTTTTAAAAAAATAATGTCTTATCATTACCCGACGTCCATTTTTTAAAAAAAAAAAAATGTCTTATTATTACTCGACGTCCATTTTTTAAAAAAAATGTCTCATTACCTGACGTCCATTTTGTTTTAAAATAAATGTTTTATCATTACCCGACTGTATTTTGTTGTGGCCCAGGAAAGGAACTTGAGTATTGGTTTGCCAAGAATGATGGAAATGTAGTTAAGGAGTAGCCAGAAGGTTCAGCTCTGACTCACAAATATGTCATCCTCTACAGAAATGTAAATATTGCCGTTAGTGAAAATCTCTCTACATTGCCGGGAAGTGAGCGCCGTTAAAAATAACTATAATTGGTCACACAGGCCTGCGCTGTGTTCCATGGGTGGCCAAGCTACTCTGCATATTTACTCATTTTTACCTTAATTTGATAAGGCTCTTTCATACATTATTCATAAATTCTCTTGGCATCTATGTAGTTATCTCTGCTAATGGCGCACTATACGCTCCATTACTGGAACTCTCCCATGGAACCAATACAGCAGCAATTTTATGAATTTATTTTATC
Source organism: Hymenochirus boettgeri (assembly GCA_019447015.1). Lineage (NCBI taxonomy): Eukaryota > Metazoa > Chordata > Amphibia > Anura > Pipidae > Hymenochirus > Hymenochirus boettgeri. The sequence continues at coordinate 35,089,657 of CM033469.1, forward strand.
TCAGGTTGGAGAAGAAAAGACGTAGTAGTGCAAGCTGACGGTGTGCTATTCTGACAAGGGACATAAGAGTGTTGAACATAAAACCTTAATTTGCACACACAAGATCTACATATATGACACATGCCTTCAGCTGCTGCCCGTGATTGACTCAATTAAGGGGAAAGTTTTGCGCAGCCCTGCACGCTATAAAGGAAAATCAACCCTACTGTAAGAGGAAGATGCAGTGAAGGGTGGTATTGCCCAAATAAGCATTTAACAACATGCTACTTGGCATAATATTGGGGTTGCATGGGTTGCCATTTTGGTAACAGATGCTGGCCAAAAGAAATATTGTTGTTTGTGGAATATCTAGGGACACATCTTAATGCATTCTGAAAGAAGCAACTACAGCATATAATTGCTTTGCCTCATTAATTTATAAATAAGTAGCGTATGCTTGTGAAGTTCTCATCCCTCCAGGTCATGGTATATCTGTTGTATTCAATTAGATCAACTGGACTTGAAATGTAGTTCTTGAAGACGTTTCGCTAGTCATCCGACTGGATCTCTCAATTCAGAAGACTTGTACAAGAATCTGTGGCAATTATGTACCCTGGAAAATCCCAATAGCATATCACAGCCAGGTGTTAAGGGTGTGATTGGATAGTGGCTAAGAGGTGTTATAGGAACGCCCTAACACCTGGTGTGATATGATAACACCATGACCTGGATGGATGAATATTACAGATATACCATGACCTGGGTGAATGAATATTACAGATATACCATGACCTGGATGGATGAATATTACAGATATACCATGACCTGGATGGATGGATATTACAGATATACCATGACCTGGATGGATGGATATTACAGACAGACCATGACCTGGATGGATGAATATTACAGACAGACCATGACCTGGATGGATGAATATTACAGATATACCATGACCTGGATGGATGAGAACCTTCACAAGCATACGCTACTTAATTTATAAATTAAGATGAGGCAAAGCAATTATATGCTGTAGTTGCTTCTTTCAGAATGCATTAAGATGTGTCCGCTAGATAATACCACAAACAACAATATATTCTTTGCCCAGCATCTGTTACCAAAATGGCAACCCATGCAACCCCAATATTATGCCAAGTAGCATGTGTTAAATGCTTATTTGGGCAATACCACCCTTCACTGCATCTTCCTCTTACAGTATGGTTGATTTTCCTTTATAGCGTGCAGGGCTGTGCAGAAACTTTCCCCTTAATTGAGTCAATCAGCGGGCAGCAGCTGAAGGCATGTGTCATATATGTAGATCTTGTGTGTGCAAAATTAAGGTTTTATGTTCAACAACTCTTATTGTCCCTTGTCAGAATAGCACACCGTCAGCTTGCACTACTACGTCTTTTCTTCTCCAACCTGAAGAATAAAATAAATTCATAAAATTGCTGCTGTATTGGTTCCATGGGAGAGTTCCAGTAATGGAGCGTATAGTGCGCCATTAGAGCAGAGATAACTACATAGATGCCAAGAGAATTTATGAATAATGTATGAAAGAGCCTTATCAAATTAAGGTAAAAATGAGTAAATATGCAGAGTAGCTTGGCCACCCATGGAACACAGCAGCAGGCCTGTGTGACCAATTATAGTTATTTTTAACGGCGCTCACTTCCCAGGCAATGTAGAGAGATTTTCACTAACGGCAAATATTTACATTTCTGTAGAGGATGACATATTTGTGAGTCAGAGCTGAAACCTTCTGGCTACTCCTTAACTACAATTTCCATCATTCTTGGCAAACCAATACTCAAGTTCCTTTCCTGGGCCACAACAAAATACAAGTCGGGTAATGATAAAACATTTATTTTAAAACAAAATGGACGTCAGGTAATGAGACATTTATTTTTAAAAAAATGGACGTCGAGTAATAATAAGACATTTATTTTTTAAAAAATGGACGTCGGGTAATGATAAGACATTTATTTTTTTAAAAATGGACGTCGGGTAATGATAAGACATTTATTTTAAAACAAAATGGACGTCAGGTAATGATAAGACATTTATTTTAAAACAAAATGGACGTCAGGTAATGATAAGACATTTATTTTAAATCAAAATGGACATCGGGTAATAATAAGACATTTATTTTAAAACAAAATGGACGTCAGGTAATGATAAGACATTTATTTAAAAAAAAATGGACATCAGGTAATAATAAGACATTTATTTTAAAACAAAATGGACGTCAGGTAATGATAAGACATTTATTTTAAACAAAATGGACGTCAGGTAATGATAAGACATTATTTTAAAACAAATGGACGTCGGGTAATAATAAGACATTTATTTTAAAACAAAATGGATGTCAGGTAATGATAAGACATTTATTTAAAACAAATTGGACGTCAATATGATAAGACATTTATTTTAAAAAATGGACGTCGGTAATGATAAGACATTTATTTAAAACAAATGGACTTCAGTAATGATAAGACATTTATTTTAAAACAAAATGGACGTCAGGTAATGATAAAGACATTTATTTTAAACAAAATGGACGTCAGGTAATGTAAGACATTATTTTTAAAACAAAATGGACGTCGGGTAATGATAAGACATTTTTTTAAAACAAAATGGACGTCAGGGTATGATAAGACATTTATTTTAAAACAAAATGGACGTCGGGTAAGATAAGACATTTATTTTAAAACAAATGGACGTCAGGTAATGATAAGACATTTATTTTAAAACAAAATGGACATCGGGTAATAATAGACATTTTTTTAAAACAAAATGGACGTCAGGTAATGATAAGACATTTATTTAAAAAAATGGACGTCGGGTAATAATAGACATTTATTTTAAACAAAATGGATGTCAGGTATGATAGAATCATTATTGTAAAACAAATGGACTTCAGGTAATGATAAGACATTTATTTTAAACAAAATGGATGTCAGGTAATGAATAGACATTTTATTTTAAAACAAAATGGACGTCAGGGTAATGATAAACTTTATTTTAAAACAAAATGGACGTCGGGTAATAATAAGACATTTATTTTAAAACAAAATGGACGTCAGGTAGTGATAAAACATTTATTTTAAAACAAAATGGACGTCAGGTAGTGATAAAACATTTATTTTAAAACAAAATGGACGTCAGGTAATGAAAATGATAATTTTAGGAAAATGCTTTTCTTGAGTTTCACCCTTAAATACACAATGAAGAGGCCATTTTACTTAAAAATGCAGAACAAAATGTAACTGATGTAGAATAACTGTGAGAGGCTAGAAGAACGCACATAATGACTGTAATTACTCTAGAGCCCTTTAACAAAATGTACATTTGGGCATTCACCCTGTCTGACATAGAAAATAAATTCTCTAACTGCAGCTCTACAATTAGTAACCCAAAAAATACAGTCCCAGCCAGCCGCTCACCCTGCGTACTAGTGCACTTTACCAAATGTCCCGGCTAAAAATGGATTTTCCTCTAATATTCTAAGATATGAGAAAGCTCTTGTGGACCTGGGCAACATTGTCACATGCAAGAAATATAAAATAAACCCACAGGGGATATTAATGTTCTGGAAATGCCTCCGGGTGGTGAGAATAACCTTTTATCTCTATAGGAGGGTAGGAATTGGCCATAGAAAAAAACACATGCGTACCATTGGATGACCCCAGATGTGTCTTGGCCAATCTCTACCTGGATAAAGTGAAATATATAGCAAATAACAATTAAAGTCCATTTCCCTTGTCCTCGCCTCTGGTTTCCATCCACATGTTGATACCAAACTCAAAGTTACACAGGAATGTTCCCAATTGCAGTAATATCTCTGCCCCCACATGTCCATAGTCTTTTCACCCTGTGGGTTTTAAAAAAAAACATTAAAAGTTGCAAGTTGTTTGCTTGGTTGAAAATATTATGAAGGAAAGGGCAGTCTCATTATAAACAGGTTCAGATGCCAACTCAGTCCTGCCAGCCAATTCCCTGTAGGTTTTAGCCTCAGTGCTACATTTGCTGCACAGCCAGTCCTACTTACTGAATTGCAGTAAATGAAAGTTAAATCCAGAATGTAATTAATTGGAATTTGATTCTTGAGACAATTTCCCCCTCCACCCCTTATTTCCACCTCCCTGATAGTTATGGAAACAAAACCCAACTCAAACCAGTTTGGGATGAACTTTATGAGTTCGTTTTTTTTAACTTACGGCTGTATTTTCGATAATTATCGTAAATTTGATAATTATCGAATTTATGGGCCATTTGCTAACCCTAGAATGTATCATTAGTTTTCAATAACCCTTAAATGTATCATTAGTTTTCGCTAACCCTCAAATGTATGGTTCGTTTTCAATAACCCTCAAATGTATGGTTCGTTTCGCTATCACTAGAATGTATGGTTCGTTTCGCTATCCCTAGAATGTATGGTTCGTTTCGCTATCCCTAGAATGTATGGTTCGTTTTCAATAACCCTCAAATGTATGGTTCGTTTCGCTATCACTAGAATGTATGGTTCGTTTCGCTATCCCTAGAATGTATGGTTCGTTTTCGCTAACCTTGGAATGTATGGTTCGTTTCGCTATCACTAGAATGTATGGTTCCCTAACCCTCAATTGTAGCCTTCAACTTTCGGTAACCCTTCGAATTTATCATTCGATTTCGGTAACCTTTGAAAGTATCTTTGGTAACCCTCTAATTTCCCATAACCCTCGAATGGAACTTGCACAAACCCACAATTGCCCAATCATGAAGTAAGAAGTGTTTAAACAGGTTCTGGTGACAGTGACATGTTCCCCAGACCAGTTCCCAGGTGCCACAGCCATTTACAGTAAGTTACCATTGTTTGTTTAGCTGTAAATCATCCGGATTTTTCAAACTATCACTTCCTATTGACTTTAATGAGTCTTTCGAACTTTCAAACTGTTCCCGGAGTTCGAGCGTTCGAAAACAGACCGACCTTTATGAAGTCTGCCCATCTCTACTTCCTGATTGGTCACTTACAGGAGCAGTGAGCTGTCAAAGTACGGCCCAAGCAGCAGCTGACAAGTGGTGCACAGCAGCTGCACAAGTGGTGATTTGTCAACTGCTGTACGGGCCGTACTATGACAGCTCACTGAGATGTAGGAAGAGGATTTATTATTAAATTGTGCTTATTTTTTTAACCGGCACTTTTTTTGTGTGTGTGTTTGTTCACGTACTGTGGTGGGATTGCCTGGGACCTTCAGGCTTATCCCATTCAGGCACCCCTGGATACTTCCTGGTGGTAGTTGGGAACAGAAAGGGAGGGCCAGTTTGGAAAGGTTCCTGACGCCTACCGGCTGAAGGGACCTAAGTTGCCTCTCTCTAGCCCTATGGCTTAACAGCTATGGGCATAAGGGAGAGGTAGATGGATCCCTTACCACTTGCACCATGTAATGTTTTTTTTAATATTACAAATAAAGGAGAAAGGGTTAATAAGTGATTATAAGCCCAAGTATCAACTGGATTAGGCTCACAAACCCAGCAAATATCAGACTGAAATCCTCTGTCTGACTAAAACAACCAATAAAAAACCTTGGGTATCAAGATACTTGGGTATCAATAAAAAGAGAGATATTCCTTTAATAATACAAATGTATACCAATATAAAAGACATAAAATATATACATCAATGCTTAAAGGACAACTCCACTCTCATAAGAACATCTTTTAGAATGAATGGTCTCTTTAAAATATGCTGATATATCATAGTTTGTCCTATGATATAATTACTGTATGCCTGCTATGCTTCTGGATGCCTCATGGAAACTGAGCAATTTAGAAACCTGTACTGAGCAGGTACTGAGCCTGGGCATGCTCAGAAGAGGCAGACAGGGAATTAACATTGTCATTGGCTGTGATGTCAACTGTCAAATCCATAACTGACAGTTACTAACTGGAAGAACCAGGAAGCAGAAACAGGGGAAACAGGACATTGTGCAGGATTTCAGGTTAGACTTATATATTTCAGATTTCGAACTATTACCATTTAGGGTTTTGGGGGGTGATTTACCTGTGTGTAAGTTTTCATTTTAGGGCTGGACTTGCCATTTAAGTGTGTCTTAATAAACCATATCCAAGTATTCCATTTATATCCAGCATCCTGGATGAAATCGGAGAGTCCGACGAAACGCGTAGCAATTTATTACTGGATTTTTGTATACCTATTTTGCACTTTATTATTTATATATATATATATATGTATAATTTTTTTTTTTTCAGCACAGCTCTTTTATCAGCACTCGGCACTCTATACTTACCTCTGACTGTCCCACGGCGAAAGGCACTGTGCGCGGACGGTTTCTCACCCAGTGAAGTCATCGTGAAGCGATGTAGTACTAACTAGAACTACAGTATATGTATTAATACCAGTAATTCTCAATATTATATAGTATCCCCGTACCAACCAGAACTACAGTATATGTATTAGTACCAGTAATTTTCAATATTATATAGTATCCCTGTACCAACCAGAACTACAGTATATGTATTAATACCAGTAATTGTCAATATTATATAGTATCCCTGTACTAACCAGAACTACAGTATATGTATTAATACCAGTAATTCTCAATATTATATAGTATCCCCGTACCAACCAGAACTACAGTATATGTATTAATACCAGTAATTCTCAATATTATATAGTATCCCTGTACCAACCAGAACTACAGTATATGTATTAATACCAGTAATTCTCAATATTATATAGTATACCAGTACCAACCAGAACTACAGTATATATATTAGTACCAGTAATTCTCAATATTATATAGTATACCCGTACCAACCAGAACTACAGTATATATATATATTACTACCAGTAATTCTCAATAATGTATAGTATCCCCGTACCAACCAGAACTACAGTATATGCATTGATACCAGTAATTCTAAATATTATATAGTATCCCTATACCAACCAGAACTACAGTATATGTATTGATACCAGTAATTTTCAATATTATATAGTATCCCTGTACCAACCAGAACTATATGTATTAATACCAGTAATTCTCAGTATTATATAGTATCCCTGTACTAACCAGAACTACAGTATATGTATTAATACAAGTAATTCACAATATTATATAGTATCCCTGCACTAACCATAACTACAGTACATGTATATCTGTTGTATTCAATTAGATCAACTGGACTTGAAATGTAGTTGATCTAATTGAATACAACAGATATACCATGACCTGGATGAATAAGAACTTTCACAAGCATACAGTATATGTATTAATACCAGTACTTATCAATATTAAATAGTATCCCTGTACTAACCAGAACTACAGTATATGTATTAATACCAGTAATTCTCAATATTATATAGTATCCCCGTACCAACCAGAACTACAGTATATGTATTAATATCAGTAATTCTCAATATTATATAGTATTCCTGTGCCAACCAGAACTACAGTATATGTATTGATACCAGTAATTCTCAATATTATATAGTATCCCTGTACCAACCAGAACTACAGTATATGTATTAATACCAGTAATTCACAATATTATATAGTATCCCTATACCAACTAGAACTACAGTATATGTATTAATACCAGTAATTTTCAATATTATATAGTATCCCCGTACCAACCAGAACTACAGTAAATGTATTAATACCAGTAATTCTCAATATTATATAGTATCCCTGTACCAACCAGAACTACAGTATATGTATTAGCACCAGTAATTCTCAATATTATATAGTATCCCCGTACCAACCAGAACTACAGTATATGTATTAATACCAGTAATCTCAATATAATATAGTATCCCTGTACCAACCAGAACTACAGTATATGTATTAATACCAGTAATTCTCAATATTATATAGTATCCCCATACCAACCAGAACTACAGTAAATGTATTCATACTGTCACGAACTTACCTGCCGCTCTGGCGCCGCTTTGCACTTCCGGGCGGCGCAAAATTTGAAAAGCCGGTGTCCTCCTGGACCCGGTGCCCGATTGTAGCTTTAGCTACCTCCCGGCTCAGAACTCACCTGCCTTGGTTCCTGGTCCTGCCTACCAGCATACTTACCTGTTGTTCCAGTACCAGCATACTTACCTGTTGTTCCTGTACCAGCATACTTACCTGTTGTTCCAGTACCAGCATACTTACCTGTTGTTCCAGTATCAGCATACTTACCTGTTGTTCCAGTACCAGCATACTTACCCGTTGTTCCAGTACCAGCATACTTACCTGTTGTTCCAGTATCAGCATACTTACCTGTTGTTCCAGTACCAGCATACTTACCTGTTGTTCCAGTACCAGCATACTTACCCGTTGTTCTAGTACCAGCATACTTACCTACCAGTTCTTCCAGTTACTTACCTTGCCTGCATCCAATCCTCCTCCTAAAGCGTACTTGTAAGTACCCGGCCTCCCGGACATTTATTACAGTACAATCGGGCCCTGGAAACGCCTGAGGGGGCTATGAGTAAAACTCTCCAAAATTTGTCCAAACGCATGGACATTTTTGAACACCATCAGGGCCAGTTGGCTCAGTTCATGGACACCCTGGCTGTCCGGCTACCCCCAGCTTCTGCCTCGGCTCCGGGGTCTACGCCGCCTCCTTCTACCTCCGGATCCAGTGACCCTTCTCTTCGGAGAGAGCCCCGCATACCTCTGCCCTCACGGTTCAATGGTGATGCCCAAGCCTGCCGTGGATTCATTAATCAGTGCTGAATCCAATTTGAACTTCAACCATCTCATTTTGCATCGGATAGTGCAAAGGTTGGTTATATCATCGCCTTGTTGGAGGGCAATGCTCTGGCCTGGGCTTCTCCCCTATGGGAATAAGACGATCCTCTTATCAATAATGTTACCGACTTCCTGAATATGTTTCGCAAGGTCTTTGAAGCTCCAGGAAGAACCTCTGCTGCCTCCTCCCGTTTGATGCAGCTCCGCCAAGGGTCTCGTTCGGTGGGTCAATATGCTATTGAATTTCGTACCCTTGCCGCGGAGACTTCTTGGAACAATGAGGCACTTACAGCAGCCTTTTGGCAGGGACTCTCTGATCGCCTCAAGGATGAATTAATATCTAGAGAATTACCTGCCCCATTGGAAGACTTGATTACGCTATGCATCCAAATTGATACCCGCTTTCGTGAACGGCAGGCAGAAAGGTCTGCAGCTCGTTCCAGCTTCCCTAAGACCTTTCCTAGGCCTGCTCAGACCTTTCCGCAACCAATATCTTTGGTAGAAGAGCCGATGCAAATTGGCGGCACTCATCTGTCTCCTGAGGAAAAATCACACCGACTTACCAATGGACTTTGTCTCTATTGTGCTGGGCAAGGACACTTTGTAAGAAATTGTCCCCAGAAGTCGGGAAACTCTATGTCCTAGAAGTTAAGGAGGAGCTCCTTCTAGGTAATGTTAAGTCTCCTGCAAAATTTGAACCATTGAAACTCTTTCTACCAGCAACTATCACCTTTAATGGTAAAAATTTTTCCTCCCAGGCCTTTGTCGATTCCGGTGCGGCTGGAAACTTCATTGATTCTACCTATGCAGCACAATTGGGGCTTCCTCTCCTTCACTTGCAGCAACCTCTTCGAGTTCTGGCTATTGACAATAACCCTTTGGCTTCTGAGTTCATCTCCAAATCTACATACGAAGTCCTATTCCGCATTGGCATATTTCACCAAGAACGTTTGTCTTTTCTTGTCATCCAAAGCCCTTCCGCTCCCCTGATTCTCAGACTTCCATGGCTCAGATTACACAACCCTGTTATAGATTGGTCTAACAATGAACTCAAGTCTTGGAGTCCTTTCTGTTTCAAAAATTGCCTTTCTACTCATTGTACTACCATTACATGTGAGAATAAATCTGAGAAAAACCTCCCTGAATGTTATCGTGATTTCTCTGATGTGTTCTGTAAAAAGCGAGCTGAGGAGCTACCACCGCACCGAGCCTACGATTGCCCCATCAATCTTCTCTCTGGTACTATGCCTCCTCGGGGACGCACATACCCACTGTCTCCCTCGGAAACTCTAGCCATGAAAGAGTACATTACTGAACATTTGTCTAGGGGTTTCATACGACCTTCCACTGCCCCTGCTGGAGCTGGGTTCTTTTTTGTTGAAAAAAAAGACGGAGGTTTACGACCCTGCATAGACTACCGTGGGTTAAATAAAATCACAATAAAAAAACGGTATCCTCTTCCTCTCATCACTGAACTGTTTGACCAGATAAAAGGGGCTAAAATATTTATCAAACTGGACCTTCGGGGGGCATACAATCTGATCCGTATACGTAAAGGTGACGAGTGGAAAACAGCCTTAAACACTCGGGATGGTCACTACGAATATCTTGTAATGCCCTTTGGCCTTTGTAATGCTCCAGCGGTGTTCCAAGAATTTGTGAATGACATTTTCCGGGATATGTTGGGAATCTCTGTAGTAGTATATCTAGATGACATTTTAATCTTTTCTCAAGATCTGCCCTCACACCGCCTCCATGTTAAACAGGTGTTACTACGTCTGAGAGAGAATAGGCTATATGCCAAATTGGAAAAGTGTCTGTTTGAGTGTTCGCAAGTACCCTTTCTGGGCTACATTGTATCAGTGCAAGGTTTCCAGATGGATCCTGTGAAGGTTTAGCCATCCAAGATTGGTCTCTTCCTATGGGAACCAAAGCTATTCAAAGGTTCATTGGCTTTGCCAATTACTACAGACAATTCATTCAAGGGTTCTCTTCTATAATTTCTCCCATATTAGCCCTCATCAGTAAAGGTGGTAAGCCTCATTCATGGACCCCTGCAGCCCTTGAAGCCTTCAAACGACTCAAGGAAGCCTTTGCTGATGCACCGGTTCTAGTACATCCAGATCCTAGTCTTCCCTTCTACATTGAGCTTGATGCCTCGGACTTGGGAGCAGGAGCGGTCCTTTCCCAGAGACAGGGCACTAAAAGGAAACTCCATCCCTGTGCATATTTCTCCAAGAAGTTTCTACCCAACGAGCGGAACTATGACGTTGGGAATAGGGAACTTCTTGCTATCAAACTGGCCCTCAAGGAGTGGCGTCATCTATTGTAAGGCACCTCTGTACCTATCACCATCCTTACCGACCATAAGAACCTCAAATACATCCAGAATCTCAAAAGGTTAAATCCCCGTCAAGCACGGTGGTCTTTATTCTTTTCCCGATTCAATTTTGTATATCCCTCTACCAACCAGAACTACAGTATATGCATTAATGCCAGTAATTCTCAATATTATATAGTATCCCCGTACCAATCAGAACTACAGTATATGTATAAATACCAGTAATTCTCAATATTATATAGTATCCCCGTACCAACCAGAACTATAGTATATGTATTAATACCAGTAATTCTTAATATTATATAGTATCCCCGTACCAACCAGAACTACAGTATATGTATTAATACCAGTAATTCTCAATATTATATACCGTATATACTCGAGTATAAACTGAGGTTTTCAGGCTTTAAAAAAGCCTGAAAATCTTACCTTGGTTTATACTCGAGTCAATCTTCTTCCTACCTTGTCCACCGGCCCCACGATCCGCATCCTCTGTGCGCATCCGGATGATGTCACTACCCGGCGCCTCTCACTTTGCGGCACCAAGTAGTGACATCATTCGGATGCGCACTGAGGATGCGGAGCAAGGAGCGAGCGGCCGCCGGACAAGGTAGGAGAACATCATAAGTGGCAAATACTTACAAATAAGAGTAAAACCTTCTTTATTTGTGCATATGTATGCACAAATAAAGAAGGGTTTACTCTTATTTGTAAGTATTTGCCACTTAAGATGTTTGAAAACTACAACTCCCAGCATCCCTAACCATGGGTTGTGGTTTAGGAAAGTACAATTTTATGTAGTAGTTTTTTACCAGTTGGATGAGGAGTCGCTAAATTATGACGGTTACAACCTACCTCCCAATATGATTTGGACTTACCAATCCTTCCTTCCTTGCCAGCTACTGTTCATTTTAACTGTTTTTATAAAAACTATATGGAAAGATGGAATCCTGACCCTTTTTTTTTTTTAGCTGTTATTATTTTTTTTTTTTGCCTTCCTCTGGATTAACTGTCAGGTGGGTTTAAGAGAGGGTAGGGCGTAAAGGTTGGACTAGACAGGCGTATGTCTTTATTCAACCTCATTTACTATGTGACATAATTCTTTAACAAATGATATTTTATTAATAACAAATTATCAGGGAGATTCAATACCTGCGGATCACACTACTTACCTTTGCGCAATTCGCAATACAATACGAGATGTAAACAAGATTACGTCTGGCATTGCATCATGGGATCGCGTAAAGGTAAGACTTTCAGGACTTTCCAGAGGATGGCCGAATAAGGTCCCCCTATAGAACCCCATTAAATCTGCGCTCCGAGTTAACGCAAAACTTAACAAACCATTTGGAAATGGCGCTGTGCCATAAAATCCATGTTAAGCACACGTTAACCGTATTACTTCAGGTTGATGTGGGTTTTTAAACAGATTTGCCCATTTTGAATCTCCTGTATAATTTTATTTTGACGTATAATTGAATTTGCTCTTGGACATGAATATCTGTCTGTGGGGTTTCTGGGGTTGTTCCAATCCAATTTTCCTAAAATGTCCTGCAATCATTTATTAATACTTGAGGAAATACGGTAAATACCAACCCAACTGAAGCCGAGTTGTCTTTGATATTCTAGGGTGCCAAAATGAGACAATAACTTCTCCTTTAAATAAGGAACAGATCTAAAACTGTTAAATACATCACTTGTACTGTATATTAAATATTTAACAGAATCTACAGTTTAAAACAAAGAGTTGGCCTGCAAATATTCCTTTTCACTTAATGTTATGCTGCCACCTTGGGGAACAGCTAAGAAGTCATATGTACATTTTTCCCTCTGATTTTGACTTGTTATTTTATCCGGTTCACCCGAGTAGAAGATATCAGTAATGGCCAATGACTAATGGCTGCTTTCAAGCTGCCTTCTCTGAAGCTCATAAAGAGTTCGTAAAGTATCAAAGGAGATGGCAACCTTTTGAAACTAGGGCCAGAGATGAAGCAGAAGAAGCTCCTGTGAAATTTGGTCTGTGGGGGTAAATATCCCTTTAAAACTGTCTTTGGTAATTCGAAAAGTAATTGTCATTAATGCTTGAAAGCTGGAATCTATTTTCTGACATCAGCATGATAAATCCAAATACAACTCAGCTGGATAACAAAAAACACAGCAAAGATATTAACTGAGAAGCCAAGGCCAAGAATTCCCATTAGACCCACGCTCTAGGAATGTCCGAAGGGCGCTCAGATGGGAGGCAGAAAGGTGAACTGGACTTCTCAGCACCCTGTACCTAAAACCAACGTTTCCTTGGGTGGCTGCCAAAACTGATAAATATCCCAGGCGCGCATTTTTTATTATTTTTTTCAAATCTAGAACTTGAAAGGGCACAAAACACATTAATGTCCTCTGCCACAGGCTGTCGACAGTTTCAACTTTCTGGAGCATTGTAATATTTTTTTTTTCCTCCCTTTTTAACAATATTGTCCAAAAGAAAAGCTAAATAATAAAAAAAAAAATTGTATATTCATTTCATTTTTTGATTACTGGCCAGGAAATGAAAGAAAACATTAACACCTGTGGGATGGATATGCTTTGCTGTATGCAGAGAACAGTTTAATCGACTGAAAACAAATTGAAAATTATATTACGGGCGTCTTAGTCATTGGAACGACCCCAACGTTAGTCTTGAGCTGATTCCTGCTCTGATTGGCTACCCCAGGAACCTCCTGCAGCTTGTGGGCAGAAATGATTGGAAACAATATCAGAAAGGGGGAGATTTGTAAACATCTGCTCAACATGCAGTTTCTAAAACATATTGAGAACTATGGTGATTAATATATTACTGTAGATCTCATATCCAGTGATAAATCCGATGCAGTTTGGAGTCAGAAGGAATTCCCCCTTTTAGCTGTTTTTTTTTTTTTGTTCCTCTGGATCAACTGTTAGGTAGGGTTAAAAAAAAGTGAATAGGTTGGACTTGATGGACGTTGTCTTTTTCAACCTCAATTACTATGTTACTATGCAAATCATAAAAGCATCAAGAATCAAGAACTTTGATAGAGAAGAATACCAGGTTCAGGTAACAGTACAATAGTTTATTTAACAATGACCCCATTTTAGTGGTGGTAAACTAAAAAAGTAGGTTATATTTACTAAATCACGCAGCAAAGTGACAAAGTGCAGATTCATATTAAAGATAAACAAAATCACAAAAGAATTCACGTGCAAAACTCCGCAAAATATAATAAATCCTTAATGAACTGGACTGGCCCACAGGGTTACAGGGGAATCCCGCAGTGGGCCTACAGCCCATTCACCCAAGAAAAACAGAGAAAACGGCGCTAAAATTTAAATCCAGTAAGAAATGCATTTTAATAAACAATAGGGGTCAGTAGGGGTCACCAGGGTGGAACCCCTTGTCAGATTTCCTGGTGGGCCTCAACAATCCATTCAACACATAATAAACATCCTTTCTAGAAGTTAAAATATTATTGCCGGAAAGGTTCAGGAATATTACTTCCTGCTTGAACACTTCCTGTTTTCAGCATGTGACCAACTTGTAGTCATGTGACCAGCCTCTGCTGCATTGATAGGCTTCCCTTCTCAACTGTCAATTTTCCCCACTAATGATTAAGCATTAAGTCTTAACTGAGCATGCTTCTCCTCCAGGGTGGATGGGCGGGGCAGTGGCAGGTGATATCACTCAACCTACTGGAACAGGAAGTTTGAACATTCACCCCAATGTAATGTCTCACAGGCTCCAGCCAGAGATGGATGTGATTGTGGCTCATTTTAAAGGAATACTGCAGGCTTTCATTCAACCTAAATTCTTTTGAGACCACAGTTGCCCTTTATGGACAAAAGCACAAGGCACAAACCCTGGATTTCATAGGTTTGTGTGTATATATCTCCCTGGGAAATTGTTAAAAGGAGAAGAAGTGGTACCAGTGCTGTGTAATGTATGAGAATAGAACATTCAAGGTTCAGAAAGAGGAACAATATACAGACAAATTAAAAACACCTAAATAGGCAGAACCACTAGAAGTCACATGTTTCTTTCCAAATATTCTCAGCAGTTCTCTTAGGTACCTCTCAGTGGCGTAACTCCCAGTGGAGCAGGGGGGAGCAATGCAAGGGGGCACCATCTTCTTATTTTTCCTATGACAGAACCACTGTGGATGAAGCACGGAAGGGGCCCCATCAGTTTTGCTGGGGGGAGATACACCACTGGTATCTCTCCCAGCAGCTAATTCCATAACATAAACATAATTGACCTTCTAAGTTCAGGAGGTAATCATCTATATTACAATGGCAACATCCTTTTACTTCATTACCTAGAATATAACAATTAAAGATTCTTGGGAGCTTCCTTCTCTTTAACTTTTTTTTTTGTTCTTCCTTGATCTCATATTTTTGTCATGAGCTGGAGGAATTAAATGTCCATCAGCCCCTTGGTTACCTGTGAGTATATTAGCGGAATTTGTATTTCTATCCTATTTCCCAGTAAATTGCTGCAGGGAACACTGTGCAGTTCCTAGAAATTCACACCAGAGTCAGCTGATGTATTTTATATATCTGTTGTGCCCTGGAGGAAACATTACTCATCCATGACTACAAGTAAATGATTTGTAAAGAGCTTTATTATTAACAACCACAATGTATTAGCGCTGAAACTTCTAACATTACACCTGGAAAGGACAATACATTTATAGTGTGTACATAATAAGGCATAGAAATATTTCCTATTTAAGAAATGTTTTTTCTGTTCTCTTTAATGTATTCCGATCATCATCATTATGCTTTAATAGGCATGGCATTAAAAGGGAAAGTGTAGACATAGTGTGAGAAATTATGAGGTCTAGAGATGATCGAACAGACTGAAGTCAGTTAAAGTTCAGAAGTTCAGAAACTAACCCATTAAAGTCAATGGCAGATAATAGTTGGAAGCATACATATTGGGAACTTGTACATACAGTATCACCAAAACTGTTTAAACACTTCTTTCTTCATGATCGGGCAATTGCCGAGTTTGCGCACGCTACATTTGAGGGTTACAAGCCAATTCGAGGGTTGGCATAATAGCTGATATCATGGCTGGCATTAATAGCTAGTATCGATTGCTGAATCAATGGCAGGTATAAATGGCTGATATCAATGTCTGTCATCAGTGGCTGGAATCAATGACTGATACAATGGCTGGCAACAAAGGCTGGTATCAATGGCTGATATTAATGGCTGGCATCAATGGCTAGTATCCATGGCTGGTATCAATCGCTGGCATCAATGGTTAATATCAAATGGCTGATATCATTGGCTGGCATCATAAACCGATATCAATGTCTGACATCAAAGACTAGTATCAATGGCTGACATCAATGGTGGCAACAATGGCTGACATCAATGGCTAGTATTAATGGCTGGTATCAATAGATGATATTAATGGCTGGCATCAATGGATAATATCGATTGCTATATCAATGGCAGGTATAAATGGCTGATATCAAAGGCTGGCATCAATGGCTAATATCAATGACTGGTATCAATGATGGTATCACAGGCTGGTACAGGCTGGTATCAATGGTGGTTGGTATCAAAGGCCGTTATCAATTGTGGCATCCATGTCTGACATCAATGACTAGTATCAATAGCTGGAATCAATGGCTTGTATCAATGGCTGTTTTCAATGGCTGGTATCAATGGTGAATTAATGTCTGGCATCCATGGTAGTATCAAAGGTTGATATTAATGGCTGATCAATGGCTGGCATCAATGGCTGGTATCAAAGGCTGATATTAATCACTGGCATCAATGCCTGACATCAATGGCTAGTATCAATGGCTGGTATCTATGGCTTGTGTCAAGTGCTGATTTCAATGTCTGACATCAATGGCTGACATCAATGGCTGGTATTAATGGCTGGTATCAATAGATGATATTAATGGCTAATCAAAGGCTAATATCAATTGCTGATATCAATGGCAGGTATAAATGTCTGATTCAATGGCTTATTTCAATGGTGACATCAATGGCTAGTATCAATAGATGATATTAATGTCTGGCATCAATAGCTAGTATTGATTGTGGTATCAATGGCAGATATAAATTGGCTGATATCAATGGCTTTTTAATGGTGATATCAATGGCTGGTATCAATAGTTGAATCAAAGGCGATATTATGGCTAGTATCAATGGCTGCATTGCATAATGGCTGATATTAATGTGATATTAAGGCTGGCAACAATAACCAATATCAATGGCTGGTATCAATGGCTTGTATCAATGGCTGGAATAAATGGCTATTATCAATGGCTAGTATTATCCTTATCCTAAATCCTTTATGCTGAAAGTACACCATTGAACTGGAGAGGGTTCAGAAAAGGGTAACTATGTAAATAAAGTGAAATAGGAGCTTGATTGTGAAGACCAACTATAGTTAAGATATTAACAATTGAGAAGAGGTGCTTGTGTGAGGATATGATCACTTTTTGTATATGGATTAATGGGCCATATAATTAACTCTCTCGTGCATTGTTCACTAACAGGTCAGAAAACGTTTCTTCTTTGTGTGCATTACTGATGGTCTGACTGAAACAACCTTCATATCAGACTGAATTTTAGCCATCTTTACACTCAATAAAGTGTTTTTTTTTACAGGGAGAACTGGAATGGATTGTAGAGTGGGCTGGGTAAGTTTATAAAATGAAAGTATTGATATCTGATATTATTATATCAAGTTCTTGTTGATTCAGAGATTTCATTCAAGTGTACTTGAAGTCAAGAAAGACTCCCCTAAGCAGAAATGTGTATCAAGGCAGCTTTATGGGTAGGTGAAAATGTTGAACTTTATGGATGTACATATTGATTCAACCAACACTATATATAATAATGTATATTAAAACAAAGTTGTTCAGAGAAATGACTAGAAAAGGAATTATTTATTATTCTTCTAGGCAAAAGTAATTTCATGCTGTTTACTGTTCCTTTAATGACTGTAACTAGCTGGTTGCACTGATAGCGAACATTGCTTTTAGCTGCATTCATTTGACTCAGATGCAAATTGATCAAGTTCAAATTTAAAAACATTACATTTATATTAAGATTCAATTTCCCTTACATTAGGCATTACCACATCAGTAAACTCTAGAAAGGGGGTGCAAAGAAAATATCTATTTGTGGAACTAGTCCCTAAGCTTTCATTCTGCAGTTTGACTGCGCTGACTGATCTATAGAACCTTGATGTTTTCAAAAGTTCTGAAATCCCTGAGGAGAGAAACTGCCAGATTTCTATGGTATTATATGGGACTCGTTCATCAATGGCCATAAAATGTTACAGAAACTAAGAAACTCTGAATTCATCTCACATCACATAAAATAGATTTTCCAATCCCGATTAAAAGTCTATTTCTTCCTATGTTTTCCTTGTACTTTATATGCTGTAAGGGGGGAATTTACCAAGAGCCGTAATATCTCACTCCCGCCCCACAGTGTAGAATTAAAGGGCTGTCCACCCCCAAAACTATAATCCCCCCCGTATGGCCACCATGTAGTGTAGTTTAATCCTTACCTCACATCCCAGCTCCATAGGGTTCTCCTGTAGACCCCCCCCAAAGTCCAAAACTAACCACCAGGAGGATAGCAGGGCTGCCTGCTACCTTGCCTCCGGTAGATATTTGCCATGCGTACTGCATCCCATTGGAGGGATAACGTAACACTGGCTGGTGAACTGGAGGACTGACCTAACAGTTGCAGTAGAAATGAAAAGCTGACTTTACACACTGGCTGCTGAACAGGAGGGCTGAATTAACAATGGCTGTTGAACTTGTGTTAGCTCAGGTCAGCCTTCCCGTTTAGCAGCCACTATTAGGCCAGCCCTCCAGTTCAGCAGTCAATGTTAGGGCAGCCTCCAGTTATCCAGTCAGTTTAAGTCAGCCCTCTAATTTACCAGCAGTGTTAAGTGGGCTCCAGTTCACCAGCCAGTGTTATTTAGCCTTCCAGTTCAACAGTCATTGTTAAGTCAACCCTCCAGTTCACCGGCCAGTGTTAAGTCAACCCTCCAGTTCACCGGCCAGTGTTAAAAAACACTGCAGAAATACACATGGCTTCTCCATAATTCAATCTCTGAATTACATATCCCTGCGTTAGGGATTACTAATATTTAGGTCACTAAATTCACCTTTAAAAACTTTTTGGACAATTTTAGCATATTTCCTCCCCTGGGTGCCCTGGATTCTCTAGGATTACACATGTTCATCATCAGAATCCCACATGAGCTAATTTGTATTTCAGACAGAAAGCCTTGAACACATAGAGGCCACAAGAGGTAATGTTTTCAACATGAGAATAACCCACAAAATCCCGTGTAAATAAGCTTTGGTGACAGGGTGGTTATTCTCCAATAGAGAGCACTTACTAGCAATTTAACACAATTTGTAGGATGATCAGATGGGGATAACATGTGATTCCAGACCACTCACCATGGAAAATCGCCTGGACTAAATTCTATGCAGCCTTTTACTTTCACTAGTAATGGAAGCCTCTCAGAGAGATCACCTTCACAACAAAGGTTAGTTGTAGGAAAAAGTGAATGAAATATTGTAGATTTAAAAAAGAATTAAAGGTGTTGTTAGCTTAATAACAGAATCAACCCTAGCTATAGAGAGGGAGCATGGTGCACTTTTCATTTTTAGAGACAGACATCCATAGAGCTTTCAATTCTTAAAAGGTATGAAACCTCAGAGGATATTTTTTTCTCATTTCAATGCAATTCTATTTCATTTTGAACCAGCAAATCTTAAATCAATGGACAATGGCAAAGTCTACTTCAGCGTTAAAGGTCTAGTACAGGTTAAAGGTCTAGTACCATGAGGTCACAGTACAAAAATTGTTTATACATATATATGTATATAAGGTGATGCATTTGGGGTTAACAATCGTGTGTGGCATGCTATAAGAGGGGAAATAGTCAAGAGAAGAATACTCTGCCTCTTTACAAGGCACTGGTAAGGCTATTATGAATATGCGGTGCAGTTTTGGAATCCTGTATACAAAAGGGACATCTTGGAAATGGAAGCAGTTCAGAAAAGGGCAACTAATTAATAAGAGGAATGGAGGGGCTTGAATATGCAGGCAGATTAGAAAGTTAGGGCTGTTACATTGGAGAAGTGACATTGGCGTGGGGACATGATAACTTATACAAATATATTAATGCGCCCTATAATGAACTCTCTGGTGCATTGTTCACTAATTGGTCATATCAGGAACATGTGGACATCCTTTAAGATTATAAGAAATAAGTTATATCTTGGGTTAGGAAAGGTTTCTTACAGTGAGAAAGGTGTGAAACGTCTTCCAGCAGATGTGGTAATGGCAAGTTCATTGAGTAGCTTTAAAAGTGGGCTGGATAAGTATTTAAAACTAAAAAATATTGAGAATATGGTATTAATACATAACTGTAGTTCGGTTGGTACGGGGATACTATATAATATTGAGAATTACTGGTATAATACATTACTGTAGTTCTGGTTGGTAGAGGGATAATATATAATACTGAGAATACATGGTATTAATACATATACTATAGTTCTGGTTGTTATTCAGGGATACTATATAATATTGAGAATTACTGGTATTAATGCATATACTGTAGTAGTTTCTGGTTGGTAGAGGGATAATAATAAACTGAGAATCTGGTATTAATACATATACTATTAGTTTGGTTGTTACAGAGGATACTATATAATATTGAGAATTACTGGTATTATACATATACTGTAGTTCTGGTTGGTCGGGGATACTATATAATATTGAGAATTACTGGTATTAATGCATATACTGTAGTTCTGGTTGGTACAGGATACTATATAATATTGGAATTACTGATATTAATACATATACTGTAGTTCTCGTTGGTAGACGGATACTATATAATATGAGAATTACTGGTATTAATACTATACTGTAGTTCTGGTTGGTAAAGGGATACTAATATGAGAGATACTGGATTTACGTTGTAAGAGATACTTATAAGATGGTATTAATACATATACTGTAGTTTTGGTTGGTACAGGGATACTATATTATATGAGAGTATAAAACCGTCCGAGTATAAACGAGGTACCTAGTTTTAGCTAAAACAGGAGAAAAAGATATTGACTGGATTTAAAACGAGGGGGTTAGTATTTGCCACTTAAGATTTTGGAAACTACAACTCCCAGCATGCTTCTTGTAAGTATTTGCCACTTAAGATGTTTGAAAACTACAACTCCCAGCAAGAAAGCATGCTGGGAGTTGTAGTTTCCAAATATCTTAAGTGGCAAATACTAACCCCCTCGGTTTATAATCCAGTCAATATCTTTTTCTCCTGTTTTAGCTAAAACTAGGTACCTCGGTTTATACTCGGACGGTTTATACTCTCAATATAATATAGTATCCCTGTACCAACCAAAACTACAGTATTGTTTAATAACCAAATAAAAACATAAAAAAAAAAAAATAATAATAAGATATAACATACTAAAATAAAAACAACAGAACGAACAGCATATGCATTAATACCCAGTATCTCTCATATTATTAGTATCCCTTACCAACCAGAACTACAGTATATGTATTAATACCAGTAATTCTCAATATTATATAGTATCCCGTACTACCACGAGAACTACAGTATATGTATTAATATCAGTAATTCTCAATATTATATAGTATCCCTGTACCAACCAGAACTACAGTATATGCATTAATACCAGTAATTCTCAATATTATATAGTATCCCGTACCAACCAGAACTACAGTATATGTATAATACCAGTAATTCTCAATATTATATAGTATCCTCGTAACAACCAGAACTATAGTATATGTATTAATACCAGATTCTCATTTATTATTATCCCTTACCAACCAGAACTACAGTATATGTATTAATACCAGTAATTCTCAATATTATATAGTATCCCTGTAACAACCAGAACTATAGTATATGTATTAATACCAGTAATTCTCAGTATTATATATTATCCCTCTACCAACCAGAACTACAGTATATGCATTAATACCAGTAATTCTCAATATTATATAGTATCCCCGTACCAACCAGAACTACAGTTATGTATTAATAATACCATATTCTCAATATTTTTAGTTTTAAATACTTATCCAGCCACTTTTAAAGCTACTCAATGAACTTGCCATTACCACATCTGCTGGAAGACAGTTTCACCTTTCTCACTGTAAAGAAACCTTTCCTAACCCAAAGATATAACTTATTTTCTTATAATCTTAAAGGATGTCCACATGTTCTCTGATATGACCAATTAGTGAACAATGCACCAGAGAGTTCATTATAGGGCGCATTAATATATTTGTATAAGGTTATCATGTCCCCACGCCAATGTCACTTCTCCAATGTAACAGCCCTAACTTTCTAATCTGCCTGCATATTCAAGCCCCTCCATTCCTCTTATTAATTTAGTTGCCCTTTTCTGAACTGCTTCCATTTCCAAGATGTCCCTTTTGTATACAGGATTCCAAAACTGCACCGCATATTCATAATAGCCTTACCAGTGCCTTGTAAAGAGGCAGAGTATTCTTCTCTTGAACTATTTCCCCTCTTATAGCATGCCACCACGATTGTTAAACCCCAAATGCATCACCTTATATACATATATATGTATACAACATTTTTGTACTGTGACCTCATGGTACTAGACCTTTAACCTGTACTAGACCTTTAACGCTGAAGTAGACTTTGCCATTGTCCATTGATTTAAGATTTGCTGGTTCAAAATGAAATAGAATTTGCATTGAAATGAGAAAAAAATATCCTCGAGGTTTCATACCTTTTAAGAATTGAAAGCTCTATGGATGTCTGTCTCTAAAAATGAAAAGTGCACCATGCTCCCTCTCTATAGCTAGGGGGTTGATTCTGTTATTAAGCTACATACACCTTTAATTCTTTTTTAAATCTACAAATATTTCATTGACTTTTTCCTACAACTAACCTTTGTTGTGAAGGTGATCTCTCTGAGAGGCTTCCATTACTAGTGAAAGTAAAAGGCTGCATAGAATTTAGTCCAGGCGATTTTCCATGGTGAGTGGTCTGGAATCACATGTTATGCCCCATCTGATCATCCTACAAATTGTGTTAAATTGCTAGTAAGTGCTCTCTATTGGAGATAAACCACCCTGTCATCCAAAGCTTATTTACACGGGGATTTTGTTGGGTTATTCTCATGTTGAAAACATTAACCTCTTGTGGCCTCTATGTGTTCAAGGCTTTCTGTCTGAAATACAAATTCAGCTCATGTGGGATTCTGATGATGAACATGTGTAATACCTAGAGAATCCAGGGCACCCAGGGGAGGAAATATGCTAAAATTGTCCAAAAAGTATTTAAAGGTGAATTTAGTGACCTAAATAGATTATGTAATCCCTAACTAGCAGGGATATGTAATTCAGAGATTGAATTGTGGAGAAGCCATGTGTATTTCTGCAGGTGTTTTTTAACACTGGCCGGTGAACTGGAGGGTTGACTTAACACTGGCCGGTGAACTGGAGGGTTGACTTAACACTGACTGTTGAACTGGAAGGCTAAATTAACACTGGCTGGTGAACTGGAGGGCCGACTTAACACTTGCTGGTAAATTAGAGGGCTGACTTAACACTGACTGGATAACTGGAGGGCTGACCTAACATTGACTGCTGAACTGGAGGGCTGGCCTAATAGTGGCTGCTAAACTGGAAGGCTGACCTGAGCTAACACAAGTTCAACAGCCATTGTTAATTCAGCCCTCCTGTTCAGCAGCCAGTGTAAAGTCAGCTTTTCATTTCTACTGCAACTGTTAGGTCAGTCCTCCAGTTCACCAGCCAGTGTTACGTTATCCCTCCAATGGGATGCAGTACGCATGGCAAATATCTACCGGAGGCAAGGTAGCAGGCAGAGCCCTGCTATCCTCCTGGTGGTTAGTTTTGGGACTTTGGGGGGGGTCTACAGGAGAACCCTATGGAGCTGGGATGTGAGGTAAGGATTAAACTACACTACATGGTGGGGCCATTACTGGGGGGGATTATAGTTTTGGGGGTGGACATGCCCTTTAATTCTACACTGTGGGGCGGGAGTGAGATATTACGGCTCTTGGTAAATTCCCCCCTTACAGCATATAAAGTACAAGGAAAATCAGAGGAAAGAAATAGACTTTTAATCGGGATTGGAAAATCTATTTTATGTGATGTGAGATGAATTCAGAGTTTCTTAGTTATCTGTAACATTTTATGGCACATTGATGAACGAGTCCCATATAATACCATAGAAATCTGGCAGTTTCTCTCCTCAGGGACATTTCAGAACTTTTGAAAACATCAAGGTTCTATAGATCAGTCAGCGCAGTCAAACTGCAGAATGAAAGCTTAGGGACTAGTTCCACAAATAGATATTTTCTTTGCACCCCCTTTCTAGAGTTTACTGATGTGGTAATGCCTAATGTAAGGGAAATTGAATCTTAATATAAATGTAATGTTTTTAAATTTGAACTTGATCAAATTGCATCTGAGTCAGAATGAATGCAGCTAAAAAGCAATGTTCGCTATCAGTGCAAACCAGCTAGTTACAGTCATTAAAGGAACAGTAAACAGCATGAAATTACTTTTGCCTAGAAGAATAATAAATAATTCCTTTTCTAGTCATTTCTCTGAACAACTTTGTTTTAATTATACATTATTATATAATAGTGTTGGTTGAATCAATATGTACATCCATAAAGTTCAACATTTTCACCTTACCCATAAAGGCTGCCTTGATACACATTTCTGCCTTAGGGGAGTCTTTCTTGACTTCAAGTAACAATTGAATGAAATCTCTGAATCAACAAGAACTTGATATAATAATATCAGATATCAATATTCTTTCATTTTATAAACTTACCCAGCCCACTCTACAATCCAATTCCAGTTCTACCTGTAAAAAAAAACACTTTATTGAGTGTAAAGATGGCTAAAATTCAGTCTGAGTGATGAAGGTTTGTTTCAGTCAGACCATCAGTAATGCACACAAAGAAGAAACGTTTCTGACCTGTTAGTGAACAATGCACGAGAGAGTTTATTATATGGCCCATTAATACATATACAAAAAGTGATCATATCCTCACACAAGCACCTCTTCTCAATTGTTAATATCTTAACTATAGTTGGTCTTCACAATCAAGCTCCTTATTTCACTTTATTTACATAGTTACCCTTTTCTGAACCCTCTCCAGTTCAATGGTGTACTTTCAGCATAAAGGATTTAGGATAAAGGATTAATACTAGCCATTGATAATAGCCATTTATTCCAGCCATTGATACAAGCCATTGATACCAGCCATTGATATTGGTTATTGTTGCCAGCCATTAATATCAGCCATTAATATCAGCCATTGATACTAGCCATTAATATCAGCCTTTGATATCAACTATTGATACCAGCCATTGATATCAGCCATTAAAAATAGCCATTGATATCAGCCAATTTATATCTGCCATTGATACCAGCAATCAATACTAGCTATTGATGCCGGACATTAATATCATCTATTGATACTAGCCATTGATGTCAGCCATTGAAATAAGCCATTGATATCAGACATTTATACCTGCCATTGATATCAGCAATTGATATTAGCCTTTGATTAGCCATTAATATCATCTATTGATACCAGCCATTAATACCAGCCATTGATGTCAGCCATTGATGTCAGCCATTGAAATCAGCACTTGACACAAGCCATAGATACCAGCCATTGATACTAGCCATTGATGTCAGGCATTGATGCCAGTGATTAATATCAGCCTTTGATACCAGCCATTGATGCCAGCCATTAATATCAACCTTTGATACTAGCCATGGATGCCAGACATTAATATCAGCCATTGATACCAGCCATTGAAAACAGCCATTGATACAAGCCATTGATTCCAGCTATTGATACTAGTCATTGATGTCAGACATGGATGCCAGCAATTGATAACGGCCTTTGATACCAGCCATTGATACCAGCCTGTGATACCAGCCTGTGATACCAGCCATTGATACCAGTCATTGATATTAGCCATTGATGCCAGCCTTTGATATCAGCCATTTATACCTGCCATTGATATCAGCAATCGATATTATCCATTGATGCCAGCCATTAATATCATCTATTGATACCAGCCATTAATACTAGCCATTGATGTCAGCCATTGTTGCCAGCCATTGATGTCAGCCATTGATACTAGTCTTTGATGTCAGACATTGATATCGGTTATTGATGCCAGCCAATGATATCAGCCATTTGATATTAACCATTGATGCCAGCGATTGATACCAGCCATGGATACTAGCCATTGATGCCAGCCATTAATATCAGCCATTGATACCAGCCTTTGTTGCCAGCCATTGATATCAGTCATTGATTCCAGCCACTGATGACAGACATTGATATCAGCCATTTATACCTGCCATTGATTTCAGCAATCGATACTAGCTATTAATGCCAGCCATTGATATCAGCTATTAATGCCAACCCTCGAATTGGCTGTAACCCTCAAATGTAGCGTGCGGAAACTCGGCAATTGCCCGATCATGAAGAAAGAAGTGTTTAAACAAGTTTTGGTGATACTGTATGTACAAGTTCCCATATATGTTATGCAAACTATTATCTGCCATTGACTTTAATGGGTTAGTTTCTGAACTTCTGAACTTTAACTGACTTCAGTCTGTTCGATCATCTCTAGACCTCATAATTTCTCACACTATGTCTACACTTTCCCTTTTACATGCGCATGCCTATTAAAGCATAATGATGATGATCGGAATACATTAAAGAGAACAGAAAAAACATATTCTTAAAATAGGAAATATTTCTATGCCTTATTATGTACACAGCTATAAATGTATTGTCCTTTCCAGGTGTAATGTTAGAAGTTTCAGCGCTAATACATTGTGGTTGTTAATAATAAAGCTCTTTCACAATCATTTACTTGTAGTCATGGATGAGTAATGTTTCCTCCAAGGGCACAGACAGATATATAAAATACATCAGCCTGATCTCTGTGTGTGAATTTCTAGGAACTGCACAGTGTTCCCTGCAGCATTTACTGGGGGAAAATAGGATAGAAATAACAAATTCCGCTAATATACTCACAGGTAACCAAGGGGCTGATGGACATTTAATTCCTCCAGCTCATGACAAAAATAATGAGATCAAGGAGAAGAACAAAAAAAAAAGTTAAAGAGAAGGAAGCTCCACAAGAATCTTTAATTGTTATATTCTAGGTAATGAAGTAAAAGGGAATGTTGCCATTGTAATATAGATGAGTTACCTCCTGAACTTAGAGAGGTCAATTATGTTTATGTTATGGAATTAGCTGCTGGGAGAGATACCAGTGGTGTATCTCCCCCCAGCAAAACTATGATGGGGCCCCTATCCGTGCTTCATCCACAGTGGTTCTGTCATAGGAAAAATAAGAAGATGGTGCCCCCTTGCAGTTGCTCCCCCTGCTCCACTGGGAGTTACGCCACTGAGAGGTACCTAAGAGAACTGCTGAGAGATATTTGGAAAGAAACATGTGACTTCTAGTGGTTCTGCCTATTTAGGTGTTTTAATTTGTCTGTATATTGTTCCTCTTTCTGAACCTTGAATGTTCTATTCTCATCATTACACAGCACTGGTACCACTTCTTCTCCTTTTAACAATTTCCCAGGGAGATATATACACACAAAACCTATGAAATCCAGGGTTTGTGCCTTTTGCTTTTGTCCATAAAGGGCAACTGTGGTCTCAAAAGAATTTAGGGTTGAATGAAAGCCTGCAGTATTCCCTTTAAAATGAGCCGACAATCACATCTCTGGCTGGAGCCTGTGAGACATTACATTGGGGTGAATGTTCAAACTTCCTGTTTCCAGTAGGTTGAGTGATATCACCTGGCCACTGCCCCGCCCATCCACCCTGGAGGAGAAGCATGCTCAGTTAAGACTTAATGCTTAATCATTAGTGGGGAAAAATTGACAGTTGAGAAGGGAAGCCTATCAATGCAGGCAGAGGCTGGTCACATGACTACAAGTTGGTCACATGGCTGAAAACAGGAAGTGTTCAAGCAGGAAGTAATATTCCTGAACCTTTCCGGCAATAATATTTTAACTTCTAGAAAGGATGTTTATTATGTGTTGGAATGGATTGTTGAGGCCCACCAGGAAATCTGAGACAAGGGGTTCCACCCTGGTGACCCCTACTGACCCCTATTGTTTATTAAAATGCATTTCTTACTGGATTTAAATTTTAGCCGTTTTCTCTGTTTTCTTGGGTGAATGGGCTGTAGGCCCACTGCGGGATTCCCCTGTAACCCTGTGGGCCAGTCCAGTTCATTAAGGATGTATTATATTTTGCGGAGTTTTGCACGTGAATTCTTTTGTGATTTTGTTTATCTTTAATATGAATCTGGCACTTTGTCACTTTGCTGCGTGATTTAGTAAATATAACCTACTTTTTTAGTTTACCACCAACTAAAATGGGGTCATTGTTAAATAAACTATTGTACTGTTACCTGAACCTGGTATTCTTCTCTATCAAAGTTCTTGATTCTTGATGTCTTTTATGATTTGCATAGTAACATAGTAATTGAGGTTGAATAAAGACATACGTCCATCAAGTCCAACCTATTCACTTTTTTTTTAACCCTACCTAACAGTTGATCCAGAGGAAGACAAAAAAAAAAAAACAGCTAAAAAAGGGGGGGATATTCCTTCCTGACTCCAAACTGCAATCGGATAGTATCACTGGATAAATGAGATCTACAGTAAATATATTAATACCAGTAGTTCTCAATATGTTTTAGAAACTGCATGTTGAGCAGATGTTTACAAATCTCCCCCTTTCTGATATTGTTTCCAATCAGTTCTGCCCACAAGCTGCAGGAGGTTCCTGGGGTAGCCAATCAGAGCAGGAATCAGCTCAAGACTAAACGTTTGGTCGTTCCAAGTGACTAAGACGCCCGTAATATAATTTTCAATTTGTTTTCAGTCGATTAAACTGTTCTCGCATACAGCAAAGCTATAATTCCATCCCACAGGTGTTAAATGTTTTCTTTCATTTCCTGGCCAGTAATCAAAAAATGAAAATGAAATATACAATTTTTTTTTTTATTATTTAGCTTTTCTTTTGGACAATATTGTTATAAAAGGGAGGAAAAAAAAAAATATTACAATGCTCCAGAAAGTTGAATACTGTCGACAGCCTGTGGCAGAGGAGCATTTAATGTGTTTTGTGCCCTTTCAAGTTCTAGAATTTGAAAAAAATAAATAAAAAATGCGCGCCTGGGGATATTTATCAGGTTTGGCAGCCACCCAAGGAAACGTTGGTTTTATGGTACAGGGTGCTGAGAAGTCGCAGTTCACCTTTCTGCCCTCCCATCTGAGCGCCCTTCGGACATTCGCTAGACGTGGGTCTAATGGGAATTCTTGGCCTTGGCGTCTCAGTTAATATCTTTGCTGTGTTTTTTGTTATCCAGCTGAGTTGTATTTGGATTTATCATGCTGATGTCAGAAAATAGATTCCAGCTTTCAAGCATTAAAGACAATTACTTTTCGAATTTACCAAAGACAGTTTAAAGGGATATTTCACCCCCACAGACCAAATTTCACAGGAGCTTCTTCTGATTCATCTCTGGCCCTAGTTCAAAAGGTTGCCATCTCCTTTGATAGCTTTACGAACTCTTTATGAGCTTCAGAGAAGGCAGCTTGAGAAGCAGCCATTAGTCATTGGCCATTACTGATATCTGCTACTCGGGTGAACCGGATAAAATAACAGAGTCAAAATCAGAGGGAAAAATGTACATATGACATTCTTAGCTGTTCCACAAGGTGGCAGCATAACATTAAGTGAAAAGGAATAATTTGCAGGCCAACTCTTTGTTTTAAACTGTAGATTCTGTTAAATATTTAATATACAGTACAAGTGATGTATTTAATCAGTTTTAGATCTGTTCCTTATTTAAAGGAGAAGTTATTGTCTCATTTTGGCACCCTAGAATATCAGAAGACAACTCGGCTTGCAGTTGGGTTGGATTTACCGTATTTCCTCAAGTATTAATAAATGATTGCAGGACATTTTAGGAAAATTGGATTGGAACAACCCACAGAAACCCCACAGACAGATATTCATGTCCAAGAACAAAATTCAATTATACGTCAAAATAAAATATATACAGGGAGATTCAAAATGGGCAAATCTGTTTAAAACCCACATCAACCTGAAGTAATATCAGGTTAACGTGTGCTTAACATGGATTTTATGGCACAGCGCCATTTCCAAATGGTTTGTTAAGTTTTGCGTTAACTCGGAGCGCAAGATTTAATGGGGTTCTATAGGGGGACCTTATTCGGCCAATCCTGGAAAGTCCTGGAAAGTCTTACCTTTACGCGATCCCATGATGCAATGCCAGACGTAATCTCGTTTACATCTCGTATTGTATTGCGAGATTGCGCAAAGGTAAGTAGTGTGATCCGCAGGTATTGAATCTCCCTGATAATTTGTTATTAATAAAATCATTTGTTAAAGAATTATAGTCACATAGTAAATGAGGTTGAATAAAGACATACGCCTGTCTAGTCCAACCTTTACGCCCTACCCTCATCTTTAACCCAACCTGACAGTTAATCCAGAGGAAGGCAAAAAAAAAAAAAAAAAAATAACTTAAAAAAAAAAAAATCAGGATTCTATTTTTCCATATAAAGTTTTTATAAAAACAGTTAAAATGAACAGTAGCTGGCGCAGGAAGGAAGGATTGGTAAGTCCAAATCATATTGGGAGGTAGGTGTAATCCGTCATAATTTAGCGACTCCTCATCCAAACTGGATAAAAACTACTACATAAAACTTGTACTTTCCTAAACCACAACCCAATGGTTAGACCTTGTTTTGTTTGGCCTCTGAGGCAGCTAAAGGTGATCAGGTGAAATCTGCACTAATTGAATCAGCCATTAGTGTACCGAGCAGTTTCCACAAATTAAAATATATTAATTAAGCAGTTTCAAAATTAATATTTTAATTAAAGGGGAACTGAAATGAAGTGATAACAGGATCTGAATGTTATTTTAAACCAAAGCAAAGAATTACCATTGTTATGTTTGTTACATGTCTTTAGGTGTTTATAGTTACATTGACTACAGAAAAGAAGAGTACAATCTACCAAAGGTTTAGAGAATTAAAGGAATTAGATGTGTGTTAGCAGAGGGGAGAGATTAGGGTTGAAGTGTTTGCTCCATCCTTAAAGGCAATGTTTGTATAGCAGATCTGGATGCTACATAGGATCTAATCCCCCATTGTGAGGGAATGAGGAGCAGTTTCTCTCCCCCCTCGAAATGTTTAATTAAAGGGGCGATCAATGTTTTGTAAAACTTCGTACACACGTATAATCTTTGCACTGACGAACAATCCCTGAACGCGTGCACACATCCGTTTCGGCTGATATGCGTTCGGCCAGGCACCATGGCGGATCAATGAGCGATGTCTGACCGAACGCATACACACGTGCGATTATCGTCCAGAAAGGAAGTTCATTAACCGTGTGCTTCGTGGTCAGCGGTTGTTTGCTGGTGCAAAGATCAGCGTTAGAGAGAAAAATGAGTAGAAAAGTACAAATCAAGATTAAATGGAAGAAGTGGGTGAGGGACCAATAGTTAATCCTGTGCTGAAAGTGTGTTTACCCCATTCATTTGCTTTTATTGGTCAGTTTTAGAAATGTCCCAAATTCCTGAATTCCGGTTCATTTTCAGACTTCAGTAAAAGTTCGGAAGTTCAGAAGTTCGAAAACGAACCCATTAAACTCAATGGGAGAAATTTTAGTTCGAAAAATTTGGATTAAATAAAATAAACATATCAGTGATAACTTACTGTTAATGGCTCTGGGACCTGGGAAATGGTCTGGGGAACTTGTACATATCACCTAAACTTGTGTAAACACTAACTCTCCCCACTTCCGGCAATTGTCATGTGTCTGCATGCTACATTTGAGGGTTATGGCCAATTTGAGGGTTACCGAAATTCAACGATACATTTGGGTTACCGAAATCTAACGATACATTTGAGGTGGTTACCGAATCTAACGTACATTGGGTTACCAAAATCTACGAACATTGAGGGTTACGAAATCTAACGATACATTTGAGGGTTACCGAAATCTAAAGATACACGAGGGTTACCTAGATCTAACGATACATTTGGGGTTACCGAAATCTAACAATACATTGAGGGTTACCGAAATCTAACGATACATTTGAGGGTTACCAAAATCTAAGATACATTTGAGGGTTACCTAAATCTAACGATACAATTTGAGGGTTACCGAAATCTAACAATTACATTGAGGGTTACCGAAATCTAACGATACATTTGAGGGTTACCAAAATCTAACGATACATTTGAGGGTTACCGAAATCTAACGATACATTTGAGGGTTACCGAAATCTAACGATACATTTGAGGGTTACCAAAATCTAACGATACATTTGAGGGTTACCGATTCGAAAATTCTTTAATTAGTTATTGAATTTTCAAAAATTATCAAAAATAACTTTGCGAGTTCGAAATACCCAAACTAGTTTGTAAGTGTTTGAGTTGGTCTGAAGGAGGGTTTGGACCATCTCTAGTCAGTTTGGGAGCAGAACCAACCTGTAGACAGGGAAATAGAATTAAGTTTAAAAAATGAAGGATTTTTTTTCTTTTTATGTTTTTTATTTTTTGCTGTAGAAAATTTTGTAATTTAGACACAAATTGTCCATGAAATAAATACTCCCAATGTATGGCTTATTTTAAAAGTATTTTTTTGGACAAATTGCCATCAGAAATAGAAGCTCCTAATATAAAATATATGGTAGTAAATCTTAAAGAAACACGTCCATCTAGTCTTCCCCCCATCTATGATCCTCCCTGAAAGCCTACCCCCAACCTATCCCGCGACATTAATTCTGCAGGAACCGCCTTACCTGATCTTCTTTGTGGCCGACATACGATCATGAGGTCCCGCCAGGCACGCAGCACGCAGCACTTATAACTGAAAGATGCAGTCAAGCCTTTAGGAAATGTTATGAAAATCTCTTAAGGGAGAAACCCTTACACGTAATTACATCATAAGCCCATTTCAGCTAAAAAAACAGATATGCCTGTTAGCATGCAATGAAAACAAATGGCAAGACTATCAAAGGTCAAAATAGTAGCTCCACATTGAGATGGAGATATGGCTATAAGCAGGATAGAGATTGTGTCACATAGCAGTATGACAGCCATACACCATCACACCATTACTATGCTGCCTATATCCAAATTTCTATCTCTGTGTCACATTGCAGCATGGCAGCTCCACACCATCTCTTTTATCAGGACATAGAAGGATAGAGATGGTGTGGAGCCGCAATCTGACACAGAGATAGAAATATGTATATAGACAGGACAGAGTGTGGAGCTGCCATGCTGTGTGGCAATAGTGGCTGCCTTTTTCCAGACAGTGCACAAATGGGTAGGTGTAAGGATTTGAGCATGGGGAATGGGGTGAATATATCAATAGTCAATACGAATGAAATCCATTTTAAGCAACACTGATGCAGAATATAATATGGGGTCTAATATGGGATCCAGTCTGTGTGGGCTTGGCTTAAAGGGCATGTCCACCCCCAAAACTATAATCCCCCCAACTACTGGCCCCACCATGTAGTGTAGTTTAATCCTTACCTCACATCCCAACTCCATCTGGTTCTCCTGTAGTCTCCCCCCAAAGTTCCAAAAACTGCCCACCAGGAGGCTAGCAGGTCCATATAGGACACTGCCTGCTACCTGGCCTCCCGGAGATTCCTGCCATGCGTGCTGCAGCCCTTCTCCCCCCCTCCCTCCCCCTCCCTCTCCCCCCTCCCCCCCGTTCTACTATCCCTCCCCCTGCACAAATCCCCCTTAATATTGTGCTCCCCCATGTCCCCCGCCCCACCGCATGTTTTTTTTTTAAAAAAAGCTCCCCAAACTCTTACTTACCTCTCCGCTTTCCTCCGCTGCACTGATGACCGGCAGCCGCGTCCGTGATTGGCTGCCGCTCAGCCAATCACAGACGCGACTGCCGGTCCCGCCCCTCTGCTTGCATTCTCGCAAGCAGAGGGCCGGCAGTGCGGCGGAGGATCGAGGGAGGTAGTAAGAGTTTGGGGGCTTTTTAAAAAAAAAACATGCGGTTGGGGCTGGGACATGGGGAGCATGATATTAAATTTTATTTTGGGTGTGACATAGCCTTTAAGGTATTTATATTTCCATTCTGGCCCTCTGGGCATGAGGGTATCTTAAGTATGTGCACTGGACACGGGTACATTTTATATTTACCGGTCTGTGTGTGCGCCGTTAATGTAACAAGCTTAATGTCTAGTTGATGTATAATATTGCAGGCAACAATGTAAAATGGGAATAATAGTCTTTAAAATGGGTGTAACCTTAACAAAGTAGGCGTGGTCTTAATGAAAAAAATTGCATTCACCGCTTCTCTTCTTCCCATGTGTCCCGCTTTTGCTCTTTAAAATGTAGGGAGGTGTGCACGTGTCACGTTGGTTCGTGTTATGGGGGGCCCAGAAATTTACCCAGTATGGGGCCCAGAAAAGTCTGATGGTGGCCCTGGGTCAAAATAAAAGAACACATTTATGGCAAACTAAATTCTTCTCTCTCTCCTCTCTCTATCTTCCCTCCCTCTCTTCTCTATATTATATCTCTCTTTCTCTGTATTCTCTCTCTCCCTCTCTTCTCTCTTTTCTCTCCCTCTCATCTCTCTAATATCTCCCTTTCTTCTCTGTATTCTCTCTCCCTCTATTCTCTTCTCTCCCTCTCTTCCACCACATAACACGACCGCTCCATGTTAAACAGTTTTACTACGTATGAGAGAGATAGGCTATATGCCAAATTGGAAAAGTGTCTGTTTGAGTGTTCGCAATGTACCCTTTCTGGGCTACATTGTATCAGTGCAAGGTTTTCCAGATGGATCCTGTGAGGTTTAGCCATCCAAAGATTGGTCTCTTCTTCCCTATGGAACCAAAGCTTTCAAAGGTTCATTGGCTTTGCCAATTACAAGACAATTCATTCAAGCAGGGTTCTCTTTCGAATTTCTCCCATATTAGCCCTCTCAGTAAAGGTTGGTAAGCCTCATTCATGGGACCCCTGAGCCCTTGAACCTTTCAAACGACTCGGAAGCCGTTCGCGATTGCACCGTCTTCTAGTACAAGATCCAGATCCTAGTCTCTTCCCTTCTCTCATTGAGCTTGATGCCTCACTTGGGACAGGACCGGTCCTTTCCCAGAGACAGGGCACTAAAAGGAACTCCAATCCCTGTGCTATTTCTCCAAGAAGTTTCTCAATTCACCCAACGAGCACCTATGACTGGGGATAGGGAACTTCTTGCTATCAAACTGGCCCTCAAGGAGTGGCGTCATCATTGTAAGACACTCTGTACCTATCACCATCCTTAACCGACCATAAGAACCTCAAATCAATCCAATCTCAAAGGTTAATCCCCGTCAAGCACGGTGGTCTTTATTCTTTTCCCGATTCAATTTGTTATATCCCTGGCTACCAACCAGACTACAGTATATGCTAATGCCAGTAATTTCTCATATTTATAGTATCCCTGTACCAATCAGACACTCAGTATATGTATACCAGTAAATTCTCAAATTAGTATTACCCCGTACCACCCAGAACTATGTATATGTATTAATACCATTAATCTTAATATTATAAGTATCCCCGTACCAACCAGAACTACAGTATATGTATAATACCAGTAATTCTCAATATTATATACCGTATATACTCGAGTAATAACTGAGGTTTTCAGGCTTTAAAAAAGCTGAAAATCTTTTACCTTGGTTTATACTCGAGTCAATCTTCTTCCTACTGTCCCCGGCCCCACGATCCGCATCCTCTGTGCGCATCCGGATGATGTCACTACCCCGGCGCCTCTCACTTTGCGGCACCAATTAGTGACATCATTCGGATGCGCCTGAGGATCGGAGCAAGGGCGAGCGCGCTGCCGACAAGGTAGGAGAACATCATAAGTGGCAAATACTTAACAAATAAGGTAAAACCTTCTTTATTTGGTGCATATGTTGCACAATAAAGAAGGGTTTTACTCTTATTTGTAGTATTTGCCACTTAAGATGTTTGAAAACTAAACTCCCAGCCTAAAGCATGCTGGGAGTTGTAGTTTCCAAATTCTTAAGTGCAAATACTAACCCCCTCGGTTTATATCCAGTCAATCTTTTTTCTCCTGTTTTAGCTAAACTGGTACCTCTCGGTTTAATACTCGGACGGTTTATACTCTCAATATAATATAGTATCCCTGTACCAACCAAAACTACATTATATGTATTAATACCAGAATCTCTCAATATTATATAGTATCCCTTTACCAACCAGAACTACAGTATAGTGTATTAATACCAGTATTCTCAATATTATATAGTAATCCGTCTACCCAACGAGACTACAGTATATGTATTAATATCAGTAATTCCAATATTATATAGTATCCCTGTACCACCAGAACTACAGTATAGCATTAATACCAGTAATTCTCAATATTATATAGTATCCCCGTACCAACCAGAACTACAGTATTGTATTAATACCAGTAATTCTCATATTATATAGTACCCCTGTAACAACCAGAACATAGTATATGTATTAATACCAGTAATTCTCAGTATTATTATTAATCCCTCTCAACCCAGAACTACAGGTATATGCATGTAATACCATAATTCTCAATATTATATAGTATCCCTGTAACAACCAGTAACTAAGTATATGTATTAATACCAGTAATTCTCATTATTATATATTATCCTCTACCAACCCAACTACAGTAATGTATTAATACCATTAATTCTCAATAGTATATAAGTAATCCCCGTTACCAACCAGAACTACAGTATATGTATTAATACCAGTAATTCTCAATATTTTTTAGTTTTAAATACTTATCCAGCCCACTTTTAAAGCTACTCAATGAACTTGCCATTACCACATCTGCTGGAAGACAGTTTCACCTTTCTCACTGTAAGAACCTTTCCTAACCCAAAGATATAACTAATTTTCTTATAATCTTAAAGGATGTCCACATGTTCTCTGATATGACCAATTAGTGAACAATGCACCAGAGAGTTCATTATAGGGCGCATTAATATATTTGTATAAGTTATCATGTCCCCACGCCAATTCACTTCTCCAATGTAAACAGCCCTAACTGTCTAATCTGCCTGCATATTCAAGCCCTCCATTCCTCTTATTAATTAGTTGCCCTTTTCTTGAACTGCTTCCATTGTCCAAGATGTCCCTTTTGTATACAGGATTCCAAACTGCACCGCTATTCATAATGAGCCTTACCAGTGCCTTTAAAGCGGCAGAGTATTCTTCTCTTGAATCTATTTTCCCTTATAGCATGCCACCCACATATTGTAAACCCAAATGCATCACCTTATATACATTATATGTATATTATACAACATTTTTTGTACTGTGACCTCATGTGCTAGACCTTTAACCTGTACTAGACCTTTAACGCTGAAGTAGACTTTGCCATTGTCCATTGATTTAAGATTGCTGTGGTTCAAAATGAAATAGATTTGCATTGAAATGAGAAAAAATAATCCGCTGAGTTTCATAGAACCTTTTTTTAAGAATTGAAAGCTCTATGGATGTCTGTCTCTAAAATGAAAAGTGCACCATGCTCCCTCTCTATAGCTAGGGGTTGATTCTGTTATTAGCTACTACACCTTTATTCTTTTTTAAATCTACAAATATTATTCATTTTTCCTACAACTAACCTTTGTTTTGAAGGTGATCTCTCTGAGAGGCTTCCATTACTAGTGAAAGTAAAAGGCTGCATAGAATTTAGTCCAGGCGATTTTCCATGGTGAGTGGTCTGGAATCACATGTTATGCCCCATCTGTCATCCTACAAATTGGTGTTAAATTGCTAGTAGTGCTCTCTATTGGAGATAAACCACCCTGTCATCCAAAGCTTATTTACACGGGATTTTGTTGGGTTATTCTCATGTTGAAACATTAACCTCTGTGGCCTCTATGTGTTCAAGGCTTTCTGTCTGAAATAAATTAAGCTCAGTGGGATTCTGATGATGACATGTGTAATACCTAGAGAATCCAGGCACCCCAGGGAGGAAATATGCTAAAATTGTCCAAAAAGTATTTAAAGGTGAATTTAGTGACCTAAAAGATTATGTAATCCCTAACTAGCAGGGATATGTAATTCAGAGATTGAATTATGGAAAGCCATGTGTATTTCTGCAGGTGTTTTTTAACACTGCCGGTGAACTGGAGGGTTGACTTAACACTGGCCGGTGACTGGAGGGTTGACTTAACACTGACTGTTGAACTGGAAGGCTAAATTAACACTGCTGGTGAACTGGAGGGCCGCACTTAAACACTTGCTGGTAAATTAAGAGGGCTGACTTAACACTGACTGGATAACTGGAGGGCTGACCTAACATTGACTCTGAACTGGAGGGCTGGCCTAATAGTGGCTGCTAAACTGAAGGCTGACCTGAGCTAACACAAGTTCAACAGCCATTGTTAATTCAGCCCTCCTGTTCAGCAGCCAGTGTAAAGTCAGCTTTCATTTCTACTGCAACTGTTAGGTCAGTCCTCCAGTTCACCAGCCAGTGTTACGTTATCCTCCAATGGGATGCAGTACGCATGCAAATCTATCTACCGGAGGCAAGGTAGCAGGCAGAGCCCTGCTATCCTCCTGGTGGTTAGTTTTGGGACTTTGGGGGGGGTCTACAGAGAACCCTATGGAGCTGGGATGTGAGGTAAGGATTAAACTACACTACATGGTGGGGCCATTACTGGGGGGATTATAGTTTTGGGGGTGGACATGCCCTTTAATTCTACACTGTGGGCGGGAGTGAGATTTTACGGCTCTTGGTAAATTCCCCCCTTACAGCTATAAAGTACAAGGAAAATCAGAGGAAAGAAATAGACTTTTAATCGGGATTGAAATCTTTTTATGTGATGTGAGATGAATTCGAGTTTCTTAGTTATCTGTACATTTATGGCACATTGATGAACGAGTCCCATATAATACCATAATCTGGCAGTTTCTCTCCTCAGGGACATTTCAGAACTTTTGAAAACATCAAGGTTCTATAGATCAGTCAGCGCAGTCAAACTGCAGAATGAAAGCTTAGGGACTAGTTCCCACAATAGATATTTTCTTGCACCCCTTTCTAGAGTTTACTGATTGGTAATGCCTAATGTAAGGGAAATTGAATCTTAATATAAATGTAATGTTTTTTAAATTTGAACTTGATCAAATTGCATCTGAGTCAGAATAATGCAGCTAAAAAGCATGTTCGCTATCAGTGCAAACCAGCTAGTTACAGTCATTAAAGGAACAGTAAACAGCATGAAATTACTTTGCCTAGAAGAATAATAAATAATTCCTTTTCTAGTCATTTCTCTGAACAACTTTGTTTAATTATACATTATTAATATATAGTGTTGGTTGAATCAAATGTACACCTAAGTTCAACATTTTCACCTTACCCATAAAGGCTGCCTTGATACACATTTCTGCCTTAGGGGAGTCTTCTTGACTTCAAGTAACAATTGAATGAAATCTCTGAATCAACAGAACTGATATATAATATCAGATATCAATATTCATTTTATAAACTTACCCGCCCACTCTACAATCCGTTCCAGTTCTCCTGTAAAAAAACACTTATTGAGTGTAAAGATGGCTAAAATTCAGTCGAGTGATGAAGGTTTGTTTCAGTCAGACCATCAGTAATGCACACAAGAAGAAACGTTTCTGACCTGTGTGAACAATGCACGAGAGAGTTAATTATATGGCCCATTAATACATATACAAAAAGTGATCATATCCTCACACCAAGCACTCTTCTCAATTGTTAATATCTTAACTATAGTTGGTCTTCACAACCAAGCTCCTTATTTCACTTTATTTACATAGTTACCCTTTTCTGAACCCTCTCCAGTTCAATGGTGTACTTCGCATAAAGGATTAGGATAAAGGATTAATACTAGCCTGATAATACCCATTTATTCCAGCCATTGATACAAGCATTGATCACCAGCCATTGATATTGGTTATTGTTGCCAGCCATTAATATCCCATAATACCATTATGCCACTTGTTATCAGCCATTGATACAGCCATTTATCACCTTTGATATCAACTATTGATACCAGCCATTGATATCAGCCATTAAAAACAGCCATGATATCAGCCATTATATCTGCCATTGATACCAGCAATCAATACTAGCTTTGATCCAGCTTAATATCATCTATTGATACTAGCCATTGATGTCAGCCTTGAAATAAGCCATTGATATCAGACCTTTATACCTGCCATTGATATCAGCAATTGATATTAGCCTTTGATGCGAGCCATTATATCACTCTTGATACCAGCCATTAATACCAGCCATTGATGTCAGCCATTGATGTCAGCATTGAAATCAGCACTTGACACAAGCCATAGATACCAGCCATTGATACTAGCCATTGATGTCAGGCATTGATGCCAGTGATTAATATCAGCCTTTGATACCAGCCATTGATGCCAGCCATGAGCTACCATTAATATCAACCTTTGATACTAACCATGGATGCCAGACATTAATATCAGCCATTATACCAGCCATGAAAACAGCCATTGATACAAGCCATGATTCCAGCTATTGATACTAGTCATTGATGTCAGACATGGATGCCACAATTGATAACGCCTTTGATACCAACCATTGATCCAGCCTGTGATACCAGCCTGTGATACCAGCCATTGATACCATCATTGATATTAGCCATTGATGCCAGCCTTTGATATCAGCCATTTATATACCTGCCATTGATATCAGCAATCGATATTATCCATTGATGCCAGCCATTAATATCATCTATTGATACCAGCCATTAATACTAGCCATTGATGTCGCCATTGTTGCCACCATTGATGTCAGCCATTGATACTAGTCTTTGATTCAGACATTGATTCGGTTATTGATGCCAGCCAATGATATCAGCCATTTGATATTAACCATTGATGCCAGCGATTGATACCAGCCATGGATACTAGCCATTGATGCCACCCATTATATCAGCCATTGATACCAGCCTTTGTTGCCAGCCTTGATATCAGCATTGATTCCCAGCCACTGATGACAGACATTGATCCAGCCATTTATACCTGCCATTGATTTCAGCAATCGATACTAGCTATTAATGCCAGCCATTGATATCAGCTATTATGCCAACCCTCGAATTGGCTGTAACCCTCAATGTGCGTGCGCAACTCGGCAATTGCCCGATCATGAGAAAGAAGTTTTTAAACAAGTTTTGGTGATACTGTATGTACAAAGTTCCCATATAGTTATGCTTCCAAACTATTATCTGCCATGGACTTAATGGGTTAGTTTCTGACCTTCTGAACTTTAACTGACTTCAGTCTGTTCGAATCACTCTAGACCTCATAATTTCTCACACTATGTCTACACTTTCCCTTACATGCGCATGCCTATTAAGCATATTGATGATGATCGGAATACATTAAAGAGAACAGAAAAAACATATTCTTAAAATAGGAAATATTTCTATGCCTTATTATGTACACGCTATAAATGTATTTGTCCTTTCCAGGTGTAATGTTAGAAGTTCAGCGCTAATACATGTTGGTTGTTATAATAAGCTCTTCTCACAATCATTTACTTGTAGTCATGGATGAGTAATTTTTCCTCCAAGGGCACAGACAGATATATAAAATACATCAGCATGACTCTGTGTGTGAATTTCTAGGAACTGCCAGTGTTCCCTGCAGCATTTACTGGGGGAAAATAGGATAGAATAACAATTCCGCTAATTACTCACGGTACCAGGGGCTGATGGAACATTTATTTCCTCAGCTCATGACAAAATATGAGATCAAGGAGAAGAACAAAAAAAAAGTTAAAGAGAAGGAAGCTCACAGCAATCTTTTTGTTATATTCTAGGTAATGAAGTAAAAAGGGAATGTTGCCATTGTAATATAGATGAGTTACCTCCTGAACTTAGAGAGGTCAATTATGTTTATGTTATGGAATTAGCTGCTGGAGAGATACCAGTGTTGTATCTCCCCCAGCAAAACTGATGGCGCCTATCCGTGCTCATCCAACTGGTTTCTGTCTAGGAAAATAAGAAGATGGTGCCCCTTGCAATTGCTCCCCCTCTCCACTGGGAGTTACGCCACTAAGGTACCTAAAGAACTGCTGAGAGATATTGGAAAGAAACATGTGACTCTCTAGTGGTTCTGCCTATTTAGGTGTTTTAATTTGTCTGTATATTGTTCCTCTTTCTGAACCTTGAATGTTCTATTCTCATCATTACACAGCACTGGTACCACTTCTTCTCCTTTTAACAATTTCCCAGGGAGATATATCACACACAAACCTATGAAATCCAGGTTTGTGCCTTTTGCTTTTGTCCATAAAGGGCAACTGTGGTCTCAAAATTTGGGTTGAATGAAAGCCTGCAGTATTTCCTTTAAAATGAGCCGACAATCACATCTCTGGCTGGCCTGTGAGACATTACATTGGGTGAATTTTTCAAACTTCCTGTTTCCAGTAGGTTTGAGTGATATCACCTGACCACTGCCCCGCCCATCCACCCCTGGAGGAGAAGCATGCTCAGTTAAGACTTAATGCTTAATCATTATGGGGGAAAAATTGACAGTTGAGAAGGAAGCCTATCAATGCAGGCAGAGGCTGGTCACATGACTACAAGTTGGTCACATGGCTGAAAACAGGAAGTTTTCAAGCAGGAATAATATTCCTGAACCTTTCCGGCAATAATATTTTAACTTCTAGAAAGGATGTTTATTATGTTGTTTGGAATGGATTGTTGAGGCCCACCAGGAAATCTGAGACAAGGGTTCCACCCTGGTGACCCCTACTGACCCCTATTGTTTATTAAAATGCATTTCTTACTGGATTTAAATTTTAGCCGTTTTCTCTGTTTTTCTTGGGTGAATGGGCTGTAGGCCCACTGCGGGATTCCCCTGTAACCCTGTGGGCCCAGTCCAAGTTCATTAAGGATGTATTATATTTTGCGGAGTTTTGCACGTGAATTCTTTTGTGATTTTGTTTATCTTTAATATAATCTGGCCACTTTGTCACTTTGCTGCGTGATTTAGTAAATATAACCTACTTTTTTTTTACCACCAACTAAAATGGGGTCTTGTTAAATAAACTATTGTACTGTTCCCTGAACCTGGTATTCTTCTCTATCAAAGTTCTTGATTCTTGATGTCTTTATGATTTGCATAGTAACATAGTAATTGAGGTTGAATAAAGACAACGTCCATCAAGTCCAACCTTTCACTTTTTTTTTAACCCTACCTAACAGTTGATCCAGAGGAAGACAAAAAAAAAACAGCTAAAAAAGGGGGATATTCCTTCCTGACTCCAAACTGCTATCGGATAGTATCACTGGATAAATGAGATCTACAGTAATATATTAATACCAGTAGTTTCTCAATATGTTTTAGAAACTGCATTTTGAGCAGATGTTTAACAATCTCCCCCTTTCTGATTTGTTTCCAATCAGTTCTGCCCACAGCGGCAGGAGGTTCCTGGGGTAGCCAATCAGAGCAGGATCAGCTCAAGACTAAACGTTTGGTCGTTCCAAGTGACTAAGACGCCCGTAATATAATTTTCAATTGTTTTCAGTCTATTAAACTGTTTCCTGCTACAGCAAAGCTATAATTCCCATCCCACAGGTGTTAAATGTTTTCTTTCATTTCCTGGCCAGTAATCAAAAAATGAAAATGATATACAATTTTTTTTTTTTATTATTTAGCTTTCTTTTTGGACAAATTGTTATAAAAGGGAGGAAAAAAAAAATATTACAATGCTCCAGAAAGTTGAATACTGTCGACAGCCTGTGGCAGAGGAGCATTTAATGTGTTTTGTGCCCTTTCAAGTTCTAGAATTTGAAAAAATAAATAAAAAATGCGCGCCTGGTATTTATCAGGTTTGGCAGCCACCCAAGAAACGTGGTTTATGGTACGGTGCTGAGAAGTCGCAGTTCACCTTTCTGCCTTCCCATCTGAGCGCCCTTCGGACATTCGCTGACGTGGGTCTAATGGGAATTCTTGGCCTTGGCGTCTCAGTTAATATCTTTGCTGTGTTTTTTGTTATCCAGCTGAGTTGTATTGGTTTATCATGCTGATGTCAGAAAATAGATTCCAGCTTTCAAGCATTAAATGA
The DNA here is from genome assembly GCA_019447015.1 of Hymenochirus boettgeri. Classification (NCBI taxonomy): domain Eukaryota; kingdom Metazoa; phylum Chordata; class Amphibia; order Anura; family Pipidae; genus Hymenochirus; species Hymenochirus boettgeri. The sequence goes on from CM033469.1 coordinate 35,134,032, forward strand.
CAATTACTTTTCGATTTTACCAAAGACAGTTTAAAGGGATATTTTTACCCCCACAGACCAAATTTCACAGGAGCTTCTTCTGTTCATCTCTGGCCCTAGTTCAAAAGGTTGCCATCTTCCTTTGTAGCTTATACCTCTTTATGAGCTTCAGAGAAGGCAGCTTGAGAAGCAGCCATTAGTCATTGGCCATTACTGATTCTGCTACTCGGTGAACCGGATAAAATAACAGAGTCAAAATCAGAGGGAAAAATGTACATATGACATTCTTAGCTGTTCCACAAGGTGGCAGCATAACATTAAGTGAAAAGGAATAATTTGCAGGCCAACTCTTTGTTTTAAACTGTAGATTCTGTTAAATATTTAATATACAGTACAAGTGATTGTATTTAATCAGTTTTAGATCTGTTCCTATTTAAAGGAAGTTATGTGTCTCATTTTGGCACCCTAGAATATCAGAAGACAACTCGGCTTGCAGTTGGGTTGGATTTCCCGTATTTCCTCAGTATTAATAAATGATTGCAGGACATTTTAGGAAAATTGGATTGGAACAACCCACAGAAACCCCACAGACAGATATTCATGTCCAGAGCAAAATTCAATTAACGTCAAAATAAATATATACAGGGAGATTCAAAATGGGCAAATCTGTTTAAAACCCACATCAACCTGAAGTAATATCAGGTTAACGTGTGCTTAACATGGATTTTATGGCACAGCGCCATTTCCAAATGGTTTGTTAAGTTTTTGCGTTAACTCGGAGCGCAGATTTAATGGGGTTCTATAGGGGGCCTTATTCGGTCGCAATCCTGGAAAGTCCTGGAAAGTCTACCTTTACGCGATCCCATGATGCAATGCCAGACGTAATCTTGTTTAATCTCGTAGTATTGCGAGATTGCGCAAAGGTAAGTATGTGATCCGCGTATTGAATCTCCTGATAATTTGTTATTAATAAAATCATTTGTTAAAGAATTATAGTCACATAGTAAATGAGGTTGAATAAAGACATACGCCTGTCTAGTCCAACCTTTACGCCCTACCCTCATCTTTACCCAACCTGACAGTTAATCCAGAGGAAGGCAAAAAAAAAAAATAAAATACAGCTTAAAAAAAAAGGGTCAGGATTCCATCTTTCCATATAAAGTTTTTATAAAAACAGTTAAAATGAACAGTAGCTGGCAAGAGGAGGATTGGTAAGTCCAAATCATATTGGAGGTAGGTGTAATCCGTCATAATTTAGCGACTCCTCATCCAACTGGATAAAAACTACTACATAAAACTTGTACTTTCCTAAACCACAACCCAAGGTTAGACCTTGTTTGTTTGGCTCTGAGGCAGCTAAGGTGATCATGTGAAATCTGCACTAATTGAATCAGCCATTAGTGTACCGAGCAGTTTCCCACAATTAAAATATATTAATTAAGCAGTTTCAAAATTAATATTTTATTAAAGGGGAACTGAAATGAAGTGATAACGGATCTGAATGTTATTTTAAACCAAAGCAAAGATTTACCATGTTATGTTGTTACATGTCTTTAGTTTTTATAGTTACATTGACTACAGAAAGAAGTACAATCTACCAAAGGTTTAGAGAATTAAAGGAATTAGATGTGTGTTAGCAGAGGGGAGAGATTAGGGTTGAGTGTTTGCTCCTTTCTTAAAGGCAATGTTTTGTATAGCAGATCTGGATGCTACATAGATCTAATCCCACCCATTGTGAGGGAATGAGGAGCAGTTTCCTTCCCCCCTCGAAATGTTTAATTAAGGGCCGATCAATGTTTGTAAAACTTCGTACACACGTATAATCTTTGCACTGACGAACAATCCCTGAACGCGTGCACACATCCGTTTCGGCTGATATGCGTTCGGTCCAGGCACCATGGCGGATCAATGAGCGATGTCTGACCGAACGCATACACACGGTGCGATTATCGTCCAGAAGGAATTCATTAACCGTGTGCTTCGTGGTCAGCGGTTGTTTGCTGTGCAAAGATCAGCGTTAGAGAGAAAAATGAGTAGAAAAGTACAAATCAAATTAAATGGAAGAAGTGGGTGAGGGACCAATAGTTAATCCTGTGCTGAAAGTGTGTTTACCATTCATTTGCTTTTATTGGCTTTTTTAGAAATGTCCCAAATTCCTGAATTCCGGTTCATTTTCAGACTTCAGTAAAAGTTCGGAAGTTCAGAAGTTCGAAAACGAACCCATTAAAACTCAATGGGAGAAATTTAGTTCGAAAATTTGGATTAAATAAAATAAACATATCAGTGATAACTTACTGTTAATGGCTCTGGGACCTGGGAAATGGTCTGGGGAACTTGTACATATCACCTAAACTTGTGTAAACACTAACTCTCCCCACTTCGGGCAATTGTCATGTGTCTGCATGCTACATTTGAGGGGTATGTCCAATTTGAGGGTTACCGAAATCTAACGATACATTTGAGGGTTACCGAATCTAACGATACATTGAGGGTTACCGAAATCTAACGTACATTTGAGGGTTACCAAAATCTAACGATACATTTGAGGTTACCGAAATCTAACGATACATTTGAGGTTACCGAAATCTAACTACATTTGAGGGTTACCTAGATCAACGATACATTTGAGGGTTACCAAAATCTAACGATACATTTGAGGGTTACCGAAATCTAACGATACATTTGAGGTTACCGAAATCTAACGATACATTTGAGGTTACCTAGATCTAACACTACATTTGGGGTTACCGAAATCTAACATACTTTGAGGGTTTACCAAATCTACGTATTTGAGGGTTACCAAAATCTAACGATACATTTGAGGGTTACCTAAATCTAACAATACATTTGAGGTTCCCGAAATCTAACGATACATTTGAGGGTTACCGAATCTAACGATACATTTGGGTTACCAAATCTAACGATACATTTGAGGGTTACCTTTCGAAAATTCTTTATTAGTTATTGAATTTTCAAAATTATCAAAAATAACTTTGCGAGTTCGAAATACCCAAACTAGTTTGTAAGTGTTTGAGTTGGTCTGAAGGAGGGTTTGGACCATCTCTATCAGTTTGGGAGCAGAACCAACCTGTAGACAGGGATAATAGTTTTAAAAATGAAGATTTTTTTCTTTTTATGTTTTTTATTTTTTGCTGTAAAAATTTGTAATTTAGACCAAATTGTCCATGAAATAAATACTCCCAAATGTATGGCTTATTTTAAAAGTATTTTTTTGGACAAATTGCCATCAGAAATAGAAGCTCCTAATATAAATATATGGTAGTAAATCTTAAAGAAAACACGTCCATCTAGTCTTCCCCCCATCTAGATACCTCCCTGAAGCGCTTACCCCCAAACCTATCCCGCGACATTAATTCTGCAGGAACCGCCTTACCTGATCTTCTTTGTGGCCGATACATACGATCATGAGGTCCCCGGGCACGCAGCACACGCAGCACTTATAACTGAAAGATGCAGTCAAGCCTTTAGGAAATGTTATGAAAATCTCTTAAGGGAGAAACCCTTACACGTAATTACAATCATAAGCACATTTCAGCTAAAAAAGCAGATATCCTGTTAGCATGCAATGAAAACAAATGGCAAGACTATCAAAGTCAAAATAGTAGCTCCACATTGAGATGGAGATATGGCTATAAGCAGGATAGAGATTGTGTCACATAGCAGTATGACAGCCATACACCATCACACCATTACTATGCTGCCTATATCCAAATTTCTATCTCTGTGTCACATTGCAGCATGGCAGCTCCACACCATCTCTTTTATCAGGACATAGAAGGATAGAGATGGTGTGGAGCCGCAATCTGACACAGAGATAAATATGTATATAGACAGGACGAGTGTGGAGCTGCCATGCTGTGTGGCAATAGTGGCTGCCTTTTTCCAGACAGTGCACAAATGGGTAGTGTAAGGATTTGAGCATGGGAATGGGGTGAATATATCAATAGTCAATACGAATGAAATCCATTTTAGCAACACTGATGCAGAATATAATATGGGGTCTAATAGGGATCCGTCTGTGTGGGCTTGGCTTAAGGGCATGTCCACCCCCAAAACTATAATCCCCACACTACTGGCCCCACCATGTAGTGTAGTTTAATCCTTACCTCACATCCCAACTCCATCTGGTTCTCCTGTAGTCCCCCCCCCAATTTCCAAAAACTGCCACCAGGAGGCTAGCAGTCCATATAGGACACTGCCTGCTACCTGGCCTCCCGGAGATTCCTGCCATGCGTGCTGCAGCCCTTCTCCCCCCTCCCCTCCCCCTCCCTCCTCCCTCCTCCCTCCCTCCCTCGTTCTACTATCCCTCCCCCTAGCACAAATCCCCCTATATTCTGCTCCCCCATGTCCCCCAGCCCCACCCGCATGTTTTTTTTTTAAAAAAGCTCCCCAAACTCTTACTTACCTCTCCGCTTTCCTCCGCTGCACTGAATGACCGGCAGCCGTCCGTGATTGGCTGCCGCTCAGCCAATCACAGACGCGACTGCCGGTCCGCCCCTCTGCTTGCATTCTCGCAGCAGAGGGCCGGCAGTGCGGCGGAGGATCGAGGGGAGGTAAGTAAGAGTTTGGGGGCTTTTAAAAAAAAAACATGCGGTTGGGGCTGGGGGACATGGGGGAGCATGATATTAAATTTTTATTTTAGGTGGACATAGCCTTTAAGGTATGTTATATTTACCAGTCTGTGCCCTCTGGCATGAGGTATCTTAAGTATGTGCACTGGACAGGGTACATTTTTATATTTCACCGGTCTGTGTGTGCGCCGTTAATGTAACAAGCTTAATGTCTAGTTGATGTTATATTGCAGGCAACAATGTAAATGGGAATAATAGTCTTTAAAATGGGTGTAACCTTAAAAAGTAGGCGTGGTCTTAATGAAAAAATTGCTTCACCGCTTCTCTTCTTCCCATGTGTCCCGCTTTGCTCTTTAAAATGTAGGGAGGTGTGCACGTGTCACGTTGGTTCGTGTTATGGGGGCCCAGAAATTTACCCAGTATGGGGCCCAGAAAAGTCTGATGGTGGCCCTGGGTCAAATAAAAGAACACATTTATGGCAAACTAAATTCTTCTTCTCTCCTCTCTCTATCTTCCCTCCCTCTCTTCTCTATATTATATCTCTCTTTCTCTGTATTCTCTCTCTCCCTCTCTTCTCTCTTTTCTCTCCCTCTCATCTCTCTAATATCTCCCTTTCTTCTCTGTATTCTCTCTCTCCCTCTATCTCTTCTCTCCCTCTCTTCTCGTCTCATCTCTCTATCTCTTTTCTCTTCCTCTCTTCTCTGTATTCTCTCTCTCCCGTCTCTACTCTCTCTCTCTCCCTCTCTCTCTCTCCCTCTTCTCTGTATTCTCTCTCCCTCTATTCTCTTCTCTCCCTCTCTTCTCTCTAATCTCTCTTTCTCTTCCTCTCTTCTCTGTATTCTCTCTCTCCCTCTCTTCTCTCTCTTCTCTCCCACTCTTCTCTCCCTCTCTTCTCTGTATTCTCTCTCCCTCTATTCTCTTCTCTCCCTCTCTTCTCTCTAATCTCTCTTCTCTCCCTCTCTTCTCTGTATTCTCTATCTCCCTCTATTCTCTCTTCTCTCCCACTCCTCTCTAATCTCTCTCTTTCTCCCCCTCTCTTCTCTCTAATCTCTCTCTCCCTTTCTTTTCTCTCTTCTCTCCCTCTCTTCTCTCTCCTCTCTTTCTCCCCTTCTCTTCCATTTATTCTCTTCTCTCTTTAGATAAATTTAGCTAAAAAGGGAGAAAGAAATGCAAGGTTCTGATAAATCCTGGATTCTATAATACAATATAATAATAACCCCACCTGGGATGCCCTCGGTATCTCTTTGAATGATCAATACACCTGAACATTCTTTTCCTGCATAAAATTCTCTTTAATGTTATATTGTGTTGTGTTCTTTGAGTCTCATTGAAGGGATTACAATCCATTTCCTTCTTAATTTGGCTAATTCTCCATGGGAAGCCCTTAGGATAAGGATTATTCCATTTATACCTTTAATTAAAAGGAATTCTCCTTTAAAGTTCTATCCACAGATAACACGAGCTACAGAGATCGATAGCTTGGGCCTTCTAAGTTCTGATCCTATTACATTGTAAATGAAGTGGGGTCTTCTTACAGTTATTTCCTGTGCTGAGTCCCACGTTACATTTCCAAGCCCCAATAAGAGGATAAACTCTGTATATTCAGGTTGGTAAGTAACAGATACGTTAATGGATGGACCGAGTGGTAGGTTTGCAGATAAACGCAGATCAATATAAAAACTCATATTATAAGTTACCGGATAGAAAGGCACATTTCTCTATATGCACGGTGAGCAAGAAAATGGTCTTTTCTAGTCTCCTACTAGGAGAAAAGGTCAAAAATGTGAAAATCCAAAAATTCTATTACAGACCCATAGAAGTCATTGGGAGAAAAAAATCTGAAAGTCCCAAATATAGTAAGGGTAAATAATGCATGGTACGTTACTGTAGATGGCTTGGGCACCTGGGAAATGGTCAGGGGAACACGTACGAATCACCAAAACTTAAGTTATATCGAATTTCCTTCGTGCAAGCTATTTTCGAACTTCCTCATGTATATTTTTAGTAACTCTCGGAAGTAGCGCCGAATGTATACTTTCGAGGGTTAATGAAAATAGGGAATGTTCCGCAATCAAAAAGTTCCAATCGGTTCCAAACTTTGGATCCGGGAATTCCGATTCAGACCCAGATTCCATCTTTAATTAGTAGTCACTTTGGAATTCCATCACCCGTATAAAAGCCTCACATTTGTATATGGTCATGTAGTCTATAACTGTCCCTTTTTTCAATGGGGATGCATTGTTCTGTATATATTTCAATATGTAGCTTTTCATGTCTTTGGATATTAAACTATTAAATTTTTAAATTTGTACCTTTAGGGAACAAGTGTAAAAAAATTAGGTCCTCTCCTGCATGGCTTAATGCTCAGGTAAAAAGGGAAATGGAAAAAAAGAAAAATATTTTAAAAATTTTGAAATCAGAGGGAACAGAACAGGCTTACAGGGAGTATAAAAGCTGTATTAAAGAGTGCAAGAAAGCAATTAAATTAGCTAAAATAGAAAATGGAAAATATGGATTGCCGAACAAAGCAAGTCCAACCCCAAAATGTTTTTTAAGTATATAAATGGTAAAAAATAGGACTGAGAATGTGGGACCATTAATAATGGGGCTGAGATGGTTGTAGAGGATGCGAAAAGGCTAATCTGCTAAACCGTTTTTTTTTATCAACACCGTTTCCACTATTGAGAACACTAGTCTCCAGCAGGGATTGTGATAATGTGCAGAGGATATGGTACGGAAACAATTAGACAAAGTTAATACAATAAAGCCCCAGGACCAGATGATTGCTTCCTCGGATTTTAAAAGACTTAGTTCAGTTCTATCTAACAGACACTGTTTCTCATCTTTCAGATTCCTTTGGTCTGGGGATGTGCACTGGATTGGTAAAAAAAGCCAATGTAATACCAATTTTCAAAAAAGGTAGTCGTTCACAGCCTGATAACTATAGACTTGACCCTAACATCATGGTAGGGAGGGTGGTGGAACTTTGTACAACACGATCATATCCTTGACTTTGTCTCCAGAGCTCTCTTATTAGTAGTTTCAGCATGGATTTATGAGAAATAGATCATGCCAGACAAATTTATTGTTTTTTATGAAGAAGCGAGTAAGAATTTGGATTCAGGCACAGCAGTGGATGTGGTATACTTGGATTTTGCGAAAGCTTTTAATACTGTACCACATAGGCCACTATGTATAAACTGGGACTGTTGGCCTTGAAGAACATTGTGCATGGATAAGAATTGGTTATTGGATCGCAAGCAGAGAGTGGTGGTAAATGGAGCTACATCTATGTGGGCTAAAGTTCTAAGCGGCGTGCCTCAGGGTTCTGTACTGGGGCCGCTTCTGTTTAATCTGTTTATAAATGACATGAAAGGGGGGCATTGAAGCAAGGTCTCTGTGTTTTGCTGATGACACTAAACTATGCAGAGCTTTGGAAACTTCCAATGATGTGCAAGTGTCTGCAAGCAGACCTAGATAATTATCAAAATGGGCAGCAGAATGACAGATGAGATTCAATGTGTAAATGTAGGTGATGCATTTGGGATTAATAATCCCTGTGCCATCTACACCATAAATACCTCTGTGTTAAGTGCATCTGTAAAGGAAAAAGATTTGGGGTTCTGGTAGATAACAGATTTAGCTGTAGCAAACAATGCCAGGTAGCAATGGCTAGAGCTAGCAAGATATTGTCTTGTATAAAGAGAGGATATTTTCCGATTGCCATTTGGAGTCAGGGGGGAATCCCCCCCCCCCTTTAGCTGTTTTTTTTTTTTTTTACCTTTCTCTGGATCAACGTTAGGTAGGGATAAAAAAAAAAAAAAAAGGAGGGTGAATAGGTTGGACTTGATGGATGGATGTCTTTATTCAACCTTAATTACTATGTTACTATGTTTACTGAGATGATGGTAAAGCTCTGTAAACATGGCTGATGGTGTGAGACGAATTGTTCACAGGCTGCTATTCTTTCTTTCTAAAAAGAGAGGAGGTTGAATGTCTAAGAGGCCCCCCCAGATAAGGGGCCCTCATGTCATGTAGCAATATGACAGAAAAGACCAGTAAAGGCTGTTTTGGAGAAGCCACCATACATGTTAGATTGTCAGATGATTCGTCAAGCAGCAGTAATACTAGAATATGAGTGGGAAATGATTGCAAGCTTGACATTTGGTTGTAATGTGTAGGAGGACATGTTAATTACAGAGTCATTTGTGCATTTGGTGGTCTCAGGTGATGCACAGTTTGGCTTGATGCATAGGTGACGTCCCTCCCGCGCTGTGACTGACTGGAGTGTGTAATCTGAGAGAGAATCTCTACTTGGTGCTATTACCTGTGGGGGAAAACCTGCAAAGCATCTACTTAAATGTCTAAGTGCTGAAAGCTTATACAGTCAGTGCAAGGTCAAACAGCTATTAGGATTTAGATGGGGAAATTTCAAAGGAAGAGCTGCACAGAGAATTAGTTCTGGGATATAAGCAGCATTCTATTATCTCTTCTCCAAAGTGATCCTTAAAAAAAACCTGTAGGCGGTGCTTGAGGAATGCTACAGTGTTTCAGGTGATTCTCTGAACTGCTAGTACACCATGGCTGGTTTGAGTATTGGTAAAGCTACATATACTTTATACAATAATTAGGCCTGACCGACATTTCAGTGTTTAGGTCATTCAGGAAGAAATATTGGATGGTTTCTTCTTTCGGTTGCTACCGACCACATTGGAAGAACACACGATCGGATGTGTCGGAAAACCTTGGGCGATTGTGCAGTCCTCTATGGTCCACACTTGGCTAACTGTCGGACGCAGCTGGTTTTATTCAGTTCTCCTGGCCGACCAGTCAGAAGTGCGGATCGGTCTGTCAGGTCGGGAGGAAGGATTGTAAGGTGTGTACACAACTTTAGTGTATGGGCACTCGGTTGGGCATCATCGGTGATTCCTTTCGCCCGACCGATCATCTACACATCAGCCGATAGTTGGCTGAAACAGCCATTAGTAACCTCTAGCTGAAACTATCCGTTCAGACAATAATATCACTGGAATTAAAATAGGTGATACTTATTACACAAAAGCACACTCAGTGCGATGAATGTTAAATTCCCTGGTAAGAACAACCCAACTATCTCCTTAACACATATTCAAAATCATATTGCACAGTTCAGCAAGGGGTCATACTATAAAATCATATTGCACAGTTCAGCAAGGGGTCATACTATAAAATCATATTGCACAGTTCAGCAAGGGTATACTATAAAATCATATTGCACAGTTCAGCAAGGGGTCATACTATAAAATCATATTGCACAGTTCAGCAAGGGGTCATACTATAAAATCATATCGCACAGTTCAGCAAGGGGTCATACTATAAAATCATATTGCACAGTTCAGCAAGGGGTGCATACTATAAAATTCATATGCACAGTTCAGCAAGGGGTCATACTAAAATCTATTGCAGTTAGCAAGGGGTTATACTATAAAATCAACGAAAAGAAATCACAAGTTTTGGGAAACAACTTATCTGGAGCAATCAAATTTTATTAAGTAATACTGATTCTCATGGGAAACAAAAGAAATAACTTACAGAGATATCCTCTGACCTTAAAGATTATTCATTAAATTTACACTCCACTATTCGAAAAAAGTCGAACAACAAACCAAAAAATGGGAACCATTAATGCTATCTATAACAGACAGAATAAACGCATCCAAGGTGATGATTCTACCGTAATACCTATATTTGTTCAGATCAATCCCAATCACGATACCAAATTCCTTCTTTATCAGAGCTCAGAAAAATATCACTAGATTTATTTGGGGACAAACCACATAAAATGGGAGGTATGGCAGTACCCATTCTGAAAGATTATTATCAGGCAACACTACTAGATCAGAACAGATACTGGTGGAACAGCGATGCCAACACAAAACTATGGTGCAATATTGAAAAATATGCAATGCAAAAAATGTGCCAATGCAAACATTTTCCAAAAGTTATGGGAGCAATCCTATTAGGAGACAAATCTATAAACTACTCATAAATCTTACCTAATGCAACAATAAACAATTGGAGAAATATCCAAAAGAACCAAACTCTATTATATCCTTTATATATTATATACTGATCCCTAACTTCCGAACCAACTGGAATGAAAACAGTGATAGACCAGCTATATAAATATGGAAATATAATCCCTTTCAACACATTGCAAAAACAATATCATCTGAAATCCAAAGACTATTACAAACATATGCAAGCAATTTCCTTAATATCTAAATCTAAATGGAATCCACAGAACTACAATTTATAACCTCTAATATTCCTCCTAAAGAAATCCCAACCTTTTACTCCATGATAAATAGTAAAGACACCATGACCAAATTGAAACCATTTTTAAAATGGGAGGAGGAATTGGGAAAAACCTTTTCAATAGAACAATGGTCCAACGCTGCAATAATACCATTTAAAGTCTCCAGATGCTCACAACATTGGGAAATAGCAAAATAACTCTCATTAAGATACTATAGAACCCCGACAATGATGGCCAAATGGAACTCCCAGTACTCACCTTTATGCTGGAGATGCGGATCTTCTCAAGGAACTCTCTCCCACATATTCTGGTCCTGCAATAAAATCAAGAAAACTTGGCTCAAAATACAAAATTTCTTATCATCATTATTCCAAAATCATATCACGTTAACCCCAGAATTGGTTCTACTATTTCTAGATCTCAACTTTTATCCGAACAATCAAAGAACCATCATTTTCCATGTAATAATCATCACACTACAATTCATAACAAGAAACTGGCGTACCACTAAACAACCCAATCTATCCATAATTCCAACTTAAATATGTACTATGAAAAACAATATGCAATAACACAATCTAAATTTGTACAATTCTACAAACAATGGGAATATTGGTACACGGACCAGAGATCATTTGGACTGTAAAGGAATCAAACCAGTCAAAACTGGAACCTATAATTGGTGAAGGGTGTGGGGGAGGACGCACACGTGTTTTTGTGTATGTTCGGTACGCACACGTGTTTTTGTTTTATATTATGTATTTTGTACATATGTATATATCTTTGTTTTGATATTACTATTATTATTATTTTTGTTTAGTTTCAGATTTCAATATTACAGTCATATGAGACATGAATATGACAAAATTATAAAATATGTCAATAAAAATTGAATGATTATAAAAAAAAAAAAGAAACAGCCATTAGTACACCATTGTGCATCGTGCCTGCGAATGCATGCATTTACACAGGGCCGGCCTTAGGTTAAATAGCACATAATACACTGCTGAATGCTGCTTGCCTTGGCCTGCTTCAAATCAAGTCTGCCACCTGCGCTTACTGTATCTCAGTATCTGTAGTGCATTGCGTAACACATATCGCACTAAATGCACAGACATAACAGCACAGCATACAGAAGGCTTACATGTGTTGGGGCTTTGTTTGCGGGGTGGTGCTGATACATATATTTGATCTGCTGGACAATAACTGGGAGGGGCTGTGGCACTGATGCACAACTTTGACCTACAGGTCCGTGACTTAAGACTCCCAACTGGCGCCCCTTCCTGGTAATGCAACCTGTGCGGTCGCACAGGTCGCCCATATCAAAGGCCGCCCTGCATGTACAAACCTTTAAGCTAAGTACACACAACATATATTGACTGACTGACTTATATTTCCGTATATTTCTTTGGATGGCCTGAAATATCTGTGGAATGTTTTGGTTGCGGACAACCAATATTGGTCACTCGTATCGGACGATTCGATGCAAATAAGTCAACCACACTAGTTTGCCAACTGCGGCCAAATTAACGGCCAACCATATGCACCAGCCTTAAGGAGGAGAGCATGAAGAAAGAGAGCATGAAGAAAGAGAGCATGAAGGAATGCATTTTGTGTGTAGAAAAAACTGCATTATGGATTTAGGAGCTGGTGCAATAAAAGGTGCAAAAGTTTGTCTGTGCTATTAATCTACACCGACCAATCAGATGTCACCTAATTAAAGTAAAATAGTTAAAAGCTGATTTCTGATTGATTGCTCAAAATTAACCAGCATGGTGCAAACTTTTGCACCTCTCATTGCATTAGCCTCTAACATGGGGCCATATTTATAAAAGTGGTAAACTGATTATTAATCTACGATTTATGATCCCCATAGAATACCATTGCGGTAGTTTACTATCACATGGTATTCTACAACCGAACGTTCGTTAACATTTACAGCCGCTGTCGTACATAACCGATAAATTGTGATACCGCTCTTTATAAATATGGCCCATATTACTATGGTTAAAGTTTTTCAATTGTGACTTTTGTTTGCCTTTAAATATGTACACCAAGGTTTTTATGATACTGGCATCTTATGTTTGGCTGATGTTGTCTTATTTCATATTTAAATTTCCGTCTACCACATCTTCTGCAGATTTTAAGCTGATATCTATGGAAGATCAGCTCCGTAAGGTGGGAATTTTTAAATTGGTTTTCAATCGACCGAAATGATGAAAAATCTGCTGAACAGAGGCAGCATGCAAGTTCTGCTATCTTTGGCTCCATAAACTAGTCCTGGCCGAGCCACAATATCTTGAACAGAAATTGAACCAGGGCCAACCTGAATTACCAATTAATCACTGGGTCCCCTGTGTTACATAATGCAGGCGTTAAAGATTAGATGCACTGGTGTAAACAACAGAAGTTTGACAAGTGTATATGACAATGTGTTTTTCAGGTCAAAGATCAAGAAGAAAGAAAAAGTCACAGTTAACTTTTCAAAATGTTAAGTCTAAAAAAAAGCACAGCCATGTTTATGTTATAGCAGATAAAGGATCCATCCCCACTAACAAATATGGACCTGCAATTAGTCGCAGTTTATAAATAGCTCCAGAAGACTATCTACAGCTGTAATTGTACTGTGACCGACAAGTCAAAAACAAGAGATAAAAGTCACTCTGATGGGTAGTTATACAGGAAAGCAGCCATGGAGAGAGTAAATGTACATAATACATAAGGGTAAGGTCCCACTATCACACACAGCAACGCATGCAAAACGAGCGTGAAACTTCGTGTGCTATTCGTTCCGGGCCATATCAATGCTATTGGCATGCATGCGATCTGCACGAAAAGCAGTGCACACGTGGGAACCAATAAGGGACCGGACCACAGTGCGCATAGTGGAAACTGCACGGTATCATTGCATTGGCAATGCGAACCTGAAACCTGAATGGAGCGCAAATCACACTCCAACACGCTGTAGTGGGATCTAGCCCTAAGAGCCCGTATATACACATACACCCCTTATCCATATTGCACCCCTTATCCATACTACGGGTGTCGTATGAAAAAGGGTGTAGTTGAATAATGGTTGATGTAGAACGATAGAAGACTGTGGTAGTTGTTATGGAATAAGGGGTTTTGTAGTATGAATTAAAGAGTGTAGTAGAAGTAAGGGGTGTGATATGAATAAGGGGTGTAGTATGAATAAAGAGTGTAGTATGAATAAGGGGTGCAGTATGGATAAGGGGTTAGTATGATACAAGGGGTTAGAATATGAAGAAAGAGTGTAGTGATGAAGTAAGGGAGTAGTATGAATAAAGGTGTGTAAGTATGATAAGGGTTGTTTATGAATACAAGGGTGAGTGTAGTATGAGATATGATAGGGTTATTATAGGAATTAATTAAAGGTGTGTATGAATAAGGGGTAGTAGGAATAAAGGATGTAGTATAAATAAGGGCTGTGTATGAATAAGGGCTGTAGTATGAATAAGGGGTGTAGTGGATAAGGGGTGAATATGGAAAAGGGGTGTTGTTATGGTAATGAAAGGGTGTAGTATGAATAAAGGGTGTAGGTATGAATAAGGGGTGTCGTATGAATAAAGGGTGTAGTATGAATAAGGGGTATAGAATTAATAAAGGTGTAGTGTAGAATAAGGGGTATAGAATTAATAAAGGGTGTAGTATGAATAAAGGGTGTAGGATGAATAAGGGGTGTAGTATGAAGAAAGGGGGTAGTATGAATAAAGGGTGTAGTATGAATAAGGGGTGTCGTATGAATAAAGGGTGTAGTATGAATAAGGGGTATAGAATTAATAAAGGGTAGTAGAATAAGGTGTGTGTAGTATAAATAAGGGGTGTAGTATGAATAAAGGAGGTAGTATAAATAAGGGCTGTAGTATGAATAAGGGCTGTAGTATGAATAAGGGGGAGGAGGGGTTCCACCCTGGTGACCCCTACTGACCCCTATTGTTTATTAAAATGCATTTCTTACTGGATTTAAATTTTAGCCCGTTTTCTCTGTTTTCTTGGGTGAATGGCTGTAGCCCCTGCGGGATTCCCCTGTAAGAACCCTGTGGGCCAGTTCCAGTTCATTAAGGTGTATTATATTTTGCGGAGTTTTGCACGTGATTTCTTTTGTGATTTTGTTTATCTTTAATATGAATCTGCACTTTGTCACTTTGCTGCGTGATTTACGTAAATAACCTACTTTTTTAGTTACTCACCAACTAAATGGGTCATTGTTAAATAAACTATTGTACTTTTACCTGAACCTGGTATTCTTCCTCTATCAAGTTCTTGATTCTTGATGTCTTTTATGATTTGCATAGTAAACATAGTATTTGAGGTTGAATAAAGACACACGTCCATCAGTCCAACCTATCCCTTTTTTTTTTAACCCTACCTAACAGTTGATCCAGAGGAGGCAAAAAAAAAAAAAAACAGCTAAAAAAGGGGGGAATTCCTTCCTGACTCCAACTGCAATCGGATAGTATCACTGGATAAATGAGATCTACAGTAAACTATTTATACCAGTAGTTCTCAATATTTTTAGAAACTGCATGTTGCAGATGTTTACAAATCTCCCCCTTTCTGATATTGTTTCCAATCAGTTCTGCCCACAGCTGCAGGAGGTTCACTGGGGTAGCCAATCAGAGCAAATCAGCTCAAGACTAAACGTTTGGGGTCGTTCAAGTGACTAGAGACGCCCGTAATATAATTTTCAATTTTTTTCAGTCGATTAAACTGTTCTCGCATACACAAAGCTATAATTCCCATCCCACAGGTGTTAAATGTTTCTTTCATTTCCTGGCAGTAATCAAAATGAAAGATATACAATTTTTTTTTATTATTTAGCTTTTCTTTTGGACAATATTGTTTAAAAGGAGGAACAAAAAAAAATATTACCATGCTCCAGAAAGTTGAATACTGTCGACAGCCTGTGGCAGAGGAGCATTTAATGTGTTTTGTGTGCCCTTTCAAGTTCTAGAATTGAAAAAAATAAATAAAAAATGCGCGCCTGGGGATATTTATCAGGTTTGCAGCCACCCAAGGAAACGTTGGTTTTTACGGTACAGGGTGCTGAGAGTCGCAGTTCACCTTTCTGCCTTCCCATCCGAGCGCCTTCCGGACATTCGCTAGACGTGGGGTCAATGGGAATTCTTGGACCTGGCGTCTCAGTTAATATCTTTGCTGTGTTTTTTGTTTATCCAGCTGAGTTGTATTTGGATTTATCATGCTGATGTCAGAAAATAGATCCAGCTTTCAAGCATTAAAGACGAATTACTTTTCGAATTTACCAAAGACAGTTTAAAGGATATGTCACCCCCACAGACCAATTTCACCGAGCTTCTTCTGATTCATCTCTGGCCCTAGGTTCAAAGGTTGCCATCTCCCTTTGAAGCTTTACACGAACTCTTTATGAGCTTCAGAGAAGGAAGTTGAGAAGCAGCGCTTAGTCATTGGCCATTACTGATATCTGCTACTCGGGTGACCGGATAAATAACAGAGTCAAAATCAGAGGGAAAAATGTCATATGACATTCTTAGACGCTGTTCCACAGTGGCAGCATAACATTAAGTGAAAAGGAATAATTTGTCAGGGCCAACCTTTGTTTAAATAAACTGTAATTCTGTTAAATATTTAATATACAGTACAAGTGATGTATTTAATCAGTTTTAGATCTGTTCCTTATTTAAAGGAGAGTTATTGTCTCATTTTTGGCACCCTAGAATATCGAAGACAACTCGGCTTGCAGTTGGGGTTGGATTTACCGTTTTTCTCAAGTATTAATAAATGATTGCAGGACATTTTAGGAAATTGTTGATTGGAACAACCCACAAACCCCCCAGACAGATATTCATGTCCAAGAACAAATTCAATTATACGTCAAAATAATATATACAGGGAGATTCAAAATGGGCAAATCTGTTTAAACAACCACATCAACCTGAAGTATATCAGTACGTTGTGCTTAACATGGATTTTATGGCACAGCGCCATTTCCAAATGGTTTGTTAAGTTTTGCGTTAACTCGGAGCGCAGATTTAATGGGGTTCTATAGGGGGACCTTATTCGCCAATCCTGGAAAGTCCTGGAAAGTCTTACCTTTACGCGATCCCATGATGCAATGCCAACGTAATCTCTTTACATCTCTTTGTATTGCGAGATTGCGCAAAGGTAATTGTTGATCCGCAGGTATTGAATCTCCCTGATAATTTGTTATTAATAAATCATTTGTTAAAGAATTATGTCACATAGTAAATGAGTTGAATAAGACATACGCCTTTCTAGTCCAACCTTTACGCCCTACCCTCTCTTTAACCCACCCTGACAGTTATCCAGAGGAAGGCAAAAAAAAAAAAAAAATAACAGCTTAAAAAAAAAAAGGGTCAGGATTCCATCTTTCCATATAAAGTTTTTTATAAAAACAGTTAAATGAACAGTATGGGCTCAGGAAGGAAGGATTGGTAAGTCCAAATCATATTGGGAGGTAGGTGTAATCCGTCATAATTTAGCTCGACTCCTCATCCAAACTGGATAAACTACTACATAAAACTTGTACTTTCCTAAACCACAACCCAATGGTTAGACCTTGTTTTGTTTGGCCTCTGAGGCAGCTAAAGGTGATCAGGTGAAATCTGCACTAATTGAATCGCCTTAGTGTACCGAGCAGTTTCCACAAATAAAATATATTAATTAAGCAGTTTCCAAATTAATATTTAATTAAGGGGAACTGAAATGTGATAACGGATCTGAATGTTATTTTAAACCAAAGCAAAGAATTACCATTGTTATGTTTGTTTACATGTCTTTAGGTGTTTTATAGTTACATTGACTACAGAAGAAGAGTAACAATCTACCAAGGTTTAGAGAATTAAAGGAATTAGATGTGTGTTAGCAGAGGGAGAGATTAGGGTTGAAGTGTTTGCTCCATCTTCTTAAAGGCAAGTTTTGTATAGCAGTCTGGATGCTACATGGAATCTATCCCCCATGTGTAGGGAATGAGGAGCAGTTTTCTCTCCCCCTCGAAATGTTTAATTAAAGGGGCGATCAATGTTTTGTAAAACTTCGTACACGTATAATCTTTGGCACTGACGAACAATCCCTGAACGCGTGCACACATCCTTTTTCGGCTGATATGCGTTCGGGTCCAGCACCATGGCGGATCAATGAGCGTTTCTGACGCACGCATCACACACGTGCGATTATCGTCCAGAAGGAAGTTCATTAACCGTGTGCTTCGTGGTCAGCGGTTGTTTGCTGGTGCAAAGATCAGCGTTAGAGAGAAAAATGAGTAGAAAAGTACAAATCAAGATTAAATGGAAGAAGTGGGTGAGGACCAATAGTTATTCCTGTGCTGAAAGTGTGTTTACCACCCATTCATTTGCTTTTATTGGTCAGTTTTTAGAAATGTCCCCAAATTCCTGATTCCGGTTCATTTTCAGACTTCAGTAAAAGTTCGGAAGTTCAGAAGTTCGAAAAACGAACCCATTAACTCAATGGGAGATTTTAGTTCAAAAATTTGGATTAAATAAAATAAACATATCAGTGATAACTTACTGTTAATGGCTCTGGGACCTGGGAAATGGTCTGGGGAACTTGTACATATCACCTAAACTTGTGTAAACACTAACTCTCCCCACTTCCGGCAATTGTCATGTGTCTGCATGCTACATTTGGGTTATGGCCAATTTGAGGGTTACCGAAATCTAACGATACATTTGCGGGGTTACCGAAATCTAACGATACATTTGAGGGTTACCGAAATCTAACGATACATTTGAGGGTTACCAAAATCTAACGATACATTTGAGGGTTACCGAAAATCTAACATACATTGAGGGTTACCGAAATCTACACGATACATTCTGAGGGTTACCTAGATCTAACGATACATTTGGGGTTACCGAAATCTAACAATACATTTGAGGGTTACCGAAATCTAACGATATACTTTGAGGGTTACCAAATCTAATGATACATTTGAGGGTTACCTAATCTAACGATACATTTGAGGGTTACCGAATCTAACAATACATTTGAGGGTTACCGAAATCTAACGATCATTTGAGGGTTACCAAAATCTAACGATACATTTGAGTGTTACCGAAATCTAACGATACATTTGATGGTTACCCGAAATCTAACGATACTTTGAGATGTTACCGAATCTACGATCCATTTGAGTACCGTTCGAAATTCTTTAATTAGTTATTGATTTTCAAAAATTATCAAAATAACTTTGCGAGTTCGAATACCCAATAGTTTGTAAGTGTTTGAGTTGGTCTGAAGGAGGTTTTGGACCATCTCTAGTCAGTTTGGGAGCAGAACCAACCTGTAGACAGGGAATGAATTAGTTTAAAAATGAGGATTTTTTTTCTTTTTATGTTTTTTTTTATTTTTTGCTGTGAAAATTTTGTAATTTAGACACAAATTGTCCATTAAATAATACTCCCAAATGTATGGCTTATTTTAAAAGTATTTTTTTGGACAAATTGCCATCGAAATAGAAGCTCCTAATATAAATATATGGTAGTAAATCTTAAAGAAACAACGTCCATCTAGTCTTCCCCCCATCTATGATACCTCCCGAAAGCGCTTACCCCCACCAAACCTATCCCCGCGACTATTATCTGCAGGAACCCGCCTTACCTGATCTTCTTTGTGGCCGACATACGATCATGAGGTCCCGCCAGGCACCAGCACGCAGCACTTATAACTGAAAGATGCAGTCACAGCCTTTAGGAAATTTTATGACAAATCTCTTGGGAGAACCCTTACCCGTAATTACATCATAAGCCCATTTCCACTAAAAAACAGATTGCCTGTTAGCATCAATGAAAACAAATGGCAAGACTATCAAAGGTCAAAATAGTAGACCCACATTGAGATGGAGATATGGCTATAAGCGATAGAGATTGTGTCACATACAGTATGACAGCCTAACACCACTCACAACACCATTACTATGCTGCCTATATCCAAATTTCTATCTCTGTGTCACATTGCCGCATGGCAGCTCCACACCATCTCTTTTATCAGGACATAGAAGGATAGAGATGTGGGTGGAGCCCGCAATCTGACACAGAGATAGAAATATGTATATAGACAGACAGGTGTGGGAGCTGCCATGCTGTGTGGCCAATAGTGGCTGCCTTTTTCCAGACAGTGCACAAATGGGTAGGTGTAAGGATTTGAGCATGGGGAATGGGGTGAATATATCAATAGTCAATACGAATGAAATCCATTTTAAGCAACACTGATGCAGAATATAATATGGGGTCTAATATGGGATCCAGTCTGTGTGGGCTTGGCTAAAGGGCATGTCCACCCCCAAACTATAATCCCCCCAACTACTGGCCCCACCATGTAGTGTAGTTTAATCCTTACCTCACTCCCAACTCCAATCTGGTTCTCCTGTAGTCTCCCCCCCCAAAGTTCCAAAAACTGCCCACCAAGGCTAGCAGGTCCATATAGGACACTGCCTGCTACCTGGCCTCCCGGAGATTCCTGCCATGCTGCTGCACCCTTCTCCTCCCCCCCTCCCTCCCCCTCCCTCTCCCTCCCTCTCCCCTCTCCCTCCCGTTCTACTATCCCTCCCCCTAGCACAAATCCCCCTTAATATTGTGCTCCCCCCACCTGTCCCCCAGCCCCACCGCATGTTTTTTTTTTAAAAAAAGCTCCCCAAACTCTTACTTACTCTCCCTGCTCTCCGCTTCCTCCGCTGCACTGAATGACCGGCAGCCGCGTCCGTGATTGGCTGCCGCTCAGCCAATCACAGACGCGACTGCCGGTCCCCCGCCCCTCTGCTTGCATTCTCGCAAGCAGAGGGCCGGCAGTGCGGCGGAGGATCGAGGGGAGGTAAGTAAGAGTTTGGGGGGCTTTTTAAAAAAAAAACATGCGGTTGGGGCTGGGGACATGGGGGAGCATGATATTAAATTTTTATTTTAGGGGTGGACTAGCCTTTAAAGGTATGTTATATTTACCAGTCTGTGCCCTCTGGGCATGAGGGTATCTTAGTATGTGCCTGGCAGGGTACATTTTAATTAACGGTCTGTGTGTGCGCCGTTAATGTACAAGCTTAATGGTCTAGTTGATGTATAATATTGCGGCACAATGTAAATGGAATAATATCTTTAAAATGGTGTAACCTTAACAAAGTAGGCGTGGTCTTAATGAAAAAATTGCTTCACCTTCTCCTTCTTCCCATGTGTCCCGCTTTTGCTCTTTAAAATGTAGGGAGGTGTGCCACGTGTCACGTTGGTTCGTGTTATTGGGGGGGCCCGAAATTTCCACCATTATGGGCCCAGAAAAGTCTGATGTGGCCCTGGTCAAAATAAAAGAAACATTTGGCAACTAAATTTCTCTCTCTCTCTACTCTCTCTATCTTCCCTCCCTCTCTTCTCTATATTATATCTTCTTTCTCTGTATTCTCTCTCTCCCTCTTTCTCTCTTTTCTCTCCCTCTCATCTCTCTAATATCTCCTTTCTTCTCTGTATTCTCTCTCCCTCTATTCTCTTCTCTCCCTCTCTCTCTCTCTAATCTCTCTTTCCTCTCCTCTCTTCTCTGTTATTCTCTCTCTCCCTCTCTACTCTCTCTTCTCTCCCACTCCTCTCCTCCCTCTCCTTCTCTGTATCTCTCTCCCCTCTCTATTCTCTTCTCTCCCTCTCTTCTCTCTAATCTCTCTTTCTCTTCTCCTCTTCTCTGTATTCCTCTCTCTCCCCTCTCTTCTCTCTCTTCTCCTCCTCTCTCTCCCCTCTTCTCTCCCTCTCTTCTTCTCCATCTCTCTCCCTCTCTATCTCTTCTCTCCCTCTCTCCTCTCTAATCTCTCTTCTCTCCCTCTCTTCTTCTCGTATTCTCTCCTATCTCCCTCCTATTCCTCTCTTCTCTCCCACTCCTCTCTAATCTCTCTCTTTCTCCCCTCTCTTCCCTAATCTCTCTTCTCCCTCTCTCTTTCTCTCTTTCTCTCCCTCTCTTCTCTCCTCCCTCTCTCTTCTCCCCTTCTCTTCCATTTATTCTCTTCTCTCTTTAGATAAATTTAGCTAAAGGGAGAAAGAAATGCAAGGTTCTGATAATCCTGGATTCTATAATACATATATAATAAACCCACCTGGGATGCCCTCGGTATCTTTTGAAATGATCAATACACCTGAACATCTTTTCCTGCATAAAATTCTCTTATATGTATATTGTGTTGTGTTCTTTGAGTCTCATTGAGGGATTACAATCCATTTCCTTCTTATTTGGCTAATTCTCCATGGGAAGCCCTTAGGATAAGGATTATTCCATTTATACCTTTAATTAAAAGGAATTCTCCTTTAAAGTTCTATCCACAGATAACCGAGAGCTACAGAGATCGATAGCTTGGGCCTTCTAAGTTCTGATCCTATTACATTGTAAATGAAGTGGGGTCTTCTTACAGTTATTTCCTGTGCTGAGTCCCACGTTACATTTCCAAGCCCCAATAAGAGGATAACTCTGTATATTCAGGTTGGTAAGTAACAGATAACGTTAATGGATGGACCGAGTGGTAGGTTTGCAGATAAACGCAGATCAATATAAAAACTCATATTAAAAAGTCCTCGGATAGAAAGGCACATTTCTCTATATGCACGGTGAGCAAGAAAATGTTCTTTTCTAGTCTCCTACTAGGAGAAAGGTCAAAAATGTGAAAATCCAAAATTCTATTACAAGACCCAAGTCATTGGGGAAAAAAATCTGAAAGTAGTCCCAAATATAGTAAGGGTAAATAATGCATGGTACGTTACTGTAGATGGCTTGGGCACCTGGAAATGGTCAGGGGAACACGTACGAATCACCAAAACTTAAGTTAAATCGAATTTCCTTCGTGCAAGCTATTTTCGAACTTCCTCATGTAATTGTTTAGTAACTCTCCGAAGTAGCGCCGAATGTATACTTTCGAGGGTTAATAAAATAGGGAATGTTTCCGCAATCAAAAGTTCCAATCGGTTCCAACTTTGGATCCGGGAATTCCGATTCGAGACCCAGATTCCATCTTTAATTAGTAGTCACTTTGGAATTCCATCACACCCGTATAAAGCCTCACATTTGTATATGGTCATGTATCTATAACTGTCCCTTTTTTTCAATGGGGATGCATTGTTCTGTATATATTTCATATGTAGCTTTTCATGTCTTTGTATTAACTATTAAATTTTTAAATTTGTACCTTTAGGGACAAGTGTAAAAAAATTAGTCCTCTCCTGCATGGCTTAATGCTCAGGTAAAAAGGGAAATGGAAAAAAGAAAAATATTTTAAAAATTTTGAAATCAAGGGAACAGAACAGGCTTACAGGGAGTATAAAGCTGTATTAAAGAGTGCAAGAAGCAATTAATTGCTAAAATAGAAAATGAAATATGGATTGCCGAACAAAGCAGTCCAACCCCAAATTTTTTTTAAGTATATAATGGTAAAAAGATAAGGACTGAGAATGTGGGCCATTAATAATGGGGCTGAGATGGTTGTAGAGGATGCCGAAAAGGCTAATCTGCTAAACCGTTTTTTTTACAACCGGTTTTTCACTATTGAGAACAGTACCTTACAGCAGGGATTGTGATAATTGTGCAGAGGATATGGTACGGAAACAATTAGACAAAGTTAATATCAATAAAGCCCCAGACCAGATGGATTGCTTCCTCGGATTTTAAAAGAGCTTAGTTCAGTTCTATCTAGACCACTGTTTCTCATCTTTTCAGATTCACTTTGGTCTGGGGATGTGCAGCTGGATTGTAAAAAAGCCAATGTATACCATATTCAAAAAAGGTAGTCGTTCACAGCCTGATAGAACTATAGACTTGTAACCCTAACATCAGTGGTAGGGAAGGATGGAAACTTTGTTACACGATCATATCCTTGACTTTGTCTCCAGGCTCATCTTATTAGTAGTAGTCAGCATGGATTTATGAGAAATAGATCATGCCAGACAAATTTATTGTTTTTTATGAGAAGCGAGTAAGAATTTGGATTCAGGCACAGCAGTGGATGTGGTATACTTGGATTTTGCGAAAGCTTTTTATACTGTACCACATAGGCCACTAATGTATAAACTGAGACTGTTGGCCTTGAAGAAAACATTTGTCATCTGATAGAGAATTGGTTATTGGATCGCAAGCAAGAGTGGTGGTAAATGGAGCTACATCTATGTGGGCTAAAGTTCTAAGCGGCGTGCCTCAGGGTTCTGTACTGGGGCCGCTTCTGTTTAATCTGTTTATAAATGACTTAGAAGGGGCATTGAGAGCAAGGTCTCTGTGTTTGCTGATGACACTAAACTATGCGAGCTTTGGAAACTTCCAATGATGTGCAAGTGTGCAAGCCAGACCTAGATAATTATCAAAAGGGGCACAGAATGACAGATGAGATTCAATGTTGATAAATGTAAGGTGATGCATTTGGGATTTTAATCCCTGTGCCATCTACACCATAAATAACTCTGTTTTAAGTGCATCTGTAAAAAAAAGATTTGGGGGTTCGGTAGATAACAGATTTAGCTGTAGCAAACAATGCCAGGTAGCAATGGCTAGAGCTAGCAAGTATTGTCTTGTATAAAGAGGGATATTTTCCGATTGCCATTTGGAGTCAGGGGGAATCCCCTCCCCCCCCCCCCCTTTAGCTGTTTTTTTTTTTTTTTTACCTTTCTCTGATCAACTGTTAGGTAGGGATAAAAAAAAAAAAAAAGAGGGTGAATAGGTTGGACTTGATGGATGGATGTCTTTATTCAACCTTAATTACTATGTTACTATGTTTACTGAGATGATTGGTAAAGCTCTGTAACATGGCTGATGTGTGAGACGAATTGTTCACAGCTGCTATTCTTTCTTTCTAAAAAGAGAGGTTGAATGTCTAAGAGGCCCCCCCAGATAAGGGGCCCTCATGTCATGTAGCAATATGACAAAAGACCAGTAAGGCTGTTTTGGAGAAGCCACCATACATGTTAGATTGTCAGATGATTCGTCAAGCAGCAGTAATACTAGAATATGAGTGGGAAATGATTGCAAGCTTGACATTTGGTTGTAATGTGTAGGAGGACATGTTATTAAGAGTCATTTGTGCATTTGGTGGTCTCGGTGATGCACAGTTTGGCTTATGCATAGTGACGTCCCTCCCGCGCTGTGACTGACTGGAGTGTGTAATCTGAGAGAGAATCTCTACTTGGTGCTATTACCTGTGGGGGAAACCTGCAAAGCATCTACTTAAATCTAAGTGCTGAAAGCTTATACAGTCATGCAAGGTCAACAGCTATTAGGATTAGATGGGGAAATTTCAAAGGAAGAGCTGCACAGAGAATTAGTTCTGGGATATAAGCAGCATTCTATTATCTCTTCTCCAAAGTGATCCTTAAAAAAAACCTGTAGGCGGTGCTTGAGGAATGTTACAGTGTTTCAGGTGATTCTCTGAACTGCTAGTACCCATGGCTGGTTTGAGTATTGGTAAAGCTACATATACTTTATACAATAATTAGGCCTGACCGACATTTCGTGTTTAGGTCATTCAGGAAGAAATATTGGATGGTTTCTTCTTTCGGTTGCTACCGACCACATTGGAATAACACACGATCGGATGTGTCGGAAAACCTTGGGCGATTGTGCAGTCCTCTATGGTCCACACTTGGCTAACTGTCCGGACGCAGCGTGGTTTTATTCATTTCTCCTGGCCGACCAGTCAAAGTGCGGATCGTCTGTCAGGTCGGAGGAAGGATTGTAAGGTGTGTACACACTTTAGTGTATGGACACTCGGTTGGGCATCATCGTGATTCCTTTCGCCCGACCGATCATCTACACATCAGCCGATAGTTGGCTGAAACAGCCATTAGTAACCTCTAGCTGAAACTATCCGTTCAGACAATAATATCACTGGAATTAAAATAGGTGATACTTATTACACAAAAGCACACTCTTTGCGGACGATGTAATTCTGGTAATAACCAACCCAACTATCTCCTTAACACATATTCAAAATCATATCGCACAGTTCAGCAAGGGGTCATACTATAAATCATATTGCACGTTCGCAAGGGTCTACTATAAAATCATATTGCCAGTTCACAAGGGTCATACTATAAAATCATATTGCACAGTTCAGCAAGGGGTCATACTATAAATCAATCGCCAGTCAGCAGGGTCATACTATAAATCATTCACAGTCGCAAGGGTCATACATAATCATATTGCACAGTTCAGCAGGGTCTACTAAAATATATCGCACAGTTCAGCAAGGGGTCATACTATAAAATCATATTGCACATTCAGCAAGGGTCATACTATAAAATCATATCGCAAGTCAGCAAGGGTCATACTATAAAATCATATGCACATTCAGCAGGGTCATACTATAAAATCAACGAAAAGAAATCACAAGTTTGGAACAACTTATCTGGAGCACTCAAATCTTCTTATTAAGTAAATACTGATTCTCATGGGAAACAAAAGAATAACTTACCAAGATATCCTCTGACCTTAAAGAATTATTCCAATAAATTTCACTCCACTATTCTAAAAAGTCGAACAACAAACCAAAAAATGGGAACCATTAATGCTATCATAACAGACAGAATAAACGCATCCAAGGTGATGATTCTACCGTAATACCTATATTTGTTCAGATCAATCCCAATACATATACCAATTCCTTCTTTATCAGAGCTCAGAAAAATATCACTAGATTTATTGGGGACAACCACATAAAATGGGAGGTATGGCAGTACCCATTCTGAAAGATTATTATCAGGCAACACTACTAGATCAAACAGATACTGGTGAACAGCGATGCCAACACAAAACTATGGTGCATATTGAAAATATGCAATGCAAAAATGTGCCAATGCAAACATTTTCCAAAAGTTATGGGAGCAATCCTATTAGGAGACAACTATAAACTACTCATAAATCTTACCTAATGCAACAATAAACAATTGGAGAAATATCCAAAGAAACCAAACTCTATTATATCCTTTATATATTATATACTGATCCTAACTTCCGAACCAACTGGAATGAAAACAGTGATAGACCAGCTATATAAATATGGAAATATATCCCTTTCAACACATTGCAAAAACAATATCATCTGAAATCCAAAGACTATTACAAACATACATGCAAGCAATTTCCTTAATATCTAAATCTAAATGGAATCCACAGAACTACAATTTATAACCTCTAATATTCCTCCTAAAAAATCCCACCTTTTACTCCATGATAAATAGTAAAGACACCATGACCAAATTGAAACCATTTTTAAAATGGGAGGGGGAATTGGGAAAAACCTTTTCAATAGAACAATGGTCCAACGCTGCAATAATACCATTTAAAGTCTCCAGATGCTCACAACATTGGGAAATAGCAAAATAACTCTCATTAAGATACTATAGAACCCCGACAATGATGGCCAAATGGAACTCCCAGTACTCACCTATGCTGGAGATGCGGATCTTCTCAAGGAACTCTCTCCCACATATTCTGGTCCTGCATAAAATCAAGAAAACGTGCGCTCAAAATACAAAATTTCTTATCATCATTATTCCAAAATCATATCACGTTAACCCCAGATTGGTTCTACTATTTCTAGATCTCAACTTTTATCCGAACATCAAAGAACCATCATTTTCCATGTATAATCATCACACTACAATTCAAACAAAACTGGCGTACCACTAACAACCCAATCTATCCATAATTCTAACTTAATATTCATATATGAAAAACAATATGCAATAACACAATCTAAATTTGTACAATTCTACAAACAATGGGAATATTGGTACACGGACCAGAGATCATTTGGACGTAAAGGAACAAACCAGTCAAAACGGGAACCTATAATTGGTGAAGGGTGTTGGGGGGACGCACACGTGTTTTTGTGTATGTTCGGTACGCACACGTGTTTTTTTTTTATATATGTTTTTGTTACATATATATATCTTTGTTTTGATATTACTATTATTATTATTTTTGTTTAGTTTCAGATTTCAATATTACAGTCATATGAGACATGAATATGACAAAATTATAAAATATGTCAATAAAATTGAATGATTATAAAAAAAAAAAAGAAACAGCCATTAGTACACCATTGTGCATCGTGCCTGCGAATGCTATGCATTTACACAGGGCCGGCCTTAGGTTAATAGCACATAATACACTGCTGAATGCTGCTTGCCTTGGCCTGCTTCAAATCAAGTCTGCCACCTGCCTTACTGTATCTCAGTATCTGTAGTGCATTGCGTAACACATATCGCACTAAATGCACAGACATAACAGCACAGCAGTGTTGGCTTACATTGTGGGGCTTTGTTTGCGGGGTGGTGCTGATACATATATTTGATCTGCTGGCACATAACTGGGAGGGCTGTGGCACTGATGCACAACTTTGACCTACAGGTCCGTGACTTAAGACTCCTAACTGCGCCCCTTCCTGGTAGACAACCTGTGCGGTGCGTCGCACAGGTCGCCCATATCAAAGGCCGCCCTGCATGTACAAACCTTTAAGCTAAGTACACACAACATATATTGACTGACTGACTTATATTTCCGTATATTTCTTTGGATGGCCTGAAATATCTGTGGAATGTTTTGGTTGCGGACAACCAATATTGGTCACTCGTATCGGACGATTCGTGCAAATAAGTCAACCACACTAGTTTGCCAACTGCGGCCAAATTAACGGCCAACCATATGCACCACCTTAAGGAGGAAGCAGAGAAGAAAGAGAGCATGAAGGAATGCATTTTGTGTGTAGAAAAAACTGCATTATGGATTTAGGAGCTGGTGCAAAAAGTTTGTCTGTGCTATTAATCTACAACCGACCAATCAGATGTCCCTTAAATAAAATAGTTAAAAGCTGATTCTGATTGATTGCTCAAAATTAACCAGCATGTGCAAACTTTTGCACCTCTATTGCTTAGCCTCTAACATGGGGCCATATTTATAAAAGTGGTAAACTGATTATTAATCTACGATTTATAGATCCCCATAGAATACCATTGCGGTAGTTTACTATCACATGGTATTCTACAACGAACGTTCGTTACATTTACAGCCGCTGTCATCATAACCGTAAATTGTGATACCGCCTTTATAAATATGGCCCATATTACTATGGTTAAAGTTTTTCAATTGTGACTTTTGTTTGCCTTTAAATATGTACACCAAGGTTTTTATGATACTGGCATCTTATGTTTGGCTGATGTTGTCTTTTTTCATATTTAAATTTCCGTCTACCACATCTTCTGCAGATTTTAAGCTGATATCTATGGAAGATCAGCTCCGTAAGGTGGGAATTTTTTAAATTGGTTTTCAATCGACCGAAATGATGAAAAATCTTCTGAACAGAGGGCAGCATGCAAGTTCTGCTATCTTTGGCTCCATAAACTAGTCCTGGCGCGAGCCACAATATCTTGAACAGAAATTGAACCAGGGCCAACCTGAATTACCAATTAATCACTGGGTCCCCTGTGTTACATAATGCAGGCGTTAAAGATTAGATGCCCTGGTGTAAACAACAGAAGTTTGACAAGTGTATATGACAATGTGTTTTTCAGGTCAAGATCAGAGAAAGAAAAAGTCACAGTTACTTTTCAAAATGTTAAGTCTAAAAAAACACAGCCATGTTTATGTTATAGCAGATAAAGGATCCATCCCCGCTAACAAATATGGACCTGCAATTAGTTGCAGTTTATAAATAGCTCCAGAAACTATCTACAGCTGTAATTGTACTGTGACCGACAAGTCAAAAACAAAGAGTTGTGCAGAAATAGACCGTGTTTGCACATTGAGATCAGTGAAGGAGATAAGTCACTCTGATGGGTAGTTATACAGGAAAGCAGCCATGGAGAGAGTAATGTACATAATACATAAGGGTAAGGTCCCACTATCACACACAGCAACGCATGCAAACGAGCGTGAAACTTCGTGTGCTATTCGTTCCGGGCCATATCAATGCTATTGGCATGCATGCGATCTGCACGAAAGCAGTGCACACGTGGGAACCAATAAGGGACCGGACCACAGTGCGCATAGTGGAAACTGCACGGTATCATTGCATTGGCAATGCGAACCTGAAACCTGAATGGAGCGCAAATCACACTCCAACACGCTGTAGTGGGATCTAGCCCTAAGAGCCCGTATATACACATACACCCCTTATCCATATTGCACCCCTTATCCATACTACCCCCCTTATTCATACTACAGCCCTTATCAACTACCAGCCTTATTTATACTACATCCTTTATTCATACTACCCCCTTATTCATACTACAAAACCCCCTTATTCATACTACAAACACCCTTTATTATTCTATAACCCCTTATTCACTACATACACCTTTATTCATACACTACACCCCTTATTCATCACTACACCCTTTATTCATACTACAAACAACCCTTATAACTACAAACCCTTATTCTACACAACCCCATTTTTCAACTACACCCTTTATTCATACTACACCCTTTTACTTCTATACCCCTTATCTACTAAACATACATACACCCTTTATTAATTCTATACCCCTTATTCATACTACAATACCCCTTTATTCATACGCACCCCCTTATTCTACTACACCCTTATTCATACTACAACACCCTTTATCTACAACACCCTTTCCATATTGCACCCCTTATCCATACTAACACACACCCTTATTCATACTACACCCTTTATTCATACTACAGCCCTTATTTATACTACATCCTTTATTCCTACTACACCCCTTTTTCATACTACACTTTATTATTTCTATAAATTCTATAAACCCTTATTCATACTACAACACCTTTATTCATCAGACAACCCCTTATTCATACTACAACAACCCTTTATTCATACCCTCTACCCCTTATTCATACTACACTCTTTATCATTCTACAACCCCTTATTCATACTACACCCCTTATTCATACTACACCCCTTATTCATACTACACTCTTTATTCATACTACAAACCCTTATTCATACTACAACCCCTTATTCATACTACACTCTTTATTCATACTAACACAAACTACACCCCCTTATTCATCTCAACACTACACCCTTTATTTTCGTTCTACACAACTTATTCATACTACAAACTACAAACCCCTTATTCATACGACACCCCTTATTCATACAAATACACTAACCCCTTATTTCAAATGGTGCATTCAAAGATGTTTCATGACTAATACATGCAATAGAAATATGTACACACTAGAAATCACATAGATAGATAGATAATAGATAGATAGATAGATAGATAGATAGATAGATAGACAATAGATAGATAGATAGATGATAGATAGACAATAGATAGATAGATAGATAGATAGATAGATAGATAGATAGATAGATAGATAGATAGATAGATAGATAGATAGATAGATAGACAGATGATAGATAGACAATAGATAGAAGGAGGGGTTCCACCCTGGTGACCCCTACTGACCCCTATTGTTTTTTATACAATGCATTTCTTCTGGGATTTACATTTTAGCCCTTTTCTCTGTTTTCTTGGGTGGAATGGGCTTAGCCCCTGCGGGAGTCCCCTGTAAAGTAACCCTGTGGGCCAGTTCCAGTTCATTAAGGTTATTATATTTTGCGGAGGTTTTGCACGTGATTTCTTTTGTGATTTTTGTTTATCTTTAATATGAATCTTCCACTTTGTCACTTTTGCTGCGTGATTTAGTAAATCAACACTACTTTTAGTTACTCACCAACTAAATGGGTCATTGTTAAATAAACTATTGTACTTTTTACCTGACCTGGTATTCTTCCTCTATCAAGTTTCTTGATTCTTAATGTCTTTTATGATTGCATAGTAAACATAGTAATTGAAGAGTTTGGAATAAAGACACACGTCCTCAAGAGTCCAACCTATCCCTTTTTTTTTTAACCCACCTAACGTTGGATCCAGAGGAGGCCAAAAAAAAAAAAAAACAGCTAAAAAATGGGGGGAATTCCTTCCTGACTTCCACACTCAATCGGATAAGTATCACTGGATAAATGAGATCTGCAGTAAACTATCTTAAACCAGTAGTTCTCAATATTTTTTTAGAAACTGCATGTTAAGCAGATGTTTACAAATCTCCCCCTTTCTAACTATTGTTTCCAATCAGTTCTGCCCACAGCTGCAGGAGGGTTCATGGGTAGCCAATCAGAGCCATTTAATCAGCTCGACTAAACGTTTGGGGTCGTTCAAGTGACTAGAGACCGCCCGTATATAATTTTCAATTTTTTTCAGTCGATTAAAACTGTTCCGCATACACAAAGCTATAATTACCCATCCCACAGTGTTAAATGTTTCCTTCATTTCCTGGCAGTAATCCAAAATGAAAGATATACAATTTTTTTTTATTATTTAGTTTTCTTTTGGACATATTGTTTCAAAAGGAGGAAAAAAAAAAATATTACATGCTCCAGAAAGTGAATACATGTCGACAGCCTGTGGCAGAGGAGCATTTATGTGTTTTGTGTGCCCTTTCAAAGTTCTAGAATTGAAAAAAATAAATATAAAAATGGCGCGGCCTGGGGTATTTATCAGGTTTTGCAGCCACCCCAAAGGAAACGTTGGTTTTTTACGGTACGAGGGTGCTGAGAGTCGCGTCATTCACCTTTCTGCCTTCCCATCCGAGGCCTTCCTGGACATTCGCTAGACGTGGGGTCGAATGGGATTCTTGGACCTGGCGTCTCATAATATCTTTGCATGTGTTTTTCTTGTTTATCCAGCTGAGTTGGTATTCTGGATTTATCATGCTGATGTCAGAAACATAGGATGCCAGCTTCAAAGCTTAAAGACAATTACTTTTCGAATTTACCAAAGACAGTTTAAAGGATATGTCACCCCCGAGCAGACCAAATTTCACCGTAGCTTCTTCGATTCATCTCTGGCCCTAGGTCAAAGGTTTGCCATCTCCTTTGATAGCTTTAGCTTTTAACGAACTCTTATAGCTTCAATAAGGAAGTTGAAACAGCGTTAGTCATTGGCCATTACTGAACTGCTACTCGGGTGACACGATAAAATAACAGAGTCAAAATCAGAGGGAAAAATTTCATATGACCTTCTTAACCTGTTGCCACAGTGGCACATAACATTAAGTGAAAAGGAAATAATTTGTGCAGGGGCAACCTTTGTTTAAAATTAAACTGTAATTCTGTTAAATATTTAATATACAGTACAAGTGATGTATTAATCAGTTTGAGATCTGTTCCGGTTATTTTAGAGGAGAGTTATTGTCTCATTTTTGGCACCCTAGAATATCCAAGACACTCGGCTTGCAGTTGGGTGGATTTCCACCCGTTTTTCCTCAAGTATTATAAATGATTGCAGGACATTTTGGACAATTGTGATTTGGAACAACCCACAAAACCCCCCAGACAGATTTCCATGTCCACAGAGACAAACTTCAATTCTACGGGTCAAATAACTAATATACACTGGAGATTCAAAATGGGCAATCTGTTTAAACAACCACATCAACACCCTGAATATATCTGTTAACTGTGCTTACATGGATTTTATGGCACCGCAGCGCATTTCCAATGGTTTGTTAAGGTTCTTGCGTGTACTCGGAAGCGCAAGATTTAATGGGGTTCTATAGGGGGACTTATCGAGCCAATCCTGGAAAGTCCTGGAGCTCTTACCACCTTTACGCGATCCCACTGATGCAATGCCAGACGTAATCTCTTTACATCTCTAGTTGTATTGCGGATATGCGCAAAGGTACTGTTTGGATCCGCACGGTATTGAATCTTCCCTGATAATTTGTTATTAATAAATGTCATTTGTTAAAGAATGATCGTCACATGTAATGAGTTGAACTAAAGACATACGCCTGTCTAATCCAACCTTTATACGCGCCTACCCATCTCTTTAACCGCACCTGACAGTTAATTCCAGAGGAAGGGCAAAAAAAAAAAAAAATAACAACTATAAAAAAAAAAAGTGGTCGGATTCCATCTTTCCATATAAAGTTTTTTAAAAACAGTGAAATGAACATATCGCTGGCTAGGAAGAAGGTTGGTAAAGTCCAAAATCATAGCTTGGGGGTAGGTGTAATCCGTCATACATTTAGCTCGACTCCTCATCCAAACTGGATCAAACAACTACTACCAAACTTGTCTTTCTAAACCACAACCCAATGGTTATAGACCTTGTTTTGTTTGGCCTCTGGACATCTAAAGGTGATCAGGGTGAAATCTGCATAATTGAATCGCCTTAGTGTACCGGCATTTCCACCAAATAAATTATAATTAGCATTCTCCTCAATTAATATTTATTAAGGGAACTGAAATTCGGTGATAACAGGATCTGAACTGTATTTTAAACCAAAAAAGCAAAGAAAGATACATTGTTATGTTTGTTACAGTCCTTTAGGTGTTTTTTTTATAGTTACATTGACTATACGAAGACCAGAGTACATCTAACCACGGTTTAGAGAATAAAGGCATTAGATGTGTGTAGCAGAGGTGAGAGATTTAGGGTGGAGTGTTTTGCTCCATCTCTCTTAAAGGCAGTTTTGTATAGCAGATCTGGATGCTACATAGGAATCTATCCACCCATGGTAGGGAATGAGAGGGCAGTTTTCTCTCCCCCCTCGAAATGTTTAATTAAAGGGGCATCAAGTTTTTGTAAAACTTCGTACCACGTATATCTTTTGCAACTGAACGAACAATCCCTGACGCGTGACACATCCTTTCGGCTGAGTATGCGGTTCGGAGTGCCATGCACCATTGGATCAATGAGGCGTATTCGACACGAACGCATACACACGTGTCGATTATCGTCCACGAACGGAGTTTCATGGTAGTGAGGACCGTGTGGGTGCTTCGTGGTCAGCTGGTGTGTTTTGCGTGGGTGGCAGGGGGGGGGGGAAGATCAGCGTTGAGAGAAAAATGAGTGAAAGACACAGAGGGGTGGTAATTGATAAGTGGCAGGGGGTGGGTGAGGAACCATGTTTTATAAGCCTGTGCGAAGTGTGTTTACCACCATTCATTTGCTTTTGGCATGTGGGTCAGTTTTAGAAGGGTGTCGGGGTCCCAAATTCCTAATATCCAGGGTTGGGTTCATTTTCAGACTTCAGTAAAAGTTCGGGAATGTTCAGAAGGTGTGTGTTTCGAACAAACGAACCCCTTAAACTCAATGGGGATAATTTAGTTCAACGAAATTTGGATTAAATAAAATAACATATCAGTGATACTTACGATTAAGGGCTCTGGACCTGGGAAATGGTCTGGGGAACGTTGTACATATCACCTAAACTTGGTGTAAACACTAAACTCTCCCCACTTCCTGGCAATGTCATGTGTCTGAGCTAACTGCGTTATGCATTTGAGGGTTTACTGATCCAACTTTTGCGGGTTACCGACAATCTAACGATACATTTGGGGTTTACCGAAATCTAACGATACATTTGAGGGTTAACCGAAATCTAACGATACATTTGAGGAGTTCCGAACTAAATCCTTGAGTTCATCTACCATACATTGAGGGTTACCGAACTCTAACGATTACATTCTGAGGGTTACCTAGATCTACGATAACATTTTGAGGGTTACCGAAATCTAACAATGCTACTTTGAAGGGTTACCGAAATCTCAACATAACTTTGAGGATTTACCCAAATCTAAGATACTTTAAGGGTTCCACCTACATCTAACGTACATTGGGGTTTACCGCATCTAACAATACATTTGAGGTTACCGAAAACTACGATCATTTGAGCGGTTACCAAAATCAACGATACATTGAGGTTACCTGAAATCTAACGAATACATTTGATGGTTCCCGAAATCAAATCTAACGATACTTTGAGGACTCGCTTTGATTAACCAATCTACGATTCCATTTGAGGTTACCAGTTAGAACATTCTTTCAGATTAGTTTAATTGATTTTCAAAATTATCAAAAAATAACTTGCGATTCGCAATACCCCAATAGTTTGTAAGTGTTTGAGTTTGGTCTGAAGGAGGTTTTGGACCATCTCTAGTCAGTTTGGGAGCAGAACCAACCTGTAGACAGGAATGAATTAGGTTTAAAACATGACGGATTTTTTTTCTTTTTATGTTTTTTTATTTTTTGCTGTGAAATTTTGTAATTTAGACACAATTGTCCATTAAATAACTACTCCCAAATGTATGCTTATTTTAAAAGTAATGTTTTTTGGACAATTGCCATCGAATAGAAGCTCCTAATAAAATATAGGTAGTAAATCTTAAAGAACAACGTCCATCTAGTTCTTCCCCCCATCTATGATACCTCCCTGAAACCTTACCCCCTACCCCAAACCTATCCCCGCGACTAATTAATTCTGCAGAACCCGCCTTACCTGATCTTCTTTGTGGCCGACATACGATCATGAGGTCCCGCCAGGCACTCGCACGCGCACTTATAACTGAAAGATGCAGTCACAGCCTTTAGGAAATTTTATGAAAATCTCTTAAGGAGAACCCTTACACGTAATTACATCATAAGCACATTTCCTAAAAAACAGATTGCCTGTTAGCATTCAATGAAAACAATGCAAGACTAACAAAGGTCAAAATAGTAGTCCCACATGAGATGGAGATATGGCTATAAGCAGGATAGAGATTGTGTCACATAGCAGTAATGACGCCCTAGACCCCTCACCCTCACAACAACCATTACTATGCTGCCTATATCCAAATTTTCTATCTCTGTGTCACATTGCCGCATGCAGCTCCACACCATCTCTTTTATCAGGACATAGAAGGATAGAGATGGGGTGGAGCCCGCAATCAGACACAGAGATAGAAATATGTATATAGACAGACAGGTGTGGGAGCTGCCATGCTGTGTGGCCATAGTTGGCTGCCTTTTTCCAGACAGTGCCAAATGGGTAGGTGTAAGGATTTGAGCATGGGTATGGGGTGAATATATCAATAGTCAATACCAATGAAATCCATTTTAAGCAACACTGATGCAGAATATAATGTGGGGTCTATATATGGGATCCAGTCTGGTGTGGGGCTGGCTAAAAGGGCATGTCCCCCCCCAAAACAAATAATCCCCCCACTAACTGGCCCCACCTGGTAGTGTATTTTATCCTTACCTCACATCCCACTCCAACTGGTTCTCCTGTAGTCCCCCCCCAAAGTTCCAAAACTGCCCACCAAGGCTAGCAGGTCCATATAGGACACTGCCTGCTACCTGGCCTCCCGGAGATTCCTGCCATGCTGCTGCAGGCCCTTCTCCTCCCCCCCTCCCTCCCCCTCCCTCTCCCTCCCTCTACTCCTCTCCCTCCCGTTCTACTATCCCTCCCCCTAGCACAAATCCCCCTTAATATTTGTCCCCCCCACCATTGTCCCCCAGCCCCACCGCATGTTTTTTTTTTTAAAAAAGCTCCCCAAACTCTTACTTACACTCTCCTCTCCGCTCTCCGCTTTCCTCCGCTGCACTGAATGACCGGCAGCCGCGTCCGGATTGGCTGCCGCTCAGCCAATCACAGACGCACTGCCGGTCCCGCCCCTCTTGCTTGCTTCTCGCAAGCAGAGGGCCGGCAGTGCGGGGAGGATCGAGGGGAGGTAAGTAAGAGTTTGGGGGGCTTTTTAAAAAAAAACATGCGGTTGGGGCTGGGGACATGGGGGAGCATGATATTAAATTTTTATTTTAGGGGTGGACATAGCCTTTAAGGTATGTTATATTTACCAGTCTGTGCCCTCTGGGCATGAGGGTATCTTAGTATGTGCACTGGACACGGGTACATTTTATATTACCACCGGTCTGTGTGTGCGCCGTATATGTCACAAGCTTAATGTTCAGTTGATGTATAATATTGCAGGCACCAATGTAAAATGGAATAATAGTCTTTAAAATGGGTGTAACCTTAACAAGTAGGCGTGGTCTTAATGAAAAAATTGCTTCACCGCTTCTCTTCTTCCCATGTGTCCCGCTTTTGCTCTTTAAAATGTAGGGAGGTGTGCCCGTGTCACGTTGGTTCGTGTTATGGGGGGCCCGAAATTTCCACATTATGGGCCCAGAAAAGGCTGATGGTGGCCTGGGGTCAAAATAAAAGACAACATTTGGCACTAAATTTCTCTCTCTCTCTCTCTCTCTATCTTCCCTCCCTCTCTTCTCTATATTATACTTCTTTCTCTGTATTCTCCTCTCCCTCTACTTCTCTCTTTTCTCTCCCTCTCATCCTCTAATTCTCCCTTTCTTCTCTGTATTCTCTCTCCCTCTATTCTCTTCTCTCCCTCTCTCTCTCTAATCTCTCTTTCCTTCCTCTCTTCTCTGTATTCTCTCTCTCCTCTCTACTCTCTCTCTCTCCCACTCCTCTCCTCCCTCTCCTTCTCTGTATCCTCTCTCCCTCTCTATTCTCTTCTCTCCCTCTCTTTCTCTCTAATCTCTCTTCTCTTCTCCTTCTCTGTATCCTCTCTCTCCCTCTCTTCTCTCTCTTCTTCTCTCCCTCTTCTCTCTTCCCTCTCTGTCTTGCTCTGATCTCGCTCCCTCTATCTCTTCTCTCCTCTCTTCTCTCTAATCTCTCTTCTCTCCCTCTCTTCTGTCTCTGTATCTCTCTATCTCCCTCTATTCCCTCTTCTCTCCCACTCTCTCCTAATCTCTCTCTTTCTCCCCTCTCTTCCCTAATCTCTCTTCTCCCTCTCTTTTCTCTCTTTCTCTCCCTCTCTTCTCTCCTCCCTCTTCTTTCTCCCTTCTCTTCCATTTATTCTCTTCTCTCTTTAGATAAATTTAGCTAAAGGGAGAAAGAAATGCAAGGTTCTGATAATCCTGGATTCTATAATACATATAATAATAAACCCACCTGGGATGCCCCTCGGTATCTCTTTGAAATGATCAATACACCTGAACATCTTTTCCTGCATAAAATTCCTCTTATATGTATATTGTGTTGTGTTCTTTGAGTCTCATTGAAGGGATTACAATCCATTTCCTTCTTATTTGGCTATTTCTCCATGGGAAGCCCTTAGATAAGGATTATTCCATTTATACCTTTAATTAAAAGGAATTCTCCTTTAAAGTTCTATCCACAGATAACCGAGAGCTACAGAGATCGATAGCTTGGGCCTTCTAAGTTCTGATCCTATTACATTGTAAATGAAGTGGGGTCTTCTTACAGTTATTTCCTGTGCTGAGTCCCACTTACATTTCCAAGCCCCAATAAGAGGATAAACTCTGTATATTCAGGTTGGTAAGTAAACAGATAAGTTAATGGATGACCGAGTGGTAGGTTTGCAGATAAACGCAGATCAATATAAAAACTCATATTAAAAGTTCGGATAGAAAGCACATTTCTCTATAGCACGGTGAGCAAGAAAAATGTCTTTTCTAGTCTCCTACTAGGAGAAAGGTCAAAAATGTGAAAATCCAAAATTCTATTACAGACCCAGAAGTCTTGGGAGAAAAAATCTGAAAGTCCCAAATATAGTAAGGGTAAATAATGCATGGTACGTTACTGTAGATGGCTTGGGCACCTGGAAATGGTCAGGGGAACCGTACGAATCACCAAAACTTAAGTTAAATCGAATTTCCTTCGTGCAAGCTATTTCGAACTTCCTCATGTAATTTTTAGTACTCTCCGAAGTAGCGCCGAATGTATACTTTCGAGGGTTAATAAAATAGGGAATGTTCCCAATCAAAAGTTCCAATCGGTTCCAACTTTGGATCCGGGAATTCCGATTCGAGACCCAGATTCCATCTTTAATTAGTAGTCACTTTGGAATTCCATCACACCCGTATAAAGCCTCACATTGTATATGGTCATGTATCTATAACTGTCCCTTTTTTTCAATGGGGATGCATTGTTCTGTATATATTTCATATGTACGTTTTCATGTCTTTGGTATTAACTATTAAATTTTTAAATTTGTACCTTTAGGGACAAGTGTAAAAAAATTAGTCCTCTCCTGCATGGCTTAATGCTCAGGTAAAAAGGGAATGGAAAAAAGAAAAATATTTTAAAAATTTTGAAATCAAGGGAACAGAACAGGCTTACAGGGAGTATAAAGCTGTATTAAAGAGAGCAAGAAGCATTAATTGCTAAAATAGAAAATGAAATATGGATTGCCGAACAAAGCAGTCCAACCCCAAAATTTTTTTAAGTATATAAATGGTAAAAAGATAAGGACTGAGAATGGTGGGCCATTAATAATGGGGCTGAGATGGTTGTAGAGGATGCCGAAAAGGCTAATCTGCTAAACCGTTTTTTTTACAAACCGGTTTTCACTATTGAGAACCAGTCCTTACAGCAGGATTGTGATAATGGCAGAGGATATGGTACGGAAACAATTAGACAAAGTTAATATCAATAAAGCCCCAGACCAGATGGATTGCTTCCTCGGATTTTAAAAGAGCTTAGTTCAGTTCTATCTAGACCACTGTTTCTCATCTTTTCAGATTCACTTTGGTCTGGGGATGTGCAGCTGGATTGTAAAAAAGCCAATGTATACCATATTCAAAAAAGGTAGTCGTTCACAGCCTGATAGAACTATAGACTTGTAACCCTAACATCAGTGGTAGGGAAGGAATGGAAACTTTGTTACACGATCATATCCTTGACTTTGTCTCCAGCTCATCTTATTAGTAGTAGTCAGCATGGATTTATGAGAAATAGATCATGCCAGACAAATTTAATTGTTTTTTATGAGAAGCGAGTAAGAATTTGGATTCAGGCACAGCAGTGATGTGGTATACTTGGATTTTGCGAAAGCTTTTTTATACTGTACCACATAGGCCACTAATGTATAACTGGACTGTTTGGCCTTGAAGAAAACATTTGTCTCTGATAGAGAATTGGTTATTGGATCGCAAGCAGAGAGTGGTGGTAAATGGAGCTAACATCTATGTGGGCTAAAGTTCTAAGCGGCGTGCCTCAGGGTTCTGTACTGGGGCCGCTTCTGTTTAATCTGTTTATAAATGACTTAAAGGGGCATTGAGAGCAAGGTCTCTGTGTTTGCTGATGACACTAAACTATGCGAGCTTTTGGAAACTTCCAATGATGTGCAAGTGTGCAAGCCGACCTAGATAATTATCAAAAGGGCACAGAATGACAGATGATATTCAATGTTGATAAATGTAAGGTGATGCATTTTGGGATTTTAATCCCTGTGCCATCTACACCATAAAAACTCTGTTTTAGTGCATCTGTAAAAAAAAGATTTGGGGTTCTGGTAGATAACAGATTTAGCTGTAGCAAACAATGCCAGGTAGCAATGGCTAGAGCTAGCAAGTATTGTCTTGTATAAAGAGGGATATTTTCCGATTGCCATTTGAGTCAGGGGGAATCCCCTCCCCCCCCCCCCCCTTTAGCTGTTTTTTTTTTTTTTTACCTTTCTCTGGATCAACTGTTAGGTAGGGATAAAAAAAAAAAAAAAGGAGGGTGAATAGGTTGGACTTGATGGATGGATGTCTTTATTCACCTTAATTACTATGTTACTATGTTTACTGAGATGATGGTAAAGCTCTGTAAACATGGCTGATGGTGAGAGAATTGTTCACAGCTGCTATTCTTTCTTTCTAAAAGAGAGAGTTGAATGTCTAAGAGGCCCCCCAGATAAGGGGCCCTCATGTCATGTAGCAATATGACGAAAAGACCAGTAAGGCTGTTTGGAGAAGCCACCATACATGTTAGATTGTCAGATGATTCGTCAAGCAGCAGTAATACTAGAATATGAGTGGGAATGATTGCAAGCTTGACATTTGGTTGTAATGTGTAGGAGGACATGTTACTTAAGAGTCATTTGTGCATTTGGTGGTCTCGGTGATGCACAGTTTGGCTTATGCATAGTGACGTCCCTCCCGCGCTGTGACTGACTGGAGTGTGTAATCTGAGAGAGAATCTCTACTTGGTGCTTATTACCTGTGGGGGAAACCTGCAAAGCATCTACTTAAAGTCTAAGTGCTGAAAGCTTATCAGTCATTGCAAGGTCAACAGCTATTAGGATTTAGATGGGGAAATTTCAAAGGAAAGCTGCACAGAGAATTAGTTCTGGGATATAAGCAGCATTCTATTATCTCTTCTCCAAAGTGATCCTTAAAAAAACCTGTAGGCGGTGCTTGAGGAATGTTACAGTGTTTCAGGTGATTCTCTGAACTGCTAGTACACCATGGCTGGTTTGAGTATTGGTAAAGCACATATACTTTATACAATAATTAGGCCTGACCGACATTTCGTGTTTAGGTCATTCAAGGAAGAAATATTGGATGGTTTCTTCTTTCGGTTGCTACCGACCACATTGGAATGAACACACGATCGGATGTGTCGGAAAACCTTGGGCGATTGTGCGTCCTCTATGGTCCACACTTGGCTAACTGTCCGGACGCAGCGTGGTTTTATTCATTTCTCCTGGCCGACCAGTCAAGTGGCGGATCGGTCTGTCAGGTCGGGAGGAAGGATTGTAAGGTGTGTACACACTTTAGTGTATGGACACTCGGTTGGGCATCATCGGTGATTCCTTTCGCCCGACCGATCATCTACACATCAGCCGATAGTTGGCTGAAACAGCCATTTAACCTCTAGCTGAAACTATCCGTTCAGACAATAATATCACTGGAATTAAAATAGGTGATACTTATTACACAAAAGCACACCTTTGCGGACTATGTAATTCTGGTAATAACCACCCAACTATCTCCTTAACCATATTCAAAATCATATCGCACAGTTCAGCAAGGGGTCATACTATAAAACATATTGCACTAAGTCTACTATAAATCATATGCCAGTTCACAAGGGTCATACTATAAAATCATATTGCACAGTTCAGCAAGGGGTCATACTATAAATCAATCGCCAGTTCAGCAGGGTCATACTATAAATCATTCACGTTCGCAAGGGTCATACATAATCATATTGCACAGTTCACAAGGTCTACTAAAATATATGCACAGTTCAGCAAGGGGTCATACTATAAATCATATTGCACATTCAGCAAGGGTCATACTATAAAATCATATCGCACAGTTCAGCAAGGGTCATACTATAAAATCATATGCACAGTTCAGCAAGGGTCATACTATAAATCAACGAAAAGAAATCACAAGTTTGGGAAAACTTATCTGGAGCACTCAAATCTTCTTATTAAGTAAATACTGATTCTCATGGGAAACAAAAGAAATAACTTACCAAGATATCCTCTGACCTTAAAGAATATTCCAATAAATTTCACTCCACTATTCTAAAAAGTCGAACAACAAACCAAAAAATGGGAACCATTATGCTATCTATAACAGACAGAATAAACGCATCCAAGGTGATGATTCTACCGTAATACCTATATTTGTTCAGATCAATCCCAATACATAACCAATTCCTTCTTTATCAGAGCTCAGAAAAATATCACTAGATTTATTGGGGACAA
The DNA here is from genome assembly GCA_019447015.1 of Hymenochirus boettgeri. Lineage (NCBI taxonomy): Eukaryota > Metazoa > Chordata > Amphibia > Anura > Pipidae > Hymenochirus > Hymenochirus boettgeri. Next base: position 35,177,227 of record CM033469.1, read on the forward strand.
ACCACATAAAATGGGAGGTATGGCAGTACCCATTCTGAAAGATTTTATCAGGCAACACTACTAGATCAAACAGATACTGGTGAACAGCGATGCCAACACAAAACTATGGTGCATATTGAAAAATATGCAATGCAAAAATGTGCCAATGCAAACATTTTCCAAAAGTTATGGGAGCAATCCTATTAGGAGACAACTATAAACTACTCATAAATCTTACCTAATGCAACAATAAACAATTGGAGAAATATCCAAAGAACCAAACTCTATTATATCCTTTATATATTATATACTGACCTCCTAACTTCCGAACCAACTGGAATGAAAACAGTGATAGACCAGCTATATAAATATGGAAATATATCCCTTTCAACACATTGCAAAACAATATCATCTGAAATCCAAAGACTATTACAAACATACATCAGCAATTTCCTTAATATCTAAATCTAAATGGAATCCACAGAACTACAATTTATAACCTCTAATATTCCTCCTAAAAAATCCCACCTTTTACTCCATGATAAATAGTAAAGACACCATGACCAAATTGAAACCATTTTTAAAATGGGAGGGGGAATTGGGAAAAACCTTTTCAATAGAACATGGTCCAACGCTGCAATAATACCATTTAAAGTCTCAGATGCTCACAACATTGGGAAATAGCAAAATAACTCTCATTAAGATACTATAGAACCCCGACAATGATGGCCAAATGGAACTCCCAGTACTCACCTATGCTGGAGATGCGGATCTTCTCAAGGAACTCTCTCCCACATATTCTGGTCCTGCATAAAATCAAGAAAACGTGCGCTCAAAATACAAAATTTCTTATCATCATTATTCCAAAATCATATCACGTTAACCCCATTGGTTCTACTATTTCTAGATCTCAACTTTTATCCGAACAATCAAAGAACCATCATTTTCCATGTAATAATCATCACACTACAATTCAAACAAAACTGGCGTACCACTAACAACCCAATCTATCCATAATTCTAACTTAATATTCTATATGAAAAACAATATGCAATAACACAATCAAATTTGTACAATTCTACAAACAATGGGAATATTGGTACACGGACCAGAGATCATTTGGACGTAAAGGAACAAACCAGTCAAAACGGACCTATAATTGGTGAAGGGTGTGGGGGGACGCACACGTGTTTTTGTGTATGTTCGGTAACGCACCGTGTTTTTTTTTTATATATGTTTTTGTTACATATATATATCTTTGTTTTGATATTACTATTATTATTATTTTTGTTTAGTTTCAGATTTCAATATTACAGTCATATGAGACATGAATATGACAAAATTATAAAATATGTCAATAAAATTGAATGATTATAAAAAAAAAAAAGAAACAGCCATTAGTACACCATTGTGCATCGTGCCTGCGAATGCTTGCATTTACACAGGGCCGGCCTTAGGTTAATAGCACATAATACACTGCTGAATGCTGCTTGCCTTGGCCTGCTTCAAATCAAGTCTGCCACCTGCGCTTACTGTATCTCAGTATCTGTAGTGCATTGCGTAACACATATCGCACTAAATGCACAGACATAACAGCACAGCAGTGTTGGCTTACATGTGTGGGGCTTTGTTTGCGGGGTGGTGCTGATACATATATTTGATCTGCTGGCACATAACTGGGAGGGCTGTGGCACTGATGCACAACTTTGACCTACAGGTCCGTGACTTAAGACTCCTAACTGCGCCCCTTCCTGGTATGCAACCTGTGCGGTGCTCGCACAGGTCGCCCATATCAAAGGCCCGCCCTGCATGTACAAACTTTAAGCTAGTACACACAACATATATTGACTGACTGACTTATATTTCCGTATATTTCTTTGGATGGCCTGAAATATCTGTGGAATGTTTTGGTTCGGACAACCAATATTGGTCACTCGTATCGGACGATTCGTGCAAATAAGTCAACCACACTAGTTTGCCAACTGCGGCCAAATTAACGGCCAACCATATGCACCACCTTAAGGAGAGAGCATGAGAATGAAAGAGAGCATGAAGGAATGCATTTTGTGTGTAGAAAAAACTGCATTATGGATTTAGGAGCTGGTGCAAAAAGTTTGTCTGTGCTATTAATCTACAACCGACCAATCAGATGTCCCCTTAATTAAAATAGTTAAAAGCTGATTCTGATTGATTGCTCAAATTAACCAGCATGGTGCAAACTTTTGCACCTCTATTGCTTAGCCTCTAACATGGGGCCATATTTATAAAAGTGGTAAACTGATTATTAATCTACGATTTATGATCCCCATAGAATACCATTGCGGTAGTTTACTATCACATGGTATTCTACAACGAACGTTCGTTACATTTACAGCCGCTGTCATCATAACCGTAAATTGTGATACCGCCTTTATAAATATGGCCCATATTACTATGGTTAAAGTTTTTCAATTGTGACTTTGTTTGCCTTTAAATATGTACACCAGGTTTTTATGATACTGGCATCTTTGTTTGGCTGATGTTGTCTTTTTTCATATTTAAATTTCCGTCTACCACATCTTCTGCAGATTTTAAGCTGATATCTATGGAAGATCAGCTCCGTAAGGGGGAATTTTTTAAATTGGTTTTCATCGCCGAAATGATGAAAAATCTTCTGAACAGAGGGCAGCATGCAAGTTCTGCTATCTTTGGCTCCATAAACTAGTCCTGGCGCGCCACAATATCTTGAACAGAATTGAACCAGGGCCAACCTGAATTACCAATTAATCACTGGGTCCCCTGTGTTACATAATGCAGGCGTTAAAGATTAGATGCCTGGTGTAAACAACAGAAGTTTGACAAGTGTATATGACAATGTGTTTTTCAGGTCAAGATCAGAGAAAGAAAAAGTCACAGTTAACTTTTCAAATGTTAAGTCTAAAAAACACAGCCATGTTTATGTTATAGCAGATAAAGGATCCATCCCCGCAACAAATATGGACCTGCAATTAGTTGCAGTTTATAAATAGCTCCAGAAGACTATCTACAGCTGTAATTGTACTGTGACCGACAAGTCAAAAACAAGAGAGTTTGTGCGAAATAGACCGTGTTTGCACCATTGAGATCAGTGAAGGAGATAAAGTCACTCTGATGGGTAGTTAACAGGAAGCAGCCATGGAGAGAGTAATGTACATAATACATAAGGGTAAGGTCCCACTATCACACACAGCAACGCATGCAAACGAGCGTGAAACTTCGTGTGCTATTCGTTCCGGGCCATATCAATGCTATTGGCATGCATGCGATCTGCACGAAAGCAGTGCACACGTGGGAACCAATAAGGGACCGGACCACAGTGCGCATAGTGGAAACTGCACGGTATCATTGCATTGGCAATGCGAACCTGAAACCTGAATGGAGCGCAAATCACACTCCAACACGCTGTAGTGGGATCTAGCCCTAAGAGCCCGTATATACACATACACCCCTTATCCATATTGCAACACCCCTTATCCATACTACCCCCCTATCTACTACACCCCTTATCAACTACCAGCCCTTATTTATACTACATCCTTATTCATACTACCCCCTTATTCATACTACAAAACCCCCTTATTCATACTACAAAACCCTTTATTATTCTATAACCCCTTATTCTACTACATACACCTTTATTCATACACTTACACCCCTTATTCATCCTACACCCTTTATTCATACTACAAACACCCTTAAACTACAACCCTTATTCTACACACCCCTTTTCAACTACACCCTTTATTCATACTCACCCTTTTTACTTCTATACCCCTTATCTCTAAACATACATACCCCTTTATTAATTCTATACCCCTTATTCATACTACAAACCCTTATTCATACCACCACCCTTATTCTACTACACCCTTATCATACTACAACACCCTTTATCTACAACACCCTTTTCCATATTGCACCCCTTATCCATACTACACCCCTTATTCATACTACAGCCCTTATTCATACTACAGCCCTTATTTATACTACATCCTTTATTCTACTACACCCCTTTTTCATACTACACCCTTTATTATTTCTAATAAATTCTATACCCCTTATTCATACTACACCCTTTATTCATCAGACAACCCCTTATTCATACTACAACAAACCCTTTATTCATACACCTCTACCCCTTATTCATACTACACCTTTATCATTCTAAACTCCCTTATTCATAACTACACCCCTTATTCATACTACACCCTTATTCATACTACACCCTTTATTCATACTACAAACCCTTATTCATACTAACAACCCCTTATTCATACTACACTCTTTATTCATACTAACACACATACTACAACCCCCTTATTCATCTAACACTACACCCTTTTATTATTCTTCTACACAACTTATTCATACTACAACACTACATAACCCTTATTCATACCTACACCCCTTATTCATACAACATACATCAACCCCTTATTTCACATACTACTCCCCTTATTCATACTACACTCTTTATTCATTCTACACCCCTTATTCATACTACACCCTTTATTCATACTACACTCTTTATTCATTCTACACCCCTTATTCATACTACACCCCTTATTCATACTACACCCCTTATTCATACTACACCCCTTATTCATACTACACTCTTTATTCATACTACACTCTTTATTCATACTACACCCCTTATTCATACTACACCCTTTATTCATTCTACACAACTTATTCATACTACACCCTTTATTCATACTACTCCCCTCATTCATACTACACTCTTTATTCATACTACACTCTTTATTCATTCACCCCTTAGTCATATTGCACCTTTTATCCACTTAATTAACATTGTACTATTGCACCCCTTTTCCATCTGACACCCCTTATCTATATTGAACCACTTATCTATACTACACCCCTTATCATTACTGAACCCCTTATCATTACTGAACCCCTTATCCATACTACATCCCTTATCCATACTGCACTCCTTATCCACTTAATTAGCATTGTAATATTGCGTCCTGTATCTATTCTACACCCCTTATCTATATTACACCCCTTATCTATACTACACCACTTATCTATATTACACCCCTTATCAATACTGTCCCCCGTATCCATACTGCTCCCTGGCATTTAATTACAGCATTTACAAGTGCATATGATACACGAGTTAACACTGTAATATCTGGGTGTCTTCTTTGTAGCAGGGTGTCCTATGTCGGTATTGTGTAAAAAGAAACCATTCCAACGCAATCCAGTCTAGAGCATTTCATCTACTTTTATTTTGCCATCTGAGTAAAGTTTCCTTTTTTAAGCCATTCAATGGACAAACAAGCCACTAATCTCTGGTCTCCAGATCCGTACTTGGCTTTTACTAAGCCATTTAGTTCCTGTAAAGGCCCCTGATGCCTGTTTGTTTATACCTGCTGAGCGAAGGTCCCCTCGCTGCCTAAAGTTTAGGTCTCTGGCAGTTTACAAAAGTCTTGATCCATTGTAAACATTGCCATTGTCATCTCATGTGTTATTGTTTATAGTAAACAGTAAAGTGAAACCTGTATACACTTTTCATTTGATTGGTCATTGTTGATATATTTAAGGGGGGGTGTATGTGGAATCTAGGGGAATGTTACAGTTTTAGATTAAATATCGTGGAACAAACTTCAATGGTGGCTCCTGTCCATTCCGATCCTCTTTGGGACTTCAGCGTTCTTCCCCGTCTTATGTGCCCACGGATCAGAGGGTCCCACCCCTGTATATAACCAAGACCAGAAAGAAAAGTCTGCCGCACCAGCCAGAACCAGGTAGACAATCTCCAGCAAGAATCAGGCCAAATGTTCTTTTGTTAAAAAACATCTTTTATTTCCATAGTTATTTAAAACCATCGGCTGGCCGCCAAGGATACAGGTGTAAAATGGTCTAACGCGTTTCGGGCTTACCCCTTAGGGGTCTACCTGGTTCTGGCTGGTGCGGCGGACTTTTCATTCTGGTCTTGGTTAGATTAAATATGTTTGAGTTAAATGTGACTCTGGTTGGGTACCCCGGCTTATAGTGTTCATATATATAGTGTTCATATATATAGTGTTCATATATATCGCCTTTCTAATGTGCTTTTTTCCAGGCATATACATTCTAATGCGCGATCGCCTTTCTAATGTCGCTTTTCCAAGGCATATACTCTAATGCGCGATCGCTGTATAATGTCGCTTTTCTAAGATATTACCATTCTAATGCGCGATCGCTTTCTAATGTTGCGTTTCCAAGGCCATATTACGTTCTAATGCGCGATCGGCCCTTTCTAATGCGCGTTTGCTTTGTCAAGGCCATTATTTAACCATTAGAATGCCTTTTCCTCAAACAATGACTCACCACCTTCAGGTCACGCTAATCGTTCGCTCTTTTTACTCAATATGCCCCTTAGGCTTGGCCCACACATGGGTTGGTTTCCAACATATTGGACAAAAATGTTCAGACATGGGTACATATCGAGACATTCAGGCTATTGAAGGCGGCACTAAATGGCGTACCGCATTCTATTCCGGTTTGACAGAATAGAGATTGGTTTATAATAGGCAGTTCGTTCGTGCAGAGTATCAGGTGAAAATAATCTTGGTAACCAGGGCCTCTTGGACTTCCTTAAAGGAATTTGTTTTTTAAGATTATTATCTTCGTTCATGAGGATTCTGTGTCCTCTAGCTGCAGGCCAGTTATTAGCTATTGATGGCCATGAGACGGACACGATTAAGGGATATACCTAATTACCGTACGACTTGTTCGGTGGTGTATGCGTTCGGCAGCCAATCAGTCAATTTATTTTCCCAAGTAGCAAGTTGAAATTTTTTCACAAAGGACAATCCAATTGTAGGCCTGTAAAAGATGGACAGAACAGTATTGATGAGGGGTTTTGTAGTATGGGTAGGTTAAGGGGTTTTTTGTAGTATGGTAAGGGGGATGCAAGTATGGATTAAGGGGGTGTAGTATGGATAAGGGTACAGTATGGATAATAAGGGTGTAGTATGGATAAGGGGTGCAGTATGGATGAAGGGTGTTAGTAGGATAAGGGGTACAGTATGGATAAGGGTGTGTGTGGTGTTGTAGTATGGTGTAGTATGGATCAAGGGTGCCAGTATGGATACGGGGTGTTAGTATGGATAAGGGGTACAGTATGGATAAGGGGTGTAGTATGGATAAAGGGTGCAGTATGGATAAAGGGTGTAGTATGGGTAAGAGGGTAGTAGATAGGGGCAGTATGGATAAGGGATGTGTATGGATAAGGGGTGCAGTATGGATAAGGGATGTAGTATGGATAAGGGGTACAGATGGAAAGGGTGTTAGTAGGTAAAGGGGTGCAGTATGGAGAAGGGTGTAGTATGGATAAGGGGTGTAGTATGGATAAGGGTTGCAGTAAGGATAAGGGGTTGTTGTAGTAGGATACGAGGGTACAGATGGGGCTAAGGCGGGTGTAGTATGCTAGGGTTGCGTATGGAAAGGGGTTGTAGTATGGATAAGGGGTGCAGTATGGACATAAGGGTTGCAGTATGGATAAGGGGTATAGTAGGATAAGAGGGTTACAGTATGGGATAGGGTGTAGTATGCGATAAGGGTGTGCAGTATGGATAAGGGGTATAGTACGGATAAGGGGTGTAGTATGGGTAAGGGGTGTAGTAGGATAAGGGTACAGTATGGATACGGGGTGTAGTATGGATAGGGGTGTAGTATGGGTAAGGGGTGTAATATAGATAAGGGGTGTGTAGTATGGATATAGGGGTGAGTTTTGTCGCTATAGATAAGGGTGTGTATATGGAGTAAAGTAGTGTAGTATAGATAAGGGGTGTAGTATGGATAAGGGGTTGCAGTATGGATAAGGGGTATAGTATGGATAAGGGGTGTAGTATGGGTAAGGGGTGTTGTATTGTAGTAGGATAAGGGGTGCAGTATGGATAAGGGTTGCAGTATGGATAAGGGTGTGTTTGTATTGTAGTATGGATAAGGGGTGTAGTATGGATAAGGGTTGCAGTAAGGATAAGGGGTACAGTATGGATAAGGGGTGCAATATGGATAAGGGGTGTAGTATGGATAAGGGGTGTAGTATGGGTAAGGGGTTTGTAGTTAGGTGTAAGTAGGCTAAGCGTGCACAGTTAATGGATAAGGGGTGCCAGTATGGATAAAGGGGTGCAGTATGGATAAGGCGGTGTGTGGTATGTAGGGATAAGGGGTTATAGTATGGGTAAGGGGTTGTAACATTAACCCCCCCCCTTGTATTTTGTTTGTAGTTTTGTAGTCTAGATAAGGGGTGTAGTAGGATATAGGGTGCAGTATTGGATAAGGGTTGCAGAGATGGATAGGGGTTTGTATTGTAGTATGGGATAAGGGGTGTTTGTGTATGTTGTTTGTTGTAGTATGGATAAGGGGTTGCAGTAAGATAAGGGTTTTTGCAGTATGGATAGGGGTCAAATATGGTTAAGGGGTGTAGAGTATGGGTAAGGGGGTATTTTTGTAGTATAGAAAGGGGGTAGTGGGATAAGGGTGCAGTATGGATTAAAGGGGTGCAGTATGGATAAGGGTGTAGTATGGATAAGGGGTGTAGTATGGATAAGGGGTTTTTGCCGTAAGGATAAGAGGTGCAGTATGGATAAGGGGTGTAGAATATGGATAAGGGGTATAGTATGGATAAGGGGTGTAGTATGGGTAAGGGGTGTAGTAGGATAAGGGGTGCAGTATGGATAAGGGGCATTAGTATGCATAGGGGTGTAGTAAGGATAAGGGATTCAGTATGGATAAGGGGTTTGTAGTATGGATAAGGAGTGCATATGGAAAGGGGTATAGTATGGATAAGAGTTCCGTCTGGATAGGGGTTGTAGTAGGGTAAGTGGTATTCTGTGGTATGGATAAGATTCGGTCTGTCAGTTTTAAAAAGATTATCCTACACCATTTCCTGAGCCTTTCCCCTTGTGAAAGCATAGGGAGAAAGGTTGGAAGCTGCACATTTCCTTCAGCAAGGGCAAACTCCCTTTACTGTATACAGGGTATCGACCACAGCCAAGGGAAATTTTTGGGCAGTCTGAGTGTTCCAGGTCCGATGGTGAAGAAGTAGAAGGGTTTGCAGTAAGATAAGGTTTGCAGTATGGTAAGGGGTTGGTGGCCAATATGGTTAAGGGGTTATAGTATGGGTAAGGGGTTTGTAGTATGAGATAAGGGGTGGTAGTAGGATAAAGACTTGCAGTATGCGATAAGGGGTGCCAGTATGGATAAGGGGTGTTAGTATGGATAAGGGGTGTTAGTATGATTAAGGGTTGCAGTAAGGATAGGGGTTGCAGATGGATAAGGGGTGCACTATGGAAAGGGGTGGATTTATTAGTATGGATAGGGGTGTCTGAAGTATGGGTAAGGGGTGTAGTGGAGTAAGGGGTTGCAGTATGGATAAGGGGCATAGTATGCATAAGGGGTGTAGTAAGGATAAGGGATTCAGTATGGAAAGGGGTTGTTTGTAGTATGGATTAAGGAGGCAGATGGATAAGGGTTATAGTATGATAGGAGTTCCGTATGGATAAGGGGGTGAGATTGATAGGGGTGTGGTATGGATAAGATTCTGTCTGTCATTTTAAAAGATATCCTACACACATTCCTGAGCCTTCTCCCTTTGTAAAGCATAGGGAGAACGTTTGGAGCTGCACATTTCCTTCAGCCAAGCCAAACTCCCTTTACTTTAGTACAGGGTATCACCACAGCCAAGGGAAATTGTTGGGCAGTTCTGAGTGTTCCCAAGGTAGATGAGCCTTGAAGAAGTATATTGATTTTTACAAAAAAAATATTACTTACTTAAATAACTGACATTGTCCTGCAAAAAATTAGCAAGGAAACTAAGAGTTGCTTTGGGGATCAAAAGGAAACATTGGCAATGAAGGGAAATTGTGTAAAATGGGTTAACAGAGAAGAAGCTTAAGTGTTAGAGTGGGATCTCATCTTCCTCTCATATAAACATGAAGAAAATATGAAGCTCCAGAGGCAGAGATAATCAAAGAGGCGCATAATTCGAAAACACCCAGAAAATGACACTGACTTCTGCGATTCCCACCCCTGCTATGTTAATTCACCTTACTTCACTTTATCGGTCACAGGTCATGTTCCTGCTCCTTAAATGGGGCCTTTATTCTATAGAGTCAGGGTTGGATACCAAAGGGAAAGAATAGAAAGAGTCTTCGAACCAACAAAAATGATCTATTATCATATATCAATCAATATAACCATCTATCTAAGTATAGATCTACTAGTGTTTATCTGTCATCTTCTATATTCTATCATCCAGGGCGAAAAATTCCAGGGGAGCCCAGCCAGCTAAGGGGTCCCCAGCGGCGGAGGGGGCCGATGACAGAGAGAGCCGCCGCCGAAAAAAAACACGGGGAAAGAAACACGAAGAGGGGCCCATGCAGAGAGGTGCTGGGGCCCAGGGGGCGAGGGAGGCCACGGGAGCATCGAGCGAGGGACGCAGCAGCGAGCGAGGCGAGTCGGAGAGAGCGAGAGCGAGGGGAGGCGAGCGTAGCGAGCGCGAAGAGAGAGAGCGACGAGCGAGAGGAGCGAAGCGAGCAGAGCGCGAGCGAGCGAGCGAGGGAGCAGCGAGCGGGGCGGAGAGACAGAGAGAGCGGGGCGAGCGAGAAAGCTGAAGCCAGCCAAGCAACGGGCGAGCGGGTCGAGCGCGCGCCAAGGGGGGCGAGGCGAGCGAGGGAGGCGAGCGAGCTAGCGAGCGAGCGAGCGAGCTAGAGAGCGAGCGAGCAGAGGGCGGCCTGATGCGAGCGCCGCGAGCAGCGGAGCGAGCGCGGAGCGAGCGGAGGAGCGCGCGAGGCGAGCGCGAGGAGCGAGCGAGCTAGCGAGCGAGCGAGGCAGCTATGAGCTATGCGACGCGAGGGGGAGGCTAGCGAGCCGAGAGAGCAAGCGAGGGAGGCTATCGAGCGACCGTGAGCTATTGAGCGAGGCGAGCGAGCTACGAGGGGAGCGACTAGCACTCTAGCGATCGAGCGAGCAGATATAGCTATGCTAGGCAAGTAGCCCCAATTTTTTTTATCTATCTGAGCATTTATCGATCTATCGTATCTATCATCTATCTAATCTGTTTCTTGCATCTATCTATCTATCTAGCGATTATTATCATATGTATCTATCTATCTAGCGAGCGATCGAGCGAGCTAGCGAGCTAGCGAGCGACCTACCGGATCGATCGTGCGAGCGAGCGACGAGAGCAGAGATGGCGAAAGCGATCGTATCTATCTATCTATCTATTGGTCTATCGTAGCAGTATGCGATCGACCGAGCGAGCTAGCGATCTAGGAGCGCGCGAGCTGCGAGCGAGCTATCGAGCGAGCGAGCTAGCGGGAGAGCGAGCGAGGCAGCGAGCGATGTAGTCGAGGAGCAGCGAGCTAGCGAGCGAGCTAGCGAGCGAGCGATCGAGCGAGCTTATCCGGATGCGCGATGAGCCGCGCTATGCGAGGGGAGGCCGATGAGCCGATCGGATCTATGATCCATCTATCTTGCTACTAGTCGAGCTATCATTTAGCTATCTATCTATCTATCAGTCTTAATGATGCTATCTTGGGGAGCGATCATTCTAGCTAATCTATCTATCTATCTCTATATCTTCTATCGATCTATCTATCTACAGTATCTTCTAATAGTTAAGTATTATAGTATTTGAGGTGAAAAAGCACATACATCCATCCAGTCCAACCCATCCAGCCAATATCCTCATTCCTGCCTACTGTTGATCCGAGGGAAGGCCAAAACAAACCCCACCAAATTTATGAAGGGGGAAAAAAAATTCCTTCATGGACTCCAAGTGGCAATCGGGAAAATTTCCATGGATCAACTGACTTTAGTATCACATACCAGTACGTGAAACATCCTTGTTTGACAGAAAATCATCCAGCTTTTTTTTGAAAATGACAATGAACCTGCCATAAAAACGTCCACTGGAAGACAGTTCCATAGCTTTACCGTTCACAGGAAAACCGCTTCGAGCTTGAAGGTCTAAACCTTTTTCTTCCAGTCTTAAGGATGTCCACGTGTCCTTTGACATGTTCTATTGTGAACAATGCCCCAGATATTGTATTGTTATGGCCCGTTAAGTGTATTTTACACAGTATCATATCCCACGCAGCGCCTTTTCTCCAGCGTACATATTGTAACTTTTCAGTCTCTATTCAATATCAAGCTCCCCAATCACCCTTAGTAATTTAGTTGCCTTCTCTGAACCCTTGCCATTTCAAACGATGTCCTTTTTGTGCACAGGATTCCAAAAATTGCATGCATATTCCAAATGAGGCCTTACCAATACTTTGTAAGAGGGAGAATTTTACATTGTCCTCCCTTGAATCCACCTCGCTTTATACAGACCATACAATGGCTGCTTCTGGCTGTTGCCGCCTGGCACTGATGCTACCCTTTAAGTTTGTTATCCACCAAAACTCCAAGAATACCTTTCCCACAGGGATTCACTTAAACAGAGCCATTTATAGTAATAAGTAGCAAAAGTATTTTTAGTCCAAAATGCATCACCTTACATTATCAACATTGAATTCATCTGCCACTAGCAGCCCCATGTGATAACTATCTAGATCCCTTGCACGTTGCACATCCTCTGAAGTTTTTAATGGTCGACAAAGTTTTGGTCGTCAGCAAACACAGAAAACATTGCTGACAATACCCACTCCAAATCAGTAATACTAGATTAAAATAGAAGCGGGCCCAACACAAGAACCCTGTGGCACCCACTTAGCACTTAGGCCATAATGATGAAGCCCATTAACAACTTATCTCTGCTATATCCTTAAACCAATTTCCTATCCATGTACAAATGTGACTCCCCAGACCAAACAGACTTTAGCTTATTCATTAGTCGCCTATGGGGACTGTATCAAAAGCCTTTGCAAAATCAAAGGAAACTACATATACGCTATAACCAGAGTCTAACGTTTACTTACTCCTCAGAAAACGCCAAGCAGTTAGTTTGACAAGATCTATTCCTCCTAAATCCATGCTGGTTATACTTCTAATGTCAGTCTTGAAACCATTATCTAGAACAGTTTCCCTTATTCAACTCCAGGATATTCCCCACCACTCGAAGTAAAAAAAAAAAACTACAGGCCTGTACTTACCTGGTGTGAACGACTACCCTGTTTTGAATAGTGGAAATAAAATCAGCCTTTTTCCAATCCAAGAGGACACCTCCGGACATGAGGAATCAGCAAAAATAAGAAACAGAAACAATGGCCTAGATTAAAACTTGAACTTAGCTCCTTAAGTACCCGAGGACGTATTTTCTCCGGTACAGGAGATTTATTAATATATAACCTTATTTAGTTCTTTCTGCTACCATATCCTCGGTTAACCAAAGTGAACTGAATCTTTTAACCTGTATTGCTATATATCTATGATATCTGTATATTTGATCTCTATAGTGTATACAGAGGGGAAAAAACAAATTATTCAAGACATTTGCTTGTATCGCCATCCTCCGTACTAAACTTAGCCCAAGGACGGAGGGGCCACAGGCGCAGGCGGCACAGCGGACGAGGAAGCGGACGGAAAAAATAAATAAGGGGGGGGGGAGGCGGAGGAGGCGGGCGGCAGCGAGCCGAACGGCAGGAGGAAGGGGAGCAGCGAGCGAGCGAGCGAGGAGCGAGCGAGGAGCGAGCAGCGAGCGAAGCGATCGAGCGATGGCGCGCGCGCGGCGCGCGACGAGAGCGCGCGCGCGAAGCGAGCGAGCGAGCGAGGGCGCGGAGGAGCGAGCGACAGGAGGAGCAGCGAGCGAGCGGGGTCGGGCGGGCGAGCGAGCGAAGCTAGCGAGCGAGGAGCGAGCGAGCTGAGCGAGCGAGCGAGCGAGCGGGCGGACATCAGCGAGCGAGGAGCGGGGGCGAGCGAGCAGTAGACCGAGCGAGAGTGAGCGAGCGAGCGACGAGCGAGAGACGAGCAGCGAGCGAGCGAGCGGGGCGAGGAGCGAGAGCGAGCGAGCGACGAGGAGCGAGGGAGCGAGCGAGAGAGCGAGCGAGCGAAGCGAGCGAGCAGCGGAGCGGAGCGCGCGGCGAGCGCGAGGCGAGGGAGTGCGAGCGAGAGAGGGGAGCGAGCGAGCGTAGCAGCGAGCGAGCGATCGAGGAGCAGCGAGCGTAGCGAGAGAGCGAGCGAGGGCGAGCGAGCGATCGGGGAGCGGCGAGCGAGCGTAGCGAGCGAGGAGCGGGGGCGAGCGAGGAGCGAGCAGAGGCGAGCGAGCGAGCAGCGAGCGAGCGAGCGAGTAGCGAGCGAGCGGAGCGGAGCGCGCGAGGCGGCGCGAGCGAGGGGGAGGCGAGCGAGCGAGTGAGCGAGCGAGGAGCGAGCGAGCGAGCGAGCGTAGCGATGCGAGCGAGCGGAGCGAGCAGGAGGAGCGAGCGGGCGAGCGAGCAGCGACCGAGCGAGCGAGCGAGCGAGCGAGCGAGCGAGCGAGCGAGCGAGGCGAGGCGAGGGCGGCGAGCGAGCGAGGCGAGCGAGAGGGGAGAGCGGAGCAGGCAGCGAGCGAGCGAGTCGAGCGCGCGAGCGAGCGGGCGAGCGGAGCGGAGCGCGCGAGGCGAGCGCGAGCGAGGGGAGGCGAGGCGAGCGAGCGAGCGAGCGGGGCAGCGAAGCGAGCGAGCTAGCGAGAGGAGCGAGGGAGCGAGCGACGCGCGAGCAGCGAGCGAGCAGAGACGCGAGCGAGCGAGCGAGCGGGAGGCGAGCGAGCGAGCGCGAGCGAGCGAGCGAGCGAAGGGAGCGGGCGAGCGAGCGGGGAGGCTGTAGCGAGCAGCGAGCGAGCGAGCGAGCGACAGCGGTAGCGGAGCGCGCAGGCGCGCCGCGCAGCGAGTGGGAGGCGACGAGCGAGCGAGCGACGAGCGAGCAGCGATCGAGCGAGGAGGGGGAGCGAGCAGCGAGGGAGCGAAGCAGCGAGCGAGCGAGCGAGCGGAGCGAGCGACGCGAGGCGAGCGGGGCGAGCAGCGAGGAGCGAGCGAGCGAGCGGAGAGGAGCGAGCGAGCGAGCGAGCGAGGAGCGAGCGAGGAGCTAGCGAGCGAGCGAGGGAGAGAGCGGAGGGAGAGGGGGGAGCGAGGCGTAGGTCAGCGATGGCGCAGCGGGAGAGCGGCGAGGCGAGCGATGCGAGCGAGCGAGCGAGCGAGCGAGCGAGCGAGCGAGCGAGCGAGCGAGAGAGCTAGCGGAGCGAGCGAGCGGGGGCGAGCAGCGAGCGAGCGGAGCGAGCGAGGACGGGAGAGCGAGCGAGCGAGCGAGCGGGAGCGAGCGATGCGAGGCGAGCAGCGAGCGAGCGAGGATCGAGCGAGCGTAGCGAGCGAGCGAGCGAAGGCAGAGGGCAGCGAGCGAGCGAGCGACGGAGCGAGCGAGCGAGCGAGCGAGAGAGCGAGTTCGAGCGAGGAGCGGAGGCGAGCGAGCGAGCGAGCGACGAGCGAGCGAGTCGAGGAGCGAGCAGCGATCGAGCGAGCGGCGAGGCGAGGCGACAGGAGCGAGCGAGTCGGAGCGAGCGATGAGAGCGAGGGAGCGAGGAGCGAGGCGAGCGAGCGAGCGAGCGAGAGGCCGAGCGAGCGAGGAGCGAGCGAGCGAGCGAGCGAGCGAGCGAGCGAAGGCAGCGCGACCGGAGGCGAGCGGAGCGAGCGAGCGAGCGAGTAGCAGGAGCGAGCGAGCAGCGATGCAGCGATTATCTCTCTCGCTCTTTCTTTTTATTTACCCCATAAAAGCAGTACCAGAGATTTACATTGGAGAGGTCGAGTTACCAGCTAAAGCCTCACCCACACAAAGCACACATGTTACAGTTGGTACTTAATTTCCCTTGCTGTTTCGAAAGAAATGAGTCTCCGGTGTAAAGAGAATATTGAAACACTATTATATATGAAAACTATATATCTGAAAACTATC